>OZ005652.1:282808602-283463102 GCA_963930645.1 Salticus scenicus | reverse complement strand
TCTACGTCTTCATAAAATATTTGTTAGGCTAAAAGAATTTCTGTAGATTCAATTTTATCATAACATTGAATTCCATAACGCGAAACCCTTATTTATGCTTTATTTTGATTTATCATGCCCCATGCATCGTCATCCAAACACTGCTGTAAACATTAATTAAAGGGATGAAATTATTTATGATTATGAAGCATAATAATACATAACTTTATGTCTTTATACATAAAGTTTTGTAATTGTTAGCCTAATGGAAATATTTTTTAAATGATTCATAGTTGTAATCCGAAATACGAAAGCGAATTTTTCGGTTTTTATGTATTTGTTAATAACTTAAAACTAAGAATAATATACTGCATATTATATATACATGTGTGTTTGTGCGTATATATATATATATATAAATATTATATATATACACACATAAATAAATAAATAAATAAATATATATATATATATATATATATATATACATATAAATGTTTGTTTATAGTATTTTTTAAGGTGACAAATATCTTCCTACACATATAATTTATGTTTGTAATTATTTCCTTTTTAAGCACACGTATAATAATTTATTGGCATTGAAATAGCAAAATTATGTTAATGTCGTAAGATTAAAATATGTTTTAAAAGAATTATATCCTAAAAATTATATGGTGAGATAATCAGTTATGATATTTTGCTGTTCTTTGTTCATTTAAAATTTCTAATTTAAATGTTCTTGCATTCCTTGTTGCGAAAAGGGTTTAAGAAAACGTATTACGAAAAATTTTAAACATGTTTTTTGTAAAAAAAAAAAAAAGGTTTTTAGGTAGATTCCTTATAGGAGATCTACCTATTGCAATGGTTCTCATGACACGACTTCTGGAAAATTTCTTCATATCTTCACCGATCATGACCCCTAGAACCCAAAACCACCCTCCGTTCAAAAGTTTATATATATATATATATATATATATATAGGTATATATATATATATATATATATATATGTATAACGCTTTTTCCCATGTTAAGTTGTGAACACGATAACTGGAGTAATTTTTATTTAAATTTAACCAGCTCGGGATATGTTGTCAGGACAGTAACAATCTCGGTCGAGTTCGTAGATAGGGTATCCTGCTCAAAGGGGGTGGAAATGGTGGGGGGTGGAAATTTTCATTTGCCCATAATTTCTTTAATATTGAAAATAGGAAAATACTTCAAATCAGGCGAATTAGCGCCTTACTCTAAAGAACAACTTTTGTATTTAAACTTTTTCGATAACTTCAATTGCTTAAAAGTTACAAGTTAAAAAGTGATTTTTCTTGTGATGAAGCCGACATTTTCTATAGCTTTCATTGCAAAAATTTATAATCTGATGCTTATGTCACGTGCAAATGATAATAAAAAAGATCACTGGAAATATAATAAAATTTTAATCATGTTTTAAACAATCCGCGTTTGTAATGATCGATAGATGACGCTTTCTCAACTGCAGTTGTTAGTAAATATTGCCACGTGTAATAATTGCCACGTGTATTTATTATTGTGCTTTATTGTTGTTCTATCATTGTTTCAGCGTAAAAGCTATCAGTGGTATGATAATTTCACCTTAGCCCACCAGAGGGCGAGCATTTCATTACAATCCGCGATTGTAATGAAATGCTCGCCCTCTGGTGGGCTAAGGTGAAATTATCACACCACTGCATATCATCATATTATGCAATCGATTTTCCATGATATAATGGCGGAGAAAGAACAATTATTAATCCACGTGGCTATTATATTTACTAACAACTGCAGTTCAGAGAGCGCCATCTATCGATCATTACAAACGCGGATCGCGGATATAATAATCTGATTGAGAAAAAAAATAAAAGTTTAATTTAACAGAAAATATGACGTCACAATTACAACAATGTACTGAGAAAAATTAAATTAAATTTTATCCATGATTTTATACAAATAAAATAAAAGTTAATAAAAAAATAAGAAAATAAACTCAACATATCTTAGGGCTAAGCAGATTTAGACTTAGCTTTATGATATTGATGCTATAATATAAAAGATAAATGTCATCGTTAAAAAAAAAAAAAAAAAAAAAATCTTGTAAATCGATGCTAAACGAATTAAACTGGCATGGTAGAAAAGGTAATGAATTTGGGGACATTTAGGTATCCCTTTAACAATTGAACTAGGGACGATTTTAATGAATTTTCCGTTGAAGTTTATTTTCATGAAAATTTAAATTTAAATTAAAGTATTTCATTACTCGAATTCCCTTATTTTGATGCGGCCGAGCGGTTCTGCGCTCAAAGCTGGTAGATGGGAGGTGCCGGGTTCGATCCCAGGTCGCGCTCATCGACCTAGCCGTTCGGAGTTTTCCGTGGTTTCCTCCGAAACTCGCGTAAATACGGGCTAGGACCCCTTAGAAAGATCCCCACGGAGGGCATTCCCCCTATAGGCCTAGGACACATAAGGAGTCAATCGGCCTTAATCCTCCAACCAACCAACCAACCAACCCTTATTTTGATAAATAAAATTATACCATTTAAAAAAAATAAAGAACACTCTTTCATTGAAAAATGAACGAATAAATGTTTTAGAAATCTATTACATACTTTTAAATCTTTATTAAAAAAAATTTAATTGTTGCCACTCGACATTATACAAATACATCCAATTCCTGTGTCACATACGATACTTTTGTATAAGTATAGTAATTTTTTGTTTGCCCTTGGAACTTGCCCCTGATGGGAAAAGTGCCTGGAAACACTTGTATCTAGTATTGTCATCGATTATGAAGTCGTGTGCGAAATTTCAGGTCCTTTGGACGACAAGAAGTTGCCAAAAATTGAATTGTTGCATACATTAATAGTTGCATCATATCAAGTTAATAAAAGTGTGTTAATTAAAAACCTTGTTAAACGCTTTAATTAATCATTTAAAAATATAAAATTAAAATAATACGTCAATCTTAATACAAATATCGTTTGTGGTGAATAGTTTAGAATGTCAGTTTAGGCAAGAATTTAAAATTTACGACTGAGAGTAATACGTTACAGCTTCCTTTGACTTTTTATCTTGTCGAAACAAGATATTGGTCTGTGAAGAGATATGAGGTTTTCGCGTGGAAAGAAAATATAATGACGCCAAAGCTGCCTTTCTACATCTCCAAGCTCGCCAAATTTTGTCGCCAAGTCAAAAATTTCGTCGTCAACTATCAACTTTTGCCGCCAAATCACAAATTTCATTGCTAAGTCGCAAGTTTTGTCACCCAAATCTCGCCAAATCATAGAATTTACTAAATTCATAACAATTAACATTGAAATTCAGCGGTGCCAAATGGTCAAATGTTAACTAATGTTAATGTTAATGTTCCAGCTTATGTGAACCAAAACAGTTTCACTTTACAATTTTTACTCATCTGACAATAAGAATCACAAAAACACAATACAAAACTTTCAATAATTCAATAAAAATTACAATGAAATAACTATCCAAAAACCGCTACCACTTATTTGTATTTGACTTGACCATAACAACGCCAGGCTTACCAGAACCAGTAAGATCACAAGTGCATTTTCACGTTTCTATTACTTTTTCTTATAAAAGAAAGATATTGAACAACAGTTATATGGATTTTAAATAAAAAATATAATTTTGATTAAGCTTGGGTGGGGAGGGGGGTGTAGCCCAATAGCCCCCTCCGGGATTCACCATTGCTGGGATTGTAAGCTTTAAGGCTTTTATTTGTTGAATGATTATGAGCTTGAATTTTAAAAAATTGAAACATTTACAAACCAATAAATTTAGCCTAACATTTTAAGTAGAATGAATAAAACCCTTTTGTAGTTGAAAATTAAATTTCTTGAAAACAGAATAGCGACGTAAATAATGCAATGTGTGGGAACAAAGTCATTGGCTAGGTAATAATGCATGTGTAAAATTTCTTTACAATTGTAACATTAACGTAAAGGAATCTACCTTTGCCTTTAAGCTTGCCGAAAAGGGATTTTTTAAAAATGAAAAATAATAAAAATAATAACCATGATTTTTGAAAGGAATTAAATTATGTTCGCCAAATAATTTTTTTTCTGCCAAGGATGACCGATATCAAATCTATTCCGCTGCAACATATTAGTATCTTATATCAGATACTTTATTTAGACATTTGAAAACAAATTTGACTTCAAATTATGATAGAATATTTATCATTTTCCTTTTAATGAATATATTAGTTCGATAATTATTGTGTAAATATCATCCTTTGAAATGAAATGTTTGTGTTTTCAATCGAATATGGAAGTTTATCATTTTTTTTTTTTCTAGAGTTTTGAAATTAAAAATTCAAATTTTGTCAATTTTACAATATATATATATATAGATAGAAATTCTAACTTCTAAACTTTTATTAAATTATTTATTTTAATTTATAATTGTTGCCAAAAAAATTAAACTTTAAATTGTACATCTACTTTTTATGATAGCATGCGATCACGTTTTATATAAAATTTAAATCAATAAATTCGTTTTTTTTTACTTATTTTTATTTCATATTGCTCCCGCACTTTTTATTTCCTTATTCAAAATTATTTAAAAAAAAAAAAAAAAAACTTTTTAGATGTCGTTTGTAACGATACTGTATAAATTTTCTTTTCTTTTTCTTAAAAAAAAATGATTTTGATGAAATTCTGGCAAAAGCAGAATTTAGTTTAGGACGGAGGACTATTAGTTTTTTTTTTTTTTTTCCCAATTATAACATCGCTTTCAAATTATTTAATTATATTTTCGATAAATTTTAGATTTCTATAAATGTCCAACTATCGAAAAATGATTTCGACAAATGTCCAACTATCGAAAACGACAACGCAAAAATCCCAGATTGAGACTAATAGTTCTCAGTCCTAATAATAACAATTTTCTTGTGTGATGTACACTACTTTATCTAAAACTACATCTTAATGGAAATACTTTTTACGTTAGCTCTACAAAATTTTTTCTTTAAAATTTACTTTTTTGGAGAGAGATTTTTAATCGGTAGTCTTTTTGGACAGGAATTAATTTAGTAAATTAAAATTTAGAATACAACTTTTTCCTTGAATAACCAATAGAATGAAATGCATAATTTAGTAAGTTGTAGTTTGGTATATATCTGTGTCCAATAATAGCTCCCAGTAGAAACAATATATTAATTAAAAAATATATTTTAGTACATAAAATGCATCTATAAATTGCATTCAGTAAATTAATACGTATAAATTAGTAAATAGTACCTATTATTTCCATCACCTATATTTAGGAGAAAAGACTGTATAATTTAGCAAAAAATATTACAATATATAATTTTTCTATCAATTAAATAAAAATGTACATTTAATATTAATTGGAGGCATCATCGATCTCAAGTTTTTAAATATCAGTGCAATGTGGCCTAAAAAATAATTAAAGAAAAATCTAATTTTAAATTAAGTTTAGAAATTTTTAGACTGTGAAATTAATACACACTATTTATATCCAATTTTTAGCTTTTATCGAATTTGGTTTAAAATTTGCGATCCATATCTATCTATCTACCTCTCTCTCTCTCTCTCTGTATGTATATATATATATATATATATATATATATATATATATATACATATATATATATATATATATATATATACATATATATATATATATATATATATATGTATGTATATACAGGGTGTTTCAAAAATCAGGATAAAACAAAAAATGTGTAAAGGAAAACAATTTCACTAAACATATTGATTTTAAAATTTACATGCATTGAAATAATCTATAATGTTAGGTATTATAGGTGGGCCTCCGCGCCCGCAGAGTTCAACGTGACACAAGCTCATTTTTTTCAATTGGAATCCATATTTTCTCTCAATCGAGTTAAGTTGAAAAAATTTTCTTTAAATCATGTATTGATTTTCTAAATTTTTCAGAGTGAAAGGCCCCAAGTCCCCGAGGCCCCGATTCTCATATTGCAATAAAAAATCTGGAAATCTTAAAATATTTCAGTTAAAAAGTAACTTCATTGAACTTAGTGATTTCAAAATTATCTTACATTCAAATCATACATTACAGGAGGCTTTATAGGTTGGGCCCAACGTGACACATTTTTTTCAAATATAAATCATATTTTTCCTTTAGAGTATCGGCTAAAGCGAAAAAAAAATCATGTATTACCATTTTTATTTTATTTTGTAGAATACGTGGCCCATGGCTTCGATCTTACGTTGTAGTAAAAAATCTGGAAATCCTAAAATATATCAACAAAAAAGAAATTTCGCTGAGCACAATGGTTACAAAAGTGTCGATTCAACTGATCAATCAAATGAAGTATCACAGTTGAGGCCTTGCATACCTCCGAACTCCCACGTGGCACAAACTGATTTTTTTTTTTTTTTTTCAATTGGAAACTATAATTTTTTCTACAGAATCATGTAAAGTGAAAAAAAAAAAATCTGTTTTAAATCATATATTGCTTTTATTTATTTATTTATTTTGCCGAGCATGGGGTATAGAGCCCCGGACCGTTGCTTTTTATGCTGCAGTAAAAAGTCTGGAAATATCTCAAAATTAGGCAGTTTCGCTGAACGTATTAATAACACAAGTTTCTTCAATTCAAAGGATCTGTCTGATGAGGTGTCATAGGTAGGCCTTCCCAGAGACTCCATATAAAACAAACTCTATTTTTTTGAATGGTACCATACCATCTGAATACGTTTCTTTGCAATAATCCATAATTTTTCCAGAATCCATATTTTTTCTTAAAACAATGCTGTGAAGAAAAAACATATTTTCTATTTGAAAAAATGGAGTTTGTATCACGTGAAATTTTACGGGCTCTTGGGTCCCACATACGTTACTTCATTTAATAGATTATTTGAATTCACAACACTTTTTTATCACTGTGTTCTGCGAAATTACTTTTTTATTAACATATTTTTTCAATTTCCAGATTTTTATTAAAACGTAAGTTTCGGAGCCCGTGTCCCTTACTCTAAAAAGTAAAAAAAAAAAAAAGAAGAAGAAGAAGAAAAACTCTGGTTTTCATTTGAAAATATTGAGCGTGTGCCATGTATGATGCCTCGTCTGATAGATTAATTGAATTCATGGAACATTTATAGTCATTATGCTTAACAAAATTTCATTTCTTTTTATCTTTTTTTTTTTTTTTTTTTTTTTTCAGATTTTTTATAACAATGTAATAATGTGGCCATGGGGTCACTACTCGTAAAAAAAAAAAAAAAAAAAAAAAAAAAAAAAAGCCATACAATAGCTTGAAACCTATAACACTCTTATTTTTAAGTAGGGTTAAAAAATAATAATTCAACTGATTTTATGTAATGTTAAAAAATAATAATTCAACTGATTTTATGTATATATGAATAAAATTCATTGTATGTAATTGTGTGGATATGTATGCGTTATATCTCCTCCTAAATCCACTGATCTGATATTATCCAAATTTGACACAGTTGCTACTAATTATAAAGGTTAAAGTACTGTGAGTGCGTGGTATCTTTAGTGTGTGCGCAGTGGGAAATGATGGAGAAAAACCCACTTGAAAATCATATTCTTGTATGAATTCTACAGTAATAATGCTTTTAGAAAGTTCAAATTCGATATGTAGTTTATTTAATATGTTGTAAAATTTGAAATTAAAAAGCGATAAAATGACCAAAATAACGTTGTAAAATTCTGCTTTAATTAAAATTTCATTCATGCAATTTATAAATTTTACATTCTATACGTGAAAATAAAGTATTATCTTAGCATAATTAAAATCCAAATAATTTTTATAACATGTTTCCATTAAGAGTTCCACATGTTTCCAGGCAACAAATTTTCCATTAAGAGTTTTACAATTCTAGTGTTATGTTAAATAAATGTATTATTTTAAAATTATGTTATTTCTAGTTAACAATAACAGCTTATATTTTCTGAGCTTTTATAAAAATATCCGAAATAAAATTTGAGACATTTTAAAACTAGTTCATTTGAATATAGTGTCTAGAAAAGCGTGCAAAACGAGCTAAGTGTATATATATTGTGTAGAAAAAATTATATCATCTACAAAGCATATATTGAGTAACTAATAAAGAAATACAAAAGAATATATATATATATATATAAATGAATGAAATTATACCCCAAAAAACACAGAGATCTTCATCAGGGAGGTCCTCAGTGTAGGGGTGAACGAGAAGTTTCTGAAAGGACAGTAGCTGTAAGCTAATAACTGTCCTTAGCCCCCAAATTCTCACCAAACAGAAAACCACCAATAACTGAAGAGAAATCAAACATACATATAATTTATAAAACTACTAAAAATATTTTATAAAATTATCAAATTGTAAAAGTTACAAAATTACATCAATTCATTTAAAAAATATACAATACAAAAGAGAATTACTGAAGGTAAACAAGAAAGTATAAAATGAAATAAAAATACAACCCTTCATCTGGAACACAAACTATCTTCGGCCGACGGGGCTACTCGTCGGTACTTCAATATCGCCCTTGAATGAGGAAGTAGAACAAACCGAGATAGGAAAACTCTGAAAAGTCACAGTTAAAAATTGTGACGGGTAACAGTTAATTTGCAAGGTACTTTTTAAGTCTTCAAGAGCATATTTTAAATCTTCTTCATTATTGCAAATAGTATGAATTAATATTATATATATATATATATATATATATATATATATATATATATATATATATATATATATATATATTTATATTTAATATTAATTTTGGAAATAGCATTTACCAAAAACTTGTGTAATGTCTTGTTTCTCAAAGAAAAGTAATTTTTTAGCCTAATGACTATTTACATACATATTTTGTATTGAATGACTATAGCATATTATATAGAAATATGAAGTAGAAACTAGTGTAAACCAATGAAATGTTTCAACATTTGAACGCATATGAACGTTTGAAAATGTTATTTATTCTCATCTGAGACAACTGAAATATACTTTTGCATATCTCCCTCTCTCTCTCTTTAGACACACACTCACACATAGCATGTACTAACTATATTGAGAATGTAACAAAATTATCAACTCTTTGAGCAGCAAATTTCAAGGGTATTGTAATTAAACGATGAATTGAAATTTTAAGCGATGTTAAACAAAAAAAAAAAAAAAAAAAAAAGCAGTTTTATAACATGAGTGATCTAAGTTTTCTGGAAAAACATATACATAAAATAAACAGTGACGTTTGACCAAAAGAAACGAAGCAGAGTCGTATGTATAGCAGTCACTTAGCTCCATTTTAATGTGGAACTCAGTGATATCAGTCTAGAACGTTACCGATCCAGAACGTTACCAGCACCGATCCACGCGTAGAGTGTTACTTAATAATTTTCTTCGTAAAGTTATTAACTTTGTTCAGGAATGTTTGTAGATTACTAAACAAGTAATAAAATAACATGTGGATCGGCGGTTTATTAGAAACGTTCTCATCGCCTTCAAAGATGGTTCTGGTTCAATTGTCCGTTGTCAAGCGTGACTATTTTATTTAATACGTTTTTTGAGAAATTTACAGCCCTTTATGCTGTAAAATTGCATGAGTTTTTTTTTTTTTTCCAATCAAGGATATTTACAAATTAACTGCGTAAATTTAAATTTCACAGCACAAAGAGTTTGGTGTATTTTTTTAACCAACATGCTGTGGTGATTTCTTTTCTTTTCTTTCTATTTTTTTCGGTGTAATATATATCAGGAGTTATTAATAAATGATATATTAAATCAAATGATTTAAAATTTCTAAACTAAACTTCGTATTTTATTTTCCTTTAATAATATGTGTACCTAATATGAATTTGTTGGCTAAGAAATAATGATCTTTAATACTCGGTAGTACTAAACTTTTTGACTAAAAGTTTCTAAAGCAGTTCCTTTTCCAAAATATTTAACCTAGTTTACTTAATATTTTGGTATTATTAATATTTACATTTTATAATATATTTTGAAAATAAAATTTATAAATCTTATCAAGCGCAAAAGAATACAAACTTTAATTAGCATTTTTATTTAATGATTAAAAGTTAAGTGCAATTTTAATGGCAGAGAAAACAAAATCTCGTGAATAAACCTTTAATATGCACAGACTAAAATGTTCGGTTTAATGTACCATCATTTACGCTTTTACACTAAAAAGTTAAAATGTTAAAAAAAAATTACGATAAACATAAATGCTAAATGTTTTTACCAAGAAAAAAATGTTTAAAAAATGAAGTATTATGAAGTAGCACTTACTTATCATTAAGAATTCTAACGATGGAAATAAAATTGAAATGCACAAAGCATCTAAACAAAAAACTAAACACAAGTTATGCTTTCAAGAATGCTGCTTATTTATAAAAAAGAAAGAAACTTTATGAATACTTAAAAGAAAATCACTTAACTATTATCGTTTATTTTCTGGTGTAAATATTTTTTTTCTCCCTGTTAAATCTTTTATTTGAAAAACTGATTAAGAATGTTTTTAACTTAACTTTACGCTACTTAGTACCTCATTTTTGTTATGCATATTGCATTGTTTCCTTTTGAACTTTCTACTCAAATGAACCATAGTCGTTTTAATTACAAACAAGCGATCGGTTTCAATGTTTTACAATATCGTTTTTTAAAACCGATTTGGACTTTATTTATTTATTTATTTATCTAATTTATTTAGTAATTATTTGGTTAATATAAAATGTTTACACTAGAAATTTCTTTACTTACTGAGATTAGAATATATACTTTAAGTCTTATGAAATGCAATATTGCTTTATGTAAATTATACATGCATTACTGCGTTTTATAAGTTTTTATTTAATATCTTCAAGGTAAATAATTTTAGAAATACTTTTTATCTGAAAATTATAACTGAGAAAATATGGTATTTATAAATTCTTTAATCTTGAAAGGTAGGTGCAATTTGTTTTTCATTAATTAATTAATTAATTAATTAATTATTATTATTGCTGCTATCAATTGTAAACGAACTAAATTCCTTAAAAAAAATGCTCTAAGTATAAGAATATTCAAAATGCAAATAAACAAATAAAATTTAAGTAAAAACAAATTCTGTAAAAATTGCAAATTTTCTGTAAAAAACTAAATAAATTTTATGTGTTTCACCTGGATTGGCCAAAACTGGTAGAATTAGTCTGTAAAAATCACCAACTAAGAAATAAATTTTCCTTTACATCGTTTTATAGAAAAAATCTGCGAAAATTGTCTTAGATATTGGTGGATATAGTGCCCCTTATTTAAGAATTTTTTTTTTCCCACAAAGAGCATCATTTGTACTACATACTGGCATACTTACCAACATACTAATTAATATTCCGTAGTATTGTTAGCCACGCCTTCTTTTTCACACCAGTATCTTTTTAAAGTATTTTTCTTCTTATTTAATCGCAATTACATTTGGAGAAAATTACTCTAACAATTTACTGGTGTGAAAAAAAGGGCGGGGCTAACAACACTACGGAATATTAATTAGGATGTTGGCAAGTCTGCATACTGGTGAAATTTTGTTTCGTTTGAAGTCTTAAATCCAGCTCTAGAGCCTTCTGAATAGGGGAACTTTAATTATAACAACCCTGTAGAATGTTTGAGCGCATCGTTTGAATCGTCTATAAAAAATTTTCGACTCAATCAGCATTACAGAGAGCGCCGAATAGACCAAGCATAATTACGCCCCCCCCCCCCCCTGTATATTTTAATAAAAGTTAATTTGTATTTCTTTTAAAAGAGAATCCATAAACGTTTTATCATATTTTTATTTTCTCCTCACAAAAGGTTTAAAAAATATTTTTTATTTACATATATATATATATATGTATATATATATATATATATGTATATATATATATATATATATATATGTATATATATATATATATATATATATGTATATATATATATATATATATGTATATATATATATATATATATATATGTATATATATATATATATATATATGTATATATATATATATATATATATATATATGTATATATATATATATATATATGTATATATATATATATATATATATATATATATTTTTTTTTTTTTTTTTTCAAAATATATAAATTAACAAAATATAGTTTTAAAACACAAAGACATTTAATTTCCACTTTCTGATTAAATAAGTATTATATATCTATATTTATACCTATTTATATTTTTAAGTATATATCTATACTTAATATATCAATATTTATATCTATTTATATGAAAAATGTTGTTAACTTCAAATTCTTCATTGACGGATTTTTAACTATATTTTATCATTGCCATCTAAGGTGTATAATTGAATTTGCTGTAAATGCGTTCTTTCTTTTTATTCTATCCCCAATTACCCATAGCGCAGTGTTAGTGCGATGTTAAACCCAACTGACCAACCGACCTTTCTTTTTAATAAACATATTTTTATTTCTTGCAAACAATGCATTGTTTTTAAAATTTTAGATGTGACATCAATATTCATTAAATGTTCAATAATTACATCGGGCTAACATTTTCTTCCTTTTAAAATATCTTCGCCAAATGCAGTACTTGTGTGACGTAAAAATCTAATCAATCAACCTTCTAAAACATGATGTTATTAGATTTATTCAATCAGCATATTTATAACTCTATGCCAATGAAGTATTTACTCTAATTAATGTTGTTAATAATCAGCGATTGTGCAGTTGTGACTATTCTGTACAGTTAGGCAATCGAGATCAACTCAATTGTTAAATTCAAACTAGATGTTGTGAATGAAGTGAATTATTTTAATAGTTCGTAGAAATCTGAAACAATTGTATTTCTTATATTTAAATATACTATTATAAACGACCCTGTAAAAATAATAAAATTGCTATATTTGAATTTATTTTATACTATAATATATTGCCATGCAAAGACATTTTGAGTTAAATTCCATTTAGTCTAAGTAATCTATAGCGTCATGAATAAAAATTTTACGTATCTACAGTAATCAAAAACGCGAAATATCATATGTATATCAACGAATATTATTTACGTTGGTGTAATTTAAACAATTCATAAAGTACTTTAGAGTACTTAAATTAATTGAAAACAAATTTCCTGTTTACTTTAAAACTCAATATATATTTTCCTTTTGAAAATTCAATTCCTTTATTTGATTATTTAGCTATTTTTCCATAAATGAAAATTAAATTATAAATATAAATATGAAAATATAAGTCCATAAATAATGAAATATTTTACATATCATTTTCAATATACAATAAATTTTATTTGTTTTCAATTAGAAATCTTTTGAATATATGTTTACCAAACTAAGCTTATAATGAATTTTACGATTTCATTTGGAGAAAACAGTTGTTTTTAAACGAAAACTGTAAAAATTTATAAATATATATTTAAAATAGTTAGAAGATACATATAAAATAGTATCATATGTTAATAAACATTTATTTAAATATCCTTAAAAAATAGGTTTATTGATTTATGGATGCGTTTTAGACATTACGATAGATTTCGTGATGTCAGGTAGATGACATTTATTAAATACTTTTATAATTAAAATTCCGAGTATCTGTCGCGATCACATTCATTCTACATCAAAATCATATTTAAAAATATTTTTTTTTAATTATTTACTATAAATATAATTATATTGTTTTTTATATGAAAAGATATATCATTTTTTTTTAAATTAAAAATGCAAAATACAATACGCATTCTGCTTTTTCGGTAGGTTTTAAGCATACCGACATTAGTGAAGAACAGGAAGAATGATTAGTGGTCAAAATATAACACATAAATGAATTATTCTGGAAGATTAACAAACAATAAAATTGTTCAGAGGGTTTAGGAAAACAAAAATTGGAAAAACGAAGCTATTGGAATGGCAGGCAAAAATTTAGAGAATGTGGATTTTTAATAATCAAACTGAGTGGGTATCGAAACATTAGAATTTTAATCATTTATATATATATATATATGTGTGTGTGTGTAAGAAATTTTTTAAAAATGAATATGTGTACGATATAAAATGAAATAAAATTAAAGATTATTATAATATAACGTAAAACAGAGAAAGCTAGCGCTAAAAGCTGCTTAGCTAAACAATGTTTTTATTAAATAAGAAATTTTTAAAACTAGTATTTATGTATATGAAATAAAAATTTAAATTCAAATTTAAAATTCAAATTTAAAATTTAAAATTCAGAAACTTCTCTTTAACTCCTACACGGAAGGGCTTCCTTGATGAAGACTTCTGTGTGTTTTGGGGTTTTATTTCATTTCATTTGTTAAATTATTCCTATATATATATGTATATATAGAATTATATATATATATATATATATATATATATATATATATATATATATATATAAATGATTAAAATTCTAATGTTTCGCTATCCATTCAGTTTGATTGTTGGAAATCCACATTCTCTAAATTTTGAAAAGAAAATCAAGAAAATCTAGTCACGTACATGTTAAAGCCTAACACATTATTTTACCTGAATTTGCGTTAAAGTATGATTACTTTTCCGGCAAAAGTTATCAATGCTTGATTTCTTATTCTTGATATAAACCATATGTTTTTCATGCGGAATTTTGTTTAACCAATATAGATAAAACACAGAGATGAAAATAAGATTATATACTATATCTCTTGAATGAAAAGATAAAAAGATAAGAGTGTTTTTCATATACCATAAATCTCCGACCCCACCCCGTATAACATACTAGTTGATTCTCTTTCTATTACTGCGCTAATCTTTTTACAAAACTTTACAATAAATTTTTTTCTAACTAACGATAACACTTGACAAAGCTCATTTGTTACTGTTACACTTACAGACGACAGCTTTTTAATGTATATAAATATCATGTATTCTATTCTTTTTGAAAATTTTAATTATCTAAAAATTACGTGAACAATATTATTTTTATAGCAATTTTTAAAAATGGTGTTTCATGTTAAAACAAACAGTGTTTATATCTCGTCTGATAATGTTATTACCATTTAAAATTCAATTACACGTATTGCGTTATAAAATCATTTCACTGATATTTCATTATAATATAGTTCAATTTTTAAATTTCGAAAGCGATTTCTTCACAAAAATAAGAACTTCCTGTTATTCTCCTTCGTACAGCCTTGATTTAATGTCTCGCAAGAAAACAGCTGAATCATAAATAAGCAAATATCGCTGGAGAGAAATTTCTCAGTCAGATTGCACCCGACAATCCCGCCTGCTAATGAAAAAGAGGAAGTGACAACTTCTCGCAATTGATAAATCAGAGACTTGGAACAAAATAAATTGATGCCATGTATCTTCGAGAAATATTCGTTCTATCAACGAAAGAAAAGTTCAAGGTAAAATTTTTCAAAATGATATTTCTTCTAAATTTGAGTGGGATGAAATCACTTTTCGTGGTATTTAAAAATGCGTAAAGAAGTTAAATGAAATAATAATCTATGTAAGTGATATTTATGACAATTTCCCTTTTTATTTTTATCAGCGTTAGTAAACGGAAAATAAATGGATAAAAGGAAAATTTGTTAATAGCGACAATTTTGACATACATTCAATCATGAATTTTATCGTAATAAATGTTATAAATCGTTTGATTAAAGAATGAAAATTTTGCGTTTAAATGCAATATTTTTCTAAATTATACAATATGGTTTCCAGTTAATTAATATTGAATGAATATTTTAATTATAAATTGCATGGTAAGGGACAATATGTGAAGTCTTCTAGCAAATTTTTTTATTGTAGTTTAAGAAAATATGTGCACAATCAGATGAGCATGTACAGCATAATTTTACCCCCCCCCCCCCTGTAATTCAACCTCTGAACTCGTAATGTTGATTTTGCCAGGAGTACGCCCGATCACACTGTCGTCAGAGTTGAGCATCGCTTGAGCTTTAAGGGTCTTTTCTATTAAATAATAGACCTAACACCACAGATGTTGTGCAGGAAGAAATGAAATGCTGGTAGTGAGAGGGGGAAAAAGCTATGGAAGAGGTTGCATACATAGCGAAATGTGAGAAAATGATGGAGAAAAGACACCTGCGGGGGCATATTTAAATTTAAAAACTTCCTTACGCGCCATAAAATTCATGAAAACACTACCGGGTTCAAATGGACACAGCCTTTCTTCTTCAGGTGCAAAACACGTGAACTGGAGGCAAAGTCAAGACTGAATGCAGGGTAAAAACCCTAAGGTTGAAGATCAACACAACCAAGCCAATCAGAGCCAATCACAACCAAAAAACAGGATACGAGAGAAACGAATACAGACAAACACACATACACACACACACAAAAAAAAAAAAAAAAAAAAAAAAATGGAGAGAAGGGATTTTAAAATAATTTATTTATATATTTTTATTTATTTATTTTTTTTTTTTAAATATATCGTATTTAATTGTTTTTTATTTTATTTTATTTATTTATTTAATTTTAATTTTAATTTATTTTATTTAAAAATATTTTTAAAATAAAATAATTATTTTCCATTGTTAAGAATAGAAAAATTAGATATAAAACACAAATTTATTTTGAAAGTTTTCTAATATTTAGCCATGTAAAAAGTGCTTATTTGTAATAATTATCAATATAAACATTAACAAACTGCATACCTGTTGAGATTTTTGACAAATTTCACACACTGTTCTCATATATGAGGAACAAAAATAAGTAAAAAGTACATTGAGTTATATTTTATAATTCTGTTACGCGCTGATCCTATAATTCAAAGCTATTTTATGTGTAATTGTGAATAGACCGTTAGTTTTCATTATAAAAATGACTATTATTTTTTACAAAACTGCATATAGTAATTTGCTTCATTACATTTTATTACGTTTTCTCTTTTATAATTTGAAACCTTTATAGTTCGGTTATGAAATACTTTATATATAGATAGATGTATATAAAAAAAAAATAATAACTGCAGTAATGAGTATTTTTTAATTCCTTTTTTCGGATCTATTGCATTATTGAAAATTCTGTGAAAACTGATCATTGAATATTCAGTCCTCCAGGAAGAGCATTTTTATGGGATGTCCGAAAATAACCGAAGCAGTTATCGGTCGTCATTAAAACGACTTCCCCTTTTATCGATTGCATTGGCCAAAGGCGAAATCGATAGCTCATCCATTCGTTCTCTCGGGGTTTGTAATTAGATTGTTTGTCATTTCCTTACATTAAATTAAGAAAAGTAGAAAATAATGTATTTGCCTTTTGACATTTAAATGTATAAATCTTTTTTGAACAGATCTAGGTCATAAAATCTCTGTGATTGTTTTTATTGAATAATTTAATTTACTTGGCGCGATTTTATTTTAAAAAAAATGATAATAAGAAAAAAATAAAAATCTCTAATAAGAATTTGTCTCAGACATTATTGCATTGTGACTTTTCTTTGCAAAATTTATTGTAAAATAAATGCAAAGCGAGAATTGTCTTATCTTGGGTTGATGACTACGACATATAACACCCTCCGTGTTACAACACACTCTCCCTTCTAAATTCTTAAGTTCAGAATAGATTAACGCACTACGATGCTTTGTGAGACAAATTAAATTTAAATTTACAGTGAGTTTCCCCACATAGGATTGAAAAAAAAAAAAAAGTAAAAACATTTTTTCAACATTAGAAGCTTTTTATTGTGAAGCCCTATAAAGCATTAAAAAAAAAAATATTGTGGCAAAGACATTCTGTAAAGCAATGAATGTTTGAACACTAAGAGGATTTTAGAGAAAAATATATATATTTCTCTTTTGCAAGAGAGGAAAATTTTTAATTCTGAAAAATATTTCAAAAAGCATTCGAGACCACTATTCTTCGTTCGTAGTTTTTTGTATAATTATTTGTCAAGCCATAAATGTCAAAGGTCTCAAAAACTTTTTTTTAAATACTTTGAATATTTAAAATTTTTCATCTGCTTCAAAAGTGAAATATCTATATTTTTCACTAAAATTTTCTTAGTGTTAAAACATTAATTTCTTTACGGAATGTCTTTGCCACGATAAAATTTTATTTATGCTTTTTAGGGCTTCAGAATAAAAAGCTTCTAACGTTAAAAAAATTATTTTTACTTAAATTTTTATTTTGTACTTTTTAGTTATAGAAAATGGTTCTTAAAAAAACTGCGATAATAAATCTGTTATTAAGACCTTAACAAAAATAATTTGATGGAGTGATAGAACAACAAAATTAATTAGAACTGTGTGGCACATGTTGTGATTAAATCTCCATTTATTAACCACGATCCTTTAAAAACCAAAAAATTTCAAGTAATTATCTAAAATAACCCAAATGCAATTCCGAATATTTACAAGCACAGGCTAATAAAAATGCCTTTAATTTGAAGATTTTGAAAAACTGGGGTTTGTTAACAAAAATAGTCAATAAAAGAATAATATTATAGTTTTAAAAAATTAAAGAACACGCTTTTATGGAAATGTGAACTAAAAAGCACAAAATATCTATCTTAGTATTAAAATTCAGGGTAAGAGAAAATCGTGTGAGTGACACATCGTAATATTTACATACATTTAAATCTTTAATTAAAATAACTTAGAAATAACAAAAACCATTTTTAAAAAATCTCCCCTCATGGGGATCGAACGCTGGACTTTTAGGTTCGTAGCGCGGCGCCTTACCTCTACGCCACATCGTTCACGTAGGGAAAGTATTTTTTTTACAATATAAATTTTTTGTTTGCTCCCACAGAAGTTACAAACGAACATACATACATACATACATACATACAGGTGAAGGTAATAAAAGCGTGTTAAAAAAAAAAAACTGTCACGAGAGCTTTTCAAAATATCAGCATGGTGATAAATAATTTTTAAATCCTAAAGTAAAATATGCTACTAAATCTTTCTACAAATTTTTAAAAAGACTGACATGAGTATCGTGAAAATTGTACATAACTTTAAGATAGTATAAAGTTAAGGAATTTGTAATCCTTTAGTAGGAAAAGTTTGCAAAATAGGTTTTGAAAGAGCACATGCATGTTTTCTCTCTTTTTTTATGCTTATTTTTCCAAAAACATAAATGTTTCAAAATAATTAACCATGTATCCAACAGAAAAAAAAAAAATGTAAATAAAGCCGCAATAAATTATAAAAACAAAAAATATTATTATAATTATGTTAAAAATATACAGTATACCTGAAAATATCCAACTTTTATGAACATGACAGAATGTAAAACTTTATATCCGTGTAATTATATTTTATCATATATTATTTAAATATATATATATATATATATATATATATATATATATATATATATATATATATATATATTTATTTATTTATCTACATAAAATACTTTGCATGTTATAAAAATTTGCGGAATGCTTTTAACTACATCTCAACCCCTAAAAGCTTTGCTGCATATTCCAGAGGATTAAAAATAAGACAATAATTACTTTTTCTTCCAGTATGCATAAGCAAAAGAAACATTATTTTGGAATGTACGCTAGAGAATATAAAACATCTTGACATAAAATCCAAATTTGGAACATAGTCCATATTGTATATCACATGTTTCCTAATGGATATCTAATAACATATTCTGAATGTATTTTATTCACCAAGGAATACGGATTCGATTTCCAGTATGTTTTCTTTCTTCTAATGTTTCAGTTTTATTCAGCATTATTTAGTATTTTCTTCCAAGATATACCTGAAGAATGGTGGCTAAACTTCATGGAGCATTAATATATCTAGACTAGTTTTCTTGGAAAGATGAAAATATACAACTTTGCATAACTATTTGTGAATATTTACGTAATTGTATTTTTATGTTACACATTAAAGAAAGTAAAAATGGTAAAATATATTAAGTGTATTTGGAAAACTATTTCTTAGAACATCATCTATTTTCCTTTAAAACAAATAAATTCCTCTCAATTAAGTAGCCCGAGAAATAGTATGATGAATTATATATATATATATATATATATATATATATATATATATATATATATATATATATATATATATATAATGAAGATAATAAATAAATAAAAAAAATCTGATGGTGTACCCACACTACTTTATCTTACCCTACGTTTCTACAAACTAATTGGCTTAGATGGAGTGTGCTCAGCTTTCTAATTGCTCTCATAAATTTCTAGTACAGGACCTACAATATTTGTGTTTGTTAAGTGAAATGAATTTGACCGATCGCTTGGTTCGGTGAAAGATTGAAATGCCACCTAATTGGCTACCCACCGTTCTGTTCGATACATTAAACTTATCCCGATTTGTTAATTCATTTTGTTACTATTAGTTTCGTAGTTTAAATTTCCTGCAATTCCATACTATTTCCATTGCAACGATTCCCATAATGCAAATTTATATGAAATATTGTTCTATTCTGCTATATTGATAAAATCTTAAAAGTCGAATAACTTACGAAATTTTCAAATTAGAATATTTGTAATCAGTGATGTTCAAACCAGTATCAAAAGTGATATTTCAAAAGTGGTCAGATGTCTTACAATGAAAACATATTCCGTTACGATATTTTGTCTTATGAGGAAAATATTCCTCAAACGGAACGCTTATGCGAATTTTGCCCTATTCTGCATGTCCAAAAATTCGTAAATTTTAAATAACTTACGAAGTTTTCAAAGTTGAATTTTCGTAGTTAACTATATTCATGCCAATATCATAACTGAGAATTTAAAACTGGTCTGACATCTTTACAGTAAAAATATTCCTTTTAATGTACCTTTAAGTTTTTCTCTATTCACCCATGGTAATAAAATCGTAAATATCGAATAACTTAAGAAGTTTTAAATTACAATGTTGAAAATCAGTAGAGTTCTTACCTGTGCCATAAGTGATATTTTAAAACTGGCCTGACATCTCTACGATCATTTGTTTCTGAGATATCTTGTACACAGATACACTAAACTAGCCTAGCACTTTAACAAACTGATATCCTACATACGAACACCATATTAAATTTGTAACTTTCGGATTTCTAACACCTGAAAACGTGTAAAAAAGTCAAAAATCAAGGTTTAAAATTTTCTAAGTTTTATACTTTTCTAGATTTATCTAAGTTTTGCATATCTATTGTATGATCGGGAACTAAAAAGATATTAATATGGTTCAAGGTGTAAAAATTGAGGTTGGTTGGATGGGTTTTACGTCGCACCAGTTCTGCATAATTGGTAATTGGAGACGTCTGGGACTCACCCTTAGAGGTGGTCCGGAGACATGCCATCACAATTTTGATCCTCCACGGAAAGGATGGCTATCCCGCTTCGGTGACCCTCCAAAGGTATAATTTTTTATGGGAACATTGTAAAAATTAAGACAGTGTATTTGAATATTTCCACAGTAATTTAAAAAACAACAGTTAAAAATTTGTCTAATGCCGAATGGTGTGTGAGTTAGCTACCATTACCTTTCGCCTCTTTGAATATTCTAACTAAATTCTTTAGAAAGACCCCCACGGAGGGCATTCCACCCATAGGTCTAGGACCCTATAGTGCTCAATCGTACTTACCGATATACATATTGATACACACAAATTTACCTCTGAAAATGATTATCGTATTCCGGGGACATCAAAATAAGAAATAACAACAAAACTTGACCCATAATTAGTACTTTCTGCACAATAACTTACAATATTCGAAATGGATATGAGCGTTTAGAACAAGCAAAGTATTTCTTTTAGAATGAGCTCGTTTCCTGCAGATATAGCGGGCAAAATGTGATCTATCATGAGTTAAATTAAACTTTGATTTGTTATATATTTAATATAAAGTTGAATTGAGAAATTTATTTAAATAATAAAATATTTAGTTTAATATATTTTTAACCTTTATAAAGAAAGTATAATAATAATAATAATAATAAAATGTGTAAAAGTAGTATTTTGGTAAAAAGTTATTTTTTATGAATAGAAAAAGTGGAATAAAATATCCTGAAAAACTGCATTGAAGGATGAATAATGCCATATTTGCAAGAAAATACTAGTAATTGAAAAAGAACCTGTAGTAATTTTTTGTTGTCTAAATCAGGGATAGCTAACTCGTGGCTCTCTGACTTCATGGGAGTTGCCGCGTAGTATTTTGCGACCCACGATGCAAGTCACGCAATTTGTAATTTCATCTACTAGTAAAGCAACAAAAATTAAGAAATCCATTTAGACTATGAGGAGTGAAAACACAATTGCTGTCTATGGTAGCTGTGAAAAAAGAAAAAAAAAATCAAAGGAAAGAAAACGTAAACAAATATCACACTAATTACTAAAAATAGAACATTATTCCATCTCATAATTTGTTATTATTATATATTTATAGTCATAAATGTTTAACTCTTTGAATGTAAATTTTAAATAAAAATAACATCAATGTTTCTTCTCATGAATTATGATTCATAATAAGGAACGTTATAATTCGTTATAAAACAAAAATAAATTTAAGTTAGTACTTCCAATCCGTATCCGGGTGTTATTCATAACAACTCGCTAAATTTTCTCTTTCTGTCCTTCTGGTTTCTCTCTCTCTCTCATACATTCACTCACTCACTCTTTTTTTTTTTTTTTTATCAAGTCTAAAATAATAACTTTTTCATGAAGAAAACGAATATTGAAATTTAAATACATAGCTAAGTACATATTTTAAGTTTTCCCTTTTGAATCGGTTAAAAACAGATTGTTTTAGTTTGATGCCAAAGACAAAATTAAAGAAAAAAAATAAAAAATGTAATTTTTTTTTAATTGAAGAGGATATAAAATTTTCAGATTGAAAGAATAAACCTAAAACTCCAATGAATAATAATAATAAAAAAACAATAAAGACATTTAGGTAAATTTCATTAAGTATAATATAAAACCAAAAGATTGAAATTTTATTTAGTTATACAATTAACAAGTTAAAATTAAGACGAAGGAAATTCTATAGTAAAAGTATTCATCAAAAGACAGGTAAAGATTTTCTATTTGAATAAAAGAGACAACTTTAACTTATGCAAGCTTGCAATTTAAAATTATCTTAGTTATCTTAGAAAGATACGATATGGAGATGAGCGTTCAGAACTAGCAAAGTATTTCTTTTATAATGAGCTCGTTTCCTGCAGATATGGCAGGCAAAATGTGGTTTATCATGAGTTAAATTAAATTTTGATTTGTTATACATTTAATATAAAGTTGAAATGAGAAATTTATTTAAATAATGAAATGTTTATTTAAAAATATTTGTAACTAAAATAAGAAGACTTTGGCAATGTTTTCCAAGTTTTTTATTTATTTTTTATTTATTTTTAATATTTTGAATTTAGTTTTTTAAAAAACTTATTCTTAATTAAAATAGACTGATTTTTCAGATAAAATAATATTCAGGATAGTAATAATAAGAAGAAAACTACTATTAAAAAAAAATAATCGGCGTCTCGAATAAAAATTAAAAAATAAAATAGCAGACAACTGCTGTCATTATTGCATATAATGACAATACGCTAAATACTTCCGAAATAGATGTCCGATATTTTATTATTTCCTTTGATGTTCAAGACAGTACTTTTTATGTGCCTGTTTATCTAGTGTGAAGTCTCCTTTTAATAAAACTAATAATGTTACTAATATTAATATCGATGATAATAATAATAATGGCTATAATCCTTGTTTTGAAAAATAATAGGACATTTTTATTTTTATGCATTAAATAATACTACAGATGTACGGTCTGTTGATCAAACGACCGTAGAAATTGAAATTCTAATACTCCGAAACTTATATTTTTATTCTGCTGCATGACTTTGGTTAAATCAGATAAATATTTATTTTATAAGATAATCTTTTGTAAAGGAGAAAATATTTTATATTATATTTGGTAATTTAAAAAAATATATCTTGAAATCCACATTTCAAGCAGTCTTTTTCCATGTCTTTTAAATATTAATAAATGTTTGAAAAATACCAACAATGAAATGTTTAAAAATGTATACATGTGAAATATTTTGGAGCACTGATTAACAGTTCACTTTCAACAATATCTGTTAAGTATTACTATATTCGAATACAAGAAATTTATATAAAAAAAATTGCCGTAAGATATTGTACAAGTTTACTATGATTAAATATTGTGAAAATGTCTATAAAACATTCTGATATTCAAAAATCGCTACGCTTGGCAACTATGCATTTGGCATACGCTAATCACCAAAAAACGTAGAAAGCATAAAATCGTAGAAAGCACGAAAGTTACGAGGCATTAACTAGCATAAAAAACAACCTGAAAATTTCACAGTGTCTTTTAATGATAGTTGAATTTAAATAATAATAATAATAATAGGTATCGAAATAACAAGACTAATAAAATTATAAAAAGCAAGCTTTAAAGCAAAACCTGAAAATTTCTATTATTCCCGCGTGCTACATATTTCTTGTAAATTTCATGTGATTTGTAAAATTTAACTTAAATTTAACGTAATACTATAGATTAAATTCAACTAATAATTATATTAGTGCTGATAATATATATATATATATATATATATATATATATGAAAGGATTAAAAGAATCCAGATTCTAAAATCAGTATTATAAATTAATATTAAGTGATATCTTAAGAGTATTAGCTCAGAATAAATCTTAATTTTAAGAACAACTTTGTGAGAATTCTATTTTAGAGCCCCAGTAAAATTAGTTTTTCAGCAAAACACGTCATAGCGCGGGAATCGGAGTTAGAATAAGTTTCGTAATCAAAATTATGCAATAGTCGAAATAAGCCGCAAAGCATTGCGAAATACTAAATCCTAGATGTCCGGGTCAACCAATGACAGAATGTAGGCGAGATTTTAGCTTACTTAATTATCCAATAAGAATTCATATTAGGAGTTTGATCTCGCCTCAAAATATCCATATTTAAGCGGAAGCACACGAAAATCGGCGCCTTTTCCATGGAAGCTTTTGCTTTGTTATTCCACGTCAATAAAAAGTTAATTTAACGGCCCCAGGAGGGGAATTGGTTTGCGGTTCCGCCGTTAATGGGACGGCTTCGGCCCGACTCGTCTACGGATGTGCATGTCAGCGTGCTCAGACTGATTGACTGTTAATAACACGTAGAATGCCTAAAGTGCAGTTTCCACTGAGGTAGGTTGGAAATCGTTTCGAGCGGCGCTATTCAGAATCCTTTGATATGGTCAAGCGGTTGGAGGATGTTCAACCGGTTGTTTCGAAGGGAGAAAGTGCCTGGCACTAACCCCCAGCTGAGATAATTGAGGGGCCAGAGGCAGATATCTTTGTCAATTTTGCATGCTTTCCTTTGAAGTAACTGCGCAATCTGATAAAAAGGGCTACAACTGATGACAAGACATTTGGCTCTTTGTGTCGGAAGCGTGATTAATGACTTTTTGAACCTTGGTCTTGAACCTCCAGTGGAAACCAGCCTTAAGTGTCTTCAATAAAACGACTGCATAAACTATTTTGGAATATTTATTGAGTGAAATATCTTAATATGAAGTAACAGTAACTAATCATCTTCTAACGAAACAATACGTTACACATATATATATATATTCATAAGTGAAGGAGTTAATAGTTTTTCTTTGTTAAAAAAAAGAAAATAAATAATAATAATAACAAATAAAGATGAATTTTATACACATTAAACTTTTTATATATACATACATACGCACACACATATATTCACACGCACACACACATATATATACACTGTTAAAAATAGTTTCTTTAAGTATACATTGTCTCAAAATAGCCCCGAGACAATATATACTTAAATTTGAAAACTCATGTACTCATTTTTAAGTATATTGACATAACAAACATGGGGATATTGGGATTCTTATTGCTCAACCCCATTTTTGAGCATGTCAATATACTCAAAAATGACAATGAGTACATCTGTTTTCAAATTTAAGTATATATTGTCTCGGGGCTATTTTGAGACATTATATACTTATCAGTATATATATATATATATCTGTGTTCTCGAGTGCTCACAGCTTTTGTTGAAATTTTGGCTTGAATAGTTTTTAAATTAACTTTTTCTTGTTTATTAACACGATTAAAGGAATTTATTGTTTTAGTTGTTTACACATTCTACTTGCATTTTCACTTATCATAATTTAAATTAAATTATATATATACATATCAGTAAATTTCTGGTAAAATTTAAAGGGGATTAGAGGAGACGAATACAAAAAATTCGCCGTACGATACGTGTCCGGACATGCTGCATGGAAGTGGTAGAGAGCGCTGCAGAGGGCAGTCGAAACAAGACGACAATGCACAAAGTTGCTATCCCCGCTGTGATTTCATACAGCATGCAGCTCTTCACGAACATTCAACTAGTAGATATTCTGCCATTTGGCATCATAAAATAATAAAAATAATAATAATCTCTCATTGCCGGTTTATTCCGGACACGTCTTGTACTGCGAATCCTTTTATGTTCGTGCTCTCTAATCCCCTTTAAGTTTTGGCTAGACATTGCCCATCACCCTCTATACATATATTAATATCATTACATCACGACAATTCGAAGAAACCACGGAACAGATAATGACATAAGTTATTTATTAATGATATAAATTACACACACACACACACACACACACACGCAAAAACACTTATATATCTATATATATAATCAAATTAAACAGAGATGTATGATTCTAGTTCATTTTCAGAAGTTCGTGAAACTTCTGGAGGTTAAATTTTTGAGTATGTTATGGTTGTATTTTTTAAGCTATGCATATGTTACTCCAAATTATCTTTGAAGTTCATGCGCACAGCGGGATAAAAAACTCTGTTTTCAGAAAACGCCAATTAAAGAAAGGATATTTCCATTAAAACGGAATAAGTGTTTCCGCATCAATAATCTTTAAAAGTATAATGCACACTTTTACAAAGTCCTCTTATGAAATACTAATTAGTGTGTACTTGCTATATATACACGTATAAACACCAACTTAAGCCACTGCAAAATAAATGTTTAATTGAATCTGAAAGAACTATTCGTAAAAGAACTTTTAAGTTAATCATGTTCAGAAAAGTATCGACATCTAATTATATAGAATTTATTTATTCGAATTTAAAATAATAGCTCAACTAATGTTGCTTTATAGTTTGCTTAAATATATATATATATTCATATTTCAATAATAATAATTCATTCATTCATTAATTCATATGTTCATTCATGTTTAATTCATATTTAAATTTGTTTAATTTGTTTAATTTATATTTTAATTGATATTAATATTTGTTTATATTTATGTAATTTTAGTATATTATACATGTTTTCTTAATATAGTAAAAATAGATGACTTTAGAAATTCCAACAGTAGTTGTAGTTAAATTATACCAGGGATGGAACGCGGGCGCAGAATTCATACCGGAATCCGTTTAAGAAATTTCTTTACCTATAATATCGTTGATTTAAGAGGTAGAAAATTTTCTTACATTCATAGTGGTATGAATTCTGCGCCCGTGTTCCATCCCTGTTATACTAACCTCATGACCACAAAAAGCTAAAATTAATTGTTAATTATAAATTTCTTTAAAAACTTTGAATTATTTTAATTACTTTTCATTTAGTTTCCATAAATTGAAAGTATTTTTTTCATTTTTAGAAGTTGAATACTAAATTATTATTATTATTTTATTTTTTCAAAAATTCATTTTGTATTTAAAAAAAGAGTTTTATTGAAGAACATCTGAAATTCGTTTTCAAAAATTTAAAT
Source organism: Salticus scenicus (assembly GCA_963930645.1). Lineage (NCBI taxonomy): Eukaryota > Metazoa > Arthropoda > Arachnida > Araneae > Salticidae > Salticus > Salticus scenicus. The sequence goes on along the minus strand of OZ005652.1, from coordinate 283,435,340 downwards.
TTGGCTTCCTGTCTTGGAAGTAAACAACAATTATCTTATATTAATTTACATAGCAATTATTAATTTAATGGTGCTCCTAAGAACGAGTTTGTCACTTTATTGCAGCTTTATTTTGAACTTTTAATCAATTCTATATCTTTACTAAATTGTCAATACTTTCAATACCATTCTTTATTAGTTTACAAATAATTTTCAATTATTTATTTCATCCTAAACAATCTCAATATGAAAGTAAATGTAACAAATTGTTACTGAATTCATTTAACATCCCACGGAATATATATATATATATATATATATATATATATATATATATATATATATAAATGATAGTTATCGTAATAAAATTTAACCTTAAAATTTAGCAATTAATAGATACAAAACAATACCAACAGAATAAAAATAGAACTGGTTGTAACATATAAGTAAGACGGACACAAAAATGTTGCGATACAGATTAAGAACATATAAGAGACAAAAGAAATTTAAATTACTTATGCCGACATGAATAATAATAATAAAAAGGAACCATTAAACTTAATGACGGAGAAAGTAAATAAATGACCACGGAAATAACAATTGGATAAAAATTCTTAAAAATTGAAGTATATACGCTTCAGGGGGCATGTACTTCATAAAGTTGTGAGAGCTGCATCGATTTCGTAAAACAATATAACTAATCATAGCAATTTATATTGTTTCAGCCGCGATCGAGGCAGCAAAACCAATATATATATATTTATTTGTAGATAATGGAAATTTTTCTTTTCTTTTTAAAAACTTTGTTATTCTATTCATTTCTTGGAAACTAAAATTATATAAAAGCAAGTGTCTTAATCTATCACTTGTATGGTGTTTTCAATTCTAATTGAATCATTTTATTGCAGCTTCATAATGAAATTTTAAATATATATATATATATATATATATTTCATTTAAGTAATAATACTATCCAGTACATTTTGATAACAAAAAAAAAATAAATAAATAAATAAACTTATTTATTTTGTGCTAAAAAATTTCATTTTAAACTTAACGAATCCCTTAACAATTATATTTTGCATCCTTTTGAAAAGAAAATTTGTTTTATTTAACAAATATTTTATAACAATTTTTTAAACGTCTTAATTTGGATTTCTCTCTTGGTAGTAAACTACAAATAAATGAAAGTAAGTGTCATAAAATATCAATTCAACGGTGCTTTCATCTGTGAGAGAATCATTTTATTGCAGCTTCATCATGAACTTTTAATAGCATGCCTTCACACTCTACGTAACGATCTTGCCGCACGCAATTGCGTTTTTCATAAATTTGCGTGATGTGATCTGGCAACATCTAGTCGATGTAAGTTGGCTTCCGTTCTGTTAATGGAACAAGTTGTTTCAGATAAAAGAATACTTTATTTATTTAATGTAATGTACTCTTCATAGCTTAGAATTATTATTTTAAATAACTAACACGTGACGAACTTCAAAGAATTATGATACACTGCGAAATTTGTAATTTTTTTCCTAATGAAAATTAAAAATTGGTTCATTAATGTAATGTAAAAAGTTATTTAATTATCTAATCCTGAATGTCTTACGGCACACACAAGTCTAGTGCACAAAAAGAACTGGAACAAATGGAGATTCTCTTTTGTTATTTAAGTAGCATTTTAAAAATGTATATATATCATTAATATATTGGTATATACAGTGCGAAAAATATAAAAGACATTATAAAGAAGTTTTCAAATTGTGATATTTAAATCAAGTAGTGAATTGTGTCCACCGTAAAACTTTGTTTAATATTTTAGTATGCAAATCCATGCAGTACAAATTATTTATTAACATTTTAATTTATTAAAATTAAAATTATTTTTCATGGTGAATACAGCCGATTTTCATCTCTACATTGAAGGAAAAGTAAAACAAAAATCACGTAGATAGCGCGTTCTCGAGGACTTTACACAAATTACTGTCGAAACCAATGATAACATAAGTAAATAAAATAATTTATATTTTAATTTACGTATATTTCGTCATCAATTACAGTTTTTACATCTTGGTAGAAATTTTTATGAAAATGCTGAAATTTTGTGCATTATTCTTATAGGATCTGACATAGATTTTATTCATTGGAAATAGCTGTATATATATATATATATATATATATATATATAGTTTTTGAAATATAATTGTCTCTAACTTTTAATTGATTTTATACATTCCTGTACATTTTTTAAATCTAATATATATACATATGCGTGTGTGTGTGTGTGTAATAGAGACGGAAACAGAGAAAATACATAAATATTTATAGATAGTTATAGATAGTTATAGATATACCATGCGAAAATTTATTTTTATCTTACACTTTCTTATGTACGATACTACATTATTTTTACTCTAAAGCACCAACTAAATCAATTTTTTGGCAGTCGCATACATTTTAGAGACGTATAAAACAATCGACTTTAGTAAAAAATGTTCAATAGACACATGATTCCATAAACATTTTTATCATTTTGTCATCTATAACGTTAAAAATTTAAGACGTGGTTGTTATATGTGAAAATGATACTTTGACTTACATTAAATATATAACACATTTTTTTTTTTTTTTTTTTTTTTTTTTTTTTTTTTTAAGCATATTATATACTTACTTTTTTGATTGCAGAATACGTAAAAAACGACGAAATAAATTTAAATCTTGATACTATTTTAATTTACTTGTTTTTATCATATTTAAGAATTAATAATAAAAGAATAAATTATCCACAAAGTTTAAGCTAACAGCGTTTGTAATGTTTTCAATATTTTTATTGGTAAAATGAAATTATCTAAATATTATTAAATGAATAACTCTCAAAAAGTTCATCTAAAAATTAAATTTACTAAAAATTAAAATTATTTTGAAACAGATATCAGAGCATATCTGAAAGAATATATTAGTGAAAAATCCTTATTGTGTTCTTTCATAATGCATTTTTGAAAACAGCATATATTTTGATAGTACAGCCTCTAAATTAGTTTCCATAATTTTTTTAACATCAACAGTTTTATTTTAACATACCAATTTTTCAAATTCCATCTGAGTTATTTCGCTGAAAATCTAGGTGCCGTGAGTAAAAAACAAGGAAGCTATTCCATCAATGCATTAAAGAAGTAGAAAGGAGGTATCACAGGGCTGATGGAGTGTTAACAAGATAACAGATTATTATTGGATGCTGCAAAAAGAAACCCTCCTCTTAAGCCCTGCACTAGAAAAAAAATCTCTAAACGGAGCTTTGATGTAAATAAACACATTTAAAAGATAATGTGTAAATAATAGATTATTTAATGTATTTTATACATAAGTAATTTCGAATTTGTGACTGTCTCTGTGTGAATTCTTCCGATTTTCATCCTTACTTTCTAAAATAAATATATAAATAAATACTTTTGTTATAGGAAGAAAAGATAAGCACTTCTGAATGCAGTGCATCAAAACACATTATAGACATGCAAAGCCGCGGAAAAAAAATAGAAAAAATAAAAACATGATTTCACAGACCTGTATAATTGGTTTAAAATAAATTTTGGTTAATAATTGGTTTAAAATAATTTTTTTTGACTTTTTTAGTAATATTGGAGCCAATATTAGGTGTACCTGAAATGCGTACGTTTCCTAAACAAGTCTAACATAAATGAAGTTGTTAAAAACAGCAGTATCTTAACCCGTTAGTGCCCAGTGTCCTCATTGTAGGACAGCTAATAAAATGGCACGTATATTTTTTGTAGTTTCTTGGAATGATTTCTGCTTTTTAGTGAGAGTTTGTAGTGTCACTCTAAATGATCCCTGAATGTTTTTTGTGGCTACTATTAATTATTATTTCATAATTTGGACAGTCAATTTATGATTTTTCATTCGTCGCACATATATTTGCTTTTTGCGCAGGTATACTAACTTAAATCAAGTTAAATAATAATATATATTATAATACTTTACTTTGAAGATTTTTGTCAATATTCGAGATCTTTGTCGACGTATAATAAGAAATTAATCTGTTATCTCAGAGTTTTTCTATCTCGAAGTTTTCTCGCCACTGGACGTCAATAAATGAGGATAGGTTTTAAATTTAAAACTACCAGAAGAATTGTTAATATATTTTATTGTTAGTTGTCTATATTAATTTAGAAGTGAAATAATCAGCTAATAATATTTTGCAAAATTAATTCGGGCGTAAACAGTTTAAAAGCTTTTAATAGATAAAAGTAAGTAATATTTATAAAATGCCTTATAATATTGAAGGATTTTTCAAAATAATGCTTGCTTACTTTTGACAAAAAATATATAGAAAATTTCATAACTTATAAATGAACTAAAATACTATTATTAATAATCCAAAATAATTAATTAAAATATATTTCTTAATGACCTAAATGAATCTTTAAATGTTATTTTTGTAGGCAATATAAAATAATTTCATTTTTATACAAAAATATTTTTTCTAAATGTGTGTTATAAATAAAAATGTCAAAAAACAAATTTGTACAATATTGTTCTTAGAATTCAAAATGTTTATAAAATGCTGAAAATTGTTTTACTTTTAAGAATTTTTATATCATTATTATTTTTTTTTCTAATTCCCACACTAGCAGAAAATTTAGATTACAAGAATTTCGTTCGAAATGATAATTTACATTGAAAAAATGTTTTAGAAATAATCATTTACGTGTAGAAAAATTAAACATTCTATTACTTCGTTAAATTAATTTTGAATAAATAATATACATACTATGGAAAAATTTTAAAAGTTTGTCATTCAAAAATATTGGCATTTTATAAAATGAAACATATGCGATTTCATGTATTTTTAATAAAGTTATCATTTTATAAAAAATTGCATATTCCAATTTTTTGGAACGGTCTTATTTATATTTTGTTTTCTGATTCGTATCATCTGCATGAACTGTTTACATCCCAAGTAGCACAGGAACGTTCTGTGAACGTCTAATAACGGTTTCAATAGTTCAAACACCGTGTTTCGTGTCAAAAGAACGTTCTAAAACACGTTCAGAAATGGTATTATTAGAACGTTCTGAAAATGTTTGATTTGTACCATCTATAAAACGTACAATTCTAGTTCTATATAGAACGTTCAAGTGTAACACCGTCATAACACGTTCTGTAACAGTGTAATTATAACGTATATGACAAAATGACTTTTTAGTACTATTGGTTGAGAAACTAGGTTAATCATGAAAATTTTTGACTTCAGCTTTTGATTTTTTTACACGTTTTCTGGCGTGAGGAATCCGGAAGTCAAAAGGTTGGTATGGTATCGGCACCTATTAGCGTGATAGCCCGTTAGTCCATGTACACGATATCTCAAGAACAAATGATTGCAGAGAGATCGGACCAGTTTTAAAATATCGCTTATGATATTGATAAGAATCCTATTGAGAGATTTGAAACATTCTAATTTAAAAACTTCATAAGTTATTCGAAATTTATAATTTTTAGCTTGATAGAGAATAGAGCATTTTTTACATTTTCAGTTTAACGTTTTGTTAGCACGTCAGTAAAGAATGCTTTTCAAGAATCAGTAGCGGTGAGGTGAAAAAAAATTACAAAATTTTAAACTCATGGAAAAATTTTGTGAATTTTGTATTTCATGAATCAATGTATGGAATTCAACCAAACTTGTTACATAATTAGATCTTGCCCTAAATTGGAGGTTATTTAAATTTCATTTAGGATATATCGTCCGATAGATTGCGGTGCTATGTAATGAAACCCTCCATTTATGGGACGGCTATATCTCAGCTTCTATAGTGTACATATGCATTAAACTTAATATATTGGTATATATCATTATAACCTCTGCTAATACAATTTAGATGTATACATTGTCCAACAGGTGGCGTTGTAATCTGCAATTTAATCATTTTAACGGAAAGGCAATATTTTAACTCTTGTGATTTAACACTTAAATTTTGTGATACACTGAAGTTATAAGTGAAATCGATTTTATGTAAAGCTTTACTGGTCCATTTTGGATGCACATCGGCCAACAGGTGGCGTGGCTATGTTGCAATGTAATCTCATAACGGAAACGAAAAATCTCAACTTCTGTGATTTATAAATGTTGTAAATTTGGTACGTGAAATTAATATTACGTAAAACTCTACAGATTGCCTTTGGGTGCATATTGGACGACAGGTGGCACTGCCACGTTCCAATATTTTCCATTCACAGAAAGGCTATCTATCAGCTTCTGTAATATATATACTCACCAAATCTTCTGTGTGACATACATTTGATATACATTATTGATTCAATTTGGCTGTATAACGAGTAATAGTCAAACAGTTTTTTTTTTATTATTATTATTCATAGGACATTGTTTTTTCCCCTAGGAATAAGTATACGGGGATGGGGGAGGGGTGGATAAAAATTTTCACTATGATTATCTTTAAAAAGAATTCGATATCACCTTTAAAACGAATAATTGAACCATCGTTTTCTGATGATTTAAAACAAATTTACCGTTTTTTTTTTTTTTTTTTTTTTTTTTCATTTGTCATAATAATAATAAACCCTTAGAAAAATAAATTTTCTAAGATCTTCTACATAGCATAAAAATGATTGTCTTCTGTCATGAAAATCTGCTAATCAAGGATGTTATTGAATAAATAATCTACTGCTTGATCAGCAAACTGCACAAGGTTCGGTCTGCATTGCATCAACATAATTGAAGAATGTGACAAAAAATTTCGCGCTTTAACTTAACGATAAGCAAGCATCTGCTATTACAGGAAGTCAAACGGTTTGGCAGTTTTATCGCTAATTTGGCTATTTTTTTCCTCTCTTTAATTATTGCTTATATTTTTCTTTCTTTTCTTTCTCTCATACACAGATATGGATAAGAAAAATCCAAAATTTGACCCGAAAGTATTGTTTTTGGGTCAAATTTTGAAACTGATTTTTTGCAATATTTTTGCACATTTTGGGGTCCCCTGAATCCAAAAATCAGGTTTTTGTATTTGATCTGTGTGTGTGTGTGTGTCTTTGTGTATGCCTGTACGTGTATGCCAGTTATCAGCACATTTCAAAAACAAATAATTCCAGAATATGAAAACTTAGTATTCTACATTTGAATCATGTAAGGGGATGCTGCACTTAGCTTTTCCTTGAGATCAAGCAAATGCTTCGTGTACAGGGACGTCCAAGATAATTCAAATACATTAGGTATGTGAGCGAAATTTTTTTGCTATTTACAGTTTAATATCTGTAGCCTGTACTAAACAAAAATAAGTTAACATATATTTTTTTATATGCATAAAAGTATGTTTAGTGTAAAATATGGCATGAAAATCATTCCCCATTCATCTACAGGGCTACCTAGGAATGATAATTAATACTTCAAACCTACAGAGTAAACAAAGAAATTTTTTAAGTGGAAATTTTAACGCTTTTTTTTCCCCTATAATTACACGTTTTGAGGTTCCCTGAATACTAAAATCAAATTTTTAATGGTTAATCTTTGTGTATGCCTGTTATCAGCTAATTTTAAAACAAATATTTGCAGATAATTCAAATTTTGTATTTTGAAGTTTATTTTGAGGTTGCTAAAAATGTTTGTTCAAGATTAATAAGCTTGAAAGAGTGGTGAGAAAGAAAGTTGACTGAAAAATTTGGAATGAACTTTTAAATTTAATAATAGCCAAGAATTTTTTATAGTAGGCATTATGCAATATATTTAAACGGGGTCCCCCCCCCTCCTCATTGAGAGAGTTATTCGTCAAATAATATCTGTTCCTAAAACTAGTTTGAAATTTTTTAAACGTAGATTTATATATAGTATTTGTTATCTTACACTTTAATCTGCAATCTGCATTTATAGTATTGAAATGCTAGGTAAGAGTAAGAGACAGCCATGTGAGTGTCCCACGAAATTATTATTAATATTTAAATAAAAACAGTCTTTTTTAAATACTGATAATGCATAATTAAGTAGTAATTTTTATTTTATTTTTATCTATTTATTTATTTGGGTTGAGAAGTGATGTGTCTGTCAAATGAAAGAAGAGATTTAATTGATGGTCTACATTCATGATGACGATCGTTATAAAAAAAAAAAAAAATAGCGATACCTTCAAATTTCACACATTATAAAATCCAAAATTTTGCTTCAAATTATCTTGGAATGGCGAATTTTGGTTGGTGGGTATTGATTAAGTGTATGTAATAGGCACTTCGGTGGTATTTCGCGAAACTTCTAACTTACCCGCCGAAGAGGGAGAGTAAAAAGTGGGTAAGACGCTGCCGAAAGCAATGGAAACCCAGACTAATCATGTTGCGAGCGGAAGAACCATTACCAAACGCAGCTGGAACATCAACTTAAGCTTCGATTGATTTCAGCGATTTTTTTTTTTTTTTTTGAGATTTTGTTAATAAATGACATGGAATTTTGAGAATTTATTTAAATATACTATGCAGCAAAGCGGGCAAAGCCTGCTAATGTTTATTTAAAGCATACTTAGATATGCTACACGAAACGTAATAAAATTATCAAATACTGTTCGTATGCACATAAAACATGTTTCCTATAAAATATTTTATTGTTAGCTTATGATTCATAAGGCCATATAGAAATATTTAGATATATTAGAGGATAATAAGCGAAAATTGATCGAAGTGTGTTTTAAATTTTGTTAAACGTTTTCAACTTTCCAACAAGTTAAAAATATGCTTAAAATTTAAGTTTGTCAACACCATTGTCTGTCTATTCGTTCTCTAATTTCAAAAATATATTTTATAATTCCTCAGTTACATCGAAACCGTGCTCATTTTTTATTGAAAGTATGTGTATACCGTAAGCGGTTTGATATGGGGACTCACTAAAATTTTAAACGTACAAAAGTGTATGTTTAGGTGTAGGGTGCAGGTGTTTTATAAACTAAGTGGACCGCATGATTTTTCTCTTTTGTTTATTACTAAATATAGTAAAAATGTAGCAATTTCTGTAATATTTCAATAAAAATATAAATATCTTGCGCATTAGTAAAACAGAAAAAAAAAAAAAAAAAACTAGTTATACTGTGACGGCTTTAAAAGTTTTTTTTTTATTCCATTCTATATAATAGCGTCACCAACGATTTATTCGCACAAAATTTCAAGAAACTTAGCTTCTCACAATTAACTTTCTATACATATAATTTCGTACAATTTTCACCAATAGGTGCTGCTGTATAGGCAACTGGAAATCCCAGACACTAACAGCAACGCCACATTGTGGATAGATTACATCCGAATTGAATCAGCATACATTTTAATAATATAAATATCATATACCAATTTTGGTGGATTTAAATAACAATAAATAACACACGAAATATATATACCTTAGAAGAACTACCTACTCTGAGAAGCAAGGTTTTACCTTATCAGAAACGAAATTAAATTGTCGTCTGTTAGCTTTTTGTACCCAAATAAAATCAGTACAGATTTACATGATTTCCATCACATGTACAAGCTTAGTGTATTTATAACTATAGATGATTAGATGGAGCCTGTCCAGTAGGATTGCAATATAGAAGCAACATGTTATGAAAGCCACATATTAAAATCTAATTAGCAGTAATTTAAGTCTAGCCAAATATTAAGTTTGGTTAAATGCTGTCCACTGGCTCGTGAGAAACAGAGTCCAAAATTTTCTTTCTGACACACATACAAAGACATTTTCTAACAATAGTCGAATCATATTCCAAAAATCACAAACTGTGTGAATTTATCGAAAATCGAAAGTAGGAAATTTTCACGAATCCAATACTTTCTTCTTGACAGATGTAAGTAAAATAATAATAATAATAATAAACGGTAATCATACGCTTGATCAAATCTTGAGGTTGAAATAATTAAAAACAGCTAAAAAAAATGTTTTATTTATGTATTAATTTATTTATTTTCTCCTGTATTAACCCTTTGCCGGCCCTAGTGCTCTAAACCGCTATACATAGTATTGCCAAATTGAGGGACTCTTTTTTTTAACGAACACCAATAATTTTGAGGAGTGATATTTGATATACATAATGGACGAATAAACTTCGAAGTGATTAGACAACCGATGCAGTAGAAATTTATTGGTGGATATTGAACAAAAAAAATCCTTAAATTTGACAACATTTAAAAAAGGAGAGGGAAATTCAATAGGACCGGCAAAGGATTAAATTAAAGGTTTAAAGGATAAAATTTCGATCCGTGCAGTCATCTAGAATAACGTTTAGTATAAAAATACACAGATTATTTTTAACTAATGGTTGTGAAATGATTATATATACAATACTGATAATTATTCAAAAAAACTTTTTGTACATTCGGCAGAAAAATTACTGAAGCACACATCCACGTTTCATATATACTAGCAAACCCGTGCGGTATTTTCGCGCTTTATTTCTTTTCTTATTTACCTTTAAAATTTGAAACTTATAAATATTATATCAATTTCACCCCTTAATTAAAATTTTAATTTACCAGAAGCCAAATTATTATTAGATCCAAATAAATATTGTGCAATAGTGAAACCAGAATTATTCAAAGAAAAGCTTCAAAATAAAATTCATGGTTTATGACTCAGTTTTCATACTTCCGCAGGCAGTACGGTTTTAGTAAAGGACCCCTGTGACGCCTTTTAAATTTTAATCGCCAAGTATGCAATGGCATTTTATTTATTTTAGCGTAATTTTTTGTAAAAAAGAAAAAAGAAAAAAATCCTAGACTTAAATTGATAATATTTTTTTATGATTGCGTTTTGTAGCCAATTTATGATAATATATCATGTTCTGTTTATATCTTTGAAATATTGCTAGGTTTATACTGACTCTTGCAAAGATTTTGCAGAAATAACTTTCAAAAATACATTTCTCATAAAATAATGTCCTCAAACAAATATCGTCATGTTTTCTTTATTAGATCATTGAACTGAATCCGCGTGTTTAAATATTGTTCATTTTTAAATACTATTTTTTATCCTCACGTATTTTATTAATTTTACCACTATCGTATCATTTCAAAAAATATTAATTGAAATTGGTCCACGTTAGAGAAATATTATATAGATATTAGTTTGATCACTAATTTTTATCATCAATCTACTTTTTTATAAACAGCTTAAGACTAAGATTATGACTCGATAAATATTTACTCAACAAAACAGTTTAGGTGCAAATATTTTGATTTACTAGAGCTTCAATAATATTTCTGCCGACAGTATATGGAGTAGCATCATTCACAACCGCTCTTGTGCCGGCAAAATGTTTTTAATATTTTTTGAAATAGCTCACAATTTTTAAAATGAATAGTTGAATCAAGCTTCTGTAATAATTTGAAATAATTGAATTTATATATATATATATATATAAACAAATAAATAAATAATATTTTTTTCCATTATTGGTTTTTTTCCTTTCTCTCATTTTTTTCATAAATGTAAAATGCAGAAATAACTGCTTTTAATTGAACAACGTGGATTTGTTTAAGAAAATATAAAATAGAGTTTTGTAATGGCCACGACGTACTAGCTTGATTTTGTAATTATCATCCTGTTTAGTTAGATAAGCTTTCCTTGAAGTGGCATTTTATGTAATTCAATAAAACAAGCATGCAACATTTTAAATACACGACGAATTTTTATATCTTGCCTCATCATAAAAATAAACTATTTAACAAAATATTGTTAAATACAAACTCTGTAACATAATATTTAAATAACATTTTTTTAATACAATTGTTGAGTTCTGCATTTTTCATTAAAGTAACTACATAAAACAAAAATAGTTTTTTTTCCCCCTAATAATTAAATAATGACTATGCCACAAAATGAAAAGGACTACTTGTGTTGTTTTATCTCAAAATAGAAAGCTGCCAAATTTGACTAGACCGCCAAATTACCAACAAGGGTTGCCAGTTCCATAATTTTCAGGCGCGAAAACCAAATGATTTCATATCAATTTTCTCATGTTGATGACTTTCTGATTATCAAAGAGAGACGTAAGAGTGAATTTACTTTATATATCTTACATACATATATTTTTATACATTATTAATACTTTATTCATACTTATAATAAAAGTTTGTATATAATTATTAATCAGATGCTAAAAAGTTTGACTTGTTATTTTTAAGTTTTTTTTTTTTTTTTTTTATCTCGAGAAATTGAAAAATGCTGTTAATGTAAATCTAACTACTAATTTGTTTTCTAACAGCATTTGAATATTAGTATGACCAATGAATAAATTTTACAAGCAAAACTTGTCACATAATAGTATTATGACATCAAATATTTTTTCTGTTATAAATAAGCGGGATTTTTGTGTAAAAAATAAACATAATTTAAATTTCTCATCAAGAGAAAAAAACATATATTAATTTCTTATAAATCTAATTTTAAGGTGTGCTTGTGTCATTTTGTCAGTCTTAATAAGGGTGTGGTGGACGTTGAAAATCTTTCTTTGAAATTATTGTCTTACAATTGTTTGTATTGCATATAATGGGTCGTTCAATGTAAAGTGAATTATTTCCTTCTAAATAGATTTTGAAATAACGAACTTTTTGCAAATTTATATGTAGGAAAACAATTTAAGATTTTGTAAGCATTACCTATTTTTAGCGTTTAAAACAAATCAGAGTAGTAAGAATTTATAAATTATAAGAAAAATAACTTAGAAGTTTCATTTTTATAATTATTTAGAAGTTTTAGTTTTCTGAAAAAACAATGTCAGGCCATTTATGGGATTTTAATGCAATAATTAGAGGTTTTTCACTTTTATAATGAAAGATGTAACTAAATGTGGTAAAATTAAGCAAAAATATTCATATTTAAAAAATGTGGAGTTTACACCGGTTTCACAGCGTATGTTTCACAGTGTCTGTATATGCATTGAAATGTATGAATATTAAATATATTAAAATTTCCTGAATACTACCAAAGTTTAAAAAATTAAAATTACAAATTTTAATCTTTTTTTTAAATTGTTTAAAATGCTTTAGTCTTAAGTTTTTACTTCGATCTTATATTATTATAGTTTATAAATATACTCTAAATGCATCTGTACATTTATTTTGTGGATTTATTTATGAATATATATATATATATATATATATATATATAATTTTTGAATTAGAAAAAAAATAATTGCATGAAAATTCCACAGTTAAAAATATTACAAAAATAAAAATTAACTCATCAATCGATCCACAAAGTAAAGCACAAATGTATTCAGATTATACTAATAAACAATATTAGTGCAAAATCAAGGAGAATTTTCAAAAATTAAATAACGTAGATAATTTTTTTTTTTTTAATATTATGAATTTTATTCTTTTAATTTTTATAACCGTTTATGACCATGTACGTGTGATTCTACTGGTCAGACAGAAAATTATATTTCAGTTTCAATATCCATGTAATAAATGCTAAAAAAGAGATTAAGTATTAGTTTTCTTAAATTCAATAACATCGATTTTCTCAAGAGATGTGAATAAAAGCCTGCTTATAAAAATGCTAATTTAATTTAATGTTGTAAATGTTTACAGTCAGTTACGGTTAATATTAAGAGAACATGTTTAAAAACAGAAATTTATTAAGAAATAAAAACAGAAATTTTACAAGAAATTTTTATAACAACAGTTTCTAAAATTTCCGTTTTATGGCAGAATTTCTTGAGATTATTAATTTCTTATCCAACATTCATTTTAAATTCGTATATTTTTTAAAGTAAAAAAGTTTATTTTACATTTAGCTATTTAAAATATTGTATTAAGTTTCATGTTTTTATATTTTTGACAAAATATACATATACATATATATATATATATATATATATATAGAGTTTGAAATTAAGATAATTTGTGAGTTGCGTTTTACTATATAGCAGTTCGTAAGATATCTTTCTTGTAAAATACTAATAGATAGCAGCACTACTCCGAAATTCACTTAAAATTTACGAATGCGTAGTTGCTTTAATAATATTTCGGTGCTTTCTTTTTTCACTTGAAGAAGAGTCGGACTGATAATTTGACCTGAAACAGCTATTGCGTTTCTTTTATTTTCAATTTATAACCTATTTGTCACCTTCAAATCAAATGATAATGAAGTAAAAGAAAAAAAAAAGTGCATTAAAATTTAAATAAAATCTTATTTATAACCGTTATGTTTATGCATAATGTATAAATTTCATAGTATAACAGCTTTTTACTTTTGTTTATTTTAAATAATTTCTTTAAAAGAGAAATCTTTATTATTTATTTATTTATTTATTTGTAGTATTTATTGGAAACAATGGTAGTATATAGCTGAAAAGATTAAACTTATTAAAATTAAAATTTAATTAAAATTAATTTTTTTTTTTTTATTCATTCATTTCTTTTTAAAGGAAAATGTACTTTTTCTTTTTATTATATTCATCGAAATCAAATGGTAATATAATGGAAAGAGCAGGGGCTATAAAATACATGCTTCAAAATCTAAAGAGGTACAGTTGACTTTAACATTGTAGTTCTTAAATAATAACAGATCCACCTGTTGTTGATAAATGCTCATTTTATCATGAGATATTTAGATGATTTTTTTTTTTTTTTTAGCTTACTTACTGATTTTTTACCAAGCAACATACATTATATATAATATATATATATATATATATATATATATATATATATATATATCAGTCGAACCTCGTTTACGGGAATCTCATGGGGAATAAAAAAAAATTGTTCATGTTATCAGTAATTTATATTGTCAGTAACTGAGAAACTGACCTTTGTTTTAGCGGGGATTGTGGAAACTATTCACGATAAGCGGTTTACGTTAATTAGATTCGACTATATATATATATATATATATATATATATATATTGTATCAGAAAAAAAAAGTAAAAAATGTACAAATTTAAACTCTCAAAGTACAGAGTATTGTTATAAAGTTTGGAATAAAATCACAACACAAAATATGGAATAGAGTTTCATATTTTTTTCCCTTTATTTTTCTCATATTCCATTTTCAGATTTAATGCATCTTTTTCAGACGTGAATTTTACTGTAATAATTTGCTTAAGTCAACCCTGATAGACAAGTTTAATGCATCTGAATGTTTGCATACATGTATTTCAATTTAATCTTTAAAGCGTTTTTATTATACCTCTTTAATTAATTGATTACGAAAATATGTCTGCTATATTCAATATTTAACATTCTTCAATATATAGCTAATAAAGAAATTTCTAAAAATATTTCTTCTTGTAACCAAATATATTTATGTTAAATGTGTAAAAGTTATTCTCACTTAACCCTTTGACGGACAAGATAATTTTGATCATTTAAAATTATCTGCCACCAGTACGTACAAACAAATATAAGTGATTAAAAAGAAAAATGGAGTTTTTCTTCTATATTATTAAAGTAAAACTTTGTAAAAAAAATTCTTGGACAAGTTTTTACAGTTGGGAATTAAAATTATGTTTGATATAATGTATTCCAAAGCCTTTGAAAGGGTTAAACGAATTTAAATAAATAAAAATGTATAAGTCTGCGTAGCTTTATATTTTTCTTTCATCTAAATTATATAGAGATCTACAAAAATATAATTAAGTGAACCTGAACATTAATGTTACAAACAATACTCTGGTTAATATAATCCCTTTTTTTTTTTTTTTTTTTTTTTTTTTGTATCTGGTTGCGTAAAAACATTATGTAACATTGGGCATTATGTAAAATCACAATGCACAATATTGTTTTAATTTAATCTTTTAAAGTTTTATTTTCGTATGCATTTCGCATTATTAAGATATATATTTTTGAAAAATTTAAACTGTTGTTCCGAATTTATCATTTTTGGTGTATAACGTACAAAACTCATAAATATTAAATATGTACATAGTAGACATACGTTGTACATTATCTAAGAACTACAATGCCGTATATTTATTAAGAGTATATTGTACTGTATGTAATTAATGAATCTGTCAATTTTATGATCAAATAGTAATTCAGATAAAGCTAGTCTGAATACACACAAGTGTAAGCACATATGTAATCCACAGAATAATTATTGTGCATCTTTATATACGTATACAGATGATGGGGGACCAAATAAGAAAAAAAGCGATACTTTCGAATTTAAACATTTTGTCGGAAATATTGAGAAACATTTGATGGATACTTTATGGGTGTAAATAACATGTTATATCACATATGTTTAAAAAAAAATGCCCCAAAGATAAGAAAAGAACCACTAATAAAATTATATTTTTACATATTTGGCACCATCTTGTAATTAATAATGCTTGAAATTTATTGTAGTTTTAGCATGTTTTTATGACGCTCTTTTTAATTATCATTTATAATTCACCATCACAGAAAATTTCTTTAACGAAATTAAAGACTTTCAAGTGTTTTTTATTTATAATAAGCACGGTTTTTAATTTATTATAAGTCATTTTTAGAAAACTTGACATAGTACATTAGACACAACATTCTGTAATCTGAGATTAAGAACATTAAATTTATGCAAAAAAATGAGCATTTTTACTAAAAGATATTTATCTGCGCATGCACAAGATTTAACGAAAAAAAATTTTTGGGTTTCATTTAGTGAAATGTATAGAACTCATGCAAACATTGTGAAAAATCAAAAAGATATCGTCAACAGAATTAGTTGAAATTTAAGCACTATGAAAGACAAGCAAAAATATAAGTATGTAATGCATATTTTTATTTTTAATAAGTCCTTGGGAATACACTGTAAGTTAATTAAATTGAAATCTTTATAAAACCACTTATCGTTCGCTTCTCTTTCATACTGCTTTAAATTTAACTAATTCTATCGATGATATGTTTCTAAATTTCCCTGATATTGCTTTGGTTATTTTTTCAGAGTATTTATGTATTTGGATAATAAATTTTGTAAAAAAAAAAAAAAAAAAAAACTTTGTCACCATTTGTGGATGCAAAGTTAAAACTTATTTAGAAAAAATACTCATATTTCATCTTATATTAATATTTTTATATTATATTTGTATTATGTTATGTCTAATGCACTATGTCAAATTTTCTAGAAATGGCATTAAATTGATCTGAAAACCCTTTATGTTATATAAGCAAAAAATGTTTCGCAAATTTTTAATAAAGTAAAAAAAAAAAAAAAAAAAAATATTCTCAATGAATGCGCGTGATACTGACAAAATTATGAATACACATAAATTAAAGAAGCCACATAAGAATAAATGCTACAACGCATTTCAAGTGCAAATTTTTATAAATAAAAATTTACACCCCCCCCCCCCCGTTAAGATCCCTTCTTTTCTTTCTGGACAAAATCTTTACATAAATATATGTGGAATAACATGTTTTTTATACCCATGAAGTTCTATGCACTTTATCAAGATTTCTCTATGTATTTGACAAAAAGGCTAAATCGGAAAATTACACATTATTTTGCCACTCGTCTGTATATCATGAAAATGGCTAAAAATTGACTTTTAAAGTTTGGAATTCAAGCATTCTCTGGAATAAAAACTATTTATATTAATGGATACAACACGATAAAATTGTTGTGAAATATAATTATATATATACAAAAGAGCAATAGTTTTATTTATAAAGTATTTATACAAAAGCTATTTCTATATGTTTTCTTTCTTTAATTTTTCTTTCTTTTTTTTTTTTTTTTTTATACTAACCTTCTGAACCAGAAACTAATGGCGTCCAATAAGTAAAAATTATGTTTTTAGCATAATCATAGACAGAGATTGGGTGAGGACGGCTTTCTTTCCTTTTACTTATGTCTAACATAATATAAAAACGGAAAAGGGAAAACGTTATCAAAACAATAAATAATATATTTAATAAGTAAATAAATAATATACTAAGAAATGATATATTAATTATAAATAATATACTTACTATATTTTTTATTAAAAAAAATAATAATAATTACATTTGTTTATTATTTAATAGGCCATGATAGCATAATTACATCAAATGAGTAAAAATTGCGTTGACTCATTTTAAAGAAATTTAAACATTTAATGATTACCAATTACATTGCCATGTGGAATAAGTTTAAATATCTGTAAACATAATTTTTGTAAACTGCGGCTGTAAACTGAAAATATGAATACACGAATGCACTGAAATTTAAAAATATGAAGTATGTTAAATATTTTGATTAAAAAAATTATATTTAAGTATTTGGAAATTTTTAAAATTTCTTCCTTCTAACTAATTTTTAAATTTTCTTTTCAATTTCTTATTATTATAAATTAACAATATATTCTAAACTCAATTGCATATAATTTTAGCGGTGTATTGGTGCATTAATTTTCGAAAATATTTTTTATGTTGGAATATTAAAACTTTCTATGAACTTCAGCATTCAAATATATTTTTAAACTATCCATGGACTTACAAAGTAGTACCCAGAAGTGTTTAGAATATACAGGGTGCAAAGTCGAGAGCAGGCCTTTATTTGCGCAACAATTGGTCTCAGACGTTCTCCAATTACAAAATGTATTTTTTAAAAAAATGTAAGCATTCATTATATGACATGTTTAAATTAAAAAAATCAATTTATTCAAAATCACAAAAATTGGTAATTTTTATACGGTTTTCAGGACGCTAGTAGTAAAAGTTGACTTTCAACTTAAAAAATATAACACGAAAAGTTTCACTTTTGTGCGCCCAAAATTGTCTGAGATAGTTAGTTTCAAAATTTAGGATTATTTCACATTTTCTCGGGCTTTATTAAAAAGACAATGAAAAATTCTTTAATAAAGCCCGGGAAAAAGCAAACAAATTCCAAATAGGATATTTAAACCGATCCCTTATTGAAGGCCGAAATATGTTAGAAAATCTAAACTTTAAATATCTTGTTCCATTTTGGGAGAATATAAATGAAACTTTTTGTTAGGATGAGTGTCAATTTTTTTAAATATCACTATAGGGATCTGGAACTGTATAAAAATTTAGTTTTTGTAATTTTGAAAAAATAGATATTTTAAATTTAAACTTGTCATACCGCTCATATTTTTATAAAAAAAATTTTGTAACTGAAACTATATGTTTGCGACCAATAGTTGCGGAGATAAAGACATTCTCGTGATTATCTTTGTACCCTGTATTAAAAAAAAATAATATATATATATATATATGTATGTATAAATGAATTTTTAATCGTAGTTAAAATCAGGCAACCGATATAAGATCACTGAAACCACATAGAACAATGAGAAGGAAATTACATCAAATTTAAATAACCTGTGGAGACTGATTGTGATTTATTGAAACATTTATTTTTGTTTATTTATTTTTATTTTATTTAACTTCAATCTAATCATACATTTATTCCTAGATTATTCGTTGCAATTTTAATAATTTTGCCGGTGCGTAAAAACGACATGAAACTCAAATCAAAAGATACAAACAAGCAACGAGAAGAAAAAAAAAAAAAAACAGCATTTTTTTTTTTTTTTTTAAAGGAAAAGCTCAGAACGGTGAAAAAGAAGAAGAAGAAGAAAAAAAAAAAAAAAAAAAAAAAAAAAAAAACCTCGTCAGGGGTGACCTTTTTCACCGTTGAGCACCAATGTACGATTTCGTTCGTTAGTAGCTATACCAGCGGACACCCAATCGTACAAGAAATTAATTGAAGTTAAAAATGAAGAATAAAGTGGAATAAACCAGGGGTGCAGAACATGTCCGAACGTCCGAACGAGGTTCGGGGGAAATTTTGAATATTTTTTTAAGAGAAAATAAAAATGTAAATCAAAAATAACAATTTGCTACTTTGAAGTGCTTATACACTAACAGCGATATTTTTATGTTACACTGTATGTTTATTCTCTTAAAGATTTATTACATAGAACAAATGACTTTGAATAGCAAAGTAGATTTTTGCATTATTGAGGGAAATTTATACTGTGTTTGGGGGAAACTTCCGAGGTTTGAACATTTTCTGCACCCCTGGAATAAACTATTAATTCAAGAACACAGAGAATCAAACAGAAAACAACTATAAAAAACAAACATTACTCACAGGATGATGCATCCGGAATCCCAAGGATTAAAACAAGCAAAATAATTCAAAAGTTTAGTTGTACATAGCAGATGAAGAATGATACAACACAGCAACAGGGATATGAATTACTTTTTTTTAAATTCAAATAATGTTTGAGAAATTTGAACATACTTAATTTAGACGTATATGCATGAGAAATTCCATATTCTACGACAGTAATTCCCAAAAATTGTCATAACGTGAAAGTCAACACTATATCCCTTAAAAAATTCCTTAAATTTTTGCATTTAAAAAAAAAAAAATCTTTTTTTCCCCTAATCTGAAGATAATGGCGTTATAGTATTAATAACGAAACTTTAATAAACACCATAAAAGGCAAGAACTCGCAGCTGCTACAAAAGAAAAAAAAAACCGGCAACGCATTCAACACACTCAACGTGCTTGTTTGCAGCTCTCGCGCTTACATTGTTCGCCTGATGAAGGGTTGTGTCTTCTTTTAACCCGAAACAATTGTTTCGAGTTCTTGCATTTTATGGTGTTTATTCAAAGTTTTGTAATTAATACTATAACTTCATTATCTTCAAATCAGGGGAAAAAAGAAATTAAAAAAAAAAAAAAAAAAAAAAAAAAAAAAGAAAAAATTTAAGAAATTTTTTAAGGGATAAAGAGACGTAATGGCACTTTTTTCGGAAAACTGTCATATAATATCGAATTTTTGATGCATATTACGTTAAAATTAAAGGAATAGTAAGTATGTTAAAATTTCTCAAACATTATTTGAATTAAAAAAAAAAAAGTAGTTTATAATCCTGTTCATGTGTTGCATCATCAGCTATGTAATTTTTAATAAAAAAGCACCACAAAACTGGCGTTGTAAAAATTATTACTTACAGACTTTGAATAAACACCATAAAATGAAATAAACTCGCAACAATTGTTTCGGGTCGAAAAAACAAACGACCCTTCATCAGGGGAATAAAGTAAGCACGAGTGCTGCAGTCAAAGCGGCAACGCACCAATTGCGTTGCCGCTTTGACTGCAGCACTCGTGCTTACTTTATTCGCCTGATGAAGGGTCGTGTGTATTTTCGACCCGAAACAATTGTTGCGAGTTTATTGCATTTTATGGTGTTTATTCAAAGTTTGTAAGTAATAATATGTACTTTTTACTTTTAAACGCCCGTACTGTGGTGTTTTTTTTTTTTTTTTTTTATAATGACGTCACAGTTTTTTTTTTTTTTTTTTTTCTACACTATTTTAGAACGTTTACAGTACGTTTTCTAGAACGTTCTGAAAATGTGTATAACGTTTTGAAAACGTTCTAAAGACGTTTAGAACGTTCTGAGACCGTATACGTAGAACGTTCTCAGAACGTTTCTATAACACCGATGGTGATAGTTACACGTTCATTGAACGTTCTCTGAACCGTACTATTGTACGGCTTCAAGATGGACAAATAGACGTCTATAACACGTTCAAAGTGAACGTTCTTAGAACGTGTTTGTAGAACAATTTTTGAACGTTCAGAGAACGTTTCGGTGCTGCTTGGGATTCCTTTCTTTTTCTTTTTATTTCTTTCAGTTTTTCCTTTCTTTTTTACCTAACTATCTTTTTTTAAATAAAATCTCTAAAAATCAAATGTTTCAAGAATAAAGACAAACTAGCGCGTTTTAAACATCCCAAAACTTTATGTATATAAATATTTCTGTACTAATTATGGCAGCACAAATTATTTATCATTGAAATTATTATACATTAATAATTATTAAATTATTATACATTATATAACTTTTATTTTTCATGAGAAATATTGATTATTAATATCTCAGAGACGTATAAGAGTAAATTATCAAAGAAAATCTTTTAAATATTCTACATACGACCTTTCTTTCTTTCTTTCTTTTTCTTTTTTTTTTTTTTTTTTTTTTTTTTACTTTTGAAAAATAAAATTTATTTTAAATTATTAGAGGTTCAACCAATCGTTTTAAAAATATTGATGAGTTCTTCCGAAAGCTACCCATACTGTACAATTTCACCCTCAAGGGTCTCTTTTAAGCGATTCCTTTACATATACGAATAAATAAATAAATAAATAAATAAATTCTAATTGAATCTTATTATTTTAAATAATTAGTTTTAATTTCTTTATAAT
Organism: Salticus scenicus; assembly: GCA_963930645.1. Classification (NCBI taxonomy): domain Eukaryota; kingdom Metazoa; phylum Arthropoda; class Arachnida; order Araneae; family Salticidae; genus Salticus; species Salticus scenicus. The sequence continues at coordinate 283,413,150 of OZ005652.1, read as the reverse complement.
TCGTTAAAAATATTTCTTCTTCTGCACATTTATACGAAATTTTGACCTATACCGACATATTCAACATTATGGAAACACAGGAGAGCATAGTCATTTGTCGGGCAATTTATACCAAAAATGGATAAGCAATAGATTATGTCAAGATTGTTCCTACATGTGTATTTACATGACATTTTGAGCATTAGTTGTTAAACTATAGTTGCCACAATATTTTTGTCTTTCACACTCATATAGACTCAAAGAGAAGCGGGCAGCCAGGCATTTTAAAAAAATGGTCAAATTGTGTCCTAGACCTCCCAAAATGTGTAAATATATTGAAAACCTAAAATAGAAAAGTTTTATGGAACCAATACTTTCTTCTGTTAAATATATAAAATGGTAAAATTCATTAAAAATAAAATAAGTAAAAAATTCAAATATGAATTGAACATTAAGATAAAAATTATTAATTTTATAAACGAGCATCATTATCACCGAATAACTGAAAAAAAAAAAAAAAAACCTTTCCTCGTTTATTTATGTGTTGCATATATGATAGCATATGTTTAAATTTTTTAATTTTACTGTTAAGTATGCTCTATAGGAAAATTACCAACGAAATAAAAAATAGGAATTTGACATAAATTAAAACATTACAGTAATCTCCAGACATAATATGCTCTAATTTGGAAATATGTTATCAGACAGTATTCGTTCATGTGGAAATGGACAAGTCAGTCAGCCAGTCAACAGTTTGTAATTTTAGAATCCTATTTATGTCCTTGCGATTGTAAAGGAGAAAAATATTTATTTCTGTAGATAATGAAAATATTGCTTTCAGACAAAAATTTCGATATACAGTTTTCCTCCGATTTACATGTTTTAAAATCACCTGAGTCTACAAAAGTGGTTTTCAGAAATTGGGCAGTGCATATATGTATATACGTGTATATGTGTATGTGTGTGGGCATATGTGAGGGAATATTCTAACTATCATATCTTCAATACTAATAAAAATAGAACGATAAAACTTCAGAATGAAGACAGTTACGGAATATAGATGATTTTGTCATCATTTGGCGAACATTTTTAAAACGGAAGCAGGACCATAATCCGCCTCTCAAAAATGGCGCTGACGATTTTCTCTAAAGTTATTATGATCAATTTTACACCTCATTAGTGCGTTTCTTAAAAAGAATTTTCTTCAAACTTGCCCTATGAAATTCAGTTAAGATGTCCTTTTGAATGCAATTGTTGGTTTCTCGTAAATATATATATTTGCCAAGTTTTGGTGAAAATCAAAAGCGGAACTGAAATTCGGTATCTCTAACGATTTTTTTTTTTATCAAATATGCTTTATAAACCATTTTTAGATGTCCTTTCACATGTACTGCTGTTGGTTTACCTCAGGAATATTGGTAGGTGTCCTCATTAAGCAGACCATTTTCAGATCTCGCAAATTGGATTTTCAAAAAATGGTCCTACAGATTTTTTTATTTTTTTATTCGCTGTGTAAACTTTTTTTATATGTCTTTAGAACGTGTGCATTAATTTTCTTTTACAGGAAAATCGTTTGTTAAAGTGGTCAGAAGACATAAAGTTGACCTATTTCCGATATATATACATATATATGCGTGTGTGTGTGTGTGTAGTAGTGGGTAATGGAAATCTTGTGATTGTTACACATAAATTTTTGCTGCCATTACCCAGCTACCGTAAGAGTAATGGGACTATTGTATTTGGTAAAAAAAAAAAAAATCTATTTCGAGTTTTTACCGGATTTACATGTTTCTAGGTCTCCAGAGTTCAAAAAAGTAGTTTTTGTAAACTTGTGAGTGTGTGTTTATGCGTGTGGGGAACCTTCAGACTACCCTGTCTGTGAAACAAATAAATACAGAACGACGAAACTTCAGAACTGATACAGGACTGGTGTAAATGTGATGACGAACTTTTGATAAAAATTGGAAAACCTGAAATGAGACATTGTAAACCGGAAGTGGCTCTGTATGTCCGTGTTTCAAGAAAGGCTCCAACGATTTTCTTCAAAGTTGCAATATAAACACCCTGCTAGATGCTCTTCCGTATGTATTAGTTGGTTGTTTCAGGAAAACTGATAGGCGTCTCCGCGTGTGTATTCCTTTGAAAACAGCTATTAGGATTTTTTTTTTAATTAGCCATATTAACTCCCTTTTAGATATCTTTTCATATGTGATCGTTGTTTTACAGTCAACAATTGAATTTGCCATGTTTTTGTGAGAGTTGGTATCTCAAAAACGTCTCTTGTGATTTTCTTGAAAATTGCTTCAAAAACTCTTTTATAGATGTCCTTTCGCAGGTATTACGTGATTATTACAGGAAAATTAATAGTTATTTTTGACTTGATACATTAGTTTTAGATCTGGGATAATGATGTTTCAGAAAACAACTGTACCGATTTTTTTTTCTTTTTTTACTTGCAATGTAAATTTTGTTTTATATGTCTTTACACATGTATCACTTTCCTATTACAGGGAAATTGTTAGGTATCTATTATCTTAGATCAATTTCATTTCGTCTGAACACATTATCTCCAAAAAGGTTTAATACGTCTGATGGTAGGTAATAGAGTTATATGGTTATTACGGAATAGTTTTTTTTTTTTTTTTTTTTTTTTTTGTCTTTGTTCAGAGTAGTAAGTGACAAACTACGCCCCATCAATGAATACCGGAAAAAAAATATATATAAAGAAAATAAGGTACAACTCTTGATATGAAAAAAAAATCTTATAGAATACATTGTAACACGTTCAGACAAATATTTAATTTTCTAGGTAATGGAGGTAATAATATTTGAAATAGTAGTCGACAATTTTTTTGATTTAGATTGTAGAAAAAATCGTGAAAAAAGTAGTTGAAATACTTTATTTGTTTGGTTTTTATTAGAAATAATAAACAATAAACATTATTTTACTTCTCTATGGCCATAAAAAAGTTTAAATATACTAGTATGATATATCAATAATTTATTATGATTTATTTATTAAGTTTATAAATTTTTACAGCCTTTCATTCGTAATGGGAAATTTATTTTGACAGATAGTAATTTTTATATGACTCAAGGAATTTCTTTTTTCTTTAAAATTGAAAAGATAATTTATTGTTGGAAATATATTTTATAAATGTCGATGACAGAAACACATTATTTATTTCAAATATTTATTGTAATGTTTGTCTCTAAAGCAGTACTTTGTTTTGAAATGAATTTAAAATCAACATTAGAATTTACTTTTAAAGAAACTTGTCTGGCTTTTTTTTGTACAATAATGCATTATGAAAAAAAATATTTCAGACGAATCTTTAAAACGACACGAAGTCTCTTTTTTCCATAGTTATTAATATGTTAACAACCACATTCAGTCCGAAGTATATGAGAGTAAATTAAATTACTTTGGTTCTGACAGTCGTCTTCAGTTTATTTTAGTTTAAAAGTATGTTTTAGGGTCTGACAGTGCAAAAATTAAACAGACCTAAATTCAGTTATTTATAATTTTCTGTAAACGATTTAAAATCAGAACATCACATTTTTAGTCAGTTGGATATGTTAAAACAAAACATCAGGTAAAGGTAACAATTATTTTTTGTCTTTATCATGCTAATTTACTGACATGGGATGTTAAAACAATTTTTGTTTGCTATGTATCACAAAAATACATGTAAGAGAAAAGTATTTATTTAGAAATTTGCCCCTTATTCTCCTTCTATATATCTTTATAAGTATATGCATAATTTACACTGCTGGAAGAAAGTTAATACTTCAAGATCTTTACTGCGTGATTACTTTTTCTACGTCATGACACAAATTTTCATTCCAAAGTTTTCTAGAAAATATAAATAAAAAATACACTATAAATTAATAACACAATAAATAATAATAATAAAAATTACACTAAATTGTTTTGTATTGGGTTATATTTAATTTTTAAAAAATACGAAAATAGTATAATTTACTGCTAATAAATATAGTGAACATTATTATTATTACATTTATTATTTGAAAATGCTTTCACCTCTTGTGCACGCTTTAGTAGTTGCTTATATACATAAAGAGAAATGTCTGCTTCTCTCTCTCTCTCTGTGTGTGTGTATGCGTGCGAGCTCTAGATCTAAGTCTACTTTTACCAGAGCTATAAAAATTGGCAGAGGGTTGATAGGTCCTCATGAAAAAATTTTCAATTTTTAATTTTTCAAAATGATTTGTTTCGATTTTATCCATTGATTTTTCATCTAATTTCTAAGTTTTTTCATTTCAATAGTTTGCATACATTACATTTATTATATTTATCGGAATCAAATGATAATACAGTAGAAATTATTAAGATCTTAAGTTTTAAATTTAATTAAAAACTGTAACGGTTAAGTTAATGTGTAATTTTTATAATATAACTAATTGTAATAAAATTACAATTTTTTTTCTTTTGCTATTACAATTCAATCTTTAGATTGTGAGGGCTAGGAAAACCAAGTGATTTCTAATGCAGCGTGTCAAATCTAAAATATTTTGTTTGTGCTAAGATATGGCCATCTGTAAAATCATAGTTTTTGAGTTACAGCATATCCTCATCCGTCGTCCGAAAGAAAAAGAAAAAAAGAAAACGAAATGACCGAGAAAGGAGTTACAGCAAGCCCGGAGCTGGTTGCCAAAGCAGCGGGTATCCGAAGTGGGGTTCAGAGTGATTTCAATGAAATTTTTGTTTAGTTTTTGTCTATAAAGTGATATAAAAAAGTGATAGTTGTGAGAATTCAAGTAAATATAGTTACCAAAGAATCAAGAAAAGTCTGTTAATCATAAATATGAAAAATTATAGTTCCCCCCCCCTCTCCCCCGAGCTTAAAAGTGTACTTACTTCAGCAAAATCTAAGATCAAACGTTAAAAAACAAATTTTAAAATGTTAAAAAGGTTTTAATTTTAATAATATTTATTTACGTATCTAATATTTATTTACGTACTAAAGTTAAAGTAAAAAAAAAAAAATCAAATTCCTACAATAAAAAAATTGTACATTATTTTTTATATAAAAAGAAACAAAGAATTAAAATAAATATATTTTTACACATACTTTCAGATTTTAAAACTCTATCTGATGAATAAAATTTAGAATGTTTCAGGTTTTTTCATAAATAAATTAGATGAGAATTTTGATTAATGTATATAATATATCGTGTTAATAAATATTCCAACAACAATTTATTTCGTATAATAATTTTATTTATTTTCCAAGTACACATATAAACGCCCTTTTCGTTAAGGCATTAATTTATTGAAATTGATGACTAATTAATCATTGATTCGCATATCTTTAAAGTAAAATTTATTAAATAGGAGAACGATGAAGCAGTTTTTGACTTATGCAAACTGGTAAGTTAATTAACTAATTTTTGTTTGAACAGTTATTACTGTTTTATAAAATACTACAGTAAATTAGCTGAAGTACGTAAATATTTCACCATGATATCGATCGCAATTAAAGAAAATATAATTAATATAGGACTCATTATTTATGTAAATACAAATAACAGTGTTTAATCTATAATTGTAATGATACTTTTGATGATTTTGACAACTATGTAATTTTGAGAACTATGTGGTCCTGGTGTATATATATATTTTGTGGAACAATAACTACCCTGTAAAATAAATAAATGAAATAAAATAAATAAATAAATAAAAACATGCAGAATAATAATTACAAATTTATTAGCTGATATAGCGTTCCTTTCAAAATAATTAATGATCAAATGTCTGTTTTTTATTATGTAATAAAAAATGTTAATAAGATACTATATTAGTGGTAACATCACAGCTGAAATCATGTCAACATTATTAGTTTTATTATTATTAACAACTTCAGAAATAATTAATTTACTGAAACAAAAGACAAATAGGCTTATAATTAAATGACTTTTAGTGGCATGTTTAAGAACAAGTTCTGTAGAAGAAACACCAGTGTTGATGTTAGAATTTTTGTAATTGCATGCTTTTATTATTATTATTATTATTGATATCTTGTACAAAAAAGTTATGAAAACGAACCAACTTCTTTTTAAAGTAATGACAATTTCTTTGAGCTACTTTGCAGCTTAATATTATATGATGAAAAAATATTAAAATAAGACTGGAACTTTGTGTTAGTTATCCTCCTTTATTCATTATTTGTTGAATGTTTATAAAAATATTTTCTTAAATATAAAAATTTCTAAAATGAACTTCATTGACAAGATAAATGGTCAATATTATGGTAAAATTTAAAAAAAAGTACTTCAAAAAACATAATTATGATTAAGGTGAAGTGAAATAAAAATTCGGTATAGTTCGATTTGTCCAGATGTTATTACGCCCATTAGCGGCCGAGCGGTTCTGCGCTCAAAGCTGGTAGACGTGAGGTGCCACGTTCGATTCTAGCTCGTCGGCCTAGTCGTTCGGAGTTTTCCATGTTTTTTTTTTTTTTTTTTTTTTTTTTTTTTCCGCAACTTGCGGTAAATACTTGCTAGGGCCTATTAGAAAGATCCCCATTGATGGTATGTACTCTACCGTAGACCTAGGACCCTTCACTGAGAAAAAATATATACCGCCTTCCTCTAGAATGAATAAGTGGCCATTTTCTAAATCCCTTAACTAGAAATATAGATTTCCGAACTATGCGCATAAGGCACGCCAATAAACTGAATAGACGGAATGGTCAAGAATTTCTTGTTTACACATTCCTAGATGGTAAAACAAGATTCTGAATATTCCGAATATTCTGAATCTTTTGTATTGCGAGAAATTCTCGCTTAATTTTCTAGAATTGGGTCATACACCAAGATTATAGTTGCTGAAACCCGCCTCTTGTAGTCTCATTTATTTGCAGAGATTTTTAAATAACTTTGCCCTCGAGAATATTGGCAAACGCTCTAGAATTCTAATAGGGGCTTCTAGAACTCGCTTTTGAAGGGGACTAGAATTTATAAGGATGACATGGAACTATTTTTTCTAGAGCCACAATTTAGATTCTAGATGCCAGTTGCAGAATTTTTTTCTCAGTGTTGTGCAGCCAATCGGCCTTATTCTCAAACACCAACACACCAGATGTTGTTACGCTTATGGAACTTACATTTATGTACTTTACACTTATATGCTTACACATTAAGTTTTTTTTAAGCATACACCACATCTAATTGGCTTTTAAAATATATGAGTTTTTTTTTTTTTTTTTAACAATCCATGCAAATTAAAGGGGAAAATTATAGAAATTTTTCTGTTCGGTGCTTTCACTTGATCCACGGTTTAAGGCAACATTGTCCTACTATACCCATACACAGTACATTAAGAGAGATATAAATCAAGTTTATACATAGGAGTCGCCTTCATGAATCTGACCCTTTTTGAGTTTTTAAAATATCTGGCCTCGTTACAAAATTGTGTACTTTTAAAGATATACTATAAAGTTACTGTATTATTATATTGTTGGAAGATTTACAGTAGAAACTGTATCGGTAGACACCTACATTGACAAAAATAGTTGATACTTGATAGTCATACTTGATAGAGAAAAAAATCTGGCTTCAATTTCGGTTTAAGTACACCAAAAAAACATAAAGATCAACCAAAATTATCAAAACAAAATTTCAGCTGTTGATCTGTTTTTATAAATTTAAAATAAAAAAATTCTATAATCTACGTAAAATTACGTACTTAAATCTGATGTCGGCTGCATATTATTATTATTTCCTTAAAATAACATACATAAAAATATATATAAAAAAAAAGTAGTTCAGTAGTTCAGGCAATTTCTTCATTTTCATTCAGGATAGAAAAAAAAATCACTTTTTATGTATAAAAACAGACTACCTCATAAAGTCGTTGACGTATTTTCTCATTTTAAGGAATAATTTGATGGTTTTTATTAATTGTCCACAATAATTTTAAAATCTAGAAATCTAATAGCAGATTGGTTAAAAAAATACTAAAATGTTTTAAGAGTGCAAGTGACTATCTGAAATAATAGCTTATGCTTTTAACAAAGCTGCTCTAACACACCATTTGTATTTGCTTTTAGTCTCCTGACAAAATTTCGTACAAAATCATTTCAAACAGTAATAAATAATGTGCGTTTTTGCAATTTATGGTATTCGTTTACTATGTTTTTATTTTGCACTTTTTGGCACCAGTATTTCGAGGCGTTCTACAAAACTTGCAACTAACAATATCAAAAATCTGCATATATGGATTTCCAATTGTATGTCTTCTAACATATAGCATTATTTATTCTTTGATAACATGATTTTTACTCTTAAAAAAAAAAAAAAAAAAAAAAAAAAGTTCCAATTTAACAGTAAAATTATAAGTTCCACTAATTAGCGCACACTATTAAAATGGCGAAGCTTAGCAACAAGATATTTGTTAAAACTAAATTGGAACCATTTTTTCTGGTGAAAAATAAGTCTTTTTTTAAACAGTTTAATCACTTTTATTTTTATTTATTTATTTATTTTTTGCTATTTTGCACAGGAATAAAATATGCCAAAAAGGAATAGTTATTTTTCTATATTTTTAGAAAAAAGAAAATGTCTATATCAAATTTCTCTCTCTCTCTCTTTCTGACATTTATAATTCATATTATAAAACTATTTTCTTTTACGTTAGTTAAAATACAGTTAAATTTAATATTTAAAAGAATTATCTTGTCAATTTGTTATTCAAAACCACTTTTTTTGATACAATTTCAACAATGTGTTTGTAAATTTAATTATTTACAGTTGAAGATGAAACGTAGAGGCAAAATTTTTCTGCTTCTACCTGTTCTCTCTCTCTCTCTCTCCCTTTTCTTTTTGCCGTTTCTTTTCTCAAATGTTGAAGTTAAAAAAAGAACAAATATCTTTCGAAAGTTGTTGGTTTTTTTTCGCATTTCAAAATTATATATTTTTTAACATAATTTATTTTTCGTAAAGGGAATTTTTTTTTCTATCTTATTATTTTCTTTAGAAAAAGATAAAAGAAATTCGAAGATTTTTCGATAATTTTTATTATGGATAAATAATAAGAACATAAGAAATGTTACATATTTTTTGCTTGGTTTTACTTTTCTTTTAAATTTATAAAGTGAAACGAGGCTACTATATTGTCAGTTCTAAAATAAAATACATTTAAAAACTTTCTTCTATACTTTTCCTATACAAATTTAAGCAGTGTAAATTATTTATTAAAATTATATTATTTATCAAATATATTATTTTCAGTGAGTGCAGATGATTTGCACCCAAGAAAATCGTAACCTTAAATATAGAAATAAAGCCGATTTAATGCCCCTTAAACGCTATATTAAAAAATGCATGTTTTGAATGTTTTTCTTTTGCTTGTTTACTTATTTATTACCATAAAACTGAAAAAATCCATTTCAATTATTACAGATACATCTTTCAACTATTTGTTATAAGGGTACAGACGAGTTCTTTCGAAAAATACTCCTATTGAAAATTAATACCCACGTACAAAATTTACAATATATATATAAACTTGATTTCGTGTAAGCAAAGTAACTTTTAGAAATGGATTTATGATTATCTGAGGGTTTTTCAGCAATTATAAATTAAAAATAAGTATATTGAGGGAAAAAAAAGAAAACTTTAAAACCAGTCCAAGTTACTATCAAGAGAATGTTTTGTGCCTAAGATTTTTAAAAGGTATCTTTTCTTTATATATATATATATATATATATATCCATGCCCTTCAAACAGCCACAATGTACTGCATGTATTGCTGTATTGAGCACTGCATTGCATGCATATTTTTTCCACAAATTTTTACAATCCTCCTTGATGATTTTCCAATTGCATATTGTGTCTTTGTTCTTTTGAAACGAGCTCTGTCTAATACCAAACCATATACTATTGATGGACACCACAATGTAATGGAAGAGGGATGAAAATAAATATCCTTGCTATGTGTAATAAAAGCTCTTCCATCATGGAAACTTCGATGCAGAGTGATAGGCTATAAGAAAATATTGTTAGATTGAACATTTAAATATATATATATATATATATATATATATATATATCCTTATATTTTATATTTCTATTAAACGACCCCAGAATCTTCCTGAAATTGTATATATTCCCTCTATATTTTAGTGCTGCTACACTTTATCCTTTAGTGCTACAACATAAGTAGTAAGCTAGTCAAATGGTATATGGAAGTGTAACTAGGTTTTTGGAAAACAAATACCTAACATTGGAAATGTCTTAAAACGTATGGAAATGTCATTAGTTTTGAGAGATACAGAAATATCACTGTATAGCTATATCCATACCCAAACCATTTATATCTTATCTTATATTTTGGTAAAAAGCTAATAATAATTTTGCGCTTTAATAGAGGCAATAGTCTCTTTTGATAAACAAATCTGAAACATAGAAAAAATTATTAAAGGTATCTAACTTAATTTGTTAAAGACTTAGAATATTAAAGATGACAAATTACGAAGGACCTCCGTTAAATTATTTAAAAAAAAGTTCCATCTGTGTGTAACTTAATAATTATTTTAATCAGATAATATACGTAACACTGTTCGGTGTAGAATACATCAAAAATTGTTACTGAAATAGAAAAAAAAATACTATCAGCAGACATAGTAATAATAATAATAATAATAATAATAATAATAATAATAATAATAATAATAAAACATTTAAAATAAAATAAAAATAAATAAAATCAGCATTGAATATTAATCTTCTATGTGACCTTTATTTATTAAAAGGGAAAAAAAGAAGAGTATCAAACTCATCCGTATCGTTATATTTTTCTCTTTGTATACATTTCGACTTGTGCGCATTGCATATTGTTTTTTTTTCCCTTGGAATCAAATGAAGCCTCAAAAATGTAAAATGATGTTTCAATAAACTTAACGCTTGCATAACTTTGAAATATTCAAGGAATCAATATGAAAAATAAATAAATAAATTCTTAAAGACTATTTCTCTCATAAAGTTTCACATAACATTTATTTGAAAAAAAAAAAAAAGCACATTTCATATCTCAAATGTCTTCTCTCCAACCCTCTTATTTCTTACCATTTTAAAGATTAAATGCTCCCATTGAAACAGTTTTGAATTTTTTCTTTTATCACTATTATTTGAAATGTAGACAGAAAAAAATGTATTGAAAAATCGTAAAATAAAACGAAGTATATTTAGTCGATCGATTTTAGTTCTGAACTAAACTGAGACTGTATTTTTATATATATACATAGATATTTAGTCGTGCATAAACAAAATTTTAAATTATATATAATGTTTGGATTCCGTGTCTTCATTTTTTAATGATATATAATTTTTTATTAAGAAAATATCGTTACGGATTTCATGCATAATTTACTCTTGGTTTTTTGTCCATAAATTTCGATCAGGATTTCTAGCGTTTAAAAATACTTTTTTTTCTATTTCAAACAAAACTTCAAATAATATTACTCAAGGAAGACTACCGCGATTGGTCTGTAAAATGAAAATGAGGGACTATGGTCAAGCATGAGAACAATAAAGCATTCTACTGCCAGTGTATTTAGAGGATTGTAACGCGCAAAAAGTTAATCCATGAACGCACGTCCGTTCAGTGATATGATCCCTTGAATATAATCAGATAGTGAATTATATACAAGAGCCATCTATTTGCCTTAATCTTCACTTTCCGGAAAGTTTGCTTTAGTGAATGGGGTAATGATGATGATGAGGAGGATGTATGATGATTTTAAAAATTATCCCTTTAACTATCAACAAATACTAAATGCTGAAGAATGAGCTGCAAATTTCAAATATGGAACATACGTGTGATCGATCGTTAAGCTGTAGCATGTACGGGGGTTAGGCGCAACTTACCTATATTTTGCAACTGTTTGTGTCAAAATGAAGAGTTTTCCAGCAGGTTTTCTAAGCCCCTGGCAAGATTTTAATACTGTAACTTATCTGCAACCTGAGACTACTATGAATTTGCAGAATGTGTGTGGTTGGACTCAACTTACCTATGTTTTACATGCTGTTTGCATTTTAATCCATCTAAGTATTTTCCTCAGATTAATTTATGCCCTTTTAATGGGATAATATACTTAAACTATCAGTAGTTTTTACATTGAAACATACCTTCAATATGTTCACTGTAAACGTAAAAATCTTAAACTCAGTTTAAAAAAATGTCTTAAACGGATGGTCATTTTTTAAGCCATAAAAGAAGTCTTACTTTTTAAGACGCCTTTTTGCAACTGAAATTAATATACTACAAATGTCGTAAAACATCGCCATGTTTTTTAGGCTTAAAAACACCGCTATTTTTAATGCCTTTTAATAAATAAATAAATGAATAAAGGTAGCGTTTGATTCTGCTTTTCTGTTAAAAATAGATATTAGAATTTTCTAGAGCATAAATATATATATATGTATATATATATGAATAATTTTTAAAAGAAAAATATTTTTTACCCGTCTCGAACACATATATAAGCCGTGGAATACGTAACCATGCATCCGAAAGCTCACCTAACGTCAGGTACCTTACCAATCACGTCACCAAGTACATAGCACAACAGGGTTCCTTTTTATAATTATATGTATGTCAGTATCAACTAAACATAGGTAGTTTTATGTTATAATCCGTATTTTTTGCTATAAACTAATTGCTAATTTAGTATCTAACAGTTAAGATACATTATTATATTAAATTTCATAGCTAGAGGTTTAGAATTTTTTTTTAAATCCATATCAAATATATGGAAAACTATCCTGATCCAGCGCTCGATGTTTTTAGATAACGATACCTTTCTTTAAACTGATATTTAAAAGAAAACAAATTATGAACATGAATACCAGAAATTTTTTTGTCTTACGTTTAAATGCAAGTAAATATGTGGAAGAAAACAGTTTTTAGATCGAAATTAATAATAATGAATACGAAACAATTATGCACAAATTATTCAAGATTCGCTTTCTTCGCTATAAGTTACTTGCTACTTTCCTCTTAATACATTTTCTTTAAATATAAAAAAGCTTTAGATACAAAGGTTTTATTATTTTTTTTTTCAAACCGAATAATTTTCTCGTTAAAAAATTGTTGCTTTATGAGTTATATTAAACATAATCCCATACAAGTATTTACACACCTAGAATATTATTCCTTGAAAATTTAATTTCAAAAACTAATATTGTTTAACTAGCTTACGCTTAACAACTTATTATGTCAAACGGTATTATATTTATTGAATGTGGAAAGAAGTTTAAATAGAATAAGTGTGTGTTGCTTAAAGTAGATTCCATATAAAAAATTGTTAAGTAATGCAAGTGCCTGAATATCCAAAATGTCTGAAAAATTGGACGCGATTGCTTTCTGAAATTTCTCATAGCTATGTGTTTCAGACATTTTTTGTGTCTGAATTGGTATTTCAGATACATTTCTGTCTTAAATTGAGATATCTGTAATGTCTAAGGTTTATATTAAGACATTTATGTATCTTAAGTGACTTTTCAGTTGTTTTTATGTCTAACATTAAGACCCATTTATTTGCAGTGTTTCGATTAAAAAGTCGCCAATACTTGTGTTCTCATTGAATTTGTACTCAATTTCACCCATATTCTCATTATCTGCTGAAACTCAAATGAAGTGTATATACTCTGTTCAAAGTCTAGTTTCATCCGTCATAAGGTGAGGGTTATCCCTTGTAGACTAATGAAGTTGATGATTGGATGACGTTGTAGGCCATCTGAAGACCTGCCTATGACGACCTGCATTGACCTGCATATTTTGAAGGACTTTGGTTTCCAATAGTTAAAGTAAAATAAAATAAAAATAATATGCAGAAGCTGACATTTTTTCATTTTTTTTTTTTTTTTTTTTTTTTTTTGTGTTATTTTACTCATGATTGCATGTGCATACGAAAGAACCACCTAAATGTAATATATAAATTCTAACGTTTCAGCAAATGTGTTATAGATAATTTTTAATACAAAATTCGAGGGAAAATATTTTAGACAATTTATCGGATATTGGAGGTCTTCCATGCCTTTTTGATAAAGTATCATGTATGTCTAAAATGCTGATTTATACAATTGTGTCTACAATTAAACGTTAAAAAAGTAAAAAGGAATTTAAAAAAAAAAGTAAAATGAAGGGAAATCGCAATTGCCACCTCATCAAATTCTGCGGATAATCGGAATTTACTGGAGTATATTAGAGGTAGGAGCTATGATTCACAAAATATAAACAGAATGCAGTGCGTGATAAATGCATTTTGAATTAATATCATCACGAATTTATAGAGTGAAAAAATTTATAAATCAAAAATCAAAGAAAAATTTTTGGAAATGACTTTTAATTTTTATCGACTATTCTCTTTTGTTCCCTAAACAAAAATTCAAATAGTGTGTAATTTTGAAAACTGTCACTATAATTTATTAATTACACTTAAAAAAAAAACTTTTTTTTAATTACCTCGCATCGATTAATTAATTTTGCAATCATTTCACAATGATTATGAAAAGATTAATGTATTATTTCAATTTATCTGAAGTGACAAATTCATTATTTGAGCGTGTAAATAAAATTGAAAAAAAAAAAAAAAAAAAAATTATTTTAAGGATGAATAAATATAAATTATCCAATATATTTGTATAAAGTTATCTAAATTACTTTGAAAGCGTCCGGTTAAAATTAATGACCGTACATTATGGGAAACACAGATCATTTAACGGTATTATCGAGAATAATTTACGATGATTATATTTTACAAAAAGGTATAAAATAAAATCGAAAAATTCTCAAATTCTTTTAAATGATCTCTACGTTTTAAATGATTGATGTGTTAATTTAAATTAATCAGGTGTTAAATTTATTTTAAATCAGCACTTGTATTTACGAATTATGTAGTGAAAAAATAAAAGAAAATAAATATTTTTTGGGGTGGGGCATGTACAAGAAATAATGAAAATTAAATTTCTGTAAGAAAATATGTGTGGTCTGTGCCCCGGCATCAATTGCAGCAGATCCCATCTTAAACTTAATTTAAGAAATAAGTTCATGGGACTCTTAAATAAATGTAAATAAAAAAAGTTTATTTAACTCGAAAATATTTATGTATTTTACCCGTGAAGAAACTCAGAGTATAATCAGATAAATGAATTAATGAAATATAAAGTTTTAGCCCACCACTGGTGATTAACTAGATTAGGTGAAAAACTTGCAGTTGCTCTCAAGAAATGGCTCGTTTACTCCCGAAAGAAATATATCACTACGCAGATCTAAATCACTCTTGAAATATCACTATCTCTTAAAATCTACTCCACCAACATAATAAATTATCTCGTAGTATCCATGCCACCCCACAACACTATCTCGTAATCTTTAAGCCGCCACATACAACACAACACAATACCTTGCCACAATTCACTTATTTATCTGCCTTGAAAACCGATAATCTTCATAACTTCAATTCCCTTAATTTCAATAACGATCATATTCATACACCTTACGCAAACTGTGCAAGTTTTACTCTCCTTTTAGTGGCTCCTTTTAGTGCTCTATTTAGTAAACTCATCCCGACTTCATTCTATTTTGTCACTCTGTGCTGGTACCAGACATCGTGTTTTCAATCTCCGATCAACATTCCTTCACACGTGGCTACATCCAATTGCTTCAATTCTGGCCCTACGCTACGATTTTACTCTCCATACCGCTTACTTGCGGTGACCTGCAATTGACTCAACCTCTTACCTTACAAACATAACTCAATGCATACAGTCGGTAACAAAAGTGTCCGAACACTAGCAAAAATTCCTATGTAAAAAAAGTACACTTCATACGGCTTTGTTAAATAAATCCTTGTCGAATCCTGTCCTTAGTCAGTGTAAGAACATGATTCGATAAGGATTTACTTAACAAAACCGTATGAAGTGTATTTTTCTTACATAGGAATTTTTGTTAGTGTTCGGACACTTTTGTTACCGACTGTACGTACTAATGAATATTGTATGATGTCATTGTAAAAAAAAAAAAATATGCGCTGGTTGTTTCACTAAATAATGTTATACATGTTAATTAAGTAAAATATACAGTCTGACCTCGATATTAGGTCAACAGTGTATACGGTGAACCTTTTAAGGCCCCGACTCACTGAATAGGAACTACGTGTAATGATTTATCGGATATAGAATTAGGTCTTGAATATTATAAGAGCTTTTAAGGTTTCTTTTGTTTGGTTTTCTAAGGGTGATTTTCTTGTCATTCTTGATCAACTCAGAAATTTCTCCTATACTTTAGTGTAAAATAGCTTAATGACTAATAATTAATTTTCCATTGTAGAAAATGCACTTGGTAGCTTAGTGGTCAGTATTCTGGAATTCAATACACACATGCTAGACACACGCACACACACATATAGATACGTACCTATAAATTGATATATTATAATGGATATATTATATATATTATAGTAATAAAAAGTAACCATTTCATAAAAGTAAGAATCCATGTGCCAATTATATGTAAAAAGGTCAATGTAAAAAGGTATGAGGGAATAAATTATGAAATACTAATATGTATATATATATATATTTAAATTAATTTATAAATATTGATTATTATTTTAAAATATTAATATATATGATTGATTTAAAATAAATTTTGTTTATAAATATCAATAATTACAAAATAATAACTGATTTTTACCTAATCTTTATTTTTACTTTTTCTTTGAAATAATAGCGTCATACACAGGATTTGGGGGGATTTGGGCACTTCAACCACTTTAAGCCGTGGCGGTCTATATGCTCCTTCTTATTGTTATATATATTTTATGTGTTCGCATTTTGCCCTTTATTCACGCAGTCTTCAGTTCTTATATCAAATATATATATATATATTGCGCATTTTTACGCATTATCAAGCATTTTTATAGAAAAGGCCAAATCAATTCTAACAAGTGCGGAAAGTGAGCAATCGCACCTCGTCCTTGATAAATTGAGTGAATACATTACCAATGAATTAAGCCGTTTGAGCTCTAACTAGCACAATTTGCTAAAATTTTCTGTAGTAAAATATTGACGAATTATGTCAAGGTTAGAAGTAAAATTTATAACACGGTCACATTAAATTCTTCTTAAATTAAATTGACCTTTTGTTCAAAAGTGTATAAATTGTAATTAGTAGTAAATACTATTTCCAAATCATTCTTTGTAGTCGAGCCTTTAGATTTTAAGAGAATAACCAATTAATCTATAGGATCGCATACATTTTCGCAGAATTAATGCATACTTAAAAGTCCAATTTAGTGAGTCTTGAGGGGCAGAGATTTGGCGAGATAACTCGTTGTTAGAACAATGGCGAATTATATCACAGTTCGATTTCTGTTTCGGTAAATTAAACTTAGAAAAAAAAAATAGTTAGGCACTTTTCTTAAAAATACGTATCGATGTGCATAAATTAATTTGAGGTGTTCAGGGCCTTGTGATGTTCATTGTATTAGGCCTAATGGAAGGAAAATTTATATACATGCATAATCGAATGTTTGATTTTCATTTCTTAAAAAATCAATATTTAGTACCCCATATGTCGACACTAGGTTTGTTTAACACTACAGTCAAGCAAGAAGTTTGCATAAACGCATTCAGTATAGAAATACAGTCGGTACCAAAAGTGTCCGAACACTAGCAAAAATTCCTATGTAAAAAAGTACGCTTAATACAGTTTTGCTAAATAAATCCTTGTCGAATCGTGTTCTTAGACTGACTAAGAACAGGATTCGACAAGGATTTATTTAACAAAACAGTATTGAATGTATTTTTTTTATATAATAATTTTTCGTAGTGTTCGGTCACTTTTGTTACCGACTGTATCATTATTAGAAAAATAAAGGTTCGAGTATTCTTATCATTCATAGCCGAACTCTCTTTCGATGACGGGCTCTCTGTGTGACCGTACTTTATTAACCAAGTCGTTTTATGAGAAGGGCGAAAATTTTGGTATTGCCCTTTCGGAAGTTCTGACGAATGAAAAATTTACAGAGAGCATAATTAACTTACGAAGAATGATTGAATCATTTGAATCTGCAAGAACTCTGAGAATGCAGCATTGTCTATCGAATGAGTAAATGTCGATATGATGCTGCGAACTGTTAATGAAAATTTTTTAATCTCATGCAATTACTGGATCACAAAAATAGTGATCATAGTAAACCCCATTACTAAGCAACAATAAACGTCGTTTAATAATAATAATAATAATAATAATAATAATAACAATAATAATTCTTATTTGCTGTCTGAAAATACAACTAAATAGTCCTTTTATTGCAGATATTTTGCTTGCAGCACCAAAGGTTTTCCTAGCGGTGACTTTGGTTACTAACTATTTTTTAAAAAAGAAACTTCATAATCTTTTGCGCATACACGCAAATTTTTATTACATTTAGCTCACCTCAATAAGAATTATAAATTCCAGAACATATTCGATATTTTAACTTGTTAAAAAATAATACAGCAAAAAAGTGTTTATAGATATATGGAAAATAATCTGCACACCGACTATCAATTTCCGAAAACTAAAAATCATAATCAAGAATAAATATGATTTTAAGTATTTTTTCAACAGTATTACATAACATTGTGTTTAGATGCCTGATACCAATAATACTGATTCTGCAATGATGACTAGTAAATATATCGCATTGTTAACTGAAAATCTATATAATTATTTACGCATTAAATATATATATAAACAAACAAATATTGAAGCTTTTGTATTTAATTTTTTTAATCATTAAAAACAATAGTTGGATATTATTTTTTGAAAAAATTATTTATGCTCTCATTATTTTTTTTTTTCAATAAGTTTACTTGTAAAATTATTTTATTCACCCTATCGTGACATCTTTATTAAATCACTTAACTATTAGTAAGTGAAAAATCAATTTTCCTCTGAAATCTGAGTAAAACTCATTTAATCGATTTAACGATCATACTTTCCTTTGAAATCGGAAGTTAAAGCACATCACTTCATTTTTTTTTTCTAAAAGGTAATAGTATTCTTTAGTCAAAAGATCGTAAGTTCTTAAAAGCAAACAACTCCCAGGAATGAATTTCTTTGACTCAGTTTACAAAAGAATACTTAGAAATGCAAGTAAGGCTATTACAGCGAAACAAGCTACTTACTTCTTTTCTCGTGAAACAAGTTTGTTTTAAGTGCTTCATTAACTTCCATTACCTCTATTGCTGAGATGGTTTTTCGAAAAGAAACAGCATGACTTATTTGCTTATGGCTTTATTTTCGGGACAAAAGGGATAAAAATATTTCACATCACTTTGTTTGTATTAACATTTTCGTTTTCAATCTTCCACGTAATTATTTTCTCTTTTATAATTATTTTCTCCTCATGCCTGCGAGGAGAAAATTTTAAATAAATAAAATGAAGAGATATTAATACTATGAAAGAAAAAAAAAATTATTTTTCATTATTTTTAAAGGGAAATTCTTTCTTTTCGTTTTCTTTTTTTTTCTTCTAAATTTTATGTTATGTTTTTATGTGTTAAGTAAAAATATATAAAATATTTCTTAAATTTTAAGTTATATTAAAAGTAAAATTATAAATAATTACAGTAAACATATAAAAAAAAATATTATTTCAAATTTTCAAACTGTTCTTTTTAATATTCATCATAAAGTTACTTTTTAAATCACATTTTTTTTTTTTTTTTTTTTTTTTTTTTTGTCAAAAAGTCATCGAAGGTCATCGACTCAAAAAGTCATCAAAAGTCATCGACTTCACAAAAAAAAAAAAAAAAAAAAAAAAGATTTTTCATCGGAAAAAGATTTTATAACAAGTATTTCCCTTCATGTCTGCGAGATTAAAATTTCAAATAAGTAAAATGAAGAAACAATAATAGTATTAAAAAAAAAGTGTTATTTTTTATTTATTTATTTTTTTTTTTTTAAAGGAAATTTCTTTCCTTTCTTTGTTTCCTAAATTATATTTTAAGTAAAATAAATTATAAATAATTACACTAAACATACTAATAAAATTATATTTCACATTACTTTAGCTTATTTAAAAACGAAGCATAATTCAAATAAATTTAATAAGTTACCGTATTTTTGCTTCATTATTTGTGAGCTGCTTTCGGTCTGGGGCCCCAAACCTTCCTCAGACGTTGCTCGAGTGGTAAGTGGTAAGTCGACGTCACTTACCACTCGAGCAACGTCTGAGGAAGGTTTGGGGCACCAGACCGAAAGCAGCTCACAAATAATGAAGCAAAAATAAGGTAACTTATTAAATTTATTTATATTTCACAGTTTCAAACAGTTCACTTTAATATTCATGGTAAAAATTGATTTTTTTTTTTTTTTTTTTTTTTTTTAAGCAAAAGTTTTTAAAAATTTAATTGAAAAATCATCGAGAGCAATACTTTAGAAAAAAAAAAAAAAAAAAAAAAAAGTAAATTTATCATCGGGAAAAATATCTATAAATCGAAAAATATCAAAAATCAGTTCTTTCTTTATTTATGTATTCCAATAATCACGTTATAACCGTACTTGGGATTTTTTAAATTTTTCTATAATGATATTTTATTAAAATACTAGCAGGCTTTGCCCGCTTCGCTGGTCACTATATTTAAAGGAAACTCTTTTCTATATAGTTTTATGAAAAAAAGAGAAAATAATAATACTGAAATCGCTCAAAAGTTCGCTTTGGGTTCCCGCTACCTTCGGCAGCGCCTTGTTCGTCCTCGCATTCTGCGATACCTGTCCCTATTGCCTGCGACAATGACTTACCCGTGGGCTTCCATTTAGGTGCTTATCATATATGACAATTTCGATACGGACAGTATCGAAAATTTTGAAGTAGCCCTTTATATTTGAATCCTAGTTATATATGAGCAACATTATACATGATGTACATAATATTTGCTTTCAAGTTATTCTCTATATTTATTTGATTTAATCGATCAACCATAGAATGACAGCAATTTCAAGCCAAATATAATATTACAATATGCTATGATCGGCTACTTCTATCGCATGAGACAATTATTATTACTTTGTGGTTATATATACTTCATGCTTAGTTAATAGTAGTTGGTATATAGAAAAATAAATAAATTAATATGTAAACTTGATCATGGTACAGCCTTAATGCCCTTGGCGACTTTTAAATTTTTGTTGCCGTTTTAGACCAAAATAAAATTTACGCGATTATTGTTCCTATACGCAAGCGAAATGTGACGTCAATGACCATCCGTGGATGCAAGAAAATGATTTCCTATGTTAATCGCCCATTGGATTTTTTGTAAAAAATGATTAAAAATCGAAGAAAATTATTTCCCGATTTTAATCCCCTTATTTGGGTGCATATATGTATTAGTTATCATGTGCATGTGTTAGATTGAGTTATTTTGCTGTCAAATTGACAAAATTTTAATTTTAAATTTCAAAACTCTGTCGTTCTTGGCGCTTATTGTATTTGGTGATCAAAAACGTAATACGAAAATATACATGCCAGATGTATATTTTCGTAATATGCATTGTACGAAATATTGTTTCATATTATTCATTACTGTCTTAAAATAAGTTGTTAAAATAACCATGGTTTTTGAAAGGAATTAAATTATGTTCGCCAAATAATTTGGCGATATTTTATTTTTTTTACCAAGGAGGACCGATATCAAATCTATTCCGCTACAGCATGTTAGTATCTTATATTAGATACTTTATTTAGATATTTGAAAACAAATTTGACTTCAAATTATGATAGAATATTTATCATTTCCCTTTTAATCAGTATATTAGTTGGATATTGTGTAAATATCATCCTTTGAAATGAAATGTTTGTGTTTTCAATCGAATATGGAAGTTTGGCATTTTTTTTTCTAGAGTTTTGAAATTAAAAATTCAAATTTTGTCAATTTTACAACAAAAATAACTTAATCTAATGCATGGACATGATAACTAATACATATCTATACCTAAATACAGGGATTAAAATCGGGAAACATTTTTCCTTGATTTTTTACAAAAAATCCAATGTGCGTTTAACATAGGAAATATTTTTCTTACATCCACGAACGGCCAGTGACGTCATCACTTCGCTTGCGTATTTCTTTCTATCTAAATTGTCAAGAAATATCAATAAGAAAATACCTTTAATATATTGCTGAATTAGCGTTTATGCCAAGCATGTTTCATCCGCCATAAAAAAAAAAAAGAAAAAAAATCTGAAGTTGAGGTATATAAAAAAATGCTGTGAAATAAAATTCAGAAGAAATATGTTAGATTTGTAATATTACTATTTTATTTTAAAATTATAAAGTGTCATTTTCACTTCGACCAATTTAACATTTAGTAATTTCTTATTTTTCGCGTGAAAGCATATTTCATTTTATGCTGAAAACAATAAATAAATACATCTCGTAAACTTTTTTTGGCAACAATTAAAAATTTAAATGGCTTATATTAAGTCAATATAAGTCAATAAGTTTATTATTTTCATATTTTAATTAATTTTAAAGATTTTTTCAATTTTTTTTTCCTAAACCATCCCTGACCTATAAGGAAAAAAACAAAAAAAGAATGATCGAAATCGGCCAAGCCGTTTACGATTTTATAAGTAACATACAGACAAACATTCATTTTTATATATATAGATATGTTATAATTATCATCACGGATGCAAGTTGGGGCAAAAATTTCTGACACTTTTAAATTTCAGTATAAAATCTAGTAATTGGCACACCAGAGGGCCGTCTGTACTACAGTTCTTCCTGCGATAAAAAGTTTTTATTTTAAAAGTAAAATAAATAAAACCAAAGTTTGTCCATAGATGGTGCTGTTTCTTAAAGACACCAAGAAAAACATCAGAAAAACAAGATAAGCAATTTAAAAAGCATTTAGTTTGTGAAATTTAGAATGTTTCAATGTGTGTGCTTCTTATAGTTTGGTCCGTATTCGAAAATAATCTAATTCAATCTACGTCTTCACTTGCAATGATTGAAGAAGAGACTGCTTTACATACGTTTTCGATATTTTAATGTTAGTCCCCCCCCCAAAAAAAAAAAGAAAAAAATAATAATAATAATACACTTTGTCCTCCACATAGTCACACAAGAAAAAATAATGAAAAACTATATCTAGGGGTCCAGGTGGCTCTATTTTACAAGAAATGCTGTATAAACAAAATATAATCAAAAAGTAGCGCTATCTAATTGCAAAATCTTCAACTATTATTCAGTTTTCAGATTAAAGCTTAAAATAAACGAAACGTATAGAAACATTTGATATTCGGATTTTTGACATGATTACAATACTTTCCTCACTATAGTGTTCGGAAAGTAAAAATGGATTTGTTACTAACTGCTGCATGTATAAGTAGACGATACGGAAAAAATTCCGATTTCCGTTTTTTGCTGAATTTACATGTTTTGTGCTTTCTTTACGTTTCAATTAACTGAAATTGGCTACTTTTTTTTAAAAAAAGTGTCTTAATTGCTAGCTTTTGTGGGTAGAAGAAGCAAGTAGAAGATACATAAAAACTTTTGATTTCCGGTTTTCGATGAATTTACACGTTTTGAGATTTCCTTGCATTTTAATTAAGTGAAATTGACTACTTATTTTTATTTTTTTAAATGTGGATTTATTATTCTTTCCTCTGCATATATAAGTAGAAAATATAAGATTCAGAAAAGTTTTAGATTTTCGGTTTTCGATAAAGTTACACGTTTTGAAATTTCCCGAACTCAATTCGACCATTTTTGAAAAATATCTTTTTTTTTTTTCAAACACTGTACTTTATGAACCAATCGAATTAATTTAACAGAATTTGATACTTGGTTGGGTCTTGGTTTGACATGGTACCTATTAGCTTCTGGGCTGTATCACACAACAAGGGGCGTTTTCATGTTGCGATTTTCTCTCATTTCAGGAAAGGCTAACATCTACAGAGAGAAATAGTTATATTAAGTAAAACTCTGCTGATTCAGTTAGAGTGAATATCGGCAAACAATTGCCGCAGCTGTGTTACAATTGCATTCCATTTAGGACAAGGCAATAACTTTGCTTTGCCTCGCTTTGCAAAAAAAAAAAAAAATGGTCGAGTTTCGACCACTGGGCGATACTAGTCGAAATAATTAGTTGAACAATTTCTTATACACACGGAACCGTTCAAAAAACTACTTAAAAAAAAAAAAAAGACGTATATGTATATATATATATACATATATGTGTGTGTGTAAAATTATGTGGGTGCACAGTCGTATATATCCAAGGAAACAGACTTGATTTCTGGAACTTCGCTTTATTTAATATCTGTAGAATAGGGGACTTGGAAGGCGATGGAGAGTGAGAACATTATATCCAGTCGCGGTACTTTAATTTTGCAGTCTCGGACCACGGCACGGAGTTAAATTGGGGTTTCGTGGTTTGACGTGGTTACTGGGCGTTCGGGCCACCGACGAATATTCTTTAGATGTTTTTAACTGAAGATAGTTCAAAGATTATTGTAATCAATCTCTAATTTTTGCGAATTTCATGTTTTATACCCATAATATTTGGTGTAATTTGGCGTACTTCTAACCTCTTCCCATTTTCTTTAATTGGTAATACCACGTCTCCTCTTTGTCCCTTATTGGTTGTACTTTCGTTTTCCCAGACCTTCTGGAACCTTAACTCGACAATTCACCAAGTCATTGACATAATTATTTATTGCTTTACATCTGACATAAGTAATCAAACCCTAATTTATAATCATAAATCTTCTATTTCTTTTAACCTCGCTAATTAAATTATTTTATTGAATCTTTTCGGCGCCAGGTACTTTTTTATTGCTAATTAAATTTACTTAAAGAATATTTCCAGATATAAAATACTTGAATGATTAACTTCTTTATTTATTTCCAATTGATCGCGATTGCAATTTCCTTTAATTCATTTATGAAAATAATAATTTAAAATATAAAATTACAAATTTAATTCTTACATCTTTTTATCTTATTATATATATATATATATATATATACTAGCAGACCCGGCCACGCGTTGCTGTGACTAAGTTATACGTTGAATTATACGGCTGTAAACTATTTAGTACAGTCAAATTATTATCTACGAACAAAGACAAAAACGTTGTAGCCGATGTAAAAACCCACAGGGTTGAGATTTGAAACTTAGGTCAAAATTTGGAAGCGATTGATAAAAATTTTCGTAGTGTTGATACTAAGCACAAATTAATTTCATTGTAGGGTCCTATAAATTTTAATGGAGAAGTGATATATATTATTTCTAATGCTACTTTGGATAAAATTGCTAAAATGACTAATATATAAATTAAATTCTATTAAAATAAAAATATAAAAGAAACAGACGATTTTTAAATCAATTTTTATGGAGGAGTGAAATATAATATATGCTATAATGGATAATTTTACTATAAAATGACCTCATCATTTTAAATATTTTAAAGAGGGCAACAGCTGTAGTTATAAAAAGGAAAACAATAAGGCTAAACCAGAAAAATAAGTAAATTTGCTAAATATTTTAAAACTTTAAAATTGGAAATCTTATGAAATACTGGACATTTAAAGTAAATACATGTATCATTTTAAATAGAAAAAGATTTTGGAAAAGTTTAGTGTATTTTAACGAAGTGATGAGAAGTTTTTGAGTATGTTAAAATTTTAATAGTAAATTCAAGTTAATAAAGATGGGAAACATTGAGGATTAAGATAAGAATAATTATAAGATTAAAAAAAAAAAAAAAACTTTTTATATACCATGCTTTTAAATTTTAATATACTAATAATATACTAATTAAAAGGAAAATGATAAATATTCTATCATAGTTTGAAGTCAAATTTGTTTTCAAATGTCTAAATAAAATATCTGATGTAAGATACTAATATTTTGCAGCGGAATAGATTTCATTTCTGTCATCCTTGGCGAAAAAAAAAGAATATCGCCAAATTATCTGGCGAAAATATTTAATTCCTTTCAAAAATCATGGTTATTTTAACAACTTATATTAAAAGAGTAATGAATAATATGAAACAATATTTCGTACAATACATATTACATGTCATACATACGTACAATGAATAATACATATTACATTTCGTACAATGCATACATCTGGCATGTATATTTTCGTGTTATGCTTTTGATCGCCAAATAATAATAATAACAATAAAAAAAGCCAAGGATGACAGAGTTTTGAAATTTAAAATTTTGTCAATTTGACAGCAAAATAATTCAATCTAACACCCGCGATAACTAATACATATCTATACCCAAATATAAGGATTAAAATCGAGAAATAAATTTCCTCGATTTTTAATAATTTCTTACAAAAAATCCAGTGGGCAATTAACATAGGAAATCTTTTTCTTGACTACACAGACGGTCAGTGAGTCACACTTCGCTTGCGTATAGAACTCATAGATATAGTATAGCATATATAGAATAGAGTGATCATTGGTGAGAAAAAAGTTATTCCTTTTCATTTGGGAAAAGACGACGTTTTTACCAAAATATGACCGTCTTTCCCCGAGTGAATACACACGGGAATACATACTAATATTTTAGCAAATAAAATTTATGAATAATTTATTTGCTAAAGGGGAATGGAAGACTCCAGATACAGTTTCAAATTCATATTTCTTTCTTTCTTTCTTTTTTTTTTTTTTTCAATACCACTTGATGGCTGTTTCCAAAGCTTTTATTATTTTTTTTTTCGGCATCAAAAATCTTTGTACGATAACATGGGGATGAGAGATCTATATATATTACTATATCTATGATAGAACTACATTAGCACTTTTTTATAAATGTGTATCAATGTGTATAAAATCTTTAAATTGATTATGACGTCAATTTTCGTGAGATGCATAATTTAACTTTTTATAATTTTTTAACGTTCACGTTTGATTAAATGTATTTATTTTTATGTCGAAAGAAAATGAACTCGTATTTTTTTTTTTTTGGCAACAATTAAATTAATGGAACTCACAGATATTTTGGAGCAACTTTAATAAAGGTCTATAATTAACAAATAATTGCAATAAAACAATATTGTGACAATAAATTGAGATAAAAACTATCCTATCTCTCAAGTTGGACCAAACTGCACACAGTGTGCAAAATTTCATTAAAATCGGTTCCTTAGTTTAGGAGTTTACCCCGGACAAACATCGTGACACGTAATTTATATATATATACAGATATATATATATATATATATATATATATATGTATATATATATACCGCGTGTCCCATAAGTTTGTAGACTTAAAAAAAAAAAAAAAAATCATAACAATTTAAGAAATTCGTAGAATTGAACGTGATTTGCGAAAAAATTATTCTCATAAAGGGATATTTTTTTTCTTTTTTCTTTTCTTTTCTTTAGTTTTTTGGTAAAGAAAAAAATAACAGTTAAAATTTCCGTTGATAGTAAGCTCTGTACGTCAGCAAATCACACATTTCCGTGAAAAACTATATCACTTTCTAAGCAAAAGTTTACAGATCTATAGTACCCGCCAGCACCACAAATTATAGTTTGCAAACGAGTTACAACATGGCAGACTGCAGTTTCAGTTTTTGGCTCTTACTTGAGGAAAAACACCTTCACCATAAACACTTTATCCTGCAAGTCACCATCCCAATTAAAACTTCATTTATGCACAAGTAGGATACAAAATAATAAATAAGCTGAATTAATCATAAAACCTTGCAATTTATAGGACTCTGATTTGCATATTTTTCGTTATGCCTCCGGGCAGAGTCCTGTATCAATAATAGTATTAACTATTTACAAAAAAACAAAAAACCTTTCACGACATTAATATTTTTGCCAACCGCATTCAATTCGCCAAATTCCTTCAATTTTTATGATATTTTAAAATGTCTACAGGCTTATGGGACACCCATTAAAAATATAATAATAATAAAATAAGATGTGTGTGTGTGTGTATATATAGAAAACCTTTTCAAATATATCACTTAAGAAATATAAGATCCAATTATGAAAGAAAAAAATAATAAAAATCATGATATATATGCGTATACATATAAAAGCAAAGTTGTTGAATGTAAAAATAAAGATTATGAAATGCTACAATACTAAAGTAAATAGGTAAATAAAAAGAACTGAAAGTAAATAGATAAATGAATAGATAAATAAATAAAATAAAAGTAACCAGTAATACTTTTAATAAAGATATGAAAAAAAAACTTCACAGGAATATTATCCTCTAAAACACATAAAACAAATTAAGATGTGCATCCTTAATATATTTTAACAGAAAAGATCTGATTTATATTTATCTCTCTGTATGTATGTATATATATATATATATATATATACAAAGAGAGAGAGATGTGTAGAGTGTGTGGCTAATTACATTCTGAATTTGAAATTGTTACCCAGAAACAATTCTATATAATAAGATAGTTCAACTGTGTATCGCACTTGAAAGCTTTTAAATAATACAAGTCTAAATATATAATCTGTTTAATTTTACGCCCATTTTTCATTTAAATTAGTCTACCCATTATTAAAATTAATGCGCTCTCTACATTATTTGAATTTTCGCTATTGATAATTGGTGGAGAGGAAGAATGATGATTGATGAATGCAGGATTATTCGGACTATATTATTATGGTTAGTTATTTCACACTTCATTTCTAATTGGAGCATTAACGGTATGCATAATGGAAAATTTGTTTAAATTTCTAGCAATATTAACTTTTTATGTGGAACATAATACAATTAATATCATTCTATAATGCTATAATGCTATCATTCTATAATGTTAAAATAACAAGATTTAATGTTAGTAATAATTAATACAACAAAAAATGTTAATTATATTGTAGTAATAAAAAATAATAACTTAAATAATATTTGTATATATACAGTAAATACCCAGTATATGGACGTATCAAGTTTATATACTTCGATATTTTATTAATAATCAATTTAAGAACATTTTTATTTATGATAATATTTACTGATTAGCAGAAAATAAAGTTTATTTGTTATACCAATATAAATATTAACCTTAAATGCCGTGTGTTGCCTTTCCGAAACATACCCAATTTTGTTTTCTGAAATATTATTAGAATAATATTGAAGCTCAAATGTCTAATGTTTGCCTATTGACAACGAATTGCTTTTTAGCTCTAAACTATACTTAAAATACTATATGATTTTTTAAAGTATTTTCCCTGTGATTTATTTAATAGAGGTAAGAATAAAGCATTTTTTAATTGATTTAAACAATAATCAGGCATTTAAGGGTAACCCTTATTGATACTTTAAAAAATAATACTTTATTTTAACTATGGTTTACAGCTGAAAAGCAATTTGTTGTCAATTGGCAAACATGAGGCATTAGAGCTCCAATATTATTCCCATAATACTTTAGAAGACAAAATTGTGTATGTTGCCGAAAGGCAACACATGGCATTAAACACATGGCATTTAAGTGTTAATTTCTTTAAAGTATGAATTGAACAAAAAAAGATCAAAATCTGAAGAAAATTAGTCTTGCTTTAAATTAAATAACACACTACCGGATCAAGGATGTAGCGAGTTGCAAATTAATTTCTCCTCCTGTATATTATGCTTTTTTGTAAAATTAATATGAAATTGATATAAATACAACACATAATATTTAAAAAAATTAGATTCGTAAAAAATTTTAAGTTCAGGTTTGTGATGGGTACATACAGTTTGAAACGCATTGAATATGATTTGATCATTTTTAGAAAATGTCTGACTATGTGTGCTATAAAAATATTGTTGTTTCCTTATTAAAAATAAAAAAATAATAAAATTTCCCGGAATTCTACGAAAATTTATGATAGGTTTGACGTTAACATAAATCGGTGGGCTGATTAGATTTTAGCATAATTTGAACAGCCGGCATTGCTGTTATACTTCCAAATTCTTATTTACGGGAATACAATATTTCAGCTTATATAGTGTATAACTACATTAAGAACAATAGTTTTTATAAAATAAATAACGCTGACTCTATTTCAGCGCATATAAGCTATTAAGTGGTGCTACTGATCTGCAAACGGGGAACCGTTTGTGGAAAAGCTACGTATCAGCTTCTAAAGAGTTAAATGCACAAAATATTATATAAAAGATATTCTGAAGCTTTCTATTTATATTACTGGCCTAATAATGAAAGAACAAATATTTATGATGGAAATTGATTTTATTGTTTTTCAAAATATTCTCTATGAAGAACAATACTTTTTTACATACGCTTGAACCAATTTTCGAAGCTTTTTTCCACTCCGATTGAGACAACTCCAAAACATGCACTTTCAATGCATACGCTGCTTATTCGGATGTCAAAAATCTTTGATCACCTAATTTATTTTTGATGTACTGGAATAAAAAGAAAAGTCATTGGGTGCCAAATCAGGATTGTACATTAACACTCTGAATCGTTTTCGGTGCATATCGGCCAAAAAATTGAAATTTTTAGCAGAGGATTCTCTCTATTTGCGAGAAGGCTGCATTTAAATTTCTATAGTGGGTGTGTGCACCGAATTTCATAAATGTGATGGCTTTTTTGAATAATCAAATCGGATACATATGGGCCGCGAGGTGCAACTGTAATACAGATATTTTCAGGTTTTATGTAGTTTTCTGGCTAACTAAAGCAGTAGAAAGATACAGCAGGTTTTTTTTTTTTTTTTTCTGTGTGTGATGGCGGCAACATAGTAGTTTAAATTAGCCGAATTTTCTTTAAGCTATTATCCTTAAAACCCTCTATCTCTGTTTAATTGAGCTTTTCGTAATATAACTGAGAAACGAATTATTACGTTGGAGCATTGTTTATACTACCAAACGTTGTAGCCGAAATGTTAGACGGCCTTATTTTCTAATATTTTATAAATTGAGGTACAATGTCTTTGAAATAAAAATAGTTAAAAATCCTTATTTAAATTTTATTTTACAGATATGATTTTGAACTAATGTCTAAACTATTTATCATGAAATTCAAGTACTGTATATGTAAAAAATAATATTCATAACATCCAATAATGTACCTTTAAAATTTTTAATGTTGTGGGTCAATTTTCCTGTCTGAAGCGAAATCAGGTTAGGTTCATGTCATTTGGTCCAGAATTATCTTTGAATGGTTTGACAGTTACTTCTTTGTGCAGCCAATGTAGCAAAAATATCGAATGGAGAAGCTGCTATCAAATTTAATTTAACATTCACCGTAAAAAAAAAGTACTATTTGCTGCCAGAAATTTTCTGTAATTATAGAAAAAACGCGTAATTTACGCAAAAATTACGTTTTCTGAACGTATTTTTTTTAATTACAGAAAATTTCTGGCATCAAACAGCACTTTTTTTTTTTTTTTTTTTTTTTTTTTTTTACTGTGTACACAGAGTTGTCAACTGTTGGGATTTGCTCTAAAGCGTAGGGACTTTTAGTAGACTTCTTCAGCCTGTAGGCACGGAGTAGGGACATTTTGGAGGTACCCTTTCTCCCAAGTACATTCTCAGGATATCATAAGGATGATTTGAGAATAATGAGAACAATTAGGTGCTACCCTTTCCCCTAGGATATACTCGGGATATCCTGAGGATATCAGGGACAAAATGTCCTACGAACATCCTGAGCACTAAAGAAGGAACTTTTATCATCAATGTGGGGGACATTTTGAGCTATCCTTAAGGAGATGGCAAAATTTGAGTTGGCAACACTGGACATACATAGAATAATATTTTAGACTGACAGAAAACATTCTAATCTGGAAGGGGCGACCGTAAGGACTCATCACATTTGCTTGAGATTTTCTACAACTACCATATTCAAAACAGAGCCAGAGAGACTTTTCTCTTATAAATCGTAGACTTTTATAGCTGTCCATGTTTCTATCTCACTTAGATGTTACAAATGCCTTAGCATTTCAATAGGATCATACAAGAGTGTC
The DNA here is from genome assembly GCA_963930645.1 of Salticus scenicus. NCBI lineage: Eukaryota > Metazoa > Arthropoda > Arachnida > Araneae > Salticidae > Salticus > Salticus scenicus. The sequence continues at coordinate 283,381,170 of OZ005652.1, read as the reverse complement.
AAATAATGGTAGATATAAAGAACCTGATTTTATAATTTATGATATCAAAGAGAAAAAAAAAATTATCAAATTTTGGGAAAGAAAATAAAATCAATATTTAAGTATAAGACAACTCGTTATTCAGGTCATCTTTAATTAATTTCTGGTGAACTATTTAAATATGGTAAATTATTGTGAATAAATATTTTCGTTGTATATTGCTCATAAAACTGAACACTAAATCGTTTATCTACGGAAGAGATGTAATTAGAAAGACCCATCATTAATGAGATGTAATTATAATTTCTAATGCACAAAATATATAGCATGCTGCTCATTTGTAAATTTTAAGATTTTTTTAATAAAAATTAAAGAAAACTACGATAATTATGAAATGCTATATTTCAAATGGTTATGCTCATTCGTGCTTAACAATAATCGTTTATATGTAAACGAACAATAATATTTTCCGATATTCAAATATTCATACACTGTCATATGACTTTTCGTCCTCATGAATTTTTTTCAAATAATATTTTTCATTTCTATAGACTCTTAAAAAATACAATGGCGACCACTCACTGCGCCCGTCTTCTTTTATAAGTCTCAGATTTGACTGCGTACCAAAAGTTGTTTTTATGGCCTTAAGAATAACATAACTCAGTGATTTCGGTGATAATGATTACATCCGTATAAAATTTATGTGAGCCCTCAAAATATATAAGAAAGTCATTATATGATTCATTCTTTATAAAAAAATCACAGAAAAACAGTAACATCCGCAATTGAAAAACAGTAACAATCACTAAAGTTGCATAGATTGATCAAAATAAAATATGTACGTATTTAGAGTTAATTGAAAGGAACCTTATCTAATAATCAATAAATTTATTTTTCTTTAAAATTATTACAAGGTAAAGAAAAATTCAAAAATTTAATGATACTTATTATTGAAAGCAATGAATATAAATAGTTACTATGTATAGCAAAATTGACTTATTCATGATAAATAATCTTTTTCTTTTTTATGTTATATATATTTTTTATGGATAAAGTCACGTTTAAAAAAATTTATACATATATATTTAGAAATTATTTTATTTTTGGTCTAAAAACGGTGATTGGTGATTATCTAAGTGTTTAGATTGAAATGTAATTAGAATTATAAGGCTTTTGTTTTTGTTTGGTCTTTATTTGACAGATAATAAAGCATTCTTTCATATCCATAAGTGTATCTATCGAGTTTTATTATATACTGTAAAAAAAAAAAAAAAAAAAAAAAAAAAAAACAGCATTTAGACCATAAATTATGTACATAATGACCTTAAATTTTGTTACATGCCCGTAAAAAAAACATTATTTCCAGGAACGTATTTTCTAGGTTATAATTTGAAAAATTGCAGAAAATTTAATTACTCTAAAAAAAAAAAATTCTTATTACTTACCAACTAAAAATTCATTCCGAAATTATTTACTAAAGAGAAGAAATTCTAAAAAATGTGTGAAAAATGTGGGAAATATGTGTAAAAACCCTTTTTTAACACTTTCCAACAAGGTTAAAAAGTGTTAATGACTTCAGTTAGTCTGACTATCTACCAATCCGTCTGTCTGTCAATGTTCTAACTCCCGTAAATAATGATCGACTTTTTGAAACTGATATATGTTATTGAAATTTATTATCGAATGTTCCTTATTGAAAATAGTGTGAATATCTCTACTGCTTTTTATACAGGGATACCCGAAAGTATTCCAAAGCATTGTGTTCTATGAGAGGTATTTCTATAAACCATATTTTCATACCTTTATTTTACACAAATCTTAATGAAATTGAAATATGTTGTTCAGGTTCCCTATCGGATGTTTTCTTTAGAAAATGGAGTAAGTACCCCTATAGGTATGTGTACAGGGATACTTGAAAATATTCGAAAGCATTGCATTCTATGAGAGCTATTTCTGTAAACCAAATTTTAATAACTTTGCTTTGCACAAACCTTAATGAAATTAAAATACTGTATTATTCATATGCACAAAAGAATACTTTCTACAGAAGATGGTATGATCAGCATCAAGATTTACAGGGCTACACAAAAAATATTCAGTTACATTAAGGGATATTATGGGATATTTGCTTGAATTGCATCTTTGTTTACATTGAGCGTTTTTAATACTTCTTTAAAATTTTTAAGTTTGAATATGTTTTGAATTTGTATATCTGTCTGTCCGACAGTCTAGCTGTCCATCTGTCCGTCTGACTACTTCTAGCGTCCGTAAATATTTTAAGGGGGGAAAAAAGGATGTATGTTATTGACATTTACTATGGAATATTTCCTATTTAAGTTGGCATTAATAGATCCTGTATAACTGGTCTGTGTACAGCGACTCTAAAAAAATGGCAATGTATTGCGCTTTAGGACAGACATTTATATAAACCACATTTAAATAACTTTCTACTCTAAGAATCATAAAGAATTTGAAATTTATTGTTAATATACTAAAATAATGTTTTGTATAGAATATAAAATGGTTAACCTTCAGATTTATAGGGCTACACTCGAATATACAGGTACATTAAGGGCTGCAATTATAATCTCAAGGTTGCATTTTCTTTAGCGTTAAGCATTTTTAACTCTTTCCAACGATGTTTTCGAGTGATTATGAAATTAATTAATTTTATCTGTATGCCTTTTTTTCAGTCGTACTGTCAATCCGTTGTGTGATAACATAGGCAAATACATTGAAAGTTATATGATACAAGTATGTACAGTTGGAAAGTGTTAATAATCAATACGCAGCGCATGATTTTTCATTCTTGTTTATTATAAACAATTTTTTTTTTTCGATTTGCGCAACAAAAATAAACACGTGTGATTTCAATACAGAGTCACCCTATTTTAACTAAAGTAGTTCACAACAGTTATTTTTATTGTCACACAATTTCTTTTTTATATGAGAGCAAGGCTACTCTTTTTAAAATTTAATTGTTTCATATCTCATTAAAATAACTTTAATAAACTTAAGAAAACAATAATGAAAGGTTTTTTTTATGTATTTTTACTGTCTTTAAATTATTCTTGAAAATGCTATTATGTAGATTACAAAATCTATTTCCATATTTCTTATTGAATAGTTGCAATTAGAAATGGAAATAAAAAATTTTTAAATGAAATATTAGAATAATAGAGGACAGGTAATATATTTTCGTTGGTAATAAATCTTAAAATTATATTTTTAATTATAGTGAAATTTAGAAAAATTTTCATACTGAGCTAATAATAAATTTTAATGAAAATTGTAATGATCAATTTCCCTTACTTTGTATATTTAGCAAGAGAAAGAAAATACCTTTCTTTTAGAAGGGGAATTAATGCCAATTTTATGTATCGTATTAATTTTATACAGGTCTATCGCAAAAAATAATGTATAATTAAAAATAAAAAAGTATTAAAAATTTTTGTGTAAGTTTAAAGCCATCTAAGCGAGTTTTAAATCCATTTTGAGAAAGTTTAAAAGCGTTTATGAATTCAGTTTATCTACCTGTTTATGAACATCAACATTTTTTATGAAATTACATCACGTGAACAGAAACACGTGTCATTGTAAAAAACCACTAATTCGATGACTTTAAAACACGTACAAATTTTTCTTTTAGAATGATAAATTTAATTAAAATCATTTAAAATTTGCAAAAATTCATGTTGTCAAAGCTTTTTGCCCTGCTTATCAGGGAATCATCAGGACAATTTCAAGCCATGTTTGATTACAAATGCAGCAACAGTTCAATTATATACCAATAAAAACATATGACAGTTACAGTTAAGTTTGATAAAATAGTCTGAAGTCTTAAGTTCGGAAATTTAGTTGAGTTTTACTGGGTCCCCATGGAGCCTCTTACAGTCTGGAGGTAAAGAAAATTGTATTTAGTTGGCGTTTTACAGGGAACATCGAGTACCTTCGAAACTTCAACGGTTGAGGTGCTTTTATTTGAAATTTCATTGAGCAGAGTTGGAGAGGCATACTAGCAGTAACAGGGCAGATGACAGACGACAAGAAGTCATTCATCAAATTAGTGGTTTATTAACAATTTTAGAATACTCTAAAACTGATTGAGGCATACTGAAGCATATTCTGTTGAAATTCACAAAAATAGCATAACTGATTTGCTTAAAAGTCTAGTTAAAAATACTATTAAGGTTCATTGTGGAATATAAGCGGAAATTTTTCGAAATACGATTTTCTTTGTGTTACGTGTTTTTACATTTGCCGACAAATTTGAAAGTATCAATCTTATCATATTAATCATAATTTCCCATCACATTATAGATATAAGTTGCTTAAGTATTTGTGAAAATATTCGAACTCGGAGCTTTGACAATTTTACGTGTTTTGAGGTGCGAGAAATCCAAGAATCACGATTTCGATGTAGTGTCCGCCAATAGGTTAGTCGATTTATTCATTAGTTTGTTCGTCAGTTTAGAAAACGTCTGAAAAACTACTATATTGCGGCCACCACATGACTTTCTTCTATATTTCCGTATATAAATTCACTCAGGAAAAAAAAATATTAAAATTATTATTTTAAGAAAATCTTCCATGATAATGCAGACGATTTCCATATTACAGAGTAGTATAACGTTAAATATAAAAAAAAAGTCAATTGTATTCTCAATATTACATTTACAAAAAATATTTTTATTATTTATATATTTTATTTATTTATTTATTTTTATTTATTTATTTAGTTAAAAATTTAAAAAAAAAAATCGATAACTTTATTTTAAATTATCCCAGATTGATGGTTCAACCATTCGTTATAAAGGTGTTGGCGAGCTCTTTTGAAAGATACCCATCATGAAAATTTACTCCCCCCGAGTGGGGACTTCCCTCCAGGGTGGAGATGAGGCTCCTACATACACATTTTTTTTTCCCAGTTGACTATCTCTATTAGAAATAATTCTTTTAAATTTCATAATGTTTATTAAAAAATAATTTTCTTTATGCACATTTATACAAAATTTTGTCATGTTAAAAATTTATAAAAAGCGGGATGGCAACGCAAGCTGTTGGACATTTTCTACTTTCAATTTAGTTGATAGGCACTAATTTATGTCAATGTGCACCTACATATTAATTTGTATGAAATTCTGCGCAGTCGTACCTGAGATACAGTCGCCACAAAATTTTGTCACACACACACAGATAGACCGACAGTTTCTAAAAATAGCCAAATCGTGTTCTACAGCTCTCAAAACGTGTAAATCCATCAAAAACCCGAGGTCAAAAACTTTTACAAATTCAATACTTTCTTCTATTGAATATAGAAGAAAGTAAAATAACCTAAAGTGATCGGCGCAGTTTTAAAATATAACTTATGATACTGGGGATAACATTATTTATTTTCAATATTTCATTTTGTAAATTTAGTAAATTACTTGAAATTTATGATTTTCTTATCATGGAAGAACAGAGTAGTGTGTCCCATAGCGTGCATTATGAGGAATAATTTCATCGTAAAGATATTGGATCTATTCTAAATATTAATTGTGAAACTGGCATAAACATAACTAAATATAAACATTTTGCTCAAAAAATTTTCGTAAGTTATTCGAAATGTGCGATTTTCTTAGCATGGGGAAATAGGGCGAAATTCCTCATGAAGATGCATTACGAGGAACATTCTTAATATATTTTTAATGTTTATGCTATAGATTTTTGGTTCTTTATAACTGCCACCGAATTTGCTAATAGAAGACTGTAATATATAGTTTTACATATGGGTAAAATTTTAAAATAAAGAAATTATTTGTAAAATTATGCAATGAATATTTTTCTTATGCTATTAAATAATACTTAATTATTTATGCAGTCATGAGTACATATAATTTTAATAAACATTTTAAAAATCTCAAAATTTAAAATTAAATGATTTTCATACGAATTATAAGATACTAATATATGCATAGAAAAATAAATTTATTTTCAATTAAATTATTTTTTTTTTAATAAATTTATGTTTTTTGCATAAAAAAAAGAAGAAAAACATGCAAAATCCAATTTAAAATTTAAATTAATCATTTAATTGCCTTTCCAATCTTTTGTGCGCCACTGTTTTACCATCTGGTAGTAAATGTACATTTTTCATACACATTAAATTTTAATAACTAAAAATTTATATATCCGTTTTAGGCAATTTCATATACAAAATTTAAGTCATTTTCATCAAAGAAAGAAAGGTATTATTGATTTTTAACCGACTTCAAAAAAGAAGGAAGGTTCTCAATTATTCAAACCGTATGTTTTTTTTATGTTTGTTAGCTCATAACTTCTGAACGGATGCTCCGATTTTGATACTTTTTGTTTTGTTGAAAAGGTCTTGGTCTGAAATAGGTCCCATTGCAATATCTTTGCAATCTAAAGAAAATACAGGGTGCCCAAAAAAATCAGTCCCAACTGCTTTAACTGCTAAACGGCTGCAGCTATAGAGATAAAAATGGTATGTAAATATAGCAAAGTGGCCATACAGTACAAGGTTAAATCGCTTGCAGCGCCACCTGGTGGAAAATAGGGGAGTTAGTGTTCCTATCTCGAAAACGATTCTAAAGAAAAAGTGAATTACAAAGCTAAAGAGTATCACCGATTTAGTACAAAAAGGTAGTTTAGACATTCATGCTAACGTTTCTATCTCGGAAACGGTTCAAGACAGGGTAAAAAAGGGAATTATAAAATTGCAGAACATCATCGATTTAGTACGAAAAGACAGTTTTGACATTGATGCTAAAAATACAAGGCTAAAAACGTGCATTTTTTTGTTCGCAATTATTTACACTATACACACTTGAGCTACATTGCTTACGTTGTAGCGTAGCTGGTGAGACATACGCTATATAGTTCAAAATACGGTTACTTGATACTTTTTGTTTTGTTGTAGAGATCTTGGTCTGAAGTAGGTCCCATTATAACATCTTTACAATCTAAAGAAAATAAAGCTGTAAAGTTCAATATATATGCCTAACAGAATTTTTGGTTACGAATACAGCGTATACGTTCTTTAGATTTCTAAAGACTTTTTAATTTAACGTATGTTCGTTGAACAGATAGTTTTTGCTCATATCCGATAAAGACAAGAAAAGTGACACAACTTAAAAATGCAGCATTTGAGAAAAATCAACTTGAAAATAACATGACTAGAATAAAACTGGCACAACTGTCTCTCGAGTGGATAACTTTCTAGATGGAGATGTAACTTTTTTGTTCACATTGGGTGCATTTCATGAATTTTTCAGTGACATAAACCATTTTTTGAGTAATGTCACTTTTTTTGGAAGTAGCGATTTGTGAAACTTCCGTCGAACGTCTTATGATGCTCTGCTATATAAATAAGTTTTCACTGAAAAGAGAAAAACGACTTCAAAAAAGAAAGAAGGTTCTCAATTCAAACCGTATGTTTTTTTTATGTTTGTTAGCTCATAACTTCTGAACGGATGCTCCGATTTTGATACTTTTTGTTTTGTTGAAAAGGTCTTGGTCTGAAATAGGTCCCATTGTAATATCTTTACGGTCTAAAGAAAATACAGTTTGCCCCAAAAAATCAGTCCCAACTCTTTTAACTGCTAAACGGCTGCAGCTATAGTGATAAAAATGGTATGTAAATATAGCAAAGTGGCCATGCAGTACAAGGTTAAATCGTTTGCAGCGCCGCCTGCTGGAAAATAGCGGAGTTAGTGTTCCTATCTCGAAAACGATTCTAAAGAAAAAGTGAATTACAAAGCTAAAGAGTATCACCGATTTAGTACAAAAAGATAGTTTAGACATTCATGCTAACGTTTCTATCTCGGAAACGGTTCAAGACAGGGGGAAAAAGGGAATTATAAAATTGCAGAACATCATCGATTTAGTACGAAAAGACAGTTTTGACATTGATGCTAAAAACACAAGGCTAAAAACGTGCATTTTTTGTTCGCAGTTTCTTACACTATACACACTTGAGCTACATTGCTCACGTTGTAGCGTAGCTGGTGAGACATACGCTACATAGTTCAAAATACAGTTACTTGATACTTTTTGTTTTGTTGTAGAGATCTTGGTCTTAAGTAGGTCCCATTATAACATCTTTACAATTTAAAGAAAATAAAGCTGTAAATTTCAATATATATGCCTAACAGAATTTTCGGTTACGAATACAGCATATCCGTTCTTTACATTTCTAAAGACTTTTTAATTTAACGTATGTTCGTTGAACAGATAGTTTCTTGCTCATATTTGATAAAGGCAAGAAAAGTGACACAACTTAAAAATGCAGCATTTGGGAAAAATCAACTTAAAAATAACTTGACTAGAATAAAACTGGCACAACTGTCTGTCGAGTGGATAAATTTCTAGATGGAGATTTAACTTTTTTGTTCACATTGGGTGCATTTCATGTATTTTTCAGTGACATAAACCATTATTTGAGTAGTGCCACTTTTTTTTTGGAAGTTGTGATTTTTGAAACTTCCGTCGAACGTCTTCTGATGCTCTGCTATATAAATAAGTTATCACTGAAAAAGAAAAATAAAATCTTTTTGTAAAAAAAATAGAACCGACTCCAAAAAACAACTACTTTTCAAACAACTAAAAATGAAAGAAAATTGGCAGAAAATGGAACTGTAAATTGCGCCTAAAAGTATAAAATAATTTCCTTCGCCAAACAACCTATAACACTACAATTAATCATACAATTATTCATAACTGTTGAAGTCGGCGCAAAATTAAATAAAAATTGATACTTTTATTCAATACAAAAATCAAATCCCATTGAAAATACACATCTCACATTGTTATCTCCAAAACACAGCCGAAAACTACTTTTATTCAAGAAAACAAATAAGACTTCGTAAGCGGCCAAAGTTGGCAAAGATGCTGTTATCTGACGTCCTTGGTGAAAGAAAAATCGCAAAATTATCTGGCAAACATATTTAATTTCTTTAGGATATCATGATTATTTTGATAAGGTATATCAAGAGAGTAATCAAGAATATGAAACAACACATTGCACAATATATATTATGAAAATATACATCTTGCGTGTATATTTTTGCCTTACGTTTTGATCGCCAAATCCTAAAACCATCAAGGATGATAGATATCAAAGTTATACCAAATTTGCAATGGAAACTCTAACTACGTAAATACATAAATACCGCACTTTGAAGAATATTCACTGTTCTATGTAGATGCTACTAATGGACCAATTGTATACAGTGATAAAATAATAAAGGAAACATGAAAATGGATCATTCGAGACAACCGCATTTGTTGCTACCAATCTAAAGACAAACCTTTAAAACTAATTAAATTTTATTTAATTTTGCGCCGACTTCAAAAGTTATGATTAATTGTAGTGTTATGGGTTTTTTGGCGAAGGAAATTATTTTATACTTTTAGGCGCAATTTACAGATCCATTTTCTGCCAATTTTCATTCATTTTTAGTTGTTTGAATAGTAGTTGTTTTTTGGAGTCGGTTCTATTTTTTTTACAAAAAGATTTTATTATAAAATTATATAACAAATATAACATGTTATTTCTTTAATATCAACTTATACTTAGTGTAAATTATTCTTTATAAAAACCAATCAGAGATTATATTATATTTGGCTTAATTACTCTCTTTAAATATCAACATACCGCCGTTTCGTCAACAGAGAGAAACACATTATTTCTTTATATTAAAATCTCAAATATAAGGAAATTATGTATCTATTTTTATTTTGTAAAATTTGTATTTCATGTGGCGTATGTGGCAGCCTTCAGACAACACTCTTTAATCATAATGACTTAATGTAATAAATCTCTCCCTTCATAATATCCCATTTTTACGTCAAATGTATGATGGATGAGAGAATTTTGTTGCAAGTGTGTTTAGGATAAAATTTCTATCGTGCAACTGAACACTGTTGGATTTTCAATTATTTGAAATTGTTATACTTGAAACTTGTTTTTGAACAAAGAATCAACAAACTCAATCATTAATATAAAGAGAACTATTTTTATTTCATACAAAATGGTGTTGTAATAAAAAAAAAATATTTAAATAAGAATTGCATGTAAAATAGTGTAATTTCGATAGTCTAACGTGGTGTTCCATTTTACAACATCAAATAGATGAGTATGCGCAGTTGCGTTCGATAGCGGTTTTGAAAGCAACGGCAGCGAATTTCATAAATTAAACACAATACATTTTATAAGGCATTGAGAAACATTTGTGTCTTATTTTTTGAAAAAAAAAAAAAAAGAAAGAAAGAAAAATAAACGAATAAAATCTAAATATTTTAACGCATAAATCATGGAAAAAATTATTTCCTAATGTGCAACTCTATATTAAGTTTAAAATGCAATTCATCGACTTACTTCCCTGACTGCACTTTTCCTACATTGCTACTTCGGTTGAGTTGTGTGGGTTTTACATCTCATTAGAGCAATGCAATGGACAATTGGCGATAGTCTGGAACTGGAGTCACCCATAGGGGTGGTCCAGAGACATTTCATCAGAATTTTGATCATCCTTCCGCTTAAGTAACCTCCAAAATTAACGACAGATTTTACGTGCAACAGTAGCCGTTAATATACACGACGCTCTTCGACTGGTAAGGATATCTAACCCTTAATTTTTCCAATTACGCTTTATCTACGAGGCTATCGAAGCCTCCATTATAACTTTGCACCATATGGGTGTAAATTACAGGAAACGTCGTTAGTTGCGCAATGTGTAGATCTAGTACTATGTAAAACCCACTTGGCCTCAACGTCAATCTCAACTCGAGATGCAAGCATGAATTTTACGTGCAAATCTTACCATGTTTTTGTTTGAGCTCGCAAAATATTTTGCAGACTTAAAGCATCTCTTCGGACATTGAAAATGTTTTTACGAAAGTTGCGCGTGATTTAATAACTGAAAAAAGAAAAAAAAAAAAAACTATCTATCTATATCTCTATATATATTTATCTATATATTAAATAAGATATTAAATCAAATGTCGAGTTTTTATATACTTTGACTGCTTAAGAACGACGTGTAGAAAAATATATGAACACCGCTGGAATGTACAAAAGAATATCTAAATAATCATATAATTATTAAAAACACCTTTAAATGAGAAAGCTCGTTAAACGTATAAAAGAGTACTTCCACTCACTCACTCACTGACTCATCAACGCACATCAAAATCTACCTGAGCCACTGACTCGAAACTGCGTCAGATTATAGAACATATAATGTAAGCACCCCTAAGAAGCGATTTTGCGAAATTTGCTCCCCAAGGGGGAGTAGGGGGCAAAATGTGATTTCACAAAAACCTCCATATCTCAAAGAAAAAAACAGATATCCGTAAAATTTTTGCTTTAAAATATAGCTAACATAAATATCTAAAAACCAATTTCTGGAATTTTAGAAATTCGGTCCTCAAGGAGGGAAAGGGGGCAAAACGTGATTTCAAATGCGCAAAACGTGGTTTCACATAGTCCTATATATCTCAAACAAAAAAACAGATATACGTGAAATTTTTGCTTTAATATAAAGCTAATACAAATACCTAAAACCAATTCCTGGAATTTTAGAAATTCAGTCCCCAAGAGGGGGAGACAGGGGGCAAAACGTGATTTGAAATAATCCTTTAAATCGCAAACAGAAAAAAAGATATATGTGAGATTTTTGCTCTAAAATATAGCTCTCACAAATACATAAAAACTAATTTCTTTAATTTTAGAAATTCGTAACAGGTGGGGCGGAAAAAAAGGGGGGGGGGCTATGGGGCAAAAAAAAAAAAAAAAAAAAAAAAAAATAGAAATACAGTTAGATCGTTCAAAATTGGTACAGATAGGTTTTACAGGCCTGCAAGTCGAATGATGATATTTTCGAAAGTGTAAAGTTATTAGGAGGGTCAGAAAGCGTGGGAGAGCGGAGGGGCTAAAAAATAAAAATAGAGTTAGACCGTTTAAAAATTTTACACAGAGGTTTTTGATACTTACAAAGCGATTGAGGATATTTTCGAATTTGTAAAATTATTAGAATAGACGGGAAGGGGGGGTGTAGGGGCAAAAAATAAAAATAGAGTTAGGTCGCTCAAAATTGGTACATGGAGGTTTTTGATACCTACAAATCGATTGCGAATATTTTCGAATTTGTAAAATTATCAGGATAGACAGGAAGGGGGTGGAGGGAAAAAATATATAAATAAGAGCTAGAGCGCTGTAAATTAATGTTGTTAGGTTTTGAGGCCCGATAAATATATTGCGGATATTTTCGAAAGTACAGAATTATTATTACGAGAGACAGGAAGGGGGACTAGCACAATGGTACAAAGAAAGAAATTCAGATAGAATGCTATAAATTAGTATTATTAGGTTTAATGCTATAGATTAGTATTATTAGTATTATTAGTATTATTAGGTATCCATTACGATAATATAGTCATTCATTAAGAGTGTGGAACATAAATGCGCGCGCGCAGCGCACAGTGGCATGCGCTGCCGAAGGCAGTGGGGACCATGTGCGACATTTTATCCAATCAGGATATTTTTCTCTTTTTTTTTCGCATGATAAAATTAATGCAATTTTGAGAATTCATTAACTATAGTGATTCATTTTAAAATAGTGACCAGCGAAGCGGGCTTAGCCTGCTAGTATATATATATATTCATTTTATTTTTCAACACAAGTGATTAATACCAGACCATTGCAATCACCTACTGCGAAGGTTTAGAGAAACGTTAAACTCTTTCAATCTCAACCTCCCGCTTCCTGTAGTGCAGTGTGTTTGTCGATATATCCTATTCTTCAACACATAATAAAATGAATATGATTGTTTTGGAAAGACTGAAAGATTTTAACGCATGCTCATATGCTTTATTTTGGTCTTAAAAAACGGCTTTGTATTTTATTATAAAAGATTGCTTCACATTAAAATTTATTCCACATATATTTTAATTTACTCTCTCTATATAAGATTGGATTCGGGAAATCTTTCACCTTCCGAATTTGTTAAAACTGCACAATTTGAGATGCCTAAAATATTATTTGAGAAAAAAAAAAAAAAAAAAAAAAACTTTCTGTGTAGAATCTGTCTGTTTCTGTGTCGGTGAATAACGAAAAGAGACGCTGGTTGATTTAAATTTGGTGTAAATCGGTCGACAGTTGGTACTGCTATTGCATATTTCCAGGCTTGTATGAAGACTGTGGATTTCTATAAAATATATGTGCGTTAAAATTTTATCTGAGATAAAGATTGTTTAAAACGTTACTTACTTAATTTCGGTATATATTGGCTAACATGGGGCGTTGCTTTTACTCACTTTCTACGATTTTACATTATGTTATATCTCATCATCTATTTCACATAGATTCTATTTTATTATATATATATTGTACCATAAGCAAAACCCACAGCATATGAGTTGTAATCAGTTGCAGAGGCCTACTTAATCAGCGCTCTTTATACCGCAATGGCTTGGCGTAAAAACTGACTACTACGGCCGGGATGCAATTCTTGTATATAGCCTCGTACATTTCCAGAATTTTCCAATATGTTGCTAAATATTCGATTTTGTGCTTAAATAATCGATCTATCGATAATAAAGATTTTCTCTCTATAGTTACCAAAAAAATCGCCAAATGCGATAAACTTGCCAAATTCTCTCCAAGACCACTATCTATCCTGATGAAGTTTTTAACGGGTTTTTAAAGGAAAATTGGCTATTTTAATGCTATATTAACGCAGAAACGCAGAAAATTAAGATTTTATAGCCTGAATAAACCTATTTAAACGAAATTACATAAAATAACGATTAGTATTTACAAATTCGTAACAATAGACATAAAAAGGAAGTATTGGATTCAGTAAAATTTTCGAGATCCGAATTTGCTGGAATTGCGTGCTGTGAGATGTCTTGAACACGATTTAGTTATTTTTTTTAAAATGTCTGTCTGTGTAGAACCTCGGTGAGATCGCAATATTAAAATCTGTGATGACTAATTTTAGGTGTAAGTCGGTTGACAGGTAGCGCTGCTATAATGCAGATTTACCAGTTTGTATGAAGATTGTGTGTATTTCTATAAGATACATGTGAGCAAAGTTTTTATGTGAGAGAGGCATTTTGAAAAAAATATGCTAATTTAATTTCAGTATACATTGGCTAATAGATGTCATTGCTTTCACTCACTTTCTGCGATTTTCTGTATGGGAAAAAGCAGGAATTTTGCTACTTTAGGAAGAATGCAACTTCTTTAAACACATTCTCTCAAAATTAACTGCTCAGCTTAAAGTTTGATACAGTATTGAGCTCGTTTGGGAGAGGCTGTTCTTCTTCTGTAGTCTTTACGAATTTTGAGATAATTTTCGTTCAGAAACCAATGGATTTCCACAGAAAATTTTTGAACTCTATCTACAGTAAAGGTAGAGTTCCCAAATTTTGGTAACCCTTTACTACTATTTGGACTCCCAACTCGGCAAATTTGTCACTCAAGCCAATCTTCGTGAAAGTCTATATATTGTCTTTATTTTAGTATATACTGGAAATTATATCACGGAGTGTACTGGGATCTATGTTATGTACTCGAATCTTTATCAGTTCAATCAATTATTTTTAAAATGGCTATTTCTGTATTCTTTAGAACGTATACATGTGTAAAAACCAGTCTGAATGGCATTAAATAAAACTTAAAATTGGAAAAATCAAACATTAGAATTAACTTATTATTATTTTTTCACTCTGTGATATTAAAACAGATAATTATTTTGTTGGAAAATTTATTTCTTTATATGTTGAAATGAAAGAAATTTAAATAACAAATTCCAAAAGCATCTTTATAAATCGTGAATTCGTCTTTAATCAGAAGGGAGTATAAATACTTGCAAGTAAACACAAATAATTTAACTTTTTAAAACACAAAAACTTCCGTTGAAGAACCTAAACGAGATGTTTTCGTTTCAGAATATAATAATGAAATTGTAGTTTATCAATATAAAGAAATTATAGTTTATCGTTTATAGTTTTATTAATAGTTTTGTCGTTTGGGCACGAAACCTGCACATTATTCCTGTTTATCGAAAAAATAATCTAAAAACTGTGCAATATTAGCAATATTAGTAAAATTAAGTATTTAAACAAAATTTAATGTATACGTAATTTATATGAATATCAAAATTATGTATGATATATAAAAGAAAAGAAAAATAGCGTTTTTTTTTTTTTTAATTAAAATATTAAATTCAATAAAATAAATTAAACTTTTAATTATATATTGGTCTGAAAAAAATGAATAACCACTAAAATCACGCTAAAATGTATTTTAACCAAATAAATCATAATAAGCTTCATTTAAATTAATGTAAACTTTCACGAATTGTAAAAATAAAGAAAATAATGTAGGCTTTAAATGTTAAAAGATAATTTCAAAATATATTTTGAGGTTTCATACCAAATAATCCACAATTAATGGTATAAGAAATTCTGAATTTTTCTTAGAAAGCAAATCATTATAAATATCAAAATTTTTGCTTAATTCGTGAAGGGGGGGGGGGGGGACAGAAAGGTGAGCACTTTTTGAAAAAAAAAAAAAATAATAATAATAATAATTAAATAAAAATTACCGTCGTTCGCTGGAAAACGACCTTTAATACATATACATTTTTTATCTTATTTTTCACTAATAGGAGATTTTTGCCAATGCAACCTAACAGGAAAAATATCATAGGTTGTTATAATTATAGTTATCATTTTGTGTGTGTTATCATAAAAAAAAGTAATCGGATGGAAATTCTGTGAACTAAATAAATAGATACTAGAAATCAATTTTGAAAAATAAAATAAAAAATAATTTTTCTTCCATAGCGAAAATATTTAAGCATTATTTCTATTCAATTCAGATTCTGAAAAGAGAAAGAAATTGATTTTTTTTTCCTTAGTTTCATCTGAAAATAAATATGTACATTTATTAAAGGTAAAATCTGTCTAAAATGAAAAAAAAAAAAAAAAAAAAAAAAACGTTCTAAATAAGTCCCCGCCTCTTCATTAGTGTGTCCCAGTTAATGTTATTAAAGGTATTTTATCTGTAAAAATAAATATCCCCAGATTTTTCTTTCTATTTTATTGAAAACAAGCAAAAAGCAAGTATTTCTAATATCAAGTAAATATGGTAATAGACAAAATAAATTATATCATTCAAAGTTGAGGGTTTTTTTTTTTTTTTTAAATCAGAGCCAAGGTTACATATTTTTATATTATAATAAATTAAGTAAATGTAATATTATGGCCATTATACAAAAATTTGGAAATCAGCTCTCTTTCACCAAGAAGATAATTAAAATATTTAGCTTATCATAAAGCTAAAAGAAATATTTTAAGAAATTTTTAGTACGTAGTCACGTATGGCACAAGACTTTCTATTCCACAAGACTTTCTTCTATACCTTCCATACAAATTCCCTCAGTACAAATTATTTGCTAAAATTATTATTTATTAACATTATTTTTCAGGTAAGATGATTTTCATCTCAGAGAAGCATAACATTAACTGTCCAAATAAGGTCAATTTTGTGTCGACATTCAACAAAAAATAGTTGATAACTTTCTTTTAAATTATCACTGATCTATGGTTCAAACATTCGTTTTAAAAACATTGGTGAGTTCCTTTGGATTGGAAGATACCCGTAAAAACAATTTATACCACCGGGGTGTTACTACCCACCAAAGGAGGGTAAGTGATGCCCCCACATATGGAAAATAAATTTCCTGGTTGACTATTATTATCGTATTTTATTTCTTTCTTTCATATTGAAAAAGTTAAAAATAATTCGCAATATGTACATTTACACGAAATTTTGTGTTATACTGACGAATTAAAAAATATGAAGGGGGAAAAAAAAAGAAAGAAAAAAATCTGATGTGGACACCTCTGCTATAGTGCGACGTTAAAATCCACTCAACTTAACTTCAAAAGTACAGACAACCATTTCAAATTATAATTCAACCGCTTCATTTTACAAAATAAACTATGTAACATGTCTAAAAATAGATACTATTTGTATATTTTCTGGAAAATATACTTCTTTCTATATACAGTGAACTCTCGTTAAGACGGCCCTGTTTAAGATGGATTTCTCGTTATTATGTACAAAAACAGAATCCCCGACTAAGGCCTATAGGAATTGCATGTAATAAACATCGCTTTATACGTACAATTCATTCGTAAAGATGAACATTTCCCCCCCCCCCCCCTCAAAGCTTACTTTCTTCAAAAAAGAGTCAATTCCTTAAATCTTTTCAAATTCAATATATATATATTTTTTTAACATGAAAAGGTTCAATAATAAAAGGGTTAATCTCTTTCACTCTGTGCTATTACACTGTGGGAGGTAAATAGTATTGATTGACAGTGACAGTTGAGGTCAACAATTTGCACCTGTCTCCACTTCTATTGTGGACACATAGCAAAGGATTTTGTTATCAAGTTGTACTATATTAAGAAAATAAGTTTTGAAAGTAAGTATCAGTTTTCATGCTTTTATATTTTTAGTGAATAAAAGGATTTGAGGAAACAAATTTTCATTCCTGTTATACAATGTGTACATAATAGTGAATTTAGAGTTCATATAGAACTTCTGTTTATGAACTCCTGTTATAATGGACTCTCGTTAATATGGACAAAAACTGCTGGCCCTTCATTGTCCGTTTTAACGAGAGTTCACTGTATTTACAAAGTTATAACTCTTCGTAAAATATCGATAACTGACAGAAGATTCATGTGTACAGTTCTCATTAAATTAAATTATTAATAATGGATGCTTAATCTTTTCCCTGCAATGTGGAATTATTTCTTACACTATAAAATAAAAAATGAAGCTTTAAACTATTTTATAAATGTATTATTATTTATTATTTCAGAATTTCTTCAAAAACACAATAATTTCAATGTTGAGGATTTTTACGAAGTATATCTTAAACATAATTTTCTAAAATGTAAGCTTTTATTTTTTTCATCAAAGCGAACGTTAGGGTACAATAATAACTTTAAAATTTAATTAAAATAACGTTTTTATTGGACAATTTATTGTAATATGCTATTTGTAATATATATATATATATATATATATATATATATATATATATATATACATATATAATATATTTGTACATGTGTGTGTGTTATAAAACAATATGGTTGTATTTTAAAAAACATCTGTAATTTTTAATGTTATATTTTCTCTTTTGCCATGGAAAATGCTCTCTAGTACATATTTATGCACGAATATACATTTTTTGTTTCCTTGAGTGCATTTATTGCTTTTTTATTTAGCTGTTTATAGTTGATGTTTTAGTAAGAAACACCCTGTATATAAAGCGATTTTATGTCTCTGTGACAAAAATTATTAATTTAAAAAATGTTTTTATTTTTATTATTATTATTAAAAGTAAATACAATTCTTAATCTTTTTGTTTGGCTATTTGTTTAAACACATTTCTTTTCGTTTATTTACACATAAATTCGGTAAAGAAATTGAATTTTTCAAAGCCAATTGCATAATGAAAAATATTTAATTCTTTTACATTATCAATGTCGATATTTACAAATCTAAAGATAATTAATTTTTTCACCAAAAGTGGTTGTCCACTAAAAAATGAACAAAGCAAACATTGTATTTTAAAAGACAATTCAAACTTTTAAACTCAAATATAAATTAACTTTAACTTAAGGTGCAATTTCCCATGAACGAATGAGTACTATGAGCGAATCACGTATACTGCCCTTTAAACACTAGATCATCTCCTCCCACTCTTTCCTTTTATACAACTACATTAGAAAGTGGAGATGAGGCTAAAAATAGACTTTCACATCCCAGTTTTTTAGTTTTATTGACAACTGATAATCAATCATTCTTTCTGTGGGAAGACAGTGCAGCCCCGTTTATATGCTCTGCCAGTAATCATCAACTCATTCATATATTAGGTTTCCTCTAAATTGACTGATAAAATATTAGAGGTCGAAAAAGTCTGTGGAATATACAAATGATTTTTATACTTTTCGATGAAGAAAGTTAAAAATATATACATTTTTAAAATATCATTATATACATACACAATTAAATAAATTAAAAAAAAATCATTTTTTAGTATGTGTTTTATTGTTTTATATACGGTGAAGTTTCAGTATTATTTGATAATTATGGTTTCATATTGCTCTAATAAATTGCATTAACCTGTTTATTGGTAAATAATACATAATGTAAGAAGCGTATATATATATATAAAAATCACAGTTTATTTTAGTTTATTTTATTGAAAAGTATTTAATAAGTTTCAATTTTGTAAGAACTATTAAAGTGAAAACTACTAATTAAAAAAGTTGAATAAATAAAGTAAAATAAAATATAAATAAATAAATTTCTTATTATATGTAAAACAATGAAACATGTAAAAATCATGAGTTCATATTATAAAAGTGGAAATATACAATATAATATACCACCAAACTGATTAAAACTAAATACTCGTAAAAACTGCACACATACTCCTATAAAACAACTAGTTTAGTCACAAAAACATTTTTCTAAAGTCCCAATACTTTCCTTTTAGACTAATGCATGGAGCTAAAATTGACTTGTATAACCATTTTTTTAACAGTGTTTTTGACAACTGGTTATCAATCACTCTAGCTGCTGAAAAGCATTGTATCTCCCTGCTCGCTTTGCTTTCATCAGTCCATTGGTACACTAGAAACTTTCAGAATTATACTAGAAGACTTCAGATTAAAAAAAGAAAAAAAAAAAAAAACATTAGTAATGTACGTTTAAATTTAACATTAAAGAAGAAATTGTGATTAATTTTATTTTTCCTTAATATTTAAAACATTATTTCAGTTGAAAGACTGCAATTCTAAAATATCGAAATAAAGTTTTAATTTTCTTGGTTTCATAATATTTCGTTATAAAGAATTGGAATTTATTTATTTTTTTACGCTTTAGAAATGAAATGAAATGGAATAAAATTAATTTAAATTATCGCATTAAAGAATTTGATTAAAATTTAATATTATCTCGTAGTTTTTTTTCTTCTTTGTGAATAAATTTAAATGTAAATTTAAAGATCTTTCCCAGAAAATTGTATCAAAAAATCTCTTAATATTTTTTGCTGGAAAAAAGCTATCATAAGATCAATTTAATTATATAAAATTTTTATAAAGAGTTTTATATAAAGTTTTTTTCTTTTGCTGTAGTAAAAAAAAAAAAAAAAAAAAAAAAAAAAATTGTCAATACAATAACAATAATTGCTTTTCAAATAAATAAACAAACAAAAAACACTACAGATATTTTATCATAATTTCAAAACAATAAACTAGCAAATAAAGTAAAAAATATAAATTAAAATAAAGAATTTCTTATAAAAATACTTTCCTATACAAATTATTTAAGCAGAAAGTTCTTTGCAATATGATAGTCCTAAAGAATAAACAAACGTTTCTTTAATTTACAAAATATGATATTTGGTAGGGAGTTAATTACAATGAACTTAATTAAAGCAAATATCAAATTCAAATTCTACTTTTAAAAAAAAGTAATAAATAAATAAATAAATAAATAAAAATCTAAAAAGAAAGTTTTCTTTTCTTTTTATTTCAGTTCTGTGATATGCAGTTTTTTTTCTAAAGAACAATTTAATGCTACATTTAATAACTAGTTCAGATTAGAAATTGCTCTTTTCCCTTTAATATTAATTGCTTTGTTCTCCTATTTCAATTAAATAATATTTACAAGGGAAGAATCTCTTCAAATGAGATAAAACACAATCAG
This sequence comes from Salticus scenicus, assembly GCA_963930645.1. Classification (NCBI taxonomy): domain Eukaryota; kingdom Metazoa; phylum Arthropoda; class Arachnida; order Araneae; family Salticidae; genus Salticus; species Salticus scenicus. The sequence continues at coordinate 283,360,375 of OZ005652.1, read as the reverse complement.
AGTATTTTTGTTATTGTACTTAAACTAAAAAAAAAAGGAAAAAAAAAAAAAAAACTCTCCCAAAGAAGTAATACAATTTATTAATATTTATGATTTTTCTCTAATTTAAAAAGTTTTAAGAAAGGTGCATTGCAGTACATAATTTATTTATTTATTTATGTTTTTAAGAAATTGTGTATTGCCTGTACTTTACAAAATCATTTCTTTTGAAGGATATATATATATATATATATATATAACTAGCAGACCCGGCCACGCGTTGCTGCGGCTAAGTAATACGTTGATACAGTGGCGTATGCAAGGGGGGGGGGTTGGGGGTTTAACCCCCCCCCCCCTTGACAAAATGTATGATAAGAAAAATTAGGCTGTTACTTACATTTTTTTTTTTCACATTTCAGGCGGAAAAAATGTATGGCAAGCGTAGAATGCTTTTTTCTATGAAGTGGTTTAAAATTATGACTAACTTTTTTTTTCATTACTCTGCGATAAACACTCCTAAAAATAACTAAACCACTTCCTTTGCGCGGCGCGAAACATGTTTCCCCTGAAAACAATTCTCTGAAAAGGATTTCACTTTTAAGTCCGGTTTTCACTACGGCTTTTTCGACGGCTTCTATTCAGAATCCTTTGATGTGGTCAGCCGGGCTCAAAACCCTCGAATGGCGTTGGAAGACTCTGGTTCTAACCCCCATCTGAGATAATTGATGGGCCAGAGGCAGATATCTTTGTCAATTTTGCATGCTTTCCTTTGAAGTAACTGCGCAATCTGATAAAAAAAGGTTACAACTGATGACAAGACATTTGGCTTTTTGTGTGCGGAGCGTGATAAATGTTTTTTTGGACCCGGAAGCTCCAACTTTAGTGGAAACCGGCCTTTACGAGTTCATACTCAAGGACAAGAGGGGTCCGACCATATGGGGAAGGGGTGACCGTTGAAGTAGTAACCTTGAAGGAGTGACCCAAACATACCCCAACAATAGAAGACATTTTAAATGAACTAGCGAAAACTTCTCGTCGATTAGACTTCGCTCTGTAAATAAGAAAATTCAATGAAATATTTTGCGTAACTATGTATTGAATTTTATGTTTTGTGTAGCAGTTTGTACAGGCTCTTAGTTATTCGTCGCTAATTAAAGATTTTTTAGTTTGATCTTCTAATTGGTGAGTTTGTTTTACTATTTTTCATTTTCTTACTCTTATTTTTGGAAAGTAATTATGATATTTTAAAAGATTGTTAAACTTAATTAAAAATAAACTTAATTAAACTTAATTAAACCTAATTAAACTTAAATAAACTTAATTAAACCTAATTAAACTTAATTAAAAATTCGGAAGGACGAACCCCCCCCCCCTTGGAAAAATCCTGGATACGCCACTGCGTTGATAATTTGATAAGGTATATGGTGTTTCCCCACAACTGGATTTGGCGATTTTTTTTTTGCGCCTTCTTGAACGATAACGAAGTCGTTCTGGACAACTATAACTTATAATATAACTTCAGTAATTATATTCGGATAATTATAACTTCAGTATCAGTATATCCCCACAGCTGAATTTGGCGATTTTTCTTTGGCGCCGTTTTGAACGATAACGATGTCGCTCTGGACTGTTTGTGATATAATATGGCAGCCTATATGTTGTTTATTTTGGATTTATTATTTTATGTTTTTGATTTATGATTTAGATTATCATTTATCATTTATAGATTTATGATTTAGCCATAAAAAAATTGCCAAATATCGTTGTGGGGATATACTGATTAATATATTACTGAAAAGATTAATATATTTTAACGAAGTGGTGAGAAGATTCTGAGTATGTTAAAATTTTAATAGTAAGTTCAAGTTAATCAAGAAGGAAAGCATTGAGGATTAAGATAAGAAAATTGCAAGATTTTAAGATCGCATTTTCAGCAATAAATATGAGTCAAAATTTAATGCAAAATACATATATAAATCACAAATTTAATCAGAAACGTTAAATTGGTAAGTTATTAAAGAAAAAGTAAATAAAAATAAGAGAAATAATTAATTAAAGTTTCGAACATCGATCATATAAATTAGCGTTACAAAACAAATAAACAGACTTAAACTCTTCCAGACTTTTAAATAAGTTTTAAATTAAGTTTTAAAATTTAAAGTTAAATAAAACAGACTTTTAAATAAGTTTTAAAATATTGAAATGGTTACTTTTTATTTAGAACGTTATGTATAGATCACAAATTTCTTAAAGAAAACGAAGTGATACAGATTAGAATAATGCAACAAAAATTGAAAAAGCAAGGTTATGTCGTAAATAAATTTGTAACACACGTGTCACGTGAAATAAATTGTAGCATATACATAATGTATCTGATATAAGATATTAACATGTTGCAGCGGAATAAATTTCATATCTATCATCCTTGGCGGAAAAAAAATAATATCGCCAAATTATCCGGCGCACACATTTAATTCCTTTCAAAAATCATCGTTATTTTAACAACTTATATTAAGAGAGTAATGAATAATATGAAACAATATTTCACACAATACATATTACGAAAATATACATCTAGCTTGTATATTTTCGTGTTACGTTTTTGATCGCCAAATACGAAAAACTCCAAGGACGACAGAGCTTTGAAATTTAAAATTAAAATTTTGTCAATTTGACAGCAAAATAACTCAATCTAACGTATGCACATGATAAATAATACATATCTATACAAAAATATGGGGATTAAAACCCGGAAATAATTTTCCTCGTTTTTAAATAATTTTTTATAAAAAATACAATGGGCGATTAACATAAGAAATCTTTTTCTTGATTTCACAGACTGTCAGTGACGTCACACTTCGCTTGTGTATAACTACATACTTTATCAATGCGAATAAAATCTTTAAATTGATTATGACGTCAATTTTCGTGAGATGTATAATTTAACTTTTTATAATTTTTTAACGTTCACGTTTGATTAAATGTATTTACTTTTATGTCGAAAGAAAATGAACTCGTATTTTTTCTTTGTGGCAACAATTAAACTTATGGCAACAATTAAACTTGTGGCAACAATTAAACTCACAGATATTTTGGAGCAACTTTAATAAAGGTCTATAATTAACACTTAATTGCAATAAAACAATATTGTGACAATAAATTGAGATAAAAACTATCCTATCTCTCAAGTTGGACCAAACTGCACACAGTGTGCAAAATTTCATTAAAATCGGTTCCTTAGTTTAGGAGTTTATCCCGGACAAACATCGTGACACGTAATTTATATATATATATACAGATATGTATATATGTTTTTCACACATACTTATTTAAAAAATATTTGGAAAGCAACAAAATATTAAACTTTAAACAAAACTTAATATTATATATGTATATATATATATATATATACTATGATATTAAACAAAAATTGATTTATTATTATTATTTTTTAAATATTTTCATTAGCCAAAGAGTTAAGCTTGGATTTTTGAAAATTTAACATTAATGACAATACATATTATACGTATTCTTTTTATTCATTCAGTAAGCTTGATATAATGTTAAACGAGTAAATAAATTAAAGAGCAAGTTTCAAGTCATTATTTTTGAGAACAGAAAATAAAGAGATAACAAAAATTCAAAAAACAATAAGCAAACATGGAGATAAGATGCATTATGTAATAAAATCTACTGTATGTAATATTATTTTATAAAGTATTTAAGTTTTGATACAAATAAATCTTTGAGATAAACGCCAGAATAATAATAATAATCATTAATATTACTAATGTAAGAAAAGAAAGTACCGAATAATCAATTATAAGTAAAAGAATCGGTGTACAATGAATATTTATACTTTAAAACTTCTTCACAGTACCTGTTTCGAAAGGACGTGGTCTTTCTTTTTAGCCGCTTTTGCCTGTACGTATTTTTTGTAACTGAAGAAGAAAAGTCACGTCCTTCCGAAACTGGTAGTGCTGGTATTATTTTATGGTGAGTGGAAGAGTTTTAAAATTTAAATAGCTAATTTTCATTTAAAATTATATTAAAATACACAGTAATACAAATATTTTTTTTATAAAAATTATGCTTTAATATATAATAATATACCACATCTTTGAGAATTGTGATCGAATTGCAATAAATAGTACTGAGAATATTCCTAAAATAAAGATTTTATAGACGCACAGTTTAAAACATTCAAAATAAATGTGCTTCTTTTTTAGTTAAATTTATCAAAATAAAATGCATTTCGTTTTAGAAATTATCTGGGGAAAAATTTTTCTTCATGTTTTCAGTGACACAGATAGAGAGCATCACGAAATACGGAATGACATTTTCTGTGCGATACATCAATCTGACATGACAAAAGCTGAAAGGACAATAAACTGAATGACACGAATCAGGATCATGATATATTTTTCTCCCAAGCACTTTAAGCATTTCTTTCCATTTTCTTTGTCGTGCATTAAACTTTTTACAAAATAAATAAAAGCATTTAATACATCATATTCCATTGTAAAAAAAAAAAATCTTTAAAGAATCATGTTTTAGGTTATTAAACATTACTTACATATAAATTAGTACAAAAGTATGATTTCACTTTTTCTTTAATTAACAGAAAGACTCTTATATGCCGTTACTACACTGTAAATAAAAAAAATAAAATAAAATAAAAAAATTCTAAAATAGCTAAAAATTTGTAAGATATTTGTTAAAGTAATGTTCTAAATTGGAAAGCTCTGTTTATAACCCAAAATTTCAACCTAAATTGGATACGAGACCAATTTTGGATAGAATTGTTTTGGGGTTTATTTTTTGCAGTTTACACGTATACCTACGAAATATTTACATTTTGTTTAGATCATCTACGCATGTTATATTTTGTTTTTTTTTAATAAGAGGTAAGTGACACAATATGTTCTACAACGTCTGTATTTATTATAGACAAAAATATAAAATAAGATAGTGAACCATACATAACAAGTTTGTAAACTCATAACAGATAGATTTTCTGACTCATTTTGGTTTATAAACAGAACTTTCTAATTTGGAACATTGCTTTACCCAAATATTTTACAAATTTTTACCTATTTTAGAAATATTTTTTTACAGTGTACAAAATAACATTTAGAATCATCCGTTCATTACATTTCAATCTTACAGGTTTCATAAAATAGTCTTCTACATAGGTGAAATGTAATATAGTACAAAAGAATAATATCTGATAGATGTAAAAGGTTAGCGTACTACAGCAAAGTACTTTTGAAGTTTCAGTGGCTGGTCCTTCAGCAAATAGACGGGTATTTTCATGTTGAAAAATGAGTTTTTCATGTGTTTCACAATATTTAAAATATTTTATTGCGGAACTTCTATAAAATTGATATGTCGTTATTATGATAACCAATGTACTTTGTATTGAACTGCGACAGTTCAATAACTTACAATTTTAGTTCCTTCGAATACAGAATATAACATTAATGCCTTTAATTAATAGTCTTCATGTTGTATGACTTTTTGCACTTCGATGAACTAAATTCATGCCAGCATTAAATGAAACTTTTCTAGTGAACCTGTTCAACAACTACCATTTAATTCAAAGCAAAGAAGATTTTAATACTATTGTTTTGTAATAATTATCTGCGAATAAATGGCACAAAAGTTACTATTTCTTTGTAGTGATATAATATTTATGTTTCGTTTCTAGTAACTCGGCACCTCTGAAATAAGACCGATTGCAGATATTTAAACTTTTCTAATTTATTGCGTATCGTTGTTAGTATATTCCTTCTGTGTTTTTTGCACCATTTTATCTATAGAGTAAATTTCCCCAATGTGTATTTACAATTAAAAAAGAAGAAAATTACTCTTAAAAATAGTGCTTCATAGTTCGAAAAAAAAAAAAAAGGAGTTCTAACAATGTTCGGAAGGAATTCGAAATGTTGGGAAAATTACGATTGTTTATACGTGGAACATAATCCTGGTTGATTCTCATTGAGATTTAATTTAGTTTTTAATTTTTTCCCCGATGGATGTAGATATGATAATAAGTAAATTTTAATTAAAATTTTAATCACAATAAATTCATACAGCTATGTCAAAAATGTTGTTTGTTTGGTGTAAAATTTTTAAATTAATAATTTGGAAGACAAATAACATAATAATTGTTATATAAAACACGCAATTTTAACCCATTCAAAGAAACTATAATAATAACCTATTTGAATGAAATATAAGAAAGAAAAACTGTTTAATTACATTTATAATTTAATTATTTTGTTAATTCATAAATTTAATTAATGTTTAAACGTAAAAGTTATATTTCAATTTACTTTTAATGAAATATGATTGGCTACAAATATATATTAAACAAATTTCAGAAAACAAAAATTTTAAAAAGATATTTTTTATTTTGGTTGCTAAAATTTTTACACGTATTTCATAAAACATTTTGCAGGTGGTTGTAGGTTATTATTATAAGTCATAATCTTTGAGCTTTAAACAAATTTGCAATTATTCCAAAAATTAAAATATATTTTAGGGACATTTTAGGGATATTTTATTTACAGGTTGCTCCAAGAAATTTTATACTAAGAAGTACGGTGAGAATAGTGTAATAAAATGTTTTAGTAGAATTAATTGTTAATAAATGTTACACCAATTTTTTTATAATTATTAGTATTTATGCAAAAAATAGTTGAGATTATGTTTTTGATTATTGAAACTTATCTACAAGTTTCCTAAAAGAATAAAATATTCTTTATAAAGGAACAGTTTACAGAATTATTTAAAAAAGAATTAAATTGTTTTACATTATACACTTTTAGAGAGAATATAATGGTAATGTTTTGGGCATGTAAGATACTTTCATTTATTTCTAAATTTCTTTAGTATTTATTGGTTCGAAATTTATTATATCTTTAACATAATACAAAATTTGCTTAGTATATTTTTCTTTTATGGATATCGAAAATCTGTGTCAAAAACCTAATAATTATTTTTTCTGTATAAATTGTTATTTAATACAAATGAATAACTGATTGATCACAGTAAAGATTTAGTATTCATGTTATTAATAATAATCGTGTCCTCTAATAGCACAATAAAAATAAATGACAATAAAAATAATGTTACTGCTTTAAAATGTATTAATATAAAAATTTGATTTTCAGATCCATTAAGTTTTTAACCGTCAAACTGAATTATATGAACAAACAAATGCCTGCTTATAATGTGATTTATACTGGGTGATCCAAAAGTTACAGAAAAAAATAAAACATATATTATTCAAAAAGTATTGATCGTAGCAATATGCGGTTTTCGCTGAAATGCAAAGAAAGACATGGGGAATAAATTTAGATATTAAAAGATTTATTAGCTAATTAGTTTAATTATTTTTCATATGTAGTGGATTTATCGTAAAATTACATTATTTACAGTAGCACAGATCATTTAATTTTTGGATCACCCGGTTTACATACATATATATGTATATATATATATATATATATATATGTATTTGATACACTGTTGAAAATAATGTAATTAAAAAACGTATTTGATATTTTTATATTTCAGATAAATATTTTGGAGTAGGACTAAGACAAAGTATGCTTTGACAAATGAATCCAGAGTACCTGTTTTATTGGAATAAGGTAATAATATATTTCGAAGGTATCTTTTACATGTTTTCCTCTTTGCTGATACCCTGTTTAATGTTTTAAATATTTAATTAACGTTATAAACAATTCTTAGGGAATTGTAGCTCAAAATACCCTTTCTTCTATTATAATATGAGAAATGATAAAAACTAGTGGATCAGCAGATCAGGAGCCTCAGCGTCCTATTTGCATCACGCATTATTCAACAGATCATTTTTATTTATTCCTTATAATATATATATATATATATATATATATATATTGATTAAGTTTATTTCCTGCATAAATAGAAACATTTCTGAGGGGGGCTGCCACCCCCTTTAACACCCAGCTTTATCGCCATTTGCATAACTATCTGTATCTATCTGTATATATAATATGTATTCCTAATAACTGATAGATTTGTATTAATTCCCTGTAATTCATAAATACTTGTACCAAATTTCCTGCGAAATGATTACATAACGTATCGAAATTATTTTGTGTAACCCTATAAATTAATTACCAATTCTATGCCCATACTTTTCCACAAAAAACATGCTTTTATAATTCTAATAAAATTTCTTTATATTTAATTGGGTTTTAACCATGTTAAAGTACGCTTTTAAGAAACACCGACTATTGACCGTAATAGACTCCTTTATTTATCCCGGATAAGGAGCCACAGTAATTATGTACACTAAAAAAGAATGCACCTATTTAATTAATTATAACTCATTAGTATTTCAACCTAATTTCACACCTTTGAATGGTTACAGAACGTCATCGGAATTTTTTATGTGGTCTCGTAAATAAATTATTTAGTCCATACATATGCCTTTTTTAGAGTAAAAATGCTTTTAACCATCTTTATAATGTATGCTAATTTTATTACGTTCAATACAGCATAAACGCATTAAAGTGCGCTTAAATAAAAATTTGTCCAACAGTCTCTAATGTCACGAAATTCTTTTGTGTGTCTCTGTAAATGAACCATAAGCATTGTATATACCAGTAAAAATTATTAACCTTATTCTACATTTTTCATGAATAATTGTTCGAAATTGACATAATTTGGTTGATTACGTGACATTGCCAAAACACATTTTTAAGGTCCTGTACATTAATTAGGAAGCCTAAGAGCGCATATTTTCTCCAGAAAACATAAGTTTAAGCAGCTCAGTAATGTACGCTAATTTCGTTTTGTTGGTTGCAAAGTAATGATGTTAAAATGCGTTTAAAAGAAATTCAACCCCTATGACGTAATGATAAGAATTTTGGCTTATCCCTGTACACAATTCGTAAACAGTATAGACATAAAAAAAATACATATATATACAGCTATTTCTCTACAGAGCTTGAATAGTCGTGCCAATTTGCAAGCCAATCGGAGGATTTTTGTGGCCGCTATTGCGGTGCATGCAAATTCTGCCAATAGGCCGTAATGATAAGAAAAAATTTGGTGTGTCCCGTACACGAATTACAAATGGAATATACACTCATAACTATACAGCTAATTTCATGTGGCGCATAAACATCTGTTCCAAACTGCAAGTCAATAGCGTAATTTTTGCGGCTGCTATAGTAGTATACACAAATTCTTCCCATAGGCCGTAATGATAATAAAAACTTTGGCGTGTCCCTGAACACGAAATACAAATGGAATACACGCCTAAAACTATACAGAAAATTCCGTTGGGCTCATGAATATGTGTACCAAATTGCAAGTCAATAGCGTGATTTTTGCGGCCGCTATCGCATGACAAACGGGCAAACAAACAAACACACAGACGGAACCCAAAATCTTTCTGAGTCTCAATAGGAAGGTCTCAACTGACGTTTTGGCAAAAAATGAACACTACATTTCCGATGCAACGTCAGTATGTTAATCCACGAACATTGCATTTACCTGAATGAAAGTTGAATATATAATTTAAAAAAATAACTACTAAGATAATATACTTTCTTTTTACATGTGATATTTACCTGGTGTTTTGTATATGTGGAAAATCTATATTTGAAAGCCCCACATGCATAAGGAGATAAGAAAGTACAAATCGCGTGTTTCAAATCACGCACTATCTTGGTATTATTTGGAAAATATGTTACTAAACTTGACGTGAAAAATAAGTCATTTAAGATAAGTAACAACTTTATGATTTATATGAATAAATATATAGCTAGAAACACATGCGAAAATTGCGACGCAAGTTCAGAATTAAATTAAAATATATCTCAACATTGCGATTTAATCAACATTGTTTTTTAATAAGTTCAACAAAATATTTATACAAAGGACTGCCTTTATCTGGAAAAAGAGTAATTATTATATTGTAACTATACATAATATTATTTTTAAACATTGAATTTCTGAGTAATGATGTCTTTTATTTGCATTTACTCAGGTACTTTGTATTTGTTTCTCTAGAACAAAGTTACGAGTTGTTTGTTATAATAGTTTATGTTATTTCATTATTGATGATTTAAACCTTAATACATAATGAATAGCTTTAAAAAAATAAAATAAACATTTTCAAAAATCTTCAATAATATCTATGAATAATATTTAAAATGTCATTTTAAATTTAGTATTGCGCCATGTTTTCTCTTCATGCATGAAAGGCATTGAAAATTACCATATCAAATATTATTAAACAATTTATAAGCAAACATTTGCTTTCTTTATTAATTGTATAAACTATATTTAAGAATTTTTATTAAGTTGCTAAATTTAAATTTCGATTATAATGCTTAATTGAATTTAAAATAAATATATTAGCATTGCAACGTAAATAAAGTCTTGAAATGAGCCGACAATTTCTTTCTAGACAGTAATATATATATATATATATATATATATATACACCCCGCGACAAAAAGGTAGGTACAAAGGGTTTTTTCTTTGATTTTTCATAAAATAACATTATCTAAATTGTGCTTATCATTTATTATTATCATAAAATAACACTATTATCGGACTAACTTTTATTTTAAGACAAATTTAGAAAAGTTTTAAGACTAAAATTTTTCTAATTTAAGACTACACTCCGCGACAAAAATATAGTAAGAAAGGGTTTTTTTAAATTTTTCATAAAATAACATTATGTAAATTGTGCTGATCATTTATTATCATAACAAAATATTATCATTTCAAAAACATATTATATATTTGAATCATATTCAAAATAATATTCAAAAAAAAAAAAAAAAAAAAAAACTTTGTTCCTATCATTTTGTCGCGGTGTGTAGTCTTAAATTAGAAAAAAATTAGACTTAAAATTTTTTTAAACTAGTCTTAAAGCAAAAATTAGTCCGGGAATAGTGTTATTTTATGATAATAATAAATGATAAGCACAATTTAGATAATGTTAATTTATGAAAAATCAAAGAAAAAACCCTTTGTACTTATCTTTTTGTCGCAGGGTGTATCTGTATATATATGTATATATATATTTGTTGGTGGTGTTAAAATAAAGTAAAATAAATAAAAAGGTTAAATTAAAAAGTTACATTTAGTTAAAATTTAATTTAAAATTATTATTTTTCTTGTTCATAAAAGAAAAGCAATCATACACAAATCTATTAAGGTTATTTCCAAATACAAAATACAAAATTTATTCCTTTCAATCAATTTACAAATAAATAAATACTTAAAGTAATAAATACAAATAACTAGTTGTTACAATCCAAGGAGAATAATGATAAATAAAAATAAATAAATAAATAAACAAAAGAAGCATGTTATATTAATAGAACAAAACAGGGAATATTCGCAAACAACAGACTTTTTCCGCAGTGCACGCCTTAAAAATTTTCATATTTAATGAAATTCATCAGTTCTATCAGCCAGAATCAAACCAGATCGCACCGTATGGTAGGCTTCGGTATTACCTGTCAGGTAGCACAATATTTCTGAATTCTGTTTTGATACGAATTTTTACAATGCAAAACAGAAAAAATATATAAACAGCAGATAAAATCTGTATCAATAATTACGTGTGTTATCTGATAACAGAGTAAAAAAAATGTTGATTTTGAGGGATTGAGATGTAATTTTACACTAAATTTTTGCTATTTTTAATAACATATGTTTTATGGAGGAAATTATATATATATATATATATATATTAACAGAAATGTTCCATTTTAACAAAAAATCTCTAATTTTTAAAAGACATTTGTATATTATTAGAGATAAATGAGAAATTGCTTGGAAACACCACTCTCAGATTGTTCCGAAAATAAAGAAAATATACTAATCTCGAGCTATGTGCTGCTGCCCCTTTTTTCGTCTGGTGTTACTTTCTCTAACGTGTATTTTAAAAATGCAGACACCTACGCAAAAAAGAAAAACTTAAAGAAAAAAAAAAAAATTGTGGTGTTTTTAAATTAAGTCATACATTTTATTATAAACTATTAGACGAATGTTGCTCTTATATTGAGGAATATTTTATAATTTTTTATGAAAAATATTTTTGTTTAAATTCCAAAGTTTGATTTAATGCTTTCATTTAACATTGGACTCAAAATGTAAGCAAATAAATATAGTTTGCTGATTCAGTGACTCTTGGATTTCAACGTATCTCTTTTAAAATCCTCAATAACAGGTTTCGAAAATTTTTATACAATGTGTGAATATTTAAAAATTTATCTAGATGTAGTGACTCTTTTGAATACGAGAAAAAAATCTACTGTTTGTATAGCTTATAAAGCATTTCACATTTGTACTTACCGTTATATCATTTAAACTTCAATACATTTTTCCTTTCTGATGACTTTTTGACCTTAATTACGGAATCATAATATCATGGAAATTATCCCTGAAGTTTTATTTATAAAATTAAAATATAAATTAGAGTGCATTTATGTAGTACTATATTTTAATTAGAAACTACTTATACTCAGTGTAGTATATACTTTTTTAAATTACAAAATAATAATATTAATAATAATAATAACTAAAAATTATTTTCGAGTATTTTCCATTTTTATACTATAAAACATTTGCATAATTTTGTGTGCAAACCAATAATTAATGTTAATCATACGCCTTCTATAGAAAAAACGCTTTACACTGAATAATGCATGGAAATTTTGTTTCGTGCATAAAAATGACATTAAAATATGCTTTAAATCATGTATGTGCAACCCAAAAGTTCTTAAGGGCCGTATTAAAAAGGCATTTCAATTGGATGTCCTAAATTGTGTTTACATACACATATATACATACATACATGCATACAATGTTTCCACGGCCTTTAATTTTTGCATGCCACTAATTTTAAAGAGAAGTTTTGTCATAAAATTACCATACTATATACATATACCTATCTATCTATCTATATACATATGTATACGTATGCCTTTTTTATCCATAAAGACCAGAGCGTATTTTTTATTCTTTGCTTTGTTAATAATACATAACATTATTAAAATTCCTGAATTTCACCACGGGCTTCAAAACTTTTATAACGAGTCACTCGTTGGCCAACACTGCATTAGATGATTATTTTGGGGAACCCCTGTATGTAAGCCAGTAGGGATGTATGTCATTTCCAATGAAAAACATGCTATGGTGACCATAAATAACAATTTTATCACTTTCAAAACATTTTAAAATTTATTTGCAAAAATGATACCGTGAAAGTGACAGTTGAATACACGAACTGAAATTTTTAATATTTTTCAAATTTGTTGCAAAATATAATTGATCACAGATTAAGAATAAGTTACTTTTTTCAATCCTGGATAATCATTGTTATAACTTCATCTACTGAAATATTGTTTAAGGGAATCGGGAAAGACTTATCTCCACCATGTTAAATTCATCAAATTTTTGTACATTTTTTTGAGGAATGGTAAAAAGTATAGCTATAATGTTTTATGGCAGTTATAATAGTATGTTTTACATTTTTTAACTGAGTCATTTTCTTTCTAAGTGAAACTGAAAAATTATTATTAAATCTTTATTGAAAGTCACTTTTAAATGAATATTTTTTGGTAAAATTTCACTACCAAAAATAAATAATTCTCAACAATTCGTCATGCATCTATATTAAAGAGTCCAATGTAACATAAGTGTATTTCAAAACTAGAGTTCTTAAATTTCATAAATATTAATTAAAAAAAAAAAAAAAAAAAAGAAAAAAGAAACGCGAACCTTAAAAATGTACATTTTAAGAAAACTCACTTAAAGGTTTAATTGTCATTAGTAATATATGAAGTGCACTTAGATAGAATGAAAAATCCTAAAATTCTCTTCTTTTTTTCAACGTGTGTGATACATTGTTGAAAAGATAAATGTTAAAGCTATCTTATGATAATAAAAATAATCTGGCGTGTCACTCACACTACTTTCTCTTACCCTGAAATTTAATACTATAAATACAGGTTGGAGATTAAGAGATAAAATAACGAGTACTGTTATGTAAACCTATGTTAAACAATTGAAATTAGGCTTAGAAAGAGTTTTATATGATAATTAGTTCTGTGTGAGGGGGGCTACCGCCTCCCTTAACCACCCGTTTCATTGATGTACAAAAAACAAGTAATGAATATTTAGCTTAAAACATACATTATTTACCATATCTCTATGAGGGATTTATTTCAATTCCCGAACAGCTTTCCTGGAAATGGTAAAATATTATTAGTAAAGTACATCCACTAACAACAAATAACAAGTGTGTTGTGCCACCACACGACTTTCTTCTATATTTTTCTACAAATTCACTCAGTAAAAATAAGTTATTAAAATTATTATTTAAAAATGTATCTTCCACAATAACGCACACGGTTTCCATATTAGAGAAGTAGTATAATACTAAATACCCCCCCCCCCCCAAAAAAAAAAAAAAAAAAAAGAGTTGAATTTATTCTCAATATTACTTTTTTTTTTTTTATGAAAAAAGTCGATAACTTTATTTTAAACTATCTTAGATCGATGATTCAACTATTCGTTTTAAAGGTATTGGAGAGCTCTTATGAAAGATACCCATCATTAAAATTTACTTCCCTCGAGGGGGGACTTGCCCCCTCCCCAGGGGGGAGGCGAGGATCTTACATACACATTTTTTTTCCCAATTGACTATCTCTGTTACACATAATATATATTCGTTTCATTTGGTTTAGTGCAGTCTATAGATTTTAAACTCGACTTACCTGTAATTTCCCCTATAGAATTAACAGTATTCGAATACTTTTGAGTGTCCCTGTACACAAACCATTTGCTTCATCTCAATGAAAAGCTTAGTGTAGCATCCCTATATGATACACATACAGAATACCGATTTTGGAATTTCTGCTATTTTTTGTTCTTGAGATATGCTGATAACAGACACACAGACAGACAGACACACACACACACACACACACACAGACAGACCATTCGCTAAAAACATGATTTTCCTATTCAGGGGACCTCAGAACATGTAAATAAAACTAAAACTCACATTCGAAAATTTGACCCTAAAACAATACTTTCTCGACCCTATGGGTAAGAGAAAGTAAGAAAGTAGAAATCGATTTTCTAATTAAATTTTGCTAAACTGTACCCACTACTCATCATTTACTCGACTTGTAATCTTGGTGACTGAGAAATTAATAATTTAAATTTAGATCTAAAATGTTTATACTCAAGCGCTCATTAAAATGGATATGGTTTCTCAAGAGTATAGTGAGAAACTGCTGTGCATGCATATTTCTGGCGTCTTTATCCGTTGGAGAATTTATAGTACCGTAAGATACTGAGAAAATACCTGCACTGGGTAAATATATCAAGGTTATTTAAGTATCTCTTAGAGAATAAACAAGTTCTTTGACTAATCAGTTAATGATTCGAAATGTCCTTATATTCAATCCAAAATTACGAAAGCTCAAATTCGCATAGAATCGAACACTTTTATTGAATACATAATTTCCGGTACATAAAATTAGTACAACTTAAAAGTATTTTATTTTATAAAATATGTTGTATCTTAAGAAGGAAATTTATTTGAATATTATTATGTGAGAAAGTTTTCTGTCAACACGTGAACGCGTAGTATGTATCAAAATGATGCATTAATTATTTTTATGTTATTCTGAAATTATCCAACAGGTTTGAATGTAATTTCGTTAAAAATCACTTAAAAAATACTGGAATTCTGGAACTTTATATTATTGCACTATACACATTTACAAAACACATACTTATGCAACTTACGAAATTTATAGATAGAGCATCCATTAAAATTAATTGGAGATTGCGAAAAAAAAAAAAAAAATAAAAAAAAAAAAAAATAATAATAATAATAATAATAATAATAAATTTTCCAAATAAAGAAAATATTTCTAACCAGAGGTGCCAGATGAAAGCTACAATTTTATTTTTTAACACCACTAAATTTTTAAAATATTAATCTATTATGGTTCAATTACACCTAATTTAGTTTTTAATAAAGCGATTGCCTTGATATAAAATTAGTGGTGTAAAAATTAAAATTTAGTGTTTATCTGGCAACCTTGTTTCTAATGTCGCTTTTAACATTGAAAATATCTGGTGCGTAACAATTACAAAACTTTTACTATTAACTATTACATATAGTGTAAAAAAGAATTAAACGGAAAATTTAAAGCAAATGCGGTATCTACAACCGAGATCTAAAATTGACCAATCTAACGAGAACGCCTATCAATTTTTCTACAATAAACACAGGAAAGCATGTCTGACAGAGGGATTATGCATTAAAAAGTTTTGTGAAATTGTGGCACCCGTTTGTGAAATACGGACTTTTAACGCATTTCTTATTTAACTAAAACTTATCAAATGCATATACACACCAGACACCAATAAGTATATATATATATACATATAATGACATCTAGAAGGGTGTTAATATCGAGAATATGAAGAAAATCTTTAGAGACGTTTTTGAGAAACCCATTTCCGAAAATTCTGAGTTTAAAAATTAACCTACATAAGCAAAACTCTTATCAAAGACCCTGTGTTAATCAAGTAATACCTAATAAAAGTAATCTAAAATGAGCATCATAAGGCAAATTTGAAAATGTTTTAGAGCCACTTTCAATATGCAGACTTATGTCATTCCACGTCCCATTTCTATTTTCTAATTTTCACCAACACTTAAAAAATTCATGTATACGCCAAACCTGTCTTAGTAATAAAGTTTCATTATAACTTTTTCTTTTCGTTTTGGTGTCATGATGGTTAGGAAATTCTCTCCTCCCCCCCCCCCCCCCAGCCACACACACGCACTCGCATATAGATAAGCACACTCACACACAATCTCTAAGCAATTACAAAATAAACAAATAAATAAATACCATATGACTAAAGAAAATTT
Source organism: Salticus scenicus (assembly GCA_963930645.1). NCBI lineage: Eukaryota > Metazoa > Arthropoda > Arachnida > Araneae > Salticidae > Salticus > Salticus scenicus. The sequence continues at coordinate 283,343,412 of OZ005652.1, read as the reverse complement.
AAAACACGTAGCTCAGGTGAGAGATGGCGAATTTTCACTGAGTAAAACTTATACCTACGGTAATGGGAGTAAAAAGTATCACGAATTATAACACCTAAATTTTTAGTACCATGAATTCTCAAATAAATTATTCCATAAAATATAATTTATATAAAAATATACCTATTACATACATTTGGGTTTTCACATAAATTATCTTTGTAAATACTTTAATATATGTGCCTAATAAAAAAAAAAAAAAATCATTTATTAGTTGTTGTTTAATTTAAATCTAGGATTCCTAATTTAGATAAAAATTAAAAATGTTGTATATCTGATGATATCTTCGTATGCGAATACCAAACAATATCTTGAAAATAAAATATATACAGTTGAGCCTCGTTAGCTTGAACACTGTCAATGTGAATTACCTTTAACATGAACTGTTTCCACAACCCCCGTCAAAATGAAGGTTAGTTTAGTTATATGAAGATTAGTTACTACTAATAACATGAACAAATTTTTTATTCCCCTTGATATTCACGTTGACGAGGTTCGAATGTATATCTAAACGTACAAATGAAGATGCGGTATGAAGATACTACATAACATTAGTCAAAAAAAAAAAAAAAAAAAAAAAAAGAAAGAAAGAAAGAAAGAAAATTACAGCATTAAAAGCGGACTCAGAATTTATTGATTGGATGAAATAATGAAATAAAAGAATGATTAGATAAATACAGCATAAATGCATTGGTTATGACAGAGCAGATTTTTTTTTTTTTTTTTTTTAATCATTTTGCAGAATATATATTAATTTTTAGATATAATACCTATATTACAGTTTCTAGGAAAAGGTTCTTTGTTTTTTACATTTCCTGTTATTAAACATCAGATTAATGATTATATTTTAATCCATTTAACTTTCCATAAACCTTTTATCACCATGCGATAACATGCATCACCGATGATGGACAACAATTTGATTCCTATCAGCGCATTAGCCATTGGACTATAATTTCTCCTTTAATGCATTGGTCACACGATAATTCATACTCGTTTTCACGATAACAACCAGGCATTAAATTTTGAACCTTTCGTACTATTTCATCAATATTAATTGGAATATCAGATAGAAAATCACCGCTACTCTTAATCAATTAAACGTATTTAAGGTACAATTTATTACTTGATTAAATCAAACACAATCGTTAAGACATTAAAAGAGTACTTGGTAGACAATTTATTATTATTATTATTATTTTAGTTTTATATATGCTGAATAAAAAATAAATGTTATAAATGCAAACAAATAAATAAATAAAATAAAAAGCTTTTTTTTTTTTTTTTTTTTTCCCAAATACATGCGTGTATGTAACCTGTTATATATTCATATAAAATAGCATACCTATTTTATTTAAATAGAACTTTAACCTTTTCATTCCCAATTTTTTCCTTCCATAAAACAATAAATCTTATATTTAGTCATAAATTTATTTGAAAGGTAATATATATAAATATTTTTTTTTAAATAGGAGTAATAGCAGTGTACAAATTAATATAGCTAACAAAGCAACTGAGAGGTGTATATTTATGTTTAATATAACCACTGATGCCATAACTTTTCTATAAATAAAAATATCAAATTTGTGGAAGAAATTCATATTGTAATTAATTAAAACACAAATTATAAACATTAAAAAATAAAATAAAAAATATTTCAAACAGTTAATTTGATTAACCCTTTATATCTCAAATTACCTTATTTTTGTGAAAATAGTTTGGATATTTTTTATTATATTCCTTTGCTGCATGAGAAACATCTTATATTAAATTTAGTTTAAACTATAGCTTAACTATGTGGAAAGCTGAAACTATAAGGACTTTGAAGTTCCAACGTAATCCTGTACTAAATTTAGGCTATATTAAGGGATTTTTTTGATGGGACTTCAATGTTTCGGTGGGATACAAAGGGTTAAGCTCGGTTATTATTTTAAATAATTATCTTAGCTGTATAAAACTAATTATAAAAATACATAATGAGTAGTGAAATTAATGTTTGAAAATGAATTTTCCTTTTACACATTTAATGTCTTGTTGTTGTATTATACTTAATTTGACCAATAGCCACTTCAGATTTCCAAGTTATGTGCCTCAAACAGTTAAGAGATAAGAAAGAATTAGTTCAAAAAGATCCACCTTATGGTGCTTGGCATGAAAAAACAAAAAGACAGAACAAGGAAAAAGGTATCATACGCAATGCATGGACAATTTACACGTTTTCTGTTTTTTTTTTGTTTTTTTTCCTAACCATGCTTAAGGAATTTCATTTGCTAAATTTTCCGTTTTATCGCAAAAAATGCCACCTTGTGGAATTTTTCAATTATTTTTTAATTTTTTGACCATTTCCAAAGAATTATTTATTCACAGAATTTAACTTATACACAGACATGTCGTCCCATTTTAGCTGCAGGATACTCCTTATATCGAAAGTTTACTAATATCCACCCTGTATATACAACTAATTATCTTATTATTATTATTTTGTAGGTTGTAACATAGACATTCCATTCTTATAGTAAAATTGCCTACTTTTATGATCATTCTCATGTAATAATAATTACTTATATGGTGAATATATTATGATAATTTTTAATCAACTAAATTGTAGCCTTGGGATTGATTATATTCTATTGTTTATTTTGGTAATTTTCTATGAATTTTAATATCTGTATTATTTTAATATTTGTAAAATTATTATTATAAATGATGTGCAGTGGTCTTATAATGGAAATGATGGTTATGTTTCTTACACTTAATTTCAAGTTGTTCTTTCACATTATAACCAATGTTTTTCCTTATAGCATGCTATATCTTAAGCACAAATTATATTTCAATCGAAATTTAAAATACTACATTTTACAGCTGGAAATTTGCGCATTTTATGTTGTATTACAATTAGTTATTTTATTATTAATATCCTGTAGGTTGTAACATGGATACTTTTATGTTATATTGAAAATTACTACTTTTATGATCGTTCTCATGCAATAATAATTACTTATCTAGTAAATATGTTATGATAATTTTTAATCAGCTAAATTGTTGCCTTGGGATTGATCATATTCTATCTTTTAATTTGAAAAATTTCTATAAATTTTGATACCTGTATTATTTTATTATATAGATGTATTCATCCAACTACTAAATTTTCTATTAAAGCGGTTAATGGTCAGATTAAGAACTTTAGATTACATAGTTTTCTTCTTCATGAAATACAAATATACATATTTCATGAGTATGTTTCGTAAATCCATTTCTCCAAAAGTTATATCGAAATATGAATTCTTCAGATAAGAAAAAGACATATGTATCCATAAAATTTAATATTTTTTTTTGTGGTGAATATTTGTTTCATCTTATATTTATCTATATCTTACATCCTGTTTTTTCGGCGAAAGTAAAGATTTCTTTCTAGTATCGGATGAACTTTTTTTTTTGTTTTTTTTTTTGTCTATACTCGAAAATATTATTTCTGTAGTATGCTTCCGTATAAAATAAATATAATTTTATCATCACGTAATTTAATAGAAAAATTACAATTTCAGTTTATCTCATTTATTTTTATAACGGAATAATAAAACAAGTCCTTCCGGCTCATTCGGAAGGGTAGGTTAATTTCTTTTTGCTTATCAAGTAGCCGCCATTTTGAAACAAAATGGCGACTACAAATTATTAATGGAATTGGTAGAAATATTTATGCAGGCTGTGCACATATGGAGTTTTAAGCAAATCGATTCATAAATACTTTTTTATGTGAATTTAAAATTTTCAAGTGGTTTGCACTTTAAAACAAGATGGCGGGCCAAGTTGGTAAACAAATATATGAAATGCATTTGTGAGATAAGTCAACTGTATAAATTTAGTTCGAATTAATTCAGAATTTCAAAAGTAACCGTGTTGAAATATTAAGTCTCCGCCACTTGGATCAAAGTGGCGGAGAAAGTTGCTCAGTGAAAGAAAGATATCCAAGATAATTGTAAGATAAGTTCACTGTCCAACTTTGGTTGGAATAAATTCAATTTTTTAAAAGTTATCGCGATAACAATGTCTCAGTTGGCAGCGTTCAGGTGGATGAAACTTGAAAACAAACTTGCCCATCGAAATCTTAGTTGTTTGAATGATGAATCCATTTTTCAACTTTGGTTTGAATTGATTAAGTATTTCAAAAGTTACCGTGATAACAAATTTTCAAGTGTCCATCACTTGGAAACAATATAATGGAGCAAGTTGCGCAGCAAACACATCCAAGATATTTTAAGCATAGGTTCACTGTCCAACTTTGGTTCGAATCATTGTAGTGTTTCAAAAGTAATTGTTATGGCAAATTTTCAAGTGTCAGTCTAAGTAGCTGAAACTTAGAAACAAAATGGCGAAACAACTTCCCCAGCAAAATCATTCAGTATATTTGTATGATATGTTCATTGTCCAGCTTTAGTTCAAATTAAATCAGTATTTCAAAAATTATCGTGATAAATTTTCAAGTGGCACTATGGTTTTAAGTAGTCACCCCTTGGAAAAGAAGCGGTGTTATATGCAAAGCGAACTTATCTGAGATATTTGAATGATAAATCCACTACCCAAATTTGATGCGAATGAATTCAGTATTACTAAAGTTACCATAATGACAATTTTTCAAGTGACCGCCACTTGGAAATAAAATTGTGGATCAAGTTACTAAGTGAACTTACCCAAGATATTTGAACCATAAGTTCACTATCCAATTTTTGTTTGAATCAGTTTAGTATTTTAAATGTTATTGTGATGGCATATTTTCAAGTGGCAGCGTGATTTTAAGTGGCCGCAACTTGGCAATAACATGTCGGAACAAGTTGCTCAATGAACACCGCCAAGATAATTATATGATAATATCACTGTCCAACTTTGTTTCGAATTGAATCAGAATTTAAAAAGTTATCAAGTTTATACATTTTCGAAATGATAGCTTAATTTCAAGTTGTCTCGCTTAGTTTATAACATCCGCACTTTGTTAAAATTGGCGTATAAAGTTCATTAATAAACTTGGATGTGATCCTTATATAGTCTATGTATATATCAAAGTTCAAGCAAATCCTGTCTTAAATACGTTTTTTACAGTGTGTATATTTGAAAACAAAATGGCTGAGCAACTTGGTTAACAAACTCATCCAAGGTATTTATAAGATAAGTTAACGCACTGTCCAAATTTCGTTTGATTTTGAGTATTATTTCGGGAGTTATCGTGATTTTAAATTTTCAAGTGGAAGCCTGATTTCAAATGGCCCAGCTTAAATTAAGATATCCACCACTTTATGTTCATTAATAAACTTCATTGAGAAGCTTATGTAACCTATATGTACATCAAAATTCAAGCAAATCCGGTCTTAAATACACTTTTTACCATGTGCATTTGACATTATCCAGTGGGAGCCAATTGAAAACAAAAGGTTGGAGCGACTTGGTTAACGAACGCAACCAAGATATTTGTAAGATACGTTTGTTGTCCGAATTTGGTTTGATTTGGTGTATTATTTCGGGAGTTATCGTGATGACAAAATTTTCATTATAGATCGATATATAAACGAAGTGATTGTGTGAGGTTGAGACTACAGAACGTCTCCACAGTTGTTTGAATTAAGCTGGATCCAGAAAAGTAGAAAGTGGGGACGGTTAAAATCGTTTCGTCGCCAGTGACTCGGCGAAAGTTGAGGTCGAGTTAGTTTTGTGTCGGCAGGGTGCTGCAATGAAAGACTTAGATTCTGAATGTTAGATAAATTAGAAGTGAATTTAAAAGGACGGATTGAAATGAAGAGAAAGGAGGGTGTAGGAAGAAGTATAAAATGACGATGGTTTTAGTAGATGGGTGTGGATGTTGGAGGATATTATAGTGAATGTCGGAGTATATTATATTGTGGATGTTGGAGGATATTATAGTGAATGTCGGAGTATATTATATTGTGGATGTTGGAGGATATTATAGTGAATGTCGGAGTATATTATATTGTGGATGTTGGAGGATATTATAGTGGATGTCGGAGCATATTATAGTGTGGATATTGGAGTATTATAGTGGATTGTGGAAAGTCTTATTTTGGCGAGTATTGAGTAGTTGAGATTTAAAGGAGTGAGGAATAAGTCGTGATGAGTGTTAGTACGAGTATTTGCTAGCACTCGTGAAAGTGAATTTCGATCTGTAGGGAATCCTCTGATCGGAAGTGAAGTCGCAGCAGTGGAGTTACGAGTGCAACCGTCTCTACATCTTCAATTGTTTGCTGGGGTGAGATATTTAAGATTTTCTAATTTAATTGTTGATGCATATATTTTGATTGAGTAATACGCTGACTGAGCTAGTTTAATTGCCAGGCAACCCTCCCATTAATCTGCTCAAATAAACTTTAGCTATTGTTAATTCAAGTCTTGTGTTCTCTTACTTATCCATTTAGTGATCTAATTAAGTTAAGATGGAGTTTGCATCAACCCGAACTTCACAATTGCAATAAATATACATAAATTAAAATAAATATACATGAATTATTTTTGTGACGAATTATTTCAAAAATGCTATGACGAGAGAATAATATGCATTAACATTTAATAAATATTTCACATACATAAAGGAAAACGTCATGAACGATTAGAAAGTAAAAATAATTAAAATATACTTTTTCTTCTCTTTACTAATGTAAATAAAGTATCAACCCTTATAGAATATGTAAAATCATATTCGAATAACCTTTTTTCAGTTTTTTAACAATCATATGCTTTAAAATTTTACATTCTGGTAATTTATCTTAAAAAATTTTTTTTTAATTATAAATAATAAAATATAGTTTACAGTTTTGACACTTTTAAAAGAATACTTAGCTATTAGAGAAACTATTATTCTAAAGTGAAAATTAAGTGAAGATTCAGTAAGTTATATTCTTACAAAAAGTAATTAATAAATTTTGGTATTTAAAGAGCTTAATATTTAATAATTCACAAATTAAAATTTATAATTCCTTTTAGTTTATGCCTTAGTTATGAATAAAGATTTATTCGTTTAAATTGAACAACTTATTTTAGCATAATTTTTCACATTCAATACGCAGTACATTTATAAAGTTTCATTTTATAATATATTCAAAAACATATTACGGAACAAATTGGATTTTTTATTAATGTTGAATAATAAAATGTTTGTAAAAACTGAAATGTTTGTAAAAACCTCGTTTATACAAATATGTCTGATTTTTTTTTTCTTTAATAAAGTGTTTTATTTGTACATGAAATGCGTGATCTGCTTTATGCATAAAAATTTATATGCTGAATATTCAAACTTGAGGTAATTTGTTTTGAAACTATGGAAAATATTATTGCCACAGCACATAATTAATAGGAACTGTTATCAACCTACGCACAGAAAACCGTCAATCTGCAAAATAGAGCTTCCAGATTATGCTTTCATCTCCCACGCATCAAGTTATCAGATTGGATGGAAAATAATTAAAATTTATTCAAAAATTTTCAGCATGAGGAAGCTAAAAGTATTAAAATATATTCAAATGCATTTTTTATATACTTAAATCTTTATATATATATATATATATACACACACACACACATATATATATATATATAATTTGACTAAAACTTTAATAATTCACTTAAAATAACGTAGTTAGCGGATTTATTTAATAACTCCTTAACGTTTCTTTGAAGCGTATAAAAATACTTTATGGGAAGTTTTTTTTTTTTTTTTTTTTTTTTTTTATCTATATTGACAACATAATAATAATTATCATTATTACTATTTACGTTATACAATAAATTTAAATACAATACCTAACTGTTAATAAACTTAAGAATTTCTAATTACATTTTTGAGTTAACAAGCAATATATATACATCTAATGAAATTGATTTATATTAAACAAGATGTAAACGTAATAAATCGTTGTTATAACAAAGCAAGAATGAAAACGCATGCTGCTCTCATTAATTATAAACACTTTCCAGCTGCATGTACTCGTTTTAACTTCCAATGTTCTTTGCCTACGTTTTCACACAATGACAGGCAGAAGAACAGAAAGGCAAATAGATGTACTAATTGAATTCATAATCATTCTTAAACAATGTTGTAAAGTATAAAATACGTTTAACATAAATGGGAATACAATTCCAACAATATCCAGTTGAAGCCCTTAATGTATCAGAATAATTTATTGTAGCCCTGTGAATCTGAAAACTAAGCGTATCAAATTATATACAAAACATTCATTATTTTATCAAATTAGTTATAGATGTTAATTTCATTATGAGTTTTGCAGTAGAAAGATATTTAAATGTTATTAAGAAAAATATCACTATTAAAACGCAATGCATTGGCAGTTTTTTGTGTGTCCCTGTATACAAACTAGTTATAGATGGCTTATTAATGCCATTTTGAAAGGGATTATCCATAGTGAACATTATAACATATATCATTTTTAAGAAATTCTGAAAAGGATTATGAACGCTAGAGGCGGGCAGATGGACAAATAGACATACGGACAATCAGGCAGATAAATTAATTCAGATGATAATCATGAAATTCTTAACCATTATTAGAAAGAGTTAAAATACTCAAAAAAATTAAAATGGAATTCCAGCTATTTTTTTATGCAGCCCTTAATCCGGATATTTTTAAGCAGCCGTGTAAATATGCATATGAATTACACATTAAACACATAATATGCATAATAAATAATAACTTTTATGCATATGAATTACACATTTCAACTTCATTAGGACTTGTGCATTAATATTTCTGGATGTTAGAGCGTGAACTAACAATTAACCGGACAGACAGAAAAACTGAAGTCGTGTTAAAAAGCTATTAATGTTAAATAACACTTAATCTTATATAACATAAAACATTTTTTAAATATTCCTTTTTTTATTTTTTTTATTATATATATATATATATGTTTCATTGTGAAAAGGGAAGTGATGAAAAGAAAATGAAAACCCTATGCCTATTTTTGTTTTAGTAATAGATATAGAATATAAAGATATAAAATTATGTACATAATAATAGATATACAATTATGTACAAAACAGAACTTTAGTATGACTAGACGTATTTTAATCTATTCTTCCATATAAGGGCATGCAAACAGTGTTTCATTTTCTAGCATTGGTTACTATATTCATTTCTTAAAATTTCTTTAGTATCGCTTTAGGATAGGAGTTTCTTGGCAGTGTATAAATATTTAATGCCATTTTGGTGATGAGTTAAAATGGCTATCACAATTGCGTAAGTAAAGATCTTGGCGAGAATTTACGAGCTATTCAGTGTGAAATTTTAAATTCCACCAAAAAGTTCTGTTCTGAAATGTTTCATACCTTTAGTAAGATATTTCTGAATTTTGTTTTAGTTAATTTTATTTATTGAACATTAAGTAATTAACGCTTGTACGATGAAATTAAACTAAGAGAATTACTTAAATAAACAAAAGAGAAATTTATAATAGGGCGTTTGAATATTTTTCTCCATCTAGTATGTTGTTTAATTTAACGCTATTGCCTTTCAAATAATTTGAGCCCAAAGATCATAATGATAAAGAGCGCTTTGTTGTTTTCCTCTAAAAGTCTGTATGTTCTATCTAAATATATACAGTTGTAATTTTATGGAGTACATCAAAATCTATATATATCATGCGACGGTGATCTTTATGATGAACGTAATTTAGCGGCTGAATTGTATACGGCATTTTGACACTGTCGCACTTAAGCCCATAAGCCATAATGTTAAAGAATTTTCCATTGTGTCTCTGTAAAAAAAAAAAAAAAAAAAAAAAAACTATAAGTGCTAAATTCTCCAAACTCAATAGGATTTGTGCTACAGTGACCTTTAACATACGTACAAACTTTCCGTTCATTCGAACAAAGTGTTTGGACACTGTCGTGTTCACGCATTAGATATACGCATACATATATGACACATACATATATCACAGTGATATACATACATATATCACTGTAAAAATAGAAGAAATGAGCTCAGGGGACCTAAAGAGTGTAGAAACACCAATACCGCGAAGTCGGTTTTTTGTCATGATTAAAACCCTTTCCTGATATATGTATATTCGGGAATTAAAAAAAAAAAAAGTTTTTGCACGTTTGATTACAGTAGACGTTAATTTTGAAAAAAATATTCATTACTCCATTGCTGCGAACTGTTGCATATTAATACAGGATTGTTTATAGATGTAAAAAGCATAATAAAATGTAATAATAATAATAATAATAAGATATTAATTAAGATTTGATAATTAATCTTTAATTTTAAAACGCTCCATGGGAATTAATTTTTGCGTCAGATTCTAATTTTCTTTTTCCTTATGCTAGTTTCATGTAACTTAAGTTAGCATTTTTTTTTTTTTACATTTGTACATATATAATGATTTTTTTTTTTTTTTTTTTCAAAAGTATTTGTGATTTCAAGCAAATTTTTATGAAATTTTTTTCAAATTTGTAAAATTTTTAAACTTTAGTATTGTAGCATAATTATTACTAAGGTTTGTTGAAACATATTTAATGAACAAATTTACCAGAATTTAAGAAAATTCAACAAAAAATTAGGACGCGGAGAAGAATTTCAACTTGCCGAAATGGCTAGAAAATGATATTTAATGCTTTTATTTCTCATCATAAATAAAATTTTTAACTAAAATTGAATTCATATAATTTATAAATATAGATAATGTTACTTTTTGGAATATAAGTTACAATAACTACTTTAAACCAATAAATATTTCTCAATGAGTCTATGTTGTTTTTATGTTGCGGTTTAGGAAATGAGCGGCAAAATTGTCAAATCGGAACGTATTTCTCAAAAAATATTGTGAAGTGCATTATAGCGAGTTTTCAAATTTATCCATACAAAAATAGCATGTAATACATTTCAAATAGTAATAGTAACAATAATAATAATAATAATAATAATAATAATAATAATATGAAAATGCACACTATATAATTGTAAAAGAAGATCTAAAACGTTAAAAACTTACCAGAATGTGAAAAGTAGATTTCCATTAAGAGTTTTTTTTTTTTTTATGACAAAAATGCTAAAAATTCACTATTAAAATTTATTTTTAATCACTGATAGCATAGTAATTTTTTCAATGTGAGCTCATAATGAAATTTAGTGAGTGTGGGGAAAAAAATATATATATATTTAATTGTAAAGCAATATATTTTTTTTAAATAGTCCTTTTTATAAACAGGACATAGTCTTTCCCATTTTGTATCATCTTCTTGATATTCTCTATTTGCTGCTTAATACGGCAGTAACCAGTCTCATAGCATTTCTCATAGAAACTATTCTTAACTAAAAATAGTGTTTGCAACAATATAACATTCACTGCTTTCAAAATAGGTGAGTGGTCAAAATTTTAAGTGACGAATACTATAATTTATAATACTAGCTAAAATAATTGATATGTTAAAACAAATAATCTTAAAATACTATTTAAAATTTCGATCTTGCACTGAAACTTACACTGAATTTGAACATTATATAAATATTAATAAGTCTGGCGTAATTCCTAATAACTTCTTTGGAAAATACTTAAGCGAGAATTTTATTTTAAATCCTTTAGAGAGTTTAGAACCGTTTTGGTTCATAACTGGATTAAAAGACATCAACGTCTACTTAAAGCAAATTAAATATTATCAGAATATCTCCATCTAATTATGAACACACCAGTTTCTTTAAAAATAGTATGTCGTTCATCGTAATTCATACCAGTGGCTTAAGTGTCTTCAGAAGCATACCAATAACAAATAAGATATTTAAAAAAAAAATTGGTTTCAACTGATTTACTTATCTTTATTACTGAAATCAATTTATGTGACTTCAATTTATTGATTTATATATATATATATATATGTGTGTATATTTATTTGAATTTAAAAATATTAATGGGTTTTGTATATCTATAAATTTCAATATTCTCCGCTTTTTTTTTTTTTTTTTTTTTTTACAGATAAACAAAATCTGATAACTAATTAACTAATTTACTCAAACCTTACTTTTTACTTATTTTGTTAGTGTATCACTAATGCATCCTTTTTCAGAAAATAAATTAATTATATTATGTCCGTATAATAAGCAAATATTCGTAAATGTTTTCCTTATACACTAAATATGTAATAAACTTTTAAAAAGTTAGGATTGACTTTTAAATTTCTAATTTTATATCTCTTTAAAATAATTTATTATTCTTCATAATAATAAAAATAATAATAACAACGCAAAAGCGAACAGTATCCTTATAACTAAAATATCCATATACAATTTAAAAACTGTACATGTTTTAAAGTTAATTTACAGACAAACAGTTTTATCACAAAGTTTTAAATCTAAAAGCTTTTTGAATAACGAAAGAATAATACATTAATTAAATAATATAATAATAATAATAATTACAGACAATTCTACAAAATTTATTTTCCATTTAAAAATGAAAAGAAAATAAGTTAAAAAACCAATTCAACAACATAATTCATGTTCAACTTTTCTAATTACCTGTATACGATAAAAATGGTATATTAAACGCCAGTTAAATTGACGCGTTAGAATGTGAAATGCTTGAGTTCTTTCGAAATCCATACATTGTAAATCTAAGTAAAATATCTTGATTGTTTACGGATGGCAGTAAATGAATTTTCAGCCAAATGTTACTCCTATCAGAGCTGCCAACCTAATCCGGCAAATTTTTAGTACCGCCCCTTTTTCTACACCACTTACTTTTTAAAGTAATTTTCTTCAAATATATTTACGATGAATTAAGAAGAAAAAAACTCTAAAAAATGACTGGTGTAGAAAAAGGGGCGGTACTAACAATTTGCCGGATTAGGTTGGCAGCTCTGTCCTATACTTTAATTTAAATTCATTTTAAATTTTGGAGGTATTTGACGAATAATTAACATGCAGTTTTAAAAGAATAAACTTTAATTGAGTAGAAAACACAGAAAGGACTATTTATCGTAGTTTTGTAAAAATGAAAATGAAATATAATAATAATACTACTACTACTAATAATAATAATCAGCAGCTGTAAAAAAATACTATAACGAGAAAAAAAAATGTAAGAAAGAATTTTTATTTTTGTATTCATAACACAAGTACTTTATTTTTAGTGTGATTTTGACAGCTTTTTTGTTGGTGTATAGTGGAATGGAAGTTCCGTTTCATGGTTTTTCAAAGAAATCGGAGCAAGCTGTGCATCTGGAGATTTTCCGATAAAATCAACAATCAGTAAAAGCTGTTCTTTGGAAAACTGATTTTTGATTACACGGTATGGTCTCGAACTAGTTCCGTTAAAAATATTAATATTTAGTAAAAAATTATTTTTGGTATTCGTTTAATAAATGCAAGGCAACATTAGACTTTTATCTATGAACACACAATTGTAAAAATTTATACATTTTGTGTACGAAATATTATTGACAGAAAGAAATTGAAAGGATTTTTTTTTTTTTCAGTTTTAGAAAAAGAAAATAATAATGTCATATATATATATATATATATATATATATATATATATATATATATATAATGAATTATTAAACGTAGTAAAATCCAAGCAACACATACAAGATCACTGAAACCACATAGACCAATTAGAATGAATATTTTTCAAGTAGGAGAAGCTCAGAAAGATGAAACAAATCACCAGGAGAGACCATTTTCACTCTTCAGTACCAATGTACGATTTCATTCACTAGTGACTGTAACAGCAAATCACTAGTGGGTTCCCTATTGTGCATATAAAAATCTGAAGTGAAATTTAAAGTGGAATAAACTATTAAGTTCAAAATAATAGACATAAATACTTGTAATAAAGCAGAAACTACTAGGTAAATATTTCACTAATAAAATATAGCACGTGTAATAAATTTAAAAAAATTACAATACGGTGCAAAATTGATGAAAATTTTATTGGAATTAATAAATAACATATACAAAATAAGAGATAATTATAAGACATTATATAATAGCTTAACTATAAGTAAAATAAGGGAAATGGCTGTATATTTTAATTCTTTTTACTTCCGTCTATATACGTAAGAAGAAAGGATTTAATTCGTAAAAATTGTGGACTTTCTAATTTTGATAGATTTTTATGTTTTGAGCTGAACATGTTACGATATCCTTTGAAAATTCTGAAACAAGCAAAATTTCACAAATGCTGCATCTCATGAATCAATGACAGAAATTCATAAAAACCTCATATTTTTATTATGTCTTAACTTAAATTGTTGCCGAGGAGATTGTATCATCCAAAACATGGTGCTGCTATTATTCAATATCTCTTACTAATGCGAAGGCTATATTTCAACTTTTATATACACACATAAGGAACACTCGGATCATTTTTCTTAAAAAATAAAAAAAAAAAAAAATATTTATTTATAAAGATAGACTTCTTTTTCTTTAAATCTGCCAAAAGTCACTTTTTTGTAATCAAATTAAATGTTCACTAATTAATAAGAAAAATGTGGTTTAAGATTTCATGACAAAGGTAAAATGCATTGACTTTTAAACACGTAACTGCTAAATATAGTTGGAGAATGTGTATAATCTTAAAAAAACCACCTGTTTTTTTTTTTTTAATCTAAAAAATAATCTGGTGTGTCACTCGCACGACTTTCCCTTACCCTGAAATTTCACACTATAAATACAGGTTGGAAATTAAGTGGTAACATAACGAGTACTGTTATATAAACCTATGTTAAAACACTTAAAATTAGGCTTCGGAAGAATTCTATATCTCAATTAGTTCTGCACCTATATTTATTTATAATTTAAATCTGTTATTAAAATTAAAAGTTCACTTAAAATTATTCAGACAACTTTCACACGCAACATTCCTTAAAACTTATTAGTCTTGATCAAACTTTTTCAGCAACAAATTCATATTAATTTAAAAATACAACTTTTGGATCTCCTGAAATTATTCGTTTTTAAGTTACTATAAAGACACAAAGATCAAACTTTAAGAAACTTTGGTAATCAGGAAGCACCAAAACGTGTACATACACAAAAAAAAAACAAGCGATGAATATTTAACTTAAAAACATACATTTTTTATCATATGTCTATGAGGAATTCATTTACATTCCTGAGAAGCTTTCTTGATATGGTAAAATATTATAGTAAAGCACTTCACTAACAATAAAAAAAAATGATACCGCTTAAATATTTGCAACCGTGTATATCATTTGAAGGATATGTACAGTCCACATAGTGCAACTAAATATAATCCTATAGTAAAAATATGCGGCCAAACCTGAAATACACGTCCATAAATTTTCAGCTATTATCGTACTATAATCTAGTTATTTTGTGTAGCCCTGTAAATGAACAATGTATGATTTCTCTAACATATTCTACATGACGCGTGTTTTTATACATATAAAAAATATATATTCATTTCATTTGGTTTAGTGCAGTCTATAGATGTTAAACTCTACTTATGTGCAATTTCCCCATAGACGTAATATATTTAAATACTTTTAAGTGTCCCTGTATACGAACCGTTTGCTTCACCTCAACGAAAAGAGTGTAGCAATAAGTGTAGCATTCCTATATCATACATATTTAGAATACCAAGTTTGGAATGCCTGTTGCTATTTTTTCTTGAGATATGCTGATAACACACACACACACACAAATCAACCGCTAAAGACACGATTTTTGTATTCAGGGAACCTCAAAACGTGGGATATAACAAAAACTCACTTTCGAAAATTTGACCCAAAAACAATACTTTCTCTACCTTTTAGGTAAGAGAAAGTAAAAATTGTTTATATTAAAATAGGAAAATTTTTATATATTCTTATTCGCTAGATAAAAAAAACAAAACAAATAAAAACAAACACAAAAGAAAAGAGAAGCGTATTGAAGTTTATAATTCTGGTGTATATTTATTTATTTATTTATTTATTTATCTTTTTAGGGAACATAATAAATATTTAATATTCTTTTTATGAATTACTATTTACACGAGGAGTTTTATTATTATTATTATTATTACATATTTTTGCACATCGTTTATGTTTTTCCACCCTCAGGGGAATAATACATCATAAATCTTCATGAAATATTTATTTCGTAATTACTCATTTTTTCTTTTATTTGATTTGATTTTTTTTTTTTCGTCACTTTAAATATCATGTTGTAAAATAAACTTAAAAAAAAAAAAGTATCAAAATTTTATTTATCAATACAAGCAATAATACAAGCAAAATAATCTGGTGTGTCACTCACACGACTTTCTCTTACCCTGAAATTTATACTATAAATACAGGTTGAAAATTAAGAGGTAAGATAACGAGAACTGTTATGTAAACCTATGTTCAACAATTCAAATTAGGCTTCAGAAGAGTTTTATATGATAATTAGTTCTAAGTGAGGGGGGCTACAGCCCCCTCAACACCTCGTTTCATTAATGAAACCACATTTATATAGAATTTAATTCGGTTATTAAAAAATAATTTCGTTTTAAAAAATAATTTATTAAAATTATTATTTAAACAATTTATCTTAAATGATAATGCAGACGATTTCAGTATTAGAGAAGTAATATAACACTAAATAAATAAATAAAAAAAATATGTTGAATTTATCCTCAATATTATACAAAAGAAAAAAAAAATCTTTTTTTGTTAAAAATAAAAAAAATCGACAACTTTATTTTAAATTATCACAGATCGATGGTTCAACCATTCGTTTTAAAGGTACTGGCTAGCTTTTTTGAAAGATACCCATGATAAAAATTTACTCCCCTTGAGGGGGGAAGTCCCCTCTCGAGGGGGGTATGTAGGCGAGGCTCCTACATACACATTTGTTTTTCCCAGTTGACTATCTCTATTACAAAAAATATACATTCGTTTCATTTGGTTTAGTGCAGTCTATAGATGTTAAATTCTACTTACCTGCAATTTCCCCATAGACGTAATGTATCTGAATACTTTTCAGTGCCTCTGTACACGAACAATTTGCTTCATCTCAGCGAAAAGCTTACTGTAGCATCCGTATATAATACACATTTAGAATACGGAGTTTGGAATTTCTGCTACTATTTTTTCTTGAGATATGCGGAAAACAGGCACACAGACAGACAGGCACACAGACAAACAGACAGACCATTCGCTAAAAACATGATTTTCGTATTCAGGGGGCCTCAGAACATGTAAATATAACAAAAACTCGCGTTCGAAAATTTTACCCTAGAACAATACTTTCTCGACTGGGTAAGAGAAAGTAAAGACTGGGTAAGAGAAAGTAAAGAGTTACAGATATATAAGAAACCAATTATTTATTTTTCTAGAAGATGTTATTTATCGTTCCACAGTATTATGAATTTCCTTTGAATGTTTTTTTTTATTACTTTCTGTTACCCATAAGGTATAGAATGTATTGTTTTATGGTCAAATTTTCGAACGTGAGTTTTTGTTGTATTTATACGTTCTGAGGTTTCCTGAATCCGAAAATCATGTTTTTAGCGGTTGGTCTGTGTGTGTGTGTGTGTGTGTGTGTCTGTTATCAGCATATCTCAATAACAAATTATAGCTGAAAGTTCAAACATAGTATTCTAAACGTGTATCATATAGGGATGTTACACTAAGCTTTTCGTTGAGATCGATCTATGGTTCGTGTACCAAGAGAAATCAAATACATTGCGTCTATGGGGGAAATTGCAGGTAAATGGAGTTTAACATCTATAGACTGCACTTAATCAAATGAAACGAATATATATATTTTTTAATGCGTAAAACATGTTTCATGCAGTATATGGTATAGAAGTCATTCACTGTTCGTTTGCAGGGCTACACAAAAGTACTAGATTATAATGCGACAATACTTGAAAATTGATGGAAGTGTATTTCGGGTGTATCCATGTGTTATTAATATAGGATTTTGCTTATGTGCACCATGTGCCGTGTACATAACTTTCAGAAGATATACAGGGGCTGTCAATATTAAGCCATAACATTATTTTTTAATTGTTAGTGGAAGTGCTTTACTATAATATATTATATCGTATAATATTTTTTACCATGTCCAGGAAAGCTGTTCAGGAATTGAAATTAATTCCTCAAAGCCATATGGCAAATAATGTGTTTTTTTAAGCTATATATTCATTAATTGGTTTCTTGTATATTTACATGTTTTGAGGCTTCCTGAATACCGAAGTCAAGTTTTATAGTTTGATCTTTCCCTGTGTCTGTTAGAGTGAATAAAAAACAAATAATATCAGGCAATCCAAAAAATGTATTTTGAAGTGAATACGTTTGTTACTAGAAAAGTTTGTTCAAGATTGGTAAGTTTCAAGGAATGATGCGTGTAAAAGTCGTCTAAATAATTTGAAATGAATTTTTGAACTTAATAATAGATTTGAATTCTCTATAAATGTAGGTTTGATAATGTACGGGGGTTGAAGGGGGCGGTTGCCCCCCTCAAATAGAATTATTTGTCAAATAAAGCTGTTCTGAAGCCTATGTTGAATGGTTTTAACATAGGTTTACATAACGATACACCTTATCTTAACCGTTAATCTCCAATCCGTATTTATAGTATTAAATTTCAGGGTAAGAGAAAGTCGTGTAGTAAATAACCTGTTGTGATTTCACATGGCGTAATATATATATACATGTATTACTCATGCTTTTGAGAAAATATAACTATCTGATGTGTGTTAGATATATATTTTGTAGATTTGCAATATCTTAAAATGTAAAATTAAGATTTATATTTAATATTAAAAAAGAGCTATACGATGCATGAGATGACTATTTGCTTAGACCGAAATTTTGACTAAATAAATGTGTCAGCTATATATATATATATATATATATATATATATATATATATATATATATATATATATATATATATATATATATAACATTAAATATAAATCCATGTTACTTTATAGTATTTATGTTTCAACTTTATTTCAGTAATATTACGCAATATATATATATATATATATATATATATTTTAATAAATAAAATTCGATTTCTTCAATGAATATATCTTTTATATTTTAAGATTTTTTCTCCTTATTTAATGAAGTATGGACTAATATATTATGCATTTATACTTTGTTATTTTGTTAATTTTTTTTTTTATGTTATTTTTGATTTCTTTTTTGAACGATAAATAATTTATATAGGAGTAATATTTGAATACTGATAGAAAGATATCTTGAAAATGGCTCTAATAATTTTCTTTTAATATTTTGCGTAAAGCCCTTTATAGATGCGCTTTCGCCTGCGCTACTTGATTACTACAAGAAAACGTGACGGCTTCATGATTAGCTAGGTTAGTTCTAGATCTCAAAATTTGAAGTTTCAAAAAACAGCTCTAAAAATTTTATGAATACTTTGCTAGGAAGATGAAAAGTGTTTATGACTTTGGGTTTGTGTGTCTGTTTGCGCACTTAAATATTTATTTTATTCCTTAAACTGATATATGATATTGAAGTACAATATGGAATGTTACTCACTGAAAGTAGAGTAAATATCATCACTGGTTTGTGTAGAGGAATACTCTAAAGAAACTGAAGTTTTATTTACTATGAGAATTATTTCCATAAGCCATATTTTAATAACTTTATTTTGCACAAATCATAATGAAATTGACATTTGTTATTCATATTCACAGAAAAAAAAAAACTTTTTCTACTGAATATCGTATGATTAGCATCAATATTTACAAAACCATGCAAAAATAGTCAAAAACATTAAACACTGTAATTAAAAATTTATGCAATAGTATATTCGTTTATCTTAAACAGTTTGATGCTTATTAACAATGTGTAAGATTTATTATAATTTGAATTAATCTGTTTCTCTGTTCGCCTTTAGCGTCTGTAAATATTTTCAGAATATCTTTAAATGCTCTATTAAAACTCAGTATGACATCTTTCCTATTAAAATTAATATAAATAGCACAATTAGTTTGTGTACAGAGACATTAAAAATAATATTATTGCATATCGTTCTATAAGAGGATATTATATAAATCCTCTAAAATTATCATAATTAGTTGGTGTACAGAGACAATAAAAATAATATTATTGCATATCGTTCTATAAGAGGTTATTTTGTAAATGATACATAAATAACATTGTATTGCAGAAATTATTGGGAAAGTGCGCATATTATTCATATGCTAAATATATATATATATATATATAGAATATGACATGTTTAGGTTATGATTTCCAGGGCTATACTAAAATATTCCGATGTTAAGGGCTATAATTAGAAATTGCTAAAATTGCATTTCATGTTTTGTGTAGCGTTTTTACACTTTTTAACAATGTTTTACAATGATTACGAAGTTAATTAAACTATTTGTCTATCTTTGTGTTATTATGTCTGTCTGTTATGTGATCACGTGTGTAAAGTACATTGAAATTTAAAGGATGAAACGAATACGTACTGAAAGTATTAATAATCTATGGAAACTTTTATATATCTTTACGATGTATATATTAGTGTAATTTTAGCGAATAATTGTTAGATATTTGTTTTGTTAGTATGGTCAGTAGACATAACATTGACATATCTTTAAAAAGAGTTTATAATATCTGCTGTAAGGGGTTGTTAACAACAGATTTTTCAATTAGGAAATCCAGAATGAGTATCCATAGTTCAAGTTTTGATTAAATATTTTTAATTCGACTAGAAATAAATACGAAAGAATCATTAAATATAAAGCAAGTCTTTGACTCGAACAAAGATATATTTTTACTTTGTGGGTTTGGAAAAAAGTATGTATGAGAAAGCAAATTAATTCATTCATCTTTATATTGCTAATATTGCATTTCTAAATTTGGATGTTTGTACTGTTTAAATAAATAAATAAATAAAACTAAGATCCTGCCTATAAACGTACTAGTGGATTCTTTTTATAAATTAAATAGTATTGATGAAAGAAAGTCAAAACATGTTTAGTCATTGTATATATATATATATACATGCATGTGTTGTTTTTTAAATGTTAACAATGTAATTGAAAAATATTTTTATATTTAAAATAAAGCATATTTAAAAAAAAATATTATTTAAGAAAATATGTATGATGGCATAGAGGCCGGTAATAAGTCTGAGACTGTGCAAGAAATACAGCATATGCTTGCAGAAAAGTACATCTGTATAATAATAAATAAACTCTAAAAAAAGAGTTAAATTGAACACGTGTCACTTGTTAATTATATTAAAAACACTTTAAATACACGTAAAATTAAATTTTATTTAAATGATGTTAAAAAAAATTATCCGAAGCTTTTCGCTTTTATAGTAAAACATCAACATCAGGGATATTTAAAAACTGCTCATTAGAAACAAATTATAAAAAATCCCTAAAGATGCTTTACTATTAAAGCGAAAAACTTCGGATAATTTTTTTTTTAACATCATTTAAATAAAATTTAATTTTACGTGTATTTAAAGTGTTTTTAATATAAATATAATGTATAATAATAGTGTGAAATGTTTGTTTTTCTTTTCCAAAGACTAAACCTTTTTAAAATAAACGCGTAAAGTATCTTAATAAAGGTTTAAAAAAAAATAAAATCTGGTGTGTCACTCACACGACTTTCTCTTACCCTGAAATTTAATACTATTAATACAGATTGCACATTAAAAGGTAAGATAACGAGTTCTGTTGTGTAAACCTGTGTTAATCAATTCATAGTAGGCTTCCGAAGAGTTTTATATAATAATTAGTTCTATGTGAGGGGGGCTACCGCCCCCTCAACCGCCCGTTTCAGTAATGCACCTACATTTAGATAGAATTTAATTCGGTTATTAAAAAATAATTCTGTTTTTTAAAATAATTTATTAAAATTATTATTTAAAAAAATTATCTTTTATGATAATGCAGACGATTTCCGTATTAGAGTAGTAGTATAACACCAAATATCCCAAAAAAAGTCCATTTTATTCTCAATATTAAAAAAAAAAAAAAAAAAAAAAAAACGATTTTTTGTTTTAGATTTTTTTTTTTTTTTTTAAGTAAAAACAAATCGATAATTTTGTTTTAAATTATCGCAGATCGATGGTTTAACCATTCGTTTTAAAGGTATTGGCGAGCTCTTTTAAAAGATACCCATCATGAAAATTTACTCCCCCCGGGGGGGGACTTCCTCCCAGGAGGGGGAGGCGAGATTCCTACATACACAATTTTTTTTTACCAGTTAACTATCTCTATTACAAAATATATATTTTTGTTTCATTTGGTTTAGTGCAGTCTATAGACGTTAAACTCTATTTTCCTGCAATTTCCCCCATAGACGTAATGTATTAGAATTCTCTTGATTGTCCCTGTACACGAACCATTTGCTTGATCTTAACGAATAGCTTACTGTAGCATCCCTATATAATACACATTAAGAATACAAAGTTTGAACTTTCTGCCATAATTTGTTTTTGAGATATGCTGATAACAGACAGACACACAGACACACACACAGACACACAGACCATTTGCTAAAAACATGATTTTCGTATTCAGGGGACCTCAAAACGTGTAAATATAACAAAATCTCGCGTTCGAAAATTTGACCCAAAAATAATACTTTCTCTACCTTATGGGTAATAGAAAGTAAATAATCTGGTGGTTCACTCACACGACTTTCTCTTACCCTGTAATTTAATACTATTAATACAGATTGCACATTAAAAGGTAAGATAACGAGTTCGGTTATGTAAACCTGTGTTAATCAATTCATATTAGGCTTCTGAAGAGTTTTATATAATAATTAGTTCTATGTGAGGGGGCTACCTCCCCCTCAACCCCCCGTTTCAGTAATACACCTACATTTATATAGAATTTAATTCGGTTATTAAAAAATAATTCTGTTTTTAAAAAATAATTTATTAAAATTATTATTTAAAAAAAATTATCTTTTATGATAACGCAGACGATTTCCGTATTAGAGTAGTAGTATTATATAATATCCCCCACATATCCCCCAAAAAGTCCATTTTATTCTCAATATTAAAAAAAAAAAAAAAATTTTTTTTTTTTTTAGATTTTTTTTTTTTTTTTTTTTGTTAAAAGTAAAAAAAAATCGATAACTTTATTTTAAATTATCGCAGATCGATGGTTCAACCATTCGTTTTAAAGGTATTGGCGAGCTCTTTTGAAAGATACCCATCATGAAAATTTACTCCCCTCAGGGGGGGGGGGGGAGGCGAGGCTCCTATATACACAATTTTTTTTCCCAGTTAACTATCTCTATTACAAAAAATATATATTCGTTTCATTTGTTTTAGTGCAGTCTATAGACGTTAAACCTTACTTACCTTCAATTTCCCCCATAGACGTAATGTATTAGAATTCTCTTGATTGTCCCAGTACACGAACCATTCGCTTGATCTTAACGAAAAGCTTACTGTAGCAGGGCCGTGCTTAGGGGGGGGGGGGGGGGCGACCGGGGCTGTCGCCCAGGGCGGCTAACAGCTAGGGGTGGCTAAAAATGACAAAATTTCAGCTAAAAATTAGGTTTACTAAAATTGTTAGATTTTTTTAAAAACAGGATTGGATTGGATTTGGGAATAAGGCCGATTGACTGCTGTAGGTCCTAGACCTGAGGGGGAGTGTTCTCCGTGGGGGGGTCTTTCTAAGGGGTCCTAGCCCGTATTTACGCACGTTTCAGAGAAAACCATGGAAAACAACGATCGGCTAGGCCGACAAGTGCAACTTGGATTGAACCCGGCACCTCATGTCTACCAGCTTTGAGCGCATAACCACTCAGCCGCTGGAGGCTTATTTTTAAATCAGAGGAAAAAAAAAAAACTTGATAACTTTTCATCTGTGGCAACCTGACAGTTTTTGGCTTTAAATGATAGTTTTCAGAAGCAGGAGGGAAATAATTTTAGTGCCTAGTATGGTGGCTAAAATCTTTTGCCTAGGAGGGCGGCTAAAATCTTTCGCCCAGGGCGGCTGAAAGTGTAGGCACGGCCCTGTACTGTAGCATCCCTATATGATACACATTTAGAATACCAAGTTTGAACTTTCTGCCATAATTTGTTTTTGAGATATGCTGATAACAGACAGACACACAGACACACACACACACACACACACACACACACACACACACACACACACACACACACACAGAGAGACAGAGAGACACACACACACACACACAGAGACACACACACAGACACACAGACCATTTGCTAAAAACACGACTTTCATATTCAGGGGACCTCAAAACGTCTAAATATAACAAAATCTCGCGTTCGAAAATTTAACCCAAAAACAATACTTTCTCTACCTTATGTGTAAGAGAAAGTAAATAATTTGGTGTGTCACTCACACGACTTTCTCTTACCCTGAAATTTAATACTATAAATACAGGTTAGAGATTAAGAGGTAAGATAACGATGTTATGTAAACCTATGTTAAACAATTCAAATTAGGCTTCGGAAGAGTTTTATATGATAATTAATTCTGTGTGAAGGGCGTTACCGCCCCCCTCAAACCCCCGTTTCAACAATGCATCTAGATTTATATAAAATTTAATTCGGTTATTAAAAAATAATTCTGCTTTTAAAAAATAATTTATTAAAATTATTTTTTTTAAAAATTATCTTTTATGATAATGCAGATGATTTCCATATTAGAGAAGTAGTATAATACTAAATATCCAAAAAAAGTCCATTTTATTCTCAATATTAAAAAAGAAAAATAAAAAAAAAAACATTTTTTTTCTAAGTTTTTTTTTTTCGGTAAAAGTGAAAAAAATCGATAACTTTGCTTTAAATTATCGCAGATCGATGGTTCAACTATTCGTTTTAAAGGTATTGTCGAGCTCTTTTGAAAGATACCCATCGTGGAAATTTACTCTTCCCCCCCAGGGAGGGAGGCGAGGCTCCTACATACACAATTTTTTTTTTACCAGTTAACTATCTCTATTACAAAATATATATATTCGCTTCATTTGGTTTAGTGCAGTCTATAGACGTTAAACTCTACTTACCTGCAATTTCCCCCATAGACGTAATGTATTAGAATTTTCTTGATTGTCCCTGTACACGAACCATTTGCTTAATCTTAACGAAAAGCTTACTGTAGCATCCCTATATGATACACATTTAGAATACCAAGTTTGAACTTTCTGCCATAATTTGTTTTTGAGATATGCTGATAACAGAGAGACACACAGACATACAGACATACAGACAGACACACAGAGAGACACACAGACATACACACAGACCATTTGCTAAAAACATGATTTTCGTATTCAGGGGACCTAAAACGTGTAAATATAACAAAATCTCGCGTTCGAAAATTTGACCCAAAAACAATACTTTCTCTACCTTATGGGTAAGAGAAAGTAAAAAGGGCAAGCTGATGTTAACTTCAGCCTTACATTTCATTACTTTAATTACATTATTTATAAGTTATAATATACCCCAAGAATTATTATTCTAAAAAATGTGAACTTTATGAACTGTGACAAATCTTTTGATAAAAAATGATTTTAATTATTTTTAATTATTTTTAAATATTTAATTATTTTTAAATATTTAAAAAAAAATATTTAACACAAATTTGATAATAAATCTAGTATTATTAATTCACCTCTTAATAATATAATTTTAGTGTACTTGTTCGATTACATCAATAAATCTGTAAACACTCCAAATTTAAACTCAGGTAACATCATTAGTAATTTGAATTACAGATATCATTAAACCCGTCATAATGATATAAATTACATGATTGCATACAAAATGAATTCTAATTTCATCTATCCATGCGTAGAGCAGTTGTAAATATATAATTTCTGTGAAATTTAGATAACTGTATTATTTGAGGGAAAAAAATGTCCTGCAATGTAAACGAATTTTAATCAAAGAAATAATAAACATTATTGCTGAAAATCTCTTCTGAATTTTTATGAGCTAGGAAAAACAAAAACTGATAACAATATTTTTAGTTTTTCATCATATTATAGATATGAAAATTTCAACTATACGAAAAAATTTTCGACCTCGAATCCTTTTCGTTTTTACACGTCTTGAGGTGTGAGGAATACAAAAATCAAAGAACAATTATGTGTCACCTGTCGGTAAGTCAGTTAGTTATTTCGTTAGTTAATTTGTAAGACTGTGTAGATTATGTCTTAAAAACGAATTACCGTAAAGTTTAAAAATATTATTTTTGATACCAGCAAAGAATGCTATTTATTTTCTAGAATGTAATCTGAAATTTTGCAAGCTTTTCGGAATTTACTATTTTCGTAACATGGGAGAACCGAATAATATTTTACATGAGCATGCATTATGAGTACTATTTCTCATCATAATGATCATGGATCAGTTTTAAAATATCATTTGTGCATAAATTTAATTAACTATGACGAGCAATTTACTTTAAAAATTTCGTACGTCTTCCAAATACATATACGATTTTTTTAACATATGAAAAATACAATTATAAGTTGATTACATTGTATAAATTGATTATTGCAGTATATATGCTAAAAGCAATGTATTACTTTAATATAACCAATTCAAAATATCTCACAATAAAAACATCCAATTAGTTATAGAATTCATCTGAAATTTTTTGATGCACGAAATTACATCTTTATCATTGAGTCTTCATCAGAGTTGTAATAGTCAGAATATTACGTTATGACATATTTTCCTGCTAGGGAGCGCAATAAGCTAACACTTTTCACGAAATCCTTAAGAAATATTTTAAACCATAGTTATATCTTGAAATATGTTAATAGTGTTAAATATGTGTTAATAGTGTTAAATATGTTATCCAATTGTACGTTTATATTTGTTTTGATGAATATTGTGTTTACACATATAACTTTTATGAATTTATTCATGTGTTTAGCGAAAATTTTCGATGAAATTCGTCACTACAGAAAAGTGTTAAATTATAAATGTGATTTTTTTTTTTTTTTTTTTTAAATAGTAAAACATGGCATATGAATTTTATATGAATATTAATAGACTTATGTTTTGATTGAATATTTTGACAGAAAATAAATATATAACTCTGATGAAGACTCAATGACAAAGAGTCGAAAGCTCAAATGAATTATATAACTAATTGGATGTTTTTAATGTGAAATATTTTGAATTGCTTGTATTAAATAATCAATATATTGTTTTTAGTATATATACTGCAATATGAAAAATAGGTTGAAATTTTGTATAAACGTGCGATATGAGAATTATTGCATTGGAAACAGCACGAATTTTCATTAAAAATAAAATATGATATTAATAAAATTAATTCGTGGATTATGATAAGGTACATGTAACGAACCAATAGAATGGGAACCTACTGGATAGCGGATTTCAGTGTAGACGCTGAGTGATTGGCCGATCTCTTTTATCTGCGTAGAATCTAGTATGTCTAGTACAAATTTATTAGATCAAATACGTGATGGGGAAATCTACAATGTCCATCCAGGCCAACTATTTTAAACAGAAAGTTAATTTAACGTTAATGGTTATAATCAGATGTCACTTTTACAGAACAAATGAAAGTGCTACACGTTTCGACATTTTTGCATTTCGAATCTCATTTAAGATAGACGATAAACTGTTAGATATCTTTCTTTTAATCTCATTCTATTAAACGGGATAATATAAATATAATCACGTTTTCTAACACGGATTAACCATTTCCATAAAAGTCCTCAATTTTTTTATTTTGGTGAAAAATCACTCAACATTTTCTCGTTTTCGCGTGATTTTTAGCGTATAGTTTCTTTATACAGAAATAAATTTAGTAATTTTTACGATGGCTTTATATATATATCTATATATATAATAGCGAAAATATTTTAATACAGTTACCCTTTTCCAGGATTTTTTAAAAATTATTATTTATTATTCAGTTTCTGATTCTCTTAAAATTAATTCTTCATTTGAAAGAAACTGTAACTAAAATATATTTATAAAGGTATTTTTGATACTTTAAATATGTTTATTAAGCTCACACATTTGGAAAAATTTGTTTTCTGGGGTTTTGAAAACGGTTTTCAAACAATTTTTCTAACAATAAAAAATGCAGTAAAATAAAATAAAATAAAAATAAAAATAAAAATAACGGCTTTATGTCTAAAAGTTGTTTGCGGTGTAGTGCCTGAAAGACGTTAGTTTAAAACTAATTTAACAATCCATTCTGTTTTTTTCTAAATTACCTTTTTGTTACAAAAACGTTGACATTTTTTGTGTGAAATTTACTTTCTTTTCAAGCATAGAGTTTACTATCTTTATTTTTCAGATGCTTTCAAAACACTTGTAACAATTTTAAAGAAAATAAATAAATATTGATTCGTTCGAAGTCGCAAAATTAGGATTTATGTATCTCGATTAAGGATCCTAAGGCTTTTGTTAAATTTCTCTAATTATGGTTTACTTTTTGTGCTTAGAATTTTACCTTTAGGAAACTTTCCGTATTTATCTAAACAAAGCATTTTGAGAAAAAAACAATAGTAAAATATATTTTTTATAAATTTATTTAAACATTGTTTTTATTTATTTATTTTATTTTTATTTATTTATTTTGTAGTTTTCATCAAAAAGTTACGCTATTATTATTAAATTATTTGGAAGGAAAAAAAATTCCGTATTAATGTTGAACATAAACTAAATTTGGTAATTTAACAATATAAAGATTTCTTTTTTCTTTGTTCCAGATGTTCTTGAGCGCCGCGCAATCTCAGTAATTATCATAATGATTCAATTGCCACTTCGTTACAAATTAATTGTCTCTCTAATCTTAGAAACGAAAGATTAATCTACATCTGTGTTTCAAAAATTATGTACTTAAAAAAAAAAAAAAAAAAAAAAAAAAGAATCCATAACATACAATATGTGCAAGCTGCCTATTTCTAACAATTTACGAATCGTAGATTATCATTTCTAATGCACATCTGTTAGGAAAAAATAATAAATTTCGTCTAGCGGTAGAAGAACAATTTTTAGCATGCACTTTAATTGATATATATACATATATTATTTTTACATTCATAAAAATATGCTTTTTTTTTTTTTTTTTAATGCGCAAAATATCAAATGAAGTATTTCAATTGACGGAAATAACATACATTGATGGAAACAACGGTTTAAAATTTGAAATTTTAATTCTTAGTAAATATATTGAAATAATTATATCCCGAATTTCCAGTATATCGGAGTTTATCATTAAAACAATTCTGAGTATACAGCGTATACATGTTCATTTTATTCTTGTAGCACGAAACAGTGTAATTAAAAAATATCCTCCTTTTAATAAGAACAACAAAAAACTTTAAGAAGATTAACTATTTATCTAAACACGAATATCATCATCATGTATTATGGTGTCAAGTAATAAAGTGTTGATAATATACGACAACCAAATTTTACACGCATAATATCGTTCATACTTTTAATGAACCTCTCAAAAATATATTCAATTTCTATTTTGTAAAATATAAAATTTTATAGAAATGCATTTAAATGAATTAAATATTAACTTAACGCATCTTATATTTCATATTATTTCAAGTGCTTCATAGTTCACTTATTTAATTCACATTATTGAATTATTGATGTTACGAAATACCAGTCATTTAAAAGAAGTTTCAATATAATATTTTGAAATTCCACCAGTATCTAATTCTCTATCCGAGAATTAAAAAAAAATTGCAGGTCTGAATTTTCGATAATTTTACAATGTATATATTTTCCTGTTATACGTTTTCTTATTTAACTGACATAATTATTTGATTAAGAAACAGACTGTTAAAAATATTTTATCTGATAGAACTCTATTATACGAAATTATTTTGCATTGCTTTAAAATTTAATTAGTAGATATCATGCGAATTAATACGTTAATGGTTTTTTATTACTTTTAATGCAAAACACAATCTATACAATATATTTATTTCATGATGTTTAGATCACAATATGTTTTAAAACATTTTAAAATATGGCACAAACATATCGAACATAATCTACAAAATAAACTCTCCTTTAGCTTTTATAAAATTTTAAAGTTCCAAAATATATTATTTTATGCTTAGAAAGCTAATATATTGTCCAACCAATAAACTTTGCCATTTATCACAAAAAAAAAAAAAAAAAAAAAATCTCTATCGATTTAAGCATGGGAAATTTTTATCTCAAATCTCTTTTCAATCCCGTTTTATAAACAATTTAGTTATGAAGAAAAAAAAAAGGAAGTGCTCTTGTTTCCTTTTTTTATGTTGAAGAGAGGCTTTTCATTCAAACATTAAAATGTGCTTTGTTCTGCATACTATAGATAAGGAAAATTGATAATAATAAAAAAGCAACTTTAAAGAGGTTTTATGGTTAGTTCACGTTAAAGGGAGTAGCTAAATTTCCTGCACCATTCCGATAAAAGCAGCAATTCAATTTAAAAGAATATAATTGAACTTTGTTTTTTTTTCAGCAAAAGTGTGTTTTTGTTTTATTTTTAACTGCATTTATTTATTTTTTTTTCAGACTGGTTTTAGTGTTTTCTTATCTAAACAGTTTTCGTTTGCATTTATACAGTTTTTATTTTTTCTTTCTGAACATTAACAATAGATTTAAAAGTCTGTTGAAAATCAAGATTCCGTGAAAAATGCGTTTGGGAAGAAGAATAAAAGGTGTTTGTTTACAATCTTAACTTGGATAGAACATAGGAAAAATGAGTAAAATAAAAAAAAAAATGCTTGTGCTAAATGTAAAACAAAACAAAATAATGCAAGCAAAGTGATAATGAATTGTTTATTTAAATGACTTATGATATATCATTTGAAATAAAAATGTTGAATTTAGAATTGTATTACAATAAATAACACAATATAGTATAATAATAATATATATATATATATATATATTCCAGTAACTATATTATTATTAATTTTTCTATATATTATGCCGTTATGCCAAAATGGTATTTTTGGAAACAAAATATAAATTATATTATATTATATTATTTTGCTTGGCATATGTGAACTGTTGCAATAATTGATTAGTTTCTTTCTATCAGGACTGTTAAAACAGTATGAATAATGATAAAAACATTTTAGAAATATTTTTAATAAAAATTCTTATGTTTATTTAAATGTTAAAAATACATTAAAACACAAAATGTTTCGCTTCCATCTAGCAGAAGCATCAGGTGTTGTAACACAAATTTTGCATACTATTATAAAATGTATATTCTATAGTTAAATTATGATCAAAATTGAAACAATGTTTTGAAACTAGCTACTAACAGCCTGTAAAACAGCATTTGAATATAACATTTAAATTTCACTATTTGTAAAACTCGCAATAACCATAAATTTCACAAAACTTCCAGTATGAAGCGTCATCAAACCTTTGATATTAAAGATTGCATCTGTAAAAGAATTAAAATCCAGCAGAACAAAGATATTTATCACGTGAACGCAAAACAAATCTATAAAAGTCATAATCTTGAACGACACAAAATCGGAAAAAGAAAATTAACATTCAATACATGTTAAAATACATCATAAATCCAGTAGACTTCCTGTGTCCTTATAAGTGATAGCTATATAAGGCCCAGTTAGTGTCTCTATTTATGTTTAAAAGGAAGGGTTTTTAACACCTTTAATGTTTTAACGCGATCATGTCTAAGTATGTTTAAATGCGGTTTTACTGTTAAAATAATACTTGAATTTGCAAAGAAAGTTTTAAATCACTAAATAAATTCTTAGTGCATTATTGGTCGAATTTTTGTTTCACAAAACATATCAGATAATATTAACCCATTAACGTCATATTTAAATATTCTACTGGTAGCTGTGAAATCAGATTTAAATTTCAATTGACTGCGGAGCAATATAATTTTTTTTTTTTTTTTTTTATCCACTTGTGGAAGTATGAATTTGATATGAGTGACTGGTTAAGAAAACTTCCGATTCGTTTGCCAATATATTTAAACAACCGTATTGCTTAGTAGGAAACAGTGGCAAACCTACAACGTTCGATGCCCGGGGTAAAATTGTTATTGAGGCTCCTTAATTGGAGGACCCACCTCCTCTCAGGAGGCACAATTGTAATTATTCACTTAAACTTATAACCATAAAGTAATTGAATTTATAACCATAAAGCACTGAAGTAATTTTCTAAATTGATTCAAAAGCCCTCCCAGCGTTGGGGACAAGGCCATTTGCCCTATTTATCCTGTCTTATTAAGGCATAAATGGGCATAAATGGGCATAAATCCTTGCATAAATGGGTTCTTTTGGTCTTTTTATTAGCACTCTATGATCACATTTTGTATGCAACAGATTATTAGACCGGGCCTACGGCTTAAAAAAAGAATTGCAGCGAATGATTCAGGTCAAAATAATTTGAAAATTTTGCCATATATATATATTTAAAACTTATGTATCATCGGTGGTTCCTTCAGTAACGAATGACGAGGATCCTCGCCTGTCATCGTTGGTACGACACTTTAGGAAATGTTCATCTCAGTTCATAATTGAAAGTTCATAGGACAAGCAGTGTATGCTAGAAAGAAAAATAGGTGGAGATAATAAGCTCCCCTTACAAGTGTCTTGAACAGTGCTGCGAGCGTTTGTGAATTGAGCTCGTCGTCCGAATTATTGATCAGATGAACTTCATGCGTCTACAGCTTGTCAGTAGATGGGGAAAAAAGTAAGAGTGCTAGAGAGTTTTAACCTAAAAAAATATAGTTATACATATATATATATATATATATATATATATATATATATGTTGAATTAAAAAAATTCTGATCACCTTGTTACCTCACTCATGATTTTACGTACTTAGGTGCGAAAGTTATAAAAAAAACATTGTAACTAATGTCAGTATAAACTTCATTGCATTTCTAAAGTTTAAAACTTCCTTTCTCAAAAAGGTTTTTTTTTTTTGCCACCATCCGCAAAATATCTTAACTGAAATTTTTTTTTTTTTTTTTTTTTTTTTTTTTTATGGTTTTAAAATGTTTGTTGAAATCTATTTCATAGAATAAATTAAAGGTTTCGAGATATTTCAAAATTTAATACTTTTTAAACTATGTAAAATATAAAAATTTCAAAACTTTCTTTAAGTTTAAAGTTTTTGAAAAAAAAAAAGACTAAAGATAGTTAGTTTTACTCAATATTTATTCCGTTTGTAGATATCTTTTATATAAATTGCAAAATTTTATAACATAAAAAAAAAAAAAAAACGGATGGTGGCGAAAAAGCGCTTTTGAAAAAAGAAGCATTAAAGTTTAGAAAGGCAATGGATATTATACTTGATTTTGAAATGTAATGAATTAATACTAACATTAGCTACAATTTGGCTCATAACTTTTGAATCAAAATGCGTAGAATCATAAATGAAACATCAAAATATTCAGAATTGTTCATATTTCAATACATCTGTATATATATATATAAATTACGTTTCACGACGTTTGTCCGCGATAAACTCCTAAACTTATGATCCAATTTTAACAAAATTTTGCACACTGTGTTC
This sequence comes from Salticus scenicus, assembly GCA_963930645.1. Taxonomy (NCBI): domain Eukaryota; kingdom Metazoa; phylum Arthropoda; class Arachnida; order Araneae; family Salticidae; genus Salticus; species Salticus scenicus. Next base: position 283,309,835 of record OZ005652.1, on the reverse strand, counting down.
AGTTTGGTCCAACTTGAGAGATAGGATAGTTTTTATCTCAGTGTATAGTCACAATATTTTCTATTACAAATTATTTGTTAATTATAGCCCTTTCTTATAGTTGCTCCAAAGTATCTGCGGACAAATTATTTGTTAATTATAGCCCTTTGTTATAGTTGCTCCAAAGTATCTGCGGGTATCCATAAGTTTAATTGTTGCCAAAAAAAAAAAAAAAACAGTTTATTTTCTTTCGACATAAAAATAAATACATTTAATCAAACGTAAACGTTATAAAATTATAAAAAGTTAAATTATGCATCTCACGAAAATTGGCATCATAATCACTTTAAAGATTTTATACACATTGATAAAGTGCTAATGTACTTAGACACAAACAAAGTGTGACGTCACTGACCGTCTGTGAAGTCAAGAAAAAGATTTCCTATGTTAATCGCCCATTGGAGTTTTTGTAAAAAAATATTAAAAATCGAAGAAAATTATTTACCGATTTTAATCCACATATTTTTGTATAGATATGTATTAGTTATCATGTGCATAGGTTAGATTGAGTTATTTTGCTGTCAAACTGACAAAAAATTATTTTTAAATTTCAAAACTCTGTCGTCCTTGGAGTTTTTTTTTTTTTTTTTTTTTTTTTTTTTTGTATTTAGCGATCAAGAACGTAACACGAAAATATACAAGTGAGATGTATATTTTCGTAATATGTATTGTGCGAAATATTGTTTCATATTATTCATTACTCTCTCAATATAAGTTGTTAAAATAACCATGAGTTTTGAAAGGAATTAAATATGTTCGCCAGATAATTTGGCTATTTTTTTTTTTGCACCAAGGATGACAGATATGAAATTTATTCCGCTGCAACATGTTAATATCTTATATCAGGTACATTATGTATATGCGACAATTTATTTCACGTGACACGTGTGTTAAAAATTTACTTACGAATTAACCTTGCTTTTTCAATTTTTGTTGCATTATTGTAATCTGTATCACATCGTTTTCTTTAAGAAATTCATGATCTATACATATAATGTTCTAAATAAAAAGTAACCATTTCAATATTTTAAATTTATTTAAAAGTCTGTTTTATTTAACATCAAATTTTAAAACTTTATTTAAAACCTATTTAAAAGTCTGGAAGATTTTAAGTCTGTTTATTTGTTTTGTATCGCTAAACTATATGATCGATGCTCAAAATATTAAATAATTATTTCTCCTATTTTTCTTTTATTTTTCTTTAATAACTTATCGATTTACCTTTCCTGATTAAATTTGTGATTTATACATGTATTTTACATTAAATTTTGACTCATATTTACTGCTAAAAAAACTATCTTAAAATCTTGCAATTTTCTTATCTTAATCCTCAATGCTTTCCCTTTTGATTAACTTGAATGTACTATTAAAATTTTAACATACTCAAAAGCTTCTCATCACTTCGTTAAAATATATTAATCTTTTCCAAAATCTTTTTCTATTTAAAATGATACCTGTATTTACTTTAAATGCCCATTTCATGAGATATCCTATTTTAAAAAATTAAAATATTTATCAGAGGAACAACTATAGTATTTCCCTACAACTGGATTTGACGATTATGGCTAAATCATAAATTTAAAAATCAAAACTGATAAAATCATAAGCTAAATCATAAATCATAAATCTAAAATAAAAGCATGCAGACTGCCATATTTTATTGCAAAAAATCCAGAACGACATCGTTATCGTTCAAAACGGCGCCAAAAAAAATCGCCAAATCCAGTTGTGGGGAAATACTATACACCTATCAAATTATCAACGTATAACTTAGCCACAGCAATGCGTGGCCGGGTCCGCTAGTATATATATATATATATATATATATAATATTAATTTATTTGAAGTTCAAAACTTCCCAGACATCCTTAAAGGAAAATTTAAACTAATTACGGAGAGGTTATACATTTTAAAGGACTAAATACATTTTCCTAAGGTTTAAATTGGGGTTGAGATATTGCCTGAATACTGCTCAAATGCTACGCAGTCAACTACTTACGAAGATTTTTCAGTTATCGATGAGAATGATCTCGATACATGCCATCACAATTTTGATTGTGAACGAAGGGCATAGCTCTCTCGTTTTAAAGTAGATGATTGCACACAAATATAAGAAATTTGGATTTATGCGCTTGGTTAAACTACGGTTTTCGGTCAGTATGGCTAATTACAGAAGCTGGACTACAACTTTAATAAAAAATAATTGTCAAAATAGCTTGTTCCGTTTTCTGTAATTCACGGAAATAAGGAAGAATGCTATAAATACTAATCTAAAATTTGTCAAAAAGAAAAAGAAAATCATTACAATGCTTTAACATATTTCAATTTCGTTTTTCTACCAGAAAACATTTGAGCTTAAAAAATGTTTCTCTTAATAATAAAATAGAAATTTTGAGCTGCAATATATTCAACAACAACTCTATGTTGTTTGCTTATCTTAAAACAATATATAACTCTAGGCTTTATAATAAGGATTATGTCATTATGTTCAATATCATTGACTAAAATTGTGTGCATTTGTGGATTTTTTTCAAAATATCATTTATTTACAATATATATAATTGAAAACGTTATTGCAAAATAGAACAATACGGTTTATTTATTTATTTATTTGTTTATACGTCTTTGAAATTTCTCTGAATAATCTGAAATTTTAAATAAGAAATTATATTTTACGATTATGGTATAACAGAAATTTATTTTTGCAATTCGTATTTCAATTCCATTTATTTTATAATAAAATTCCAGAAACATATGGTTTAAAATAATAATATTATTAATTGTTTATTTTCTAAATTTTATTTTCTAGCCTTACTTGCATATTTAACATTTATATGCACAGTGCAAATATTGTTTATTTTAGAGATACAGCAAAATTTGTTTCATTTATTTATTTTTCTCTGTGTGTATCGGGAATTGAATTTTTTGAGAGATTTAAGTCGGAAAATAGTCTTAAATAATTCCCAGTTTTTCAGTTGAGATAGATTTTATTAAACTAGTATATTTTCAAACAAATTTATGCAGATCGAGAAAACCATGCAGCTAAATTATTACTTAATTTAATTGTATTTAAATTATTTTACGTATATAATGAAAAATGCCTCTAGTTTTCTAAATATATTTTTTAAACTTTTATCTGAAATTAATATACCATTTACGTTAAAAAATGTTGCTAAATATCTTATCCTTAATTAAATTTAATAAAGATTTTGCTAAAAGAAAATATTTATTACTAAATCTAATATATCTAAATAAAGTTCTGTTAATAAAGTTTCAATTTCAGATGAATTCTTTCTCATATCAAAGTTAATTAAAGTAACTGTTTACTAGCAATAATTCTTCTAAGCATCTGAAATTGAGGAACATATGAAAGATCAAAGAATACTGACGAAAGAATCAATTGAATTCACAACAAAATTTTTAATACTGCATAATAAACAAGCAGAATATAAAACGAATAATCAAAATTTTTAATGTTATTAAATAACGATCTGCATGGACATAAATCGTATGCTTGTTATTAAAAATACGCAATATATATAATTAATGTTCAAAACGTTTCCATATAGTCCTTAAGAAATATAATATAATACTCAATATATGGTATATGTAATTAGTCACGCATTAATAGCATGATTTTTCTCATTTTTATAACAAATCTTTTTTTTTTAAATTAATTTTTCTCTTTAAGTCTAATATACATTTGCTAACTTAAGAAGCTTAATTAATTAGTATTTTCATAGAAATTTCGCTTATGTATCATTAAATTTGTAGTAATAAAAGTATTAAAATTTCGATTATACGTCTTTTTACGTCTATGCTTTACTGTTTATACGTCTTAACATTTGTACTTAGAACATATTACTTAGAACATTTGTACTTTCAATCGTAAATTTGACATATATAATTTTTAATTATTTAGTAAATTTTATGAAATAACCAAATAAAAGCGGTCGCGATCATGGCTTTTAAATTTTAAAGGCATTAAATATATAATTTTGTGTATATATATATAATTTATTATCTCGAATTTATTCTTCTGAAAAATAAATGTTAATCGTTCGCGTTCAAATTCGTGTTGCCGAAAACAAAATATTTATTCCTGTTATTCTAAGTATAACATGTATCAAATGCATTGTAAACGAATGAATATTTCACTAAATATGTTTAATATAAGTATATTTGTTTCTTGTGATTCAACAAGTTTGTTGTGCATATAAAACGGGTTAAATGCACTGTAAAAAGTAGGTTCTTAAAAATAAGTATATATTGTCTCAAAATAGCCCCGAAACAATATATACTTAAATTTGAAAACCCCTGTACTCATTTTTGAGTGCATTGACGCGTCAAACATAGGGATATTGGGATTCTTTTTGGTCAACCCAATTTTTGAGCATGCCAATATACTCAAAAATGAGTATATGGGTTTTCAAATTTAAGCTTATATTGTTTCGGGGCAATTTTGAGACAATATATAATTTTTTTTTTTCAGTGTGTAAAACCTTATTTTATTCTTTATGACTAATTTAAAATCATCACCAAGTTTTATTAATTTACATTTATTAGTTTGTCGACCAAATTTTGATAGTATAATTTGGTGTAACCTCAAAAAAGCAATATATTTTTCTATTGGATTGGTGGGGAATTTCAGTCGTTCTGAATAAAACAACATGCACCGGAAGTTTCACTAAGACGACATATATATAACTTTTAAGAATGTATAAGGACGAAATATTCAAATTTAAAATTCATGGAAACAGATTTTCTAGATCGACTGAGATCGAATTTTACACCTTAACGATTCTCTATTACCAAAGTTTCTTTCCCTCGTAACGCTTGAGTTATTTTCGACGATTCGAATTATGTAAAATATTTTTTTCATAGTAGAAAGTAGATAGAGCGATATTACCAGTCATTTGGAATACATTAAACGAGAGTTATTTACACAACAATGCTTGTTTACGATGCTGAGTAATTAACATTCATAGATTGCATTGTTAAAGTGGAATAATTTAGCTTAATTCATTATTACAATCAAAACTGAAAACTGATAAAAGGAAAGAAATCTTATAGATGTCTTCCTTACAAATCAATTTATAGATTTACCAATTCTTTATTTAAATAAAACTTTTTAAACCCGATTTTTGAAACATAAGTTCATATTTACATTGGTTATTCGCGTATTAAAATAAGAGAAGAATTTTCGAATGAATTTTTAGATAGGGTGACGTTATTAAGCGGATTGCAAGCATCTGTATTTTTATAAATTTTAGACAATATATATGTATTTGTTTTTATTACAATATGTAATTTAATATATACCTGTTTTTATAATCTTCTACTTTCATGTACTTAAACAGATCATAAGAGTTTCATGTGTGGGTTAGCGAGACATGACGCCCAACACAAAATTTTTCTATGATGTAGCAATCGGTCATTAGTCGACTAAGGGGAAGAGAACAAATTGCTATGTTCATAAATTAAACAACACATATTTTATAATTTATTTAAAAAAAAAAAAAAAAAAGTAAATTTGTGTGGATTAATGAGATTGATTTAAAAAGGTATCAGCCTTTATATACCGATACCGGTTTCGAGGCGCTGCGACCATTAGCGCCGGAGCTTTCGCGGGCACAAGGCATTTCTCACAGACAGATAGAAAGACAGACAGATGCCCACAGATTTTAATAATATAAGGAGATTTTAGTAAACAGAAGATTTTTAAGTTTCAATCAATAGTGAATTTATTTCTTGTTTTCTTCCAAAATATTCTAAATAAAGTAAATAACATTTAGTAATTATATTCAGAAAATATCGTCCAAATAGCCCTACTACTTAATTTTTTTTATTCGTAGATGATACTAAGAGTAATTTTAAATCTATTGCGCGTTATTTTTTGAAAATTTTAATATTCATTTTGGAATGCTTTAAAAAGTCGACACATATTGATCAAAGCTTAAAAATTTACACCTTACCCTCATTTTAAACTTATTTTGATTTGCATTATAAAGCGACGCGAAAATTTATAATTTATTTTGTTTGTTTTGTGTACTCCTGTTACTCTTTTTCAATATTAATCCTTTCTCTACACCTGTACCAGCGCTTAATCTCTAGTAAAAAAAAAAAAAAAAAAAAAAAATCATATGCTCGTTGCTTTACTTTGAATATTTATGAAAGGAAATAGAAACCCACACTACCAGGTAGTTAAGTCATGACAGGAAATATTGTATTACGGGATGAACAATGAGGCAGCTTAAAACAAGCGTCATTTTACTTGAGGCCTTGAAATTAACATGAGTTTTACTGTTAAAAATAAAAGGAGCTATTCTTTTTTTACTATAAATAAAAATAAGAATTTCATAAAGTGATTTAAATTTACGTAATTTTATTTCGCAAATTGAATAAAAAATTTGCCTATATATATATATATATATATATATATATATATTGAAAACGATTATTTATAATAATAAATTTATGTAAAGTCAATTAAAAGATAAAAAATGCATAATTTTAAAACTTTTAAATTTAAATAATGAGTTATTTTGATATTAAAAAGAAAATAATTATTTGGTTTCTAACTTGCCTGAAAATTCATAGTTATTTAACATTTAACATTTTTGAAATACAGAAATAAATAGCCAAATAAATAGTTAATAAATTAACTTACCATTTAATTCTAAATAATTGCTAGATAAAAAAAAAAAAAAAAAAAAAAAACTTTTTATATACCATGTTTTTAAATTTTCTGATGAATCATTAATAAAATACGCGAGGATAAAAAACATTATTTAAACAATATTTAAGCACGCGCACTCAGTTCAGTAAAATAATAATAATAATAGAAAAAAAAAGTTGTTTTAAAAAAATATATATATATATTACTCTTTTTAGAACAACGTATATTGGCATCGTGAACTACATTAGCACTTATCAATGTGTATAAATTTTTTAAGGTGTTAATGACGTCATTTTTTGTGAGATGCATAACACTTTTTATAATTTTTTAACGTTCACGTTGAATTAAATGTATTTATTTTTATGTCGAAAGAAAATGAACTCGTAATGTTTTTTTGGCAACAATTAAATTATAGTTAACATTTTAATGGCTATTTTATTGCTATTAAGAGCATATTATTTTCATATTTTAATGAATTAAAAGAAAACTATTCGAAAATTCGACAATCTGACTTCGAAGTATTGTGTTGTCACCTGGTTCTGAGCTACTGTGGAAGTTTCAAATGTCCAGCTAGTAGGGAAGTTAGTTAAAAATAGTTTGCAAGATTTGTACCGGACAAACAAACAAACAAACAAGAATTGAAGTTAATAAAAACATGGTAATATTGAAACAAAAAAAGAAGTTGGTTTTAAAAATAAAATAATACTCCTTCTAGAACAACGTATATTAGAATCGTGAACTACATTAGTATTTATCAATGTGTATAAATTATTTAAAGTGATAATGAAGTCAATTTTTGTAAGATGCTTAATTTAACTTTTTGCAATTTTTTAACGTTCACGTTGAATTGAATGTATTAATTTTTATGTCGAAAGAAAATGAACTCGTAATTTTTTTGGCAACAATTAAATTATAGCTAATATTTTAAAGGATATTTTATTGCTATTAAGAGTTTATTATTTTTAAATTTTAATTAGTTAAAAGAAAACTATTCGAAAATTCGAAAATCTGACTTCGAAGTATTGTGTTGTCACCGGGTTCTGAGCTGCTTTGAAAGTTTCAAACGTCTAGCTAGTAGGGAAGTTAGTTAAAAATTGATTGCAAAAATTGTACCGGACAAAGAAATAAACAAACAAACAAGAATCGAAGTTAATAAAAACATGGTAAAATACCAAAATTTATTACGTCTTTTAAGGTATATAGAAATCGTGAATTAAAGTTGAAATGGGTAAAAGTTGTTATCTTAAATGTTATTAATGTTAATTAATAATGTTATCATGTTAAATGGTGTTATGTTAATTATTAATGTAATGAATGTTATTAAGTTTTCAATTTAAATGGTAATTTAATTTGACTTAAAAAAAAACAAAAAAATGAATTATTTAGTTTTTTTACACAGAACGTCATTGAAATTTGACACCTTTTTAAAATTTGTAGTTATGCAAAAGCAGAGATGAATACATAAAATAATAGTTGATAAATTAACTTACTTCTTATTATTAAGGATATTGCACTTTATTGTATGTTTTATCTTGCATATAGATCTGCAAATTAAAGATAAAAATATAATTTTTAAAACAGTTTCAGTTTAAATAGTGATAGGAAAATTGAAAACATGGTTGAAAATTTAAATTTAGCTGCGACGCAACCGCAGAAATGAGTGCCTAAATAAATAGCTGAGAAATTAATACTGAAAATATCAAATTATTTTAGTATTTAATTTATATATATAGCTGTTAACTAATATAAATAAATCACCAAAATCTAACTCGAAAGAGTTTCTCTATACATAAAGTTTTTCATTCGCCTTTTTTATACTAGTTCAAGCAGAAATAAAGATTATTAATTCAAAAAAGAAATTTATCTCATTATCATTTCTACATAAAAAATCTGAGAATGAACTATAATAATAATAATAATAATAATAATAATAATAATAATAATATATATATATATATATATATATTCTTTTAATATATTATATTTTTATTTCCCTAATTTGAATCTGAAGTTATTAGATTAGGGGCTAAAAATTATTTCATGAAATAATGCTACTTGAGTAATGAATGTTTTTCAAGTTATATAGATGTTTAAAATTTTGTAATGTTTTCCGTTTAATAGTTTTTCAAAATAATTTATTCGTTTATTTGTGAGAAAACGCATTGCTTCATACCAATCTATAAATAGAAAAAGTCATTTTTTATAGCAATTAAAATGTGCAATTAACATGTATAACAGCGTAATTTTTAAGTGTTTTGCAATGATAACTAATCGTATGCAAAACAGCAAACACTACTGAGTTGATCCTTTCATTTATTTTATATAATTAATTTTTATAATAAACTTTCATACAAATTTTAAAATATGCAATTTAGGCATTAAGTTTTTATAGAAAACCTTGATGTTAATCTTTTCTTTGTCAAAATATAACTAGCATGTTATAGCCACCATATTTATATATATATATATATATAATCTTATACAAATTCATGCAGTACAAATTATTTATTAAAATATTATTTATTAAAATTATATGAAGACATTAAGCACAAACCTTTTCATAAATTATTTCCCTTTTTGGATATAATATCACAAAATTGCAATTATGTCATTTTTACGTGATCGTTGTAAAATATTTTTATTAAAATTTTCATTTTCAAAAATTAACTCACTTTTAAAATATATTTATAAACATTTCAGTCGTAAGTTTCGAGAAAAATATTTTTCCTTTGTATACTAGTATAAGTATTATAAATAATTATTTTGATATGTTTTGTTTCTTTATATAGTTTATTTAAAGTGCCAGAAAATTCAATATGAAACACTTTTTGAAAGAAAAATTAAAAGTTTATAAATTAATTTAGCTGTATTGCGAACGAGTATCAAAAAGTAAATTCACAGTTTTTTTTTTTTTTTTTTTTTTTTCGAATAGTATTTGGAAAGTAATATTTGTAAATCATGAGAATTAACAGACTAATATTTTCTTTAACGTTAAAATAGTATGTTTATAATAATAGTAATAATAATTATAATAATAGTAATATCAATAATAAATGTGACTGGATTATTATTGTAGGAGAAATAAGCTGAAACATTTGAAGTTTCTTAAAATTGAAGATTAAATATTTTGAAAAAAGTTAATTAAAAAATAATAACTGTAATTTTCTCTTTTTGACATAAATTTTCTTCAGTAAATGAGTTAGACATATTAAACACTTTAGCAATTTTAAAATTTTTGTTTACAAAATATAGATGGTGGTGTGAGTATGGGGTTTAAGGTCAGTTGTCTATTACAAAAACCTATACCAGCGTGGTAAATGTGTCCTTTGTGGAGGCCTACCTTAGGGGTCATATATACATTAACACTAGTTTCGAAGAAAAGTATGTAAAAATGCGAACGGCTCATCTGATGAACGTCATCTGGATAAATGACTGAATCCAGCAACCGGTCGGCGATGTCTATCAGCTTTGTGAGCGAAACCTCTCAGCCACTATTGGCACGAAAGCATAAATGAAATCGTAATTAGGATGAAGTTTCGTAATATACATTTAAATTACATTTTAAAAGATTACTTTTTCTGAAGTATAATAATACGCCGTCCCTCTGTTGTAAAGTACCTAAATAATTTTGAAAAACTTTATAAAAGTGTTAGAAAATTTGTTAAGAGATTTTTTAAAAAGAACATGTTGTAATATCCTTAAATTATATAGCTCACTTTTAAATCAATCAAAGCGTACTTAATGTAGTTAGAGTACTGATAGACTTAGAAATAGGCAATTTAACGGATAATATAAATCAACGCCCATAATTTAGTCTTGTTCAAAATTGTTTAAAAAAAAAAAAGTATAAAATGTGGCAAAGACTAGACATGCTTCTTTTTTCTTTTCTTTTTTTTTTTTTTTCTTTTTTTTTTGTAGAATTACCTGTTAGCCATACTTGAAAAATTCTCCATTCATCTAAATAAAATCATGAGATGAATCTCAATTTTAAACATACACTAATCCGGAAACTACTTGATTTTATATTAGATTTTAAAAAGGATGAGAGGTTTTGTCTGCACTGCAAAAAAAAAAAAAAAAAAAAAAAAAAAAAACACTGAGTGATTTCTATAAATATTCCTTTTCTTTTCTTTTACATTTAATATAACACAGTGCGTCAAATTTAACTTGATAAGTATATAGCTAATCCAAAATAAAAATGAAAAATAGTTTTACTTGAGCTATGCTCAAATGCACGAAAATTATTCATTTATGTATGCTCCAAATTTTTGACATTCGGTGTTTCCTTTCAGTGAAAGAAAAGAGCCGGAATAATCTATTCTCGAAGTACAAAGACTTTTTACCTTTTAGCTTTTCGTGACTTTTCGGAAACAATTTAGTCTTTCATCTTTCAATAAAATGACATTTCAAACAATCTTTTCAAATTTCTCAAAAGTACAAAGAAGCCGCTGCAGCTCTATCTAAACACATTTCTTTTAATTTTGAAATTTGAATACCTTTAAATATAATAAGGTATAGAAAGATAAAATTGTACTGAAAAAAGAACTTTAACGGAGTAAGTAAAAATTAGGATACTTATATCAGAATACATCATATTTTGTAATAACTTAAGAGTGTTCATACTTAAGTTTTTCCTATGCCTTGTTTATACTAATACAAACAGAAATAAAAATTATCAATTAAATGTATATATATATATATATCTTATTGTTATTTTCATGGAAAATATTTAAGAATGAACTAGAATAATAACTCCCCTTCCTTTTTTTTAAATATGTTGAATTTGTACTTTCTTAGTTTTAGTCTGTAGATATTAGATTAAAGGCTAAAAAAATAATAAAAAACAAAGAGAAAGATTGGTCGTTGTATAATTATTGTTTCTCAATTTATATAAAAGTATACATTTATATAAAGGTTACATTTATATAAAGGTTGCTACATATTGTAAAATTACTAATTTAATAACACAGGCCTAAAAAATTTATGTTGTCAAAATTTGATTTGATGATTTTAACTGATCTTTATGTTTTTTGATGTACTAAAACCAAAAGTGCAGCCAGTAGTTTTTCTCTATCACGTATAGATATTTGTCAATACAGGTTGTTTACCGGCACAATTTCTTACATATACCATCATAACAATAGGCCGGCTGGTCTGCTGGTACGGTTTTACGTCGCACTAGTGCTGCGCAATCCCAACAATAGGTATCCATGATTAATTAACATACTATAAAACTGACCATATAATTATATTGGTGGAAGAGTAATGAAAGAAATTGTATAGGTAGGCATCCTGTACTGACAAAATTCTATAGAGAAAAACTGGATTCATTTTCGGTTTCAGCACACCAAAAAACATAATGATCAGCCGAAATTATAAAGTCAAAATTTTATTTGTCGGCCTGCGTAATTTTTCTTCAAAAAGTAATAAGTTAATAAGTATTCTAAATAGTTTTCTTCTAAATATTTTTTTCAAAATTATTTATTAATTTATTTTTAATAAAAATTATGGATCTACATCAATCTAAAAATATAAAAACTTGAAATTTTTAAAATAATTTATAACCATCAACTTGTAGAATAGCATATTTTTTTAAAAGGTGATTTATATAAAGGCATATTATAATGCATGCATAGTTGCCATTTTAGCACAATTTGGCTACCTGAAACCTTTAATAGAAATATTTATTTTATTTAATCAGTGAAACTACAACAGATAAAGCAGAATATATATACAGTGGTTCTCATAATTATAAGGACACCCGTTTTTCTATATTAATTAAACATTGAACATTATTTGAATTTCATTAATCCACTATATTTAAAAAGTTTTATCGTTTTTCTATCTTAAAAAACTTTAAATACAGTCAAAAAGATGATTTTTCAGGTGTTCAGAATTATAAGGACAGTTCGAATCTTAGTAATATTTTTTCAGTTATTCTTTAAATTAATATTTTATAGGGTCTCTTTTTAGGGTGAAACAGTCAGACATTCTCTTTGGTATATATATATATATATATATACATTTTTTAATATTTGGTTTCAATAGCATTTCATACAGCATAGATGATATTCTGAATATATTTAAACTATTTAAAATTGCTTTCCACTTGCATGCACTTTTCTAATATGATAAGTTAAGGTTTTTGAACTTTTAGGCCACGGGAAAGGCAATAATACAGAAGTCTCTTTCTTCAAACTATTTCTTAATGCTCTAGAAGTAGAGCAAAAATGTAAGTCTTGTTGAAAAGAATATTATTACCCCCCAAAATCTAACAAAAATCTGAGAATTCCACGTTTAAAATTTGCGGATATTCTCTTGATGTTCATAATAATAGGAAAAAATTACTAAATTCATTCTGCCTTCAGTAGAAATAGCTCCCAAGAGCACCATATATCCACCTTTAAAATGCCCGATTCATATCTGCCTTTAAAAAATCTGCTCTGTCTTTCGCTATGTTCAGATCGTGCCAGTAACTGTTAAAACCATTTGGTTAATCAGGAATAAAATGTTTTTCATCCAAAAATGCAACATTTTACCATTTAATATTGTCTTTATTCAACTTTAACGCAGACGTTCTTCCCCCCATTAATTGCTTATTGATTATTACAGGGTTTTTTATTCATTTTAACATATTATTAATTATTTTAAACATGCATAAATTTGAACCCCAACTTTTCGTTAAAAATTACGAACAAATTCAGCAGCAGTCATTATGAGTATAACAGTAAGAGGAATTATGAGTCTTCGATCTCTGTAAAACAACTCTGATTTTGCCTCGGATCTCTCTCCTATCGAACCATCAGTTCAACTTTTGATCACATTTCCTTCAGCAATTTTAGATCTTCGAATTTCATTAGAAATTCGGCGGATTGAAATTATCCTTCCACTTAAAAAACACATTTATCATACTTCACTACATTAAAGTTCTTTTTTTCGAGGAATTATCAGTAATATCCGTCCAAGAAAAATTGGAGGCTTATATATGAATTAATCTAGCCCAGTAGTTAACAATTTCGCATGTCAACTGTAATTTATCCGCTAGTAAGTTAAATAAAACGAAAAAATCTTGATTGTCCCTATAATTATGAACATGTAAAAGCGTGGAGAAAAAAAATTGCATTATTTTTCATTAATTTTGTTTCATATTAAAAAAAATATGACAGTTTTAGTTTTTAGAGTACTATATATATTAAGTGCAAATAGTATAAACTTGTTCACAATTATTTTTACATTAGTTAATTCAAAATATAAAGTGTCTTTATAAATATAAGAAGGAGTGTATATTAAAATTTTCCAGTAGCTAAAAGGTGCTAAGTTAGCAATTATAAATGCATGTCACCCCAATAGGTTTTTTATTCGTTATTTATTTATATTTTATTCATTCATTCATTCATTTATTTATTTATTTATTTTGTTATATCTTTATCCTGTATTCTGATATCCATTTGTGCCACTAAAAATCCATTTTAAAAATGTACTACATATTATCAGTATTATAAATATATGTATGATAGTACTCTGCAGTATATGTTGTAAATCGCATATATTGTAAACTAATTTTATATGGCTTACTTTGCACATTCAAATGTGCATTGTCATAAATTAATCTTAATTTATATAGCAAAACTTTTTTGTAAAGTACGTTTAATATACATATGTAAAGTAATAAATGTGTGCATGGATTATTTGACTGCTCAATATGTTTATACGAGGGGCAGTACTTAAGTTTTTAGAAAGTAATACAAAAAATAATTTCTTACCAAAAGTTTATGATTTATTGCTTTTCAAAGTATTCTCCTGAAGCATCGATATATTTTTTCATTCGAATAAACCAATTTTCAAAACATTTGTGCCACTCTGAAAGTGACACAGCAGAAACATGATATTTGTAAGCTTCAATTGCCTCTTCCGGGTTGTTAAAACGTTGACCACGCATTTTATTTTTTATTAACGGAAACAAAAAGAAGTCATTTGGTGCTAAGTCCGGTGAATACGGACAATGAGTCATCAACTCAATTTTTTCGCGCTTCAGATAATCCATAGTGAGTGAAGCTTTGTGTGAGCTTGCGTTGTCTTGGTGCAAAATGATGCGACGTTTTGAATTATTTTTTCCTACTTCTGCAATTACCTTCGGCAAGCAAATTGTGGTATACCAAAGAGCAGTGACTGTTTTACTATCCTCCAAAAGAACGGTTGCAATATGGCCAGATTTACCGAAAAAAGAAGCAATCATCTTTTTGGAAGCACTCCTTGAACGAACAACTTTTGTCGGCCTAATGTCATCTGGAAACACCCAAACACATGATTGTTGCTTTGTTTCCGGTTCATAGGAATAAATCCAGGTTTCGTCACATGTTATGATATCGTACACATGTTTTGAGGCACCTGAGTTGAATTTTTTTAAATTTTCCTGGCACCATTTCACACGAGCGTCCTTTTCAGCTTGAGATAAATTGTGGGGAATCCACCGGGAACACACCTTTTTCACCTTTAAATGGTCATGTAAAATTGAATGTACGCGGGTCCTCGAAATGTTCAAAGACGTTTCTATTTCATCATATGTCACGTGACGATCAGTAGCAATTAGTTTTCTCACCGCATCAATGTTTTCGGGAGTCACAGCGCTTTTTGGTCGACCCTCTCGAACATCGTCACTGAGATTCTTACGACCGCGGGAGAATTCTTTAAACCAGTTGTAAATCGTTGCCTTGGATGGTGCTTCACTACCAAATGTTGATTTCATTCTATCGTAACACTGTTTCTGTGTCAAACCTTGTCGAAAGTCATAAAAAATCATGGCTCTGAAATCCCTTCGACATAACTCCATAATTACTTAGTACTTATGATTTTTGGAAGATCTCAGTAAATAGAATTTCACAGCTTTTGATGTTCTATAAATGCAGACGATCACATAAATATTTGAATTTTGACAAAAATCGTCTGCGCTGAAAGTAGCTGTGTTTTCGTTGCCAGATTCTAAAAACTTAAGTACTTACCCTCGTATTAAGGATAAATTAAATATGATAAATTAAATAAAGTTTATATGATATATTAAATAGTTCATAGGTTTATCTAATTGATAACTGATTTGATGAGAATATCGAATAAAAATATTTGTTTAATGTTTAAAAATTACGATAATTAAATAAAGTTTTTTGACATGATACATCTTTTGTGCTAACCATATAATGTGTAAAAATAAATATTTACAAGTGCTAAATATATATATATATATATATATATATATATATATATATATATTGAAAAAAAAACAATAAAAAAAAATCACTTACAAAGAAATATTATTAGCAAAATTTAGTAGAAAGAAACAATGATGAAATTACTAATTCCTAAAAGTATTCTTACTGAAAAATTCGTTTTATACTGACAACCTTATAGAAATATTTATTTTTTATTACTTAGAAATAATAATTACGGTATATTAACAGTAATATTTTTTATTTTTGAACTTTTTAACAATATAATTTCATGAATAACTTTAATTATAGTTTGAATCCTTCATCAACTAAAAATAATTAAATTTTTGTTTTCATACTAATTACAAAAAAAAAAAAAAAAAAGGTTCCATCATTTGACATGTATTAGATAATCCCAATTAAACTTTATTTTGGTTTTGTAAAATAAATTTTTATAATTTTTGTCCTTTCTGGTGGGATAAAAGAAAATGTACACCACATTTTCTCTTTATTTTAATATTAGAAAGCTTTATATATATAAAAAAAAAAAAAAACCTTTTTATTATTATTATTTTTTAAACTTAAATTTAATGCTTTCTTTCCGGTGATGTAATAAAAAAATTTTACATTACATTCTGTCTTTTTTTTTTTTTTTTTTTTTTTTTAATATTAAAGAAACTTTATATTAATTTATTTCTTTATTTTTATTTTTCTAAACTTAAACTAGGGGGTTCCTCCACCGGCTCGCTTTGCTCACCAACCCCCTAGGGAGGCTATGCCTCCCCCCCGACTCACTTTACTTAGTAACACATGCAGAGCTCTGCCCGCCTATTCGCTGTTTTCTTTCACTGAAAAGGAATATTAACTAGTTTGCATAGGTGGACTCTGCTCAGTTCCTCATCCTATTTATGTTCCCATAAATTTCTAGTGCGAGACATATTATAATCATGTTAAAAGAAATGAATTTGACCAAAGCTTGATACAGTGACAGAATGAAATCCCCGCCTAATAGGCTATCCACCGTTTACTTCGATATATTTATCTTATTCTAATCTATTAATTTATTTTATCAGGGTCAATTTCGTTCTTTAGTTTTCATGCTACTATTTACAATGCAATAATCCTCAAATTCATATTTATATGAAAAATTTACAATTTCGCTATGCTGATAAAATCGTAAATTACGAATAATTTACGAAATTTTCCTATTAGAATATTTGTATTCAATCATGTTCAAACAAATATCATAAATGTAATTTTGAAGTTGTCTAATGTATTTATGATCCTCAAAATGGAAGTTTATGCTCAGTTTGGCCTTATTCTGACATGTTAAGAAATTCGTAAATTTCCAATAACTTATGAAATTTTTATTTTGGAAAATTCATAGTCATTAATATTCATGCCAGTGTCCTAAATAAAATTCAAAAGTAGTCTGACATCTTTACGATGAAACTATCTCTCAAGATTGACGTTTATGTGAAATTTTGCCCTATACTGCCATGTTAAAAAATTCGTAAATTTCCAATAATTTGTGAAATTTTCAAAGTAGCATATTTATAGTTACTGATGCTCATTCCGGCATCAAAACTTATATTTTAAAACTGGTTTGACATTTTTACAGTAAAAGGTTTCCATTTAATGCACGTGTAAGTGAATTTTTGTCCTATTCTCCCATATGTTAAGAAAATTGTAAATTTCTAATAACTTACGAAGTTTTTTAATTCGAATGTTGCAAATAAATAGGGTTCTTGCCAGTGTCGAAAGTAATATTTTAAAACTGATTTGACCTATCTGCGACAATTTGTTCTTGAGATATCGTGTACACAGACTAACAAACTAACTAACACACTAACACACTAAGAGACACCCTACAGACAGACACCATACAAATTTTGTCATTTTCGGATTCCTGACACCTGAGAACGTGTAAAAAAGTAAAAAAAAAAAACCGAGGTCGAAAATTTTCACGGTTACCGAATTTCCCTATACCTATAGTATGATGGGGAACTAATAGTGCATATTACAAGACAAAAGCAGAAAATTATTATGGAAATTCTTCTTTTTCAATGTCAAATTTGAATATATAATATTTATATATATTTTTAATAGAAAGAAATTCATAATATCTAGATCATTTTGCATTACGACCCTTTTTATTTATTTTTATAACCTTAGATCTGGACCTCGGTACCCCTACGTAATTCGAAGATTGCGGGTTCGGTTCTCGAGCCGGCCAAAGACCGTCGTGTACACTAATTGTGGCTGGTGCACATAAAATATGTCGTGGCAGCAATATCCTCCATGTTCCATGTTCCCATCAAAAGAATACCTTTGGGGGCCACTGACGCGGGGGACCATCCCCTTCGTGTAGGACCAAAATTGTGGTGGCATGTCTACGAAACATACGTAGTTGCACGTCCTAGACAGTCGCCAGTTATCCATAGCGCAGTAATGGTGCGACGTCAAACACAACCTACCTAATTATCTACCTACCTACAACCATGGATCATATTTTAATTTTCCCGTGTAAGAAAATTAATTTTCTAAAAGTAGAGAAAAAAAGTTGATATTTATTTTCTTTCTTTTTTACGTCCATGGTTTCAGCCCGCGGTACTCTAGTCTGTAAATCGCCGAGCACGTTGGAAGATGAATGCCGATTCGATTCATGAGCCGGACAAAGACCATCGTGTACACTAATCGTGGCTGGTGCACATAAAATCTGTCGTGACCGCAAAGTCCCACCGCATGCTCCCACCCACACTATACCGCTAGGGATCACTACAGCGCGGGGGGGGGGGAAGGGCGATCCCTTCCAGGAAGGATCAAAATTGTGATGGCATGTGACCGGAACATCTCTAGGGGTGCGTCCCAGACCGTCGCTAATTACCCGTACTGGTGTGACGTTAAATCGAACCTACATACCTACCTACGTACAACCATGGACATTATAACCATATTTTAATTTTACCGTGTAAAATAAATTCATGACAGAAGAACAACGTCACTGGGAGAAACTTTCTTCAACATGGCAAATAGAGTACCTTCATACACTTGTCGTTATTAGTTAATAACTTCTTTAATTAAAATGATGGAAGTTTCTAAGCAGCTGAAATGTATGCCTTGGAGTGTTCGGAACACATTGATACCTCTCATGACGCGGAGGACCCTGCCCTTCGCTAGAAGATGCTGTCGCAGACAAAAAATATTGACGCCAGTGACAATAACTTTTTAGTTCCTCATCATACTATAGGTATGGGGTATGTAATCGTGAAAATTTTCGACCTCGGTTTTTTGACTTTTCTACACGTTTTCAGGTGTGAGGAATCCGAAAATGACAAAATTTGTATGGTGTCTGTCTGTAGGATGTCTGTTAGTCTGTTAGTCCGTTAGTTTGTTAGACTGTGTACACGATATCTCAAGAACAAATTGTCGCAGAGTGGTCAGATCAGTTTTAAAATATTACTCTCGACACTGGCAAGAACCCTATTCATTTGCAACATTCGAACTAAAAAACTTCGTAAGTTATTAGAAATTTACGATTTTCTTAACCAGGGAGAATAGGACAAAAATTCACTTAAACGTGCATTAAATGGACACTTTTTACTGTAAAAATATCAGACCAGTCTTAAAATATCAGCTTTGATGCCGGAATGAACATCAGTAACTATAAATATGCTACTTTGAAAATTTCGCAAATTATTGTAAATTTACGAATTTTTTAACATGGCAGAATAGATCAAAATTTCACATAAACGTTAATCTTGAGGGATATTTTCATCGTAAAGATGTCAAACCACTTTCTAAATATTATTTAGGATACTGGCATGGATATCATAGACTATAGTTTTTCCAATTTAAAAAATTCGTAAGTTATTTGGAATTTACGATTTACTTAACATGTCAGAATAAGACAAAATTGAGTATCAACTTCCATTTTGAGGATCATAAATACGTTAGACAACTTCAAAATTACATTTATGATATTTGTTTGAACATGATTGAATACAAATGTTCTAATAGGAAAATTTCGTAAATTATTCATAATTTACGATTTTATCAATATAAAAAAAAATTGAAAAATTTCCATATAAATATGCATTATACGATTGTTGCATTCAAAATAATAGCATGAAAACTAAACTACGAAATTGACCAAAATAAAATAAATTAATCGATTAGAATAAGATAAATATATCGAAGTGAACGGTGGATACCCTATTAGGCGGGGAGTTAATTCCATCACTGTGTCAAGCGTTATTAGGCGCTGTGTGAAAGCTTATTAGGCGGGGATTTCTTTCTGTCACTGTGTCAAGCGTTTGGTCAAAATCATTTCTCTTAACATGCTAACCATGTTAAGAGAATGTTCCGTACTAGAAATTTATGAAAACATATATATGATGGGGAACTGAGCAGAGTCCACCTATGCCAACTAGTTTAAATTATTATTACTATTATTATTCAATTGATATTATGCAATGTCAGCTAGAGAGGTATGTTTTAAATAATGGGTTATTGATATAATACATTAAATAAGGAATTGGCGCAGTCACCCTTTGGATTTCCAGTATTTTTATTAACCAATCTATGTATTATTCGCTCGAGGGTAAATACTGCAACTTTATTAAACTTTTGTATAAAAAAAAAAAAAAGAAAGAAAGAAAAGAGAGTGCCGAAATCGGATTAATAAATTTGTTATTAAATCAGAAAATAAATCAATTTATGAAAATACTAAATTTTGATTAAAGTTTAAAATAAAGTTTTAAAGATTGTGTTCATTTAAAGATAGTATTTTCTGTATAAAAACTTTTGAATAGAGCATATAGATAAAGAGTTCATATTTATATTTATATATATTTATATATAATCGGTGTGTATGTGTTCGAATGTTGAAGCTTTAATTAGTATAGTTTATAACTTTTACATGTTCGTCATATTATAAGCAATCACATATTAAATTTAAGCGTACACTTTGGAATCAGTGATATTGCTTCCTAATTATCTTAAATAGTTGTTAGATTAAAAAAAAAAAAAAGCCATTAAGAGAAGAATGTCTCAATAATCCTAATTTAAGTTAATTAATGCCGCTGGGAGATAAATTAATTTTCTAGTAAGACTAGTATTTTCCAAACAGCAGAAAATTGTGGACAAAGCTTAATGTCCTTTACGAAAAAGTAATTCGTAAATTAAAGAATAAAATACTCTTATTTAATGTGAAACAGTACAACTGTAAAAATGGGAAGAATTTTACTGTTTGTGTTACAATTAAAGTCTTGTAATTAAGCATCCTATATTGGGAATATATTCCTTCATTCCAAAAGGTATTTTTCTTAATTCCTGACGGAACATTTCGAAGATTATTTTAAGTTGTATGTTCATTTAATTAAAATAATTTAGTGTTAAATCAATTAACTTAGATCTTGTGATATAAAAACTTTATATCCCAAGATTATATATTAACATTAGTCTTTTTTATTAACTTATAATAGACAAATAAAATATAAATATAAAACTAACTAATATTTAATATATATTATTGTATTTTGTTACAAATTTTTATTAAACTTTAGCTTAACGTTTAATATATTTATTTATCGAAAAAAAATATAATTATTTGCGTTGTAGTTCTTTTACACCTTAAACGTTCGTGTGAAAATATTTTATTGATAAGTTTACAGAATTTCTGAGGGTAAAAAAGAAAAAAAAAACATATAATTCCTTAGTATTATAGCATAAAAACCTAAAAAAAAAGTCATCGCTATAATGACATTTTAAATATTTTTTTTGAGCTAAAAGTGCGAAGAGAGAGACGGACCATAAAATCGTTTGATAAACCGAATCATTTACACTCTACAAATTTGTTAAAAAGCGTTAAAAATCCAAAAATTTACACCAACAAAATTAGCAAAGCGAATGAGATAAGACCTATGCTGTAGAGATGGCTCATTTTGAAATTTATTGGGCTTTCAAATATTATGCACTAAGAAAAAAATATCTCATTAAATGCACGCGTCTACAGAAAACGATAGACATTTATGCCTACAAAGATGATTATTAACATTTATAACTGAAAACATCAATTTAGATTTTCAAATGAAAGTACTATTCTAATCATGAGCTATTTCGTTTTGCTGTACTTACTTCTCATTTACCAAAACACTTATTTTCTACATATTTCACCTGCTTAAATTTCCGTGTTATTTTTTCAAGTTCTATTAATCTTCCCTTTCCATTATATTTTTTTCCTTCAGTTTTATAATTTGTTGTTTTTATATATTTTTCCCCTTTATTCTTTTAATTTAGTTGATCAGAATGCGGAGTTTTTTTTTTTTTTTTTTTTTTTTTTTTTTTTTTTAAGAATAAAGACGTTTTTATATAGGTACATTATGTTTTTCTTAAAAACATTACTTTTCTTACAAAACATATTTAAAAACAAGGTAATTTCCCGCTATAGCGATTGAAACCTAATGAACAAGATGCATAAATGAAACAAACTAATAGATTACCCAAACTAGATTAAAAAATGTTTGCACATAAAAACTCCATAATTCTCTTAGTTTCCATTTATATAAAGTATAAGGCAAGCCGTACGTGTGAAATAATAAGCAGGTATGAGGAAAAAAAAAATGAAAATTGGGTAAGAACAGCTATTTCTCAACAAACAAAAGTTCATTGAAACAGGATATCATAGACCCCAAATATACATGACAGTATATTTTGGGTGAGTTTACGCTTCGTTTGCAGCAGTCGTGTCTACTTTGTTCGCCTGACTGAGTGTCATGTTTTTTATTTTTTTTTTTTTTTTTCTTGTTTGACCCGAAACATTTGAAGCGAGTGTTGCGAAAAATTTGCATTTTAAGGTGTTTATTCAATGTTTTGAGCTTATTATCTTTAAACGCCAGTTATGTGGTCCTTTATTATAATTTTATAGTAAAATACCTTATAATCAAAGCTTTTTTTTCTTTTTTCTCAAAGTTTTTCATTTTGATTAACTAAAAATAATAGTTATTAAAAAAGATATTAAATTATTCTCGAAAACAATTCGAGAATTAAGCAGATAAATAAATAAATAATGTTAAGAAGTGTAAATCATTGTAAAATTTATCATACAAGAGATGCAATATTAATGCAATATATTATTTTACTAACGATGTCTTAAAATATATTTTTTGTTTTGCTAAAAACGAAAAAAAATATTATTATTATTATTATTTTAATTATTGTAGATCAGTAGTCCATCCCTTCGTTTTAATTGTATTAAAGGTTCCTTTTGAAAGATACCCATATCGACAATTTATAGTCCCGGGGGTACTGTCTGTTCAGGAGGGAAAACATTGCTCCTATGTGTCCAATTTTTTTTTCTACTTGCCTATAGCTATTATAAATAGTTCTTTTTAATTTTATGATGCTTCGTTAAAAATAACTGTTTTTGTGTACATTTAAGGAAAATTTTGCCCTATATCACCAATTTAAAAAGTTAGAAAAGAGAAATTTCAATGTTATCTGTTGGACGATTTTTGCCAATTTTCCCTAATCTATATCAAAAAACCACTACATACCAATCTCTGTTGAATTCTGTGTAGTAGTTCCTGAGATACAGTGGAACAAAAATTTTCTCTTTCACAAACAGATACCCAGATAGACAGACATTTTCTAAAAATGTTCAAATCGTATTCTGGAGCTCTCAAAATATGTAAATCCATCGAAAAGTAGAAGTCTAATATTTTTACGAATCCAATACTTTCTTCTACTGAATAAAGAAAAAGTAAAAACATTTGAATATCATACGATATCTTTAAAGACTCTTCGCATAAATCAGATTTAGTTTTAACCACAAGAAAAGTGCAATCTTTCATCGAATGACTTTGACAGAAAATTATTTCAGTAAAATGATCATTTTCAGATAGAACTTATCAAATAAATAAATAAATAAATAAATAAATAATAATAATAATAATAATAAAAACATCTATTTAATGATCAGTTTTAAAAATCGCGAAATGCATTCGCTTCTTTGAAAATTTTCCCACAGTAATATTGCAATTAAGTTCAATTTTAATAAATTGATTTCATATAATTGGCGTGTTCTTTTAGAAAATCGTTAATAAAGGCTATTTTTAGATTAATTTAACTGAAACAATCTATATGAATTATTCCATATCATATACGGATCTGAAAACTAGTTCACACACGCCAAGAGTTAAAACGAGTTTGTGTAATCATTTAACACATTTGAAACAAAAATGTTAGAAATATTTCAAATATATTCCTTCGAACGAAAATACAATTTGTTCTCGTATTCAGATATGAATTTACATTTGCAGCATAGATTAAATAATAAATAAAAAAAAATATATATATCTTTTCTAGAAAATGCATAACTTCTAGAATTTCTTCCAGAATAAGAACGTTTTTATTTTAAATTTCAAGATTTACATTCTTCTAAATGACTTTAAAAGCGATGTTTTAATGCTGCACAAATTTGGAAAATAAGTTTTTCCTTTTTTTTTTTTTTTTTTTTTTTTTTTGAAAAATACTTTCACTTTTACTGCACTTCATTAGTATGAATAAAATATGAATCCACTTCAAATAATAATAATTAAAAAAAAATTCAAAGAAAGAATAACTCTGCTAAAGTAGTCCCATTTGAAAAAAAAAAATATCTCAAAATTTTACGGACATAAAATAAGTGCTAACATTTTTTGAACGTAAGAAAAAGTGTTCAATACATACACATCGTTTGTTTGGCATATATGTATTATTATTTAAAACAAATTTATGATCTATATGTCACAATTTATTATTTTCAATTTTAAATAATTTTTTCTGCAAAAATTGAAAATTGCGAGAATCCGACGAAAAAAAAAAAAAAAAAAAAAAAAAATCTCATATTATGAAAATAAATGCCTTTTACTTTAAATTAAAACCTTTACTTAAAATTTATTTAAATGTAAAAAGTTCATTTCTTCATGTAAAAGGTAAAATGTTTATTTCCATATGCATTTTTTTAAAATGTCGATTTTAAAAAAATTATATGAAAATGTATTAAACTGACACAATTATTTAACTACAAGTATAAAATATAAAAAATTCTTTTTCTACTTTATTTTGAAACCAGTTATGCAGTTACGTCAAAATAAAATTGCATAAAATCTATATATTTGGACATCGAGACACATTAAATATTCTAGACACGTTAAATTAAATAAAATTTTATTTCTAGAATTATTTTAATTTAAATAACCATTATGAAATTATTTCATAAACACAATAGAAAAATTTAATATTTTAGTTTTTTTAATAATTAACAGAAATTTAATATTTTTCTCGGTGACTTTTACAATATTGCTTATATTAAAAAATACAAAATTTACCGCTATACTATGGCATTTGTTATTATAATTTATTTACAAATCTTAAAATTAATATTAAAAGACATTGATGATAATTTTTAAAAACTTTCAAACGAAAATATTTTCTTGACGCTCCTACTGTAAGCAGGCAAAAATTGGAAACATTTTCCGGCTCACGAAGTTTCTGAATTGCGTTTAAAATAACTTTAGCATTTCTGCAGTTAAAATGACCTTAATGTCATTGACTACAATACTAATTTCGTAAAAACAAATGCAATAATCTCATTTGTTTAATGGAATATTTAAGTAATTATTTAGAATTTTCTCAAATATCTCATATGAAGCACTGAAAATTTCATTGGTTTCTGAAAATTAAAGAACAAACTTATTCTTTCCTTTTTCGTTTACCCATAACCTTTTAAATAAATGAAGACATGATTTTGAAATTAGGATTATATATTCGTTATTAAATTATTAATAGAATTTATGTTACTTTAACTTCGATATAATTTTCCAAACTATTCTTAATAATTTTTATTATTATAAAATATGAACTTCAATATAATAATTCATTTACCATATAATTCATTTCTAAGCAATTTCTCTGGACGTAGTATAATTTTCTATAGCACTTTCATGACTTATATAAAATAGAAAAGAATGTATTTCCTTAATTTTGGGTAGCATACCTACTTAAAACACATATGACACCACACAGAATTTTAATTTTTTCATAGTAACAAAAACGCATAATACTATTTAAACTGAAATTCGAGGAACTAGATATAGCCCCTAATAAATCTGAATTCTTTTGTTTGCCCTTTGCATACAACATTATGAAATACTATTCTGATTTTGTAAGATATATATGTTTATTTTATTTCGTTTATTGTCTAAATTTCTTGAAAAACACAAATCAGAATATTAGTCCATAAATATAATATATTTGGATAGTTGTGAATGACCCTGAAAACATATATCTTCTCGGTCTTCAACAAAATTTTCAAGTGACAGATTTACAGCACTTAGGGAGGCATACTATTGTAACAATCGCAGCTGTCGTAGATCACAAGTCAGATCGTACACTCCGCAGCAAATATATCCGAGCACTAGCAATAATCCCCGTCTTAAACTAAGGACATGAATCAACAAGGATTTATTTAACAAAGCAGTATTAAGTGTACTTTTTTCAGACGGGGAATATTGCTAGTGCTCGGATACTTTTGCTGCGGAGTGTACGATCTGACTTGTGATCTACGATAGCTGCGAGTGTTACAACAGCATGCTTCCCTAAATTTGGATTTCCTTTTAATGTTTATTTTTCATCACATAGAGGCCAACAGCTAAGAGTCTTAATTTCGGATTCTGGGAACCTCAAAACGTATAAATAAAAACCAAAGTAAATATAGACAAATTTAAGTCAAATAAAATTTAAAAGGTATACAGTTAGTTTAAGGACTTAAAATGAAAAAATGATACAGCGTTGCTCAGCTTAGCCCAACAGCACTTGCTCCATGTTATTATTATTATTATTTTTTATTTTTATTTTTTATGTCACTCTTATGTGTATAAATATGAACCTCTTAAGATATTTCATTTTAAGTGCATATATCTTAGCAATTATAGCCTTTATACTTAAAGAAAAAATATCATAAAAAACGCTTTATGGAAAAAAAAAAAAAAAAAAAAAAAAAAAAAAAATAGATGCTTTAAAAAAAAAAAAAAAGACTGGTATTTGTGATAATTTAGTGTATATATTTCTTTAAATTTATTTATAGTCGTCAGCTAAATTAATTAGATAGTTACTCATTAACAAGAAAAAAAGAAAAATAGTTATTTATCTTTTATTGTATTTCATTCAAGTATATATATATATATATATATAAGATTTGCAAATAATGTTTTTCTGTTTGTATTTTTTTAAATATAATTTTATTTCCTGACTATTTAAATCTTTCTGATTAAACATTTTTTTTCCCTATGTTTAAAAAGTAATTGTAAACAAATAAAATGTAAACGATTCGTTAAAATAATTTTTTTTTTCAATAATTAATTTAAAAGGAAGGAAATTGTATTGAAAACATTTCCATGTCAAAAGAATTATTTTAAAAAAAAAATCATGCGGTTTAATGGCTTATTGGTTTGAAAAAGCATGTATTTTGAAGTTCCATAGAATAAAAGGGAATATTGATTTATAAACAGAGTAAAAATGTTGAAATAATTATAAAACATTCAGCTTATAGATGAAAACTAAGAAATTTGATTGGTGGCCAGTGGCAACTTGTCTTCATTTTTCAGTGGCCGATTTTTCAAGTTTTTGGTCACTCTCTCTCACTCTCTCTCTTGCTCTCTCTCTCTCTCTCTATATATATATATATAAATATTTCCTGAAACAAGTTTTATTGTGCATTCAATATATCATAACAAAGTATTTTTTTTACTAATGTGTCAACAATCATTCAGACTTGAAGATGCTCTTTAAACTTTTTCATTATTGAAAAAACTCAAAAAATTTTAATGAAATATTATCTTGAATTCATAGTATTAAGACGAATTTGCATATACGTCAATGAATTTGAGGCTACAGACTTGTTTTGGACTTAAAAGATTCTAGAAAGAAGACTCATAGAGAAAAAAGTGTATGTTTAAAAAAAGTACAGATAGTCTCCCCCTTTAGTAGTATACAGGTATAATACAGTGCTATGTTATAAATGTTTACAGCAGATATAATTTTTTGTTGAATAAAGAGTATAAAGAGACCTCTTCTGAAAGTAAGGATACAGATTTTTTTTTTTTTTTTTTTTTTGCCTAATCGATCAAATAATGGTAAGTAAAGAAACTGACAAATGCAAAATTTTAAAATAATGTAACA
Organism: Salticus scenicus; assembly: GCA_963930645.1. NCBI lineage: Eukaryota > Metazoa > Arthropoda > Arachnida > Araneae > Salticidae > Salticus > Salticus scenicus. The sequence goes on along the minus strand of OZ005652.1, from coordinate 283,281,695 downwards.
GGTTGTCATAAAGTGGTCAGTGTGGTGGCCCCTTAAGGGAAGATTTGCAGTGGCCACTTTTTAGTTATAATTGCCCTTACTGCTAGCGCCGCAGTTAAATTTCCCCAATAATGCGGCTTAATTAGAAAAAAAAGCGTATCAATCTGTTTTAATAAGAGATTGCACGCTGAAAAATAACTTGTTTAGTTTGCGGGATATAAGATAAACTGGAGTCTTGGTTAACAGATTTCTTCTTTTGTTTTTTCTTTCTTTCTTTCTTTTTTTTTTTTTTTGGTTATTCAATTCAGAAAAAAATTTAATAGATTTAATTACATTAAAAATATTTATTAAATTCCACTTCTGGCCCTTACGTACGTAGTTATTTGGCTTGGTATTAATTGATAGAGTTGGCAGATGTGCTCCCGTGAAGTATCGTGCCAAATTCTGTCCAATTTTTGCGTTAGATTGGTAAAATCCCGATCTGGTTGTAGGACCCTTTTTATGATGCTTCAAACGTCCTCTGTGGAAGAGAGATCCGGGGACTGAGCTCAACGCCTCTTTACTGAGCCGCCTATTAAGGGTATTTGAAGTCACTGAAGTACCAGTTGCCCGTAAGATCGATGATAATAATGAATTGGTGCTTGATTCCATCAAAACCTGTACGTATGTCAATTTGTGTCCAGTTTGCATTACTTCTTCTTGGTGCATCACTTTTCTGTTATAGAGTGTATATATATATATCCTTTCTTCTAATCTTGTTCTCTAATTCTGGTGGCCTTTAACTTTGAATGAGAGTAAAATTACCTAGCCCCTGAAAGTATTAATGCAAATAATTAATAATAATAAAAAAACAGGCAAATATTAAAAGTTAACGAAAATCCTACAAAGGTTTAATAATTGGCATTGTAGTTATATGAACATAATATAACTGGTTATAGAATAATTGGTTTTTTGGTTTAAAATGAGTTTTGAGACTATTTACGTGTAGTGTAATTTTATGGATAGCAACCATTGTGGATATCAACGTTTCATATTAACAACATTTTTACATTTCTGGGCATTCGTTTTCAGTTAAATGACTAAAAATCGTTTTTATTTTAATGTTGAATAAATAAAGATATTATTTACTGCATGCAACATTTATTCGCTCATAAAAAGTTTGCTTTGTATAACTTCCTACATTTTTTTCTTTAATAAATTCCCTGAACAAAGTGTATGCTCTATTCAAAAATGTCCATTTGAAGATTCTATTTTCAGAAACGATATTTTTTTTCATTTATTTTTCTTTTACTTACATTCACAAAATCGAAAATGTAATCGATTTTTTTCCCTCATATCAACTACATTTTTCAAAGCCCCTGTAAATTGTGCTATGAAGGTGATAGAAAAAAAAATATATTTATTCATATATGCTACTTTTACATTTGAAGTCTACTACAATGTCTGATTAAAAATATTTTGAAAATTACAATGTAAAAGCTTATATTTTATTGAAACAAACTGAGTAAGAAATTTTTCACAGCAGAAAAAGTATAAACTATAACTAAATTATCGAAAAGCTGTAAATATTTTTATTTGTCCCATTTGCTTAATAATATTGTTTAAAAATATTTTATTATCATTTCTAAACATAAATGAAAAAAACTTGAAATTTGCATATAGTAAAACGAGAAAATTTTACTAAAAATATTATAATTCTCTATTAAAAGATTCTATTGAATATAATATTTATATAATTCATACATTATTTTGTAAAACACGAATATTTTGAGTGAATAATTCGTACCTAAACTAACAAGCCTTCAAAAGAATTCCAAATATAGTAACCAGATATAAAAGATCCATCAGAAAAAAAAAAAAAAAAAAAAAAAAAAAAAAAAAACAGAATAAGCATGCGAACAAAATACTTAGAAAACTGGTCTGACTTGTTTTATCAAAAATTTTTAATTATTAATCAAGTACATCGTAGGAAAATAAACCTAAATACAGGAGATAAAAAATTTTGATATGAAAATTGTGTAAACACACGCAACCGTGTCGAAAAATAATCGAATACATTTCTTTATAATTTCCTGCCTGATCGAAATAATCAGGCAGGAAATTATTAAGAAAGTTATTAATCAGGCGATACCTATTGTATCTATCACATGGCAGAAGAAAGGTACCAGGAGGTGATCTGTTTACCTGATTAAGTGTAGAATACTGGCACTACAGTTATAAGGCATGTACTAAATTAAGGGATGGTTTGATTTTCTTATGGCACATTTGAAAAATATTTGCTTGAGTTACGATTACTAAAAATGAAATCTAATTATTTAATGATAATAAATAAGAGTTTGCTCACCTTGACTGATAAGTGCTGCTACCACTTCATTTACAAGTTTTTAATGCTTGTTTCAACTGAGATTTATTGCAAATTAGATGAAATCGTGCTGTTATGTATAATTACATTTTTCGCGTTTTAAAAGGTTGAAATACGAATGAAATATTTAAACTAATTTTTTCTATAATAATTTATGTGTGTTATTGAAGGAATTCAATATTTGGTTTAAAATTTTAAAATGTTCTTTAGTCTTGACAGTTGACTGTTTCCTTTTTCATTTTAACGAGAAAATTAGCTGGTAAAAATGTAAACCGTAGTTTAAAAACCTGAAAATAGTAATTTGAAAAATAATGTTTTCCCTAGTCTAAGTTTAGAAACGGGATTACTTTTTGTTCAAACTTATGACTTATTTAGAGTAAACATTTTTTGAAACAAGATGGCAGTAATTTTATATTGAGAAAAAATGCGTGGTTGACTTTTCTGTTGTTTTAAGTTTCATTTGGGCATTAATTTTAGCAAAAAAAAAAAAAAGATAAAAGTTAATATTACTAAGAACTATGTTAAGTTTGCGTTAAAAAAGTAGCCAAAAAAATTAATTTGTCATTTCAACTAAAGTGCGTATTTTATTGAAGCCCCATAAGCGATCTTACCCCAAAACAGACGGCCATCTCACCCTAAGATTGCAGTAATATGCCAAACAAAAAAATTTGAATATTTTTTATTAACACGCTTTTATATTAGCTTCGCCTGTATGTATGTATGTTTGTATGTTTGTAACCACTCTGGGAGCAAAGAAAAAATCTATATTGTAAAAAAAAGACTTTTCGTGCGTGAACACCGTGGCTGCGAGGTAAAGAGTCGCGCTACGAACCTAAAGGTCTATCGTTCGAGCCCAGTCAGTTTTTTAAAAATGGTTTTTGTTTAATTCTAAATTATTTTAATTAAAGATTTAAATGTATGTAAATATTATGGTGTGTCACTCGCACGCTTTTCTCTAACCCTGCATTTTAATACTAAGGTAGATAGTCTGTGCTTTTTAGTTCACATTTCTATAAAAGCGTGTTCTTTAATTTTTTTAAAAACTGTAATATTATTATTTCAAAATTTTTATATTTTAAAGTTAGGTGTATTTTTTTAATATATACTTAAAAGTATAAATTTCCACAAGAGATCAATATATAATGAATATAGTTAACAGGTGATTTTACAGGAATTTTAAACAAGAACTACAGGGTCTTCTCCCAATCAACCCTAAAATAAAATTCTTTAACATGTTACTATTCATCAATCTTCAAAAATATTTAATTAATTGAAGTAAATGTAAAAAAAAAAAAATAATAATTTACCCTTTTCGTAACGTGGGAGAACAGAATAATATTTTACATGAGCATGCATTATGAGTACTATTTCTCATCATAATGATGATGGATCAGTTTTAAAATATCATTTGTGATACTGGCATGAATTTAATTAACTATGAGAAATTTACTTTAAAAATTTCCTACGTATTCTAAACACATGTACGATAAATAATAATTTTGTCTATTCACATTATAGGTTTTATATAAGAAAGTACATGAATATTGACCTAAAGAAACAGTTCTCCTCATAAGGTGTTGCTTTAAAATACCAGCTGCCCGTGTACATATTTAGTATATGCATTTTTCAAACTTCAATCGGGCTGAAAAGGTTAGTTTTAAATAACTATTATCTTTTAAATAATTGCACCAAACAACGAGGAATTCATCTAAACATTTAACAGAAAGAAGAGTTTGCAGCACTAAAATAAAGTCTTAAATTTTTCAGAGAAATTAATAGGATACTTCTAATAAGGAGTAGAAATGTCAATGAATCTCTACATAAACTGTAAGAATTTGGTGTAAAGAAATTGCGTTGATACCTTTAAAAAGTCTCTAAAATGACCCCCCTCCACATGCACACACATACACACACACACACACACACAAAAAAAAAAAAAAAAAAAAAAAAAAAAACACTGACAGGAAAACGCCTGCAACATTAGTTCTCAAATTTTAAGTAAGTACACGTCTTACTAATATAACTTATCAGAAAAATTTTAACCACCTTAATCCTTTAGAACTCTTTCATTAAAAGAAGAAAAAATATTTTCTGTGATTAATGTATCATCAAGTTGCAGAACACCTTCAATCGGATCAGACTAAAGTATTTTTAGATACAGAATAAATATCTGTAGTTATTTCAGAAAATAAAAATAAATAAAGTTGGATGTCTGAGATTATATAAACAACTAGGAAAAGAAGACAAGATTTATTTCATTTGGAAATTTAGGGGCAATAGTGTGATGGTGTTGTTATCTATAGGCTACAGCGGAAATACTGTGTTTGAGAGTGGCGCAAAATCAGAAACAATACACCAAAGCACTAAACAGTGAATATTTGCCACTCAGCTGTAACCTGCGTAGAGTGGGGAGGAGGGTGAACATTTTTCTTCCAACAACATGAAACATCAATACATACACATAACATCTAATGCTTTCGTGATAACTAAATTAACGTTTTAACATGCCAAGCCAAGAGTTTATATATGAATATAGTGCAAGTCATTTCGACTACGTTTGTTCATAAAATCCATGAGGATGGCCATCAATATGAAACAATCGCCCATCGAATTTTTCGACACTTACCAGATAAAGACAGATGGTTTACTGATCCAAACTAATCTAAAAAATTCCTAATCATTCTATAAATGTAATGTGCGTCTCGTTAGTGATGTACCTCACCTACAAATGGTGGGCAATCCCCTAGGGCATCTGCTTGAAAGAAAACCACGTGACACGCCATCTTGTACAATGCGGTATGTTACCCTATGTTTCTTACTATAAAAATATGGGACATAAGAAATTGTAAAGAAGTGTCCAGCATTTGCTTTTTATGTAGTATGCATATGTAGTTTGGAGCAATTTTAACCAGCAATTGTTGAAATATATCTAGAAGATAAAATAACAGAAGATCAGTAATAGCAATGGCACCTGACGTCTGGTATACACCCAAATTAAATCAGTATTCTTTTTCATCATGTGCATCTCGTGTATCAAGTTTGGTGCACTTATACGCTGTAGAAGCTGAGATATTGTTTCATGTACAAGGGAAAAGTTGCGGTATAGTAGCAACACATGTCTGCTGATATGCCCCAAAATTAAATCAACAGAGTTTTTCTTAATATTAGTAGAGCCCACCAGCATATCATATCGTATTTTGTGGAATTACACAATGTACAGATGCTATGATGTAGCACTTTTGTCAATGGCAGAAATCGCAATATAAGAGCGCAGCCTGTTAATATATATGCTCCAAAATTTAATAAGCACCAATTTTTGTCAAGATGCAGCTATATATGCATATATATTGTGAAATTTTGTTTATTAGTTCATACTTTAGTGATTTCATAAAATGTTTTGTCACACACAAGCAAATGGATACTTTATAAAAAGAAGCAGATTGTGTTATGATATCTCAACAGTCTAATTCCATCAAAAACGGAGATTCAAACTTTTTACGAATACAGAATTTTCTTTCTTTCGTTTTTCTTTTTTTTTTTTTTTTTTTTTTTTTTTTTTAGAGAAGGGAGTAAAAATATTTACTCTAAAGTCTGAACATTCAAACAATCAATCAATAGCGAATTCTTACTACAGAACAAATATATTAGTTGACTCGTTTCTTCATGTATTTATAAAACCTAATTATTTCTTTAATGAGTATTTTAAAAACTTAAGATTTAGAAGTCAATTCTCAGTTTATAACTACTTCAATATCCTGGCAAACAGCTGTACATTTTTAGAACTTGCGATAAAAGAACATCTGTTTAGGTGAAAAAAAAAAAATGATACGAAACAGGCAGCGTTTCAGCATCTATATGTTATATATAGGTTAATTTATTTTTTTAGATTTCAGTAAAAAGGCGTCAGTTTTTGTAACTTTTGACATTTTTCACATCTTGAATATTTCTTCATTGAGAAACAAGAGTTCTTGCACTAAATATCAAAAAAAAATATTTTTATCGCTGCTGGAAAGAAATTTGTATACCGAAATGAAAATGGCTTTTGACGCAGTTCATAATTGAAAATAAAGGAATTCTGAATGTTTAATTTTCGTTTTAATTAGAATTTTCTGGTAAAAAGATTATATTTCAAGTTTGAAAACTTTAATTATGTTACTGCGGATTCATAAAGGTTTTGTTAACCTTATAATAAGATTAATCTAAATTTTACGGAGATCACAATTCCGATATGAGATACTGCGCTTAATACATTTATGTCATAGTTACTAGAATGTATTGAGGTATACAAAAAGAAAATGTTATTCAAAGATTGGATTGAATAGAAGAACCAAAAACGAAATTTAAGATGAAAATGACTTCAGAGCTGCAACGATGTATTAAAAAATATTTATAAATAAGATTTTAGTAATGATTTGAGACGAATAAAATGCAAAGAAGTGGTAATTCAAAAGGAAAAAAAAATATTATATCCTAATGTACACATGTTGTTTTTGTTTTATTACCACATGTTTAGCATAAGCATTTAAAACAAGTAAATAGTTTGATAATTTTACATTAATGGAGTTTACGATTCTGAAAGTGTTTTAGTAGTTTCGGTTTTCAAAAATGTAACTGTTGTGTCAATAAAAAATTAAACATTTAAAAGGAAATTTTAATTTATGGACCGGTGAATTTTAAGTAACATTTAACTTTTTGCTATTATAGAACTTGTGTAATTTGTGTATAAAACGATTTTTCACAAAACATTCTCATAAAAATTTCTAAATAAAATGATTTACTTTAAATGAGTGTTGCATTTATGAAAGTAAATTAAATCACTTTTAATTATATATATAATTGATTTTTAAATTGTATGTTTGCTTCTGCATTTAATAAATAGGATTGAGCGAGAAGAACTGATTATAAGTACATTTTTATAACCACATAACCTGTTAACCATAAAGGATTTTAAAAAAAAAAAAAAAAAAATCGAAATTAATTGAAACCGGAAGCCCACCTTCATTATACTATTTCATAAAATATTTAGAAAAATATGTAAGACAATACTTAAGAAAATAAATTCAAATGAACCTCAGCTAAGGGAATTAAAATACTGTCTCCACTCTTTGACATCTAAATGAATATTAATATTGTGTCAGGTTATCAGCACAGCAATGAGTCAATCTATCACAATTCACAATTTTGAACTATTTTTTATTAATGTTAAATTTCATTCATATAGAGCAGTTAGTTTAAAATTTAATTTTAATTTTTATTTCTTATAACGTAAAATCTAGAAATATTTTTTCATTTGAAATTTTCTATTACATACATTTTGTAATAAAGAAGTACATATAATACTTTTAATCTTTAGTGATTTTTAAGGGGATTGTGGGCTTTGAGAATCGTAAAACCCGAAAAAAAAAATCAAATTTCCGTTATCGTTATATTAATTTTCTATGACAAGTTCTGAACAACATGCAAGAAACCACATATTTCGAAGTTAATATTTTTTTAATTTACAAGGGTTTGAAAAAAATTAAAGGACTGTGTGTAAGTGTTCATATATGTTTTATGAAGGTAAATTTAATTTTACAAATTTATAAAAACAAAGGAAAAGAGATTAATATAATTAAATGATAAAAAAAATGTATTTTTTTAATTTAAATAATTCACTTAATTGATAAAATAGAACTTACAAATTATAACTGCTTCAATTTACAAATTATAATAGAATTTTTCAAAGTATAACTACTTCATTAAATAGCATTTCATTGCCTTTTAATAGAAGCATAAGTCCTCATTTTAAAATAAAGCAATTTTTATTTAGGGGTTTTGAAAAGTAATTTTAATTCATACTCCTTCCCCTAAAGAATTAAACCGTTTTCGCTATAATTTATGTTTTTAAGAATGTTCTTTCAAAATCATTACCAACATATTTCTAACATATGTCTACATACAAAAAAAAAAAAAAAAAAAAAAAAAAAAAAAGCCGTTGATAATTATAATGCTTCTGTTCACATAAAAATGCTATTATTACTTTCGAGCAAAAGATTATAGTTCTAAAATCAGATTTTTAACGGATTAATGACGACTGACTGTCGCGGATTATGAGTTCATCTTTTTATCGTCTGCATCCGTTAGTTTGATTGACAGCTGGCGTGTATTTTTTATGCCAAATTAGTTTGACTTTTGTACGACAAATTAATTTCAAAAGTTTTTGGATTAAAATATACGGGAAACAAAAAAAAAAAAAAAAAAAAACAGTTTGGCGTTCTTTTTCGCTTAATTTTAACTACACCAACTTTTTCGGTTGGCACTTTTTGCTTTGAGACTGACAGGTTTCTCATTACTTTTCCACTGATTACGTTTGCGAAAAGACGCTTTAAAAAGGACGTCCTCTCCCTCCCCGCCTAAATTGCTGTGGTGGAATTCGCATCATTACTAATGGAATTATACTTATGATGAAAATCAATTGTCTTTATCTTTGTTAAATGATATAGTCTCTTTGACGTTTCATGAATAAAAGACAGTATCTATAGACTTACTTTTGTTTTGCTTGATGAGTATGTCTTCTTCATCATTCTAGTTAAGATATACGACACGGCTTTTTAAAAGTTGAACCTGGTTTGCAATTACTTCAGTACAGAACTTATGGTGCCTTGTAAGCTCCCCCAGTGTTTTGGAATGGAGGGGAGAATAGACTGCACATGATCACAAGAAGTTTTGAGTGAGGACGGAAAAGAACGCAATTAAAAAAAAAAATGCAGTGTTCAGAACTATTTTCAGTGGCGAATCTTCATCGATTCTGATAAACAGAGTTCATGATATTTTGATACTGACTCCTGATGCCTAATGGTATTACTCATCGTTCGCCGTTACAAATATTTGTTGTGGAGGAAAGCAGTAGATCGAAAGGTAAATTTTTACAAGAATGTGTCACCTCTTCATCACTTCTCAGCACTATACTGGATCTTTTTTTTTTTCATTCTATGAGATGTTATAGATTAAATGCGTCCTGTTGCGCGTGTCATCTGTGCATCATCTTCTGGTTTGGTGAAGTATATTTTTCAACGTGCCAATGAAAGTTTAGTGAAAATTGAGAGCTGCTGGTTCTTCAGATTTAGATGAAATGTATGTAGCAGCGTACGGCTATACTGGTAAAAGCTTCTGTGTATTTTTTCGATGTGTTTGTGCATCATCTTCGAAAAAAAAAAAAAAAACACTGTGTGCAGTGGTTCCAGCACTTCAGTACTCCGCCACTTCTTTGGAATTCTAGAACAATACATTAATTAATTTTTTTTTTGTGTGTGCGCAAGCCTGTACGGCTCAAAGTGATTTTTTTTTCAAGAGTTTTACGATGTCTTTCTTTCTTTTTCTTTTTTTTCCCATTCGATTTCATTTTACATATTTCGACTTGAAGTAGCATTTCATTGTCTTTCAATAGAAGCATAATGTCCTCATTTTAAAATAAAGCAATTTTTATTTTGGGGTTTTGAAAAGTAATTTTAATTCATACTCCTTCCCCATAAGAACTGAACCGTTTTCGCTATAATTTATTTATTTAAGAATCTCTTTCAAAATCATTACCAACGTATTTCTAACATATGTCTAGAAAAAAAAAAGTAATAATAATAACAATAAAAAAAATTCCGTTAATAGTTATAATGCTTCTGTTTACATAAAAAAGCTAACATTACTTTTGAGCAAACGATTATAGTTCTAAAAATAGATTTTTAATGGATTAATGACGACTGACTGTCGCGCATTATGAGTTCATCTTTTTATCATCTGCGCCCGTTGGTTTGATTGACAGCGACAAATTAATTTCAAACATTTTTGTATTAAAATGTACGAGAAACAAAGAAACAATTTGGCCTTTTTTGGGGGGTAGGGGGGGCTTAATTTTAACTACGTCAAATTTTTCGGTTGGCGCTTTTTGCGTTGAGACTGACAGGTTTCTCGTCACTTCTCGACTGATTACGTTTGCATAAAGACGCTTTCAAAAGGCCGTCCTCTCCCTCCCCGCCAAAATTGCTGTGTTGGAATTTGCATCATCACTATTGGAATTACACTTATGATGAAAGCCAATTGTCTTTATCTTTGTTAAATGATATATTCTCTTTGACGTTTCATGAATAAAGGACAATATCTATAGACTTATTTTTGTTTCGTCTGATAAATATGTCTTCTCCATCATTCCAGTTAAGAAGTACGGCACGACTTTTTTTAAGTTCAACTTGGTTTGCATTTACTTCAGTTCAGGCTGATTAAAAAGGCCTTTTAAATGTAAATAAACAAACGGTAAAGTCGGCGGCGATTAATCATATAAATTTTTAACTTTTAAAATACTTTAAATTTTGGTTAAAACAATGTTAAAAAAATGTGCAGTTCAAAAAATATAAACTTCTAAAATGTTTGATTGATAAATAATGATAACTGGTGAAATTCACTTACATGTTATTTTCTCTGAATGTGTTTTTAACGATTTTCTCCTCTTCCAAATGTCTCTCGAGTCACAATTTTCGTTTAAAATTAACAAAAATTTCTTTGAACTTTTTTATGTTACATTTTAATGAAATCTGGGTATCCTTTTCATGTTTCGCCTAAATTTAGGTTTTTAAAACTCTGTTTTATTGAGCAACAGCTTGAAATTTTCATAAATAATCAGTATATTTCACAATTATATTTCTTAAATAAACTTTTGAACAAATATAAAACCAGACACCCAAATATGTTTAAAATATGTATATGAATTATAAGAAAGCAAAAAAAAAAAAAAAATATATATATATATATATATATATATATATATATATATATATATACATATATATATACATATATATGTATTAAAAAAAAAAAGAAAAGAAATTAACGCGAGAGGCATTTAATTTTTTTTATTGAAAATAAATAAATAAATAAATAGTAATTGCTTTTATTTTTATATTACAATTAATATTGTAATGCTTAAATGCATATTAATACAAAAATTTAAAACTTTTGCTGAAAATTTAAAAATATTTATTTATAATGCCCACCGCCATCTTAAAAATAATATCACCTAAATCATGCATTTAAGTAACAAATACTTGAAAGTCAAGGTGTCATACTACATCGATTTATTGCAGATAATCGATTTTGTAATTGATTTTTTTTTTTTGTAGCATTTTTCCAAATACAAATAACAAGAGAAAAAAAAAAAGAAGAAGAACAATTTCAGAGATTCAAGATATTTATACAACACGTAAAGAAACATATTTCCTAATATAGAAATTATTCTAAGATAGGAAATCTGTAATTTCATTTTAATTTCTGCTACTTATTAATCATTTAGATGAAAAGAGTTAAAATACCATTCAGTCCGTTGAAAGTCTCGAAAGTTCAAAAATGAATAACAATGAATGCACTCGTTGGAATTTCATTAATAATGGAATCAATGGCATATTTTCAGCCTTTCCTTTGTCTGTCATTAGAAGTAAATAAAATTATTTCCATACATTAATATTCAAATGTGACTAAGAATAATAGTTTATTGTCAAAAGGATAATAAATATAGACTCATAAGTCTAAAAATTATTGTCAGTTGTTATTTCGAGAAATTGAATTTCATTTTAATAAAGCATCCGTATATCAAAATTTTAGGTTTTTTTGTCAGTGAGCAAAAAGCATAAAATAATAATTAGTTCTATATCTGATTTTTATGTAAAATACTGTTTTTTATAACAACTGTAACAATTATGTTAGCTCATTTTATTCATATTTATATTACATAAATGTATATATATATATATGTGTATGTGTGTTGTAGTCAGTAATTAATAGATTTCGATAAATTATTTGTCGAATTTTAAAAATTTAAATACACATTTAAAAATTTAGTTATTTAATTTAAAAGAAAAAAAACAACAGTTTTATAAATAAAAATACAAATTATATATTTAATAACAGTAATATAGTAATATAATAAAAATTTCCTACATAAATATTAAATTAATTGAACGAATACCTGAGAAATGTAGTTTTTACAAAATTAAAATGAGTGTTGCGTTAAAATGTTTAACACATTTTTAATACATTAGAACATTTCATTTGTTTTAATTAGTTTATTTCAATGTTTTGGTTTGAAAATTACTGAAATTTTAGATAAAAATTTTAAAATGCGTTCCACTTTATAATTCATATTATGATAGTTACATAATTCTAAAACAGAAAATGGATTGTGCTTTGTGTACAATTCTATTACTTTAAGTTTTCATAAGCAGAAAACTTTGAATTATCTTAAAATACATAAAGAATTTATTTACGTCTATAACAAACTATAAAGATTAACAGCAATTTAAACTAACTTTAAAGAGATATTATATGCATTTAGACTGAGAGAATTCACTTAATGAAAGATAAAAACAGTTCATATCTATGCGTCGAAGTATCTTCATTCTTTTTTTTTTTTACACTGAGAAATAAAATATATATATAAATACCACCTTCATCTAGAATGAATAAGTGTCTATTTTCTAAATCCCTTAACGTAAAATATATATTTCCGGGCTATGCGCATAAGGCACGCCAAAAAACTGAATAGACGAAATGATCGAGAATTTCTAGTCTACACATTTCTAGATGGTAAAACAATATTCTGAATATTCTGAGTATTCTGAATCTTTTGTATGGCGAGAAATTCTCGCTTCATTATCTAGAATCGGGTCATAAACAAAGATTATAGTTGCTGAAAACCGCCTCTTGTGTTCGCATTTATTTGGAGATATCTTCAAATAGGTTTGACCTCGATAATATAGAAAAACTCTTTAGAATTCTAATAGGGGTTTCTAGAACTTGCTTTCAAAGGGGAATAGAATGTATAAGGAAGACATGGAACTATTTTTTCTAGAGCCACAATTTAGATTCTAGATGTCAGTTACAGAATTTTTTCTCAGTGTATTTCTGTGCACTTAAGATGTGTACAGTTTTGTGCTGTACACTTAAGATATTACAAAATATCCAGGTCGTTCTTGATACAAAGTTGCTAAAGGACGAGAAAAGTCCTTCGCCATGTTTAAAAAGAGATAAAAATTTTCTATAAATCCAAATATATTTATTTTTTTACCATAGTTAATCTTCCAAAACTATCAACAGTTTTTTTTAAATTTTTATTACACAAACTTTTTTTCCTTTATGTGATCGTAAAAAAATCTTTAGAAAGTTTTCTGTTTAAAATTTGTGGTAATAAGTGTTCCGGATAAAACTGGCACATTCAGTAGCTATAGAGCAGTATAATGTAATAAATATATTATTTATTCCTAAATATGTCATCAATGCTTACTTTTGTTACGTATGAAATGAGAAAAAATAGATGTGATAGTCCTGTACTACAACACATTGTAAAAGCGTTTGGTAACGTTAATTTTATGTATATTTCCCGCTTCTTTTATTTTTCCTTTATTTTTTATTTTTTGTAATTTTGAACACATTGTTGGTAACAACAGTCTTTTTTCTTTATTAAATATTTCTAATTTCAGAAATTATCAATATTTATCTGATATATATGGTGGTTAACAGTATATTCCAAAAGCATTACTGATAAAATTTTCAAGCACCTCAGCTTCCAAAATTTTTCAGAAACATACCACTTTTTTTTTTTTTTTTTTTTTTACAGTGTAGTTTAATTTAAATTGTTACATTATGATTTGTAAAATATCGATAATTTTTAAAAGGTAACTAATTATTGGGATAAGTAACATTATGTTTAGTATATTAAAGCGTAACCTTTTTTGTTTTTGTTTTTCATAACGTTATTATTAACTTAAATAAATTTAAACATCTTTGAAATACTGTTGTTCGAATGCTCTTGGAGAAATATTCAGCCTGTAAAAATAGATTTAGCAAGAATAATTAATGCAAACAAACAACAATGCACGCATAATAAATGCAATTATCGGATGTATAATAAATGTGATTATTGAATGTTGCATGAAATGTAATAAATTAATAAAAAAAAATAAAGGAAAAGACAAAGGAAAAGGTTCAGAAAATAATATTCTTCTTTTGTGTAGTTTAGCAGTTAAGTAATACAATAAAAAGATAAAAACAAAATTCAATTTCGAATTCGTTATTATTCCATTCTTTTATGGTTCATGAAGTATTAAAATACAAAGGAAGGATTTCTTGTGAGAGGACACAATTTTTTTTATTTTCCTTTTTGTCTCATATTCTAATTTCCGATTGGTGGATTCTTTCAAAAGCGATTTGCAATGAATGTCTTCCTTGTTATATAAAATCAATTGTTTAAATTTGAAGATAATTTAATTTTTATAGCAATGATTTTCTAATAACTGTGTTTATTAAGCGAAGTGTATTCTGAACTTCATATACATTCCTCCTAAAAATTAATATCGACATGCATTAAAGAATTCGAAAGCAGTTTTATTCTAATTATTAAAAAAAATATTACAATTGTACATTATAACTCATGGGGGAAAAATAAATAAGGAATTTGTGTATACGCTCTAGTAGAATATTAATATTTTAAAATCTTGAAAATGAATTGTGAATAATATAATTTTGATTGAACTTTAAAATAAGAGATTATTTTACATTAAAGGAACTAGTTTGCATGCACATGTACCCTGAAAGTTTTCCAATACTGCAATTTAATTATGTATTATGTATTTTAAATAAATTGAGTAGTAAGTAGCGTTCTTACAGTTAAAAACTTTAAATGATACATACTTACTGTTAAAAACTGCATGCATACTAATTATCATTTATTTAGCGGATTCTAGAATTTTGCCTAAATGAAAATTATGAATAAAATTTTTATTATTCTTTTCAAGATCCACAAAAAGTAACACTCATAGTTTAATTTTGATGGATGGTAATGTGGCCATTACATTTTACTCTACAAATATACAGGATGACTAAAGACCGTTTCTACCTTTTAAACTGATGAAACGGCTGCAGATATAAACATAAAAAAATTTTTTTCTGGACATAGTAAAGTGGATTTGTTCTTTTGGGTGCGAAAGCCAAAGCGATAATTATTGAAAACAGTGAATTTTGCGTCCCTATCTCGAAAACAGTACAAGATAGTGCAGAAATCGTACCGTATCATTGCTATAGCAAGAAAAGACACCTTGTAGATATGAATTTTAACATTTAATAAAGACAGAACACTTAAATTGTGCATTCATTTATTTACGATTTTCTGCACTTTGACGTGAGGAAGTGATCTTAATAAGAAATACAACTATTTGTATGAAAATATTTATTATCTATTGTTTCATACTATTCTTCCGATGTTCGTACCACACCTAAATTTTCGATAATCACAGTTCTCATCTTCAGCTCCAGTGCAAAACTGTCCCTTGTTTACGTAGCGCATGTGTCTCCCGCTACGCTTTAACTGGTGCTATGTAAAATTCAAACAAGGATCCAAATGTACATATAGCAGCTTACGGACAGAAGTTTTAATATCGAAAATAAAGATGTTTTATAACAAATAGTTGTCACTTTCTTTCTACAAACGTTTCTTCACCTAATTGCGTAGGAAAACTCAAACAAAAAAACGTTTTAAGCATCAGATTTTAGCATCCATGTCCACAAGGGCCCTTTCCGTAAAAATTCGAAGATGCTCCAACACTTTATAATTAACTTATTCCCCTATATTGTACCATTTTCGAATAGGAAATTTAACTCTGCCGTTATATACCTGATGACACTGTAAATAAACGTACCTATTGTATATAGCCACTTTACTACACCTAAACACCACGTTTATGACTACAGCCACATCCTTTCAGCAATTAAAAAGAAGGAAAACGGACTTTGCGGGTACATATTCACCCTCTAAATGGACTTTTAAGGTAATTTATAGCGTTCACCGAAGACCTAGCTCGTACACAAAAGTCTAAAAGAAAATAAAAATATGCCAATACAACTTTTGAATGTTGATTTTGAATTATGCTTAGTATTTTCTTCATAAATTTACTTTTGGTATGCTATGTAGCATAAGAAATTTGTTGACAAACTACATGGCTTTAAAAAATAATAGATATTTTACTGTAAATATATGTTAATATATAAATTTTGTTTTGTGTATTTATGTTTTCATATTAAAAAAAAAAAAAAAAAAAAAAAAAAAAGAGTAATAAAAAAATATCTCAGTGAAAAGAAAATTTGTTTTATAAGTTCTCAATAATTATTATATGAAAAGGCTTTAAAACACAAATAATATCTCTTGTGATTTTCTTAATAATAGTGTCATTAATTTATAATCAGTAATATATATATCAAACTCTGTAAATTCGTAGGTTTTGTATTTTTTTAATTTAAAAAAATAAAATAAAAATAACAAAGTAATAAAATACCTTAGGTATTTCTTCATTTATGTTTATTTTATTTTTGTGCTATTCACTAATCCTTTTTGCAATTAATGATTTAATTCACAGTAACATATACAAAAAATCATCGTTCGCCCAAAATTGATAAAATTTAGCATTTAACTATATTTTTACAATCTCTCTAAATTGGAAGATGCAGTGAGTCAATAGAAAAAATATTGATGCGTAAATAATCAGGATAAATCTAATTAATATATGTTCACTTTAGAAAGAAATATACGTGCACCACATGACTTATATATCAGCTCTATTACTAGATTCAGTTTGGCTGATTTAAAGTTCTTAAAAACAAATGCTTAAAAAGCCAGAAAGCATGCATTTTATTTGGAAATCCTTTCAGGACACATATATGAATTGCAGAAATTCATCATTATAATGATCAAACACCAGGAAGGAAGACTGAATTAATCAATAGATAATTATATATGGAAATGAATCATTGTACAAAAAATATATATTGAAAAAGTTAATAAATGTAGAAAAAAATTTTCTTCAAATACTGTTATCTAGGGCAATTACAGCAGCAAGTAATAATGAGTAAAAATGAGTTGTTTCTGAGTCAGTGACCAAATAAATTCACTACCATTGCTCAACAACATAAAAAACACAACAATGAATTAAAATACATTTAAAATGTGAAAAAGAAAAGAAAAAAAAAAATTACCGAACATTACCCATTTGTATTTTAATTTACATGAAGCAAGAATAATTTAAGAGTATTGAATACGATACTTTTTAAACATTTAACATTGCGATTAAAAAAAAAAAAATGAACAATTAGAATGATTATTATTAAACATGAAGGGAAAACTATAGAATTAAACTATTATTTACAGATTTTGTACTAAATTTTTACATAGTGCTATAATATATTATTTTTATACTGTAAAAGTAGCTAAATATAAATATGCTAATATACAACATTCATTTTTGCTTGGATTTACCCAATATATTTAGAAAGGAAGAAACGAGGTCAGTTCTTTTAAAGATATATATATAATATATATAAATATCCTTGTTATTATTTCATAATATTTATACTAATTAATATTAATTTCACTTTGATATAATATGTTAACTTTTATCTTAAACAGCTTCATAATTTTTGTTACTGTTTACAGAATAAAAAAATACTATAATGTTAATTCACGCTTATGCTATATATAAACTACATTTTATAACCCTTATATTAAAGCTGAAATAGTTATTTAAATCTATAAAGTTACATATGTAGTTATTGATAATAAATTGTTGAAATATACTTCAAATTTCATAAATTAGTAGAATGAAATACATAGAAATAAAAATTAATAGTACCTGAAATGCAGTGAAAATATTGTTTGATTAATAAGTTCAACAACTCATTCAACCAAACAATCTCAACAACACAACCCTACCTTCTTAGTAAAACATCTGCTAACCCTTTTTCCACTTTTTTTCTTTTCTTTCTTTCTTTCTTTTTTTTTTTTTTCTTTTTTAATGATTATAATTATTATTTTTAAATAAAGACCATAATTTCACCAGCATTATACATAATTTTGTTAATATTCGTATTTTTAAAATCTGATGAGCAAAATATTTTTATTCTGAATAAATGATAGAAAGGTAATATTTCTATATAAATATACATTTTTTATACCCGACAGGTAATTTTGTTTAGGTCCCATAAGTCTAACAAGAGCAAAGATATGCTTCTGGTAGTAATTTAATATGTATTGATATTTACTTATTTATTTTTTCATATTGTTTGTTTTCCCATAAGACATGCTAAATGTTATAGCAATGCTAGTACACAATCCTCGGATATGTTTACACTATTTTGAATATTAGTAAAAAATGGAAGGACGTTGGAATCCCTATTAACTATCTGTTAATAATTATTAAAATAATATTTAATAACACTGCGCTGCAAAAAAATTCTTTTTTGAACCCTGATAGTACTCTTGCTGATTGTTGTGTAAAATGATATCTTAAATAGAAATATGACACCTATTTTGTCCAATCACACACCGTTTTCTCGGGACGCCACCCCCACCTCACTTTTTATCACTGTTCGGTAATTTTATGGCCATGAATTTGATTTAGATAATGGAAAAGAATTATTTTAATACTTAATATATATATATATATATATATATATATATATATAATGTATAATAAATAATAAGAATAATTGAGTAATAAAATATAATAAATGTAATATATAAAATCCCCCGTACAATTTTTCCTTACTGCAAATGTTCATATTTTAGAATTTTCCATCTCTGTAGCCCGTCAGAAGACATTTAACAGTTAAAATAATTCTTTTGCCTTCTACAAATCAAATTTACAGCCATAAAACTATCGAAAAGTGATAAAAATGAGGCAGCGTCCCTAAAACATTGTGGGTGTTAGGTCAACATGGGTGCTTTATTCGAATTCAGGAGGTTATTTTACACAAGAATTTACAAAATTTTTGTTGGGGCCGATTTTCATGCAGAGCAGTGTAATTTTAAAAGCGTTTTCATGCAGTGCATTGTGGAATAAATAAATGAATAAATTCTACACTTCCGGTTAGAGGAAAAAAAAAAAAAGTTTTTTTTTTTTTTTTTTTTTTTTTTTTTTAATTGATCGATCCCTTTCGTTCCTCCTTTGCGTTAACCGGGTATTTATGATACTAAAGACTTATTACTCAAAAAAAAAAAAAAAAAAAAAAAAAAAAAGTTGTAAAGGAGAATTTTCAGCAATACCGCTCTTTTGTTGTTTTTCCTTATACATTAATTTTTTCCTCGTTTTTACATTCAAAACAACTTTCCTCCTATGCGTACACAGTGTTTTTATGATTCTGAACCCTTCTAACTCACAAAACCGCCTAAAAGACAATTTACGCCAATACCGCCCTTTTGTTTCTTTTCCTTATATATTCATTTTTATACCGTTGTTGTATTCAAAACAACGTTCCTCCTTTGTGTAAACAGGGTATTTATGGGAATTAAAAGGATCCTGGACGATAGGTGCCAGCCCTACCCACCCGCTCCTCGATGTTTTTTCCTAGTCAATTTTGTCCTTTTATTACTTCCGGTGTGAGCCTTTTTTTTTTTTTTTTTAAACATACTTGACATTGTGAGATTTTTTGGTTTCCGTCCCATGCTATTTCTATGTGTTTTTAGCATTTTCCCCCCTCGTTTTCTACATTCTAAAGAGCGGTGGATCCTTTTGCGAATGAAAAAAAAAATAGATATTTACTAGTTTCAGATCTGCAACTAACTGAAAAGAGTTGATTTCCTTGCAGATCTGAAACGAATCGCGTTCGAAATTATATATATATATATATTCCCAAACCAAATTCAACCGTTTCAGAGTTTTTTACAGAATGTATTTAATAACATTATTATACTAATAAATAGTTATAAATATTTATTTGTTCAATTTTGAAAACTGCAGATTGTTCCTTATATAAATTATCATTATTTTTCTTTTTTTTTAGGATATCATGGATTTCTCAGAATAAGATAAATTTTCATAAGGTAAGACTTATTTCTCATATTCTAATTAAATATGTGTCAAAATGGAGATAACCGTTTATTAAATTTCTTTTAAAAATAAGCAAAATATGTATGTGAAATTTAAATTATTTTAACTGTAGAGATCATGAAAACAAAAGTAATTTAAATAAAAATATAACTTTAAATTTTCATATTAAGAACTTTACATTATTTACAAAGAATGATGGCAATGTTTAATTATCAAGAAAAATTAGTTTATGTATTACATATCAGCTAAAATTTCTTCGCCTACACAAACATATAAAAAGAACAGTTTCATAATACGTTGTACTTTTATCTAGTTGATAGTTTTGAACATTGAACAGGAGTACCATATCCATTAACCATAGAAATTTTGCGAACATTTAGTGATGAGAACTGAGAAACCACAGAAGGACATATGTATGGAATAGAGAAATAATTTTAATTCTGCACAAAGATATTTTGATTAAATGACTAAAATTACGTTACAGCAATTAGTCTTTGAGTTAGGAAGAACAAGAATGAAATAAACTATGTGGTCTCTTTTAGGAGATTAAATGATGGAATTTCGCTTACAAACAGATTTTACTTTTCCTTTATATGTGTATATATATATAATTATAATTATAATTATTATTATATTAATTGCGAGAGAGAATCCAGCAACTGTTAGAAATTAATGCTGAATACACGGGTAAATTATTCCATAAAACTTTAAACTTAATTTCGATTAAAAAGTGTGAAAATGCCTCTGACTATTACCTGGGCCTAAAATCCATCGCTTAAATGAATTATTAATACAGTAATTAATATTTAAATATATTTTGGTTTTTAAAAAGTAACGCAATCACACTAAATCTCCACTGGACTTTTACAAAAGTCAGGCTCTGAGTGCAAGGCCCCGATTAATTCTTTAAATCATGAAAATCATAAGCCCATTTGAGTGCAATTGTATTTGCTTATTTTAAAGATATACACAGATCGAAAAATGTTTACCAATGTATTAAACACGAAACTTAATTAGATAGAATTGAGAAATACATACATAAAAGAGTAATTTCACATAATATTGACACCGTACTCGTACTACACTGTAAAAATTCTATTAAAAAATAGAAAATTTCATATGGAAAATTCATAAAGAAAATTTCTGTTTTCTAAAACTATAGAAATTTACTTCAAAATTACATCCCTTTCTGTTAAAACAGGGGTGGCTAACCCACGGCCCGTGGGCCGCATGCGGCCTGCGCGCAAAGAAAAGATATTTAATGTTTGATAGCTTTGGTTAACAAATTAAACATTTATAAATCCGTTCAGACTTTTCGAAGGAAAAATACCTTTCAACGATTATGGTAGCTAAAGAATCACACTGTTGTAAGGAAATATTATTAGATCCATTGTTCATTCTTTTTATCACAATTACTAATGTATAGTCATAGTTTTTTCATGATTCTATTGTTCATTTATGAATGGAAAAAAAAATCAAATTAATGTATTCTGATCTGAAAACTCACCCTGCCATCCCCTTAAGAAAGTATATACATAAATGCTTCATACACTAACAAACATATACATATACATAATATACATACGGTGCGTCCCGCCTGAATAAAATAGATTTTCAATGCGGCCTACTAAGTTATTTGGGTTGGACATGTTTGTGTTAAAAGACACAGCTTTTCTTGCAAACATATAAAAATCTGTAACCATTAATACAGATTTTATCTGGTGTGTATTTTGTTCCAGAAGGATTCAGAAGTGTTTACGTAACTGCTAAAAATGTTGTTCGTCGCTGAGAGGTAGAATTGTCGCCCACTGTGCGATGGAACCTGTATTGATCGTGTCTGGTACGACAGGAAAATTTCCTTTAATGCAATTTTTTTTTTCTTTTTCTTTTTTTTTTTTTCTTTTTTTTACACTGTGCTCTAAGAACCCGTTGTGTATTATGATTTTCTGTATTATTCTGTTTAGAAATTTTTCTGTGGACGTGCTTTTTTCCGGAGCATGCCTCAAGCTCAAAACCGCTGCATAGTGGTGAGCGGCCACCTTCCGTCTTAGAATGTTTTGAGGCAACTTTGCTGCCAGTTAGTTTCCGTAATACGTCAAGTTCTTTTTACAGTGTGGCTAAAAATAGAAAGAACTGTTTTATAATATTAACTCAGGGTAAATCCGTGTTCATGAGCTTGAACTACTGTCAAAATTAATTAATTTTAAAAATATAGAATATATATAATTATAATATTCATTTCATTATTAAAGTTATACAATGTAGTAGTAGTTATTGTTCAATAAGTTTGTTCTTCATCGAATAGAATCGTAAAGAAAACCTGCAACATCAATCCTGTGCATTTAATTCTCCCTAAAGTTAAGAATATGCCTCACAATTTGCATGAAACTTCTATTTCCTTTCTTCAAAATCTACTCTATAATAATCGAATTAGGAATATTATTCACTGTGCTGAGTAAAGGAAAAGCCGAAGGAATTCGTAATTAAAAAGAAAAAAAAAAAAAAAAAAAAAAAAAAGATTTTTTATGAGAATAAAAGTATACAATTTCGAGGCACTTACAAAAATTTCAAAGGGATGCACGTGCTTTGTAACTATTCGATAATCCAGGTTTATGTGTTAGGCTACAAAAAAAAAAAAAAAAAAAAAAAGAAACAGAGACGAAAAGAAAAGTGATGTTTATGAGAATGAAGGTATACAATTTCGGGGTACTTACAAAAATTTCAAAGGGACTTGCGTGCTTTGTAACTATTCTATAATCCAGGTTTATGTGATCGATACAAAAAAAAAAAAAAAAAAAAAAGAAAGAAAGAAAGAAAGAAAGAAAATAAAGAGAAAAGAGATGTTTATGATAATGAAAGTATACAATTTCTGGGCAATTACAAAAATTTCAAAGGGACTTGCGTGCTTCGCAACTATTCGATAATCTAGGTTTATGTGATTGCTACAAATATAAATAAATAAATAAATAAATAAAGAGGAAAAAGATATTTATAAGAATGAAAGTACACAATTTAGGGGCACTTACGAAAACCTCGAAGTGATGCACGTACTTTGTAACTATTCGATAATCTAGATTTGTGCATATCAATGGGAAAAAAAAATCATCTGAAGATCAATATATAAACAGTAAATTGAAGCGAATAAATATATATATATATAATATATATATATAAATAAAATAAATAAAAAGGCATGTTTGTTTCTAAATTTGGTATTTTGGTATCTCTCATTACAAGAAATAGTAAAAAATACTTAAAAGAAAGAAAGTTATTAAAGAATAATAATTAGATTGTTTCTAATGTGTCCAACTAAAATTTGCAATCAAATGCAGTAATAAAATATCAGGTTAGTTTAATTTATTTTATAAAAAATAACATTTTTTTTTTTTTTTTTTTTTTTTTTAAGGGCAAGGAAAAACTACAAGAGTCTTTTGGTTCAGGCGTAATTTTTGGATTCGTTGATTTCGTCGTCCGAAAAATATGTCACTCAATAAAAAATAATGATCGATTTTTTTTATCTGTGTTATCTGATGTTGATCCTATTTTTATTTTTTCTTCCCTATAAGGTAGAGAAAATATTGTTTTTAGGTCAAATTTTTGAAATTGAGTTTTTATAATATTTACACGTTTTGAGGTTCCCCTAATCTAAAAACCATGTTTTTAGCGGTTGGTCTGTGTGTGTGTGTGTGTCTGTCTGTTATCAGCATTTCTTCTAAACAAATTATAGCAGAAAATTCAAACTTGGTATTCTAAATGTGTATCATATAGGGATTCTACACTAAGCTTTCTGTTGAGATCATGCAAATGGTTCGTGTACAAGGGACACCCAAGAGAATTCAGATACATTGCGTCTATGGGGGAAATTGCAGGTAAGTAGAGTTTAACAACTATAGACTACACTAAACTAAATGAAACAAATATATATTTTTTATATGCGCAAAAAAAATATTTCATGTAGAATATGGTATAGAAGTCATTCACTGTTTTTTTAAAGGGCTTCACAATAGAATTAGATTTTAATGTGAGAATACTTGAAAATTGATGGAAGTGTATTTCAGGTTGTGCCCTACGTTGTTAATATAGGATTATATTTATGTGCACCATGTGATGTATACATAGCATTCAGAAGATATACGGGGCTGCTAATATTTAAGCCATAACATTCTTTTTTTTTTTATTTGTAAGTGGAAGTGCTTCACTGTAATATTTTACCATGTTCAGAAAAGCTGCTCAGGAATTAAAATTAAGTCCTAATAGCCATGTGATAAATAATGTATTTTTTAAGGTTCATCACTCGATTTTTTGTATATTTACTAGTTTTGAGGCTTCCTGAATACCGAAGTCAAGTTTTATAGTTTGATCTTTGCCTTCGTTTGTTAGATTAAATTAAAAACAAATACTTTCAGGCGACCCAAATAATGTATTTTAAAGTGAATACGTTTGTTACTAGAAAAGTTTGTTCAAGATTGATAAGTTTCAAAGAATGATGAGTGTGAAAGCTGTCTGAATAATTTTAAATGAACATTTGAACTTAATAACAGATTTGAATTTTCTATAAATGTAAGAACAATAATGAAACGTGGGGTTGAGGAGGGCGGTAGCCCCCCTCACATAGATTTATTTGTGAAATAAAGCTGTTCCAAAGCCTAAGTTGAATTGTTTTAACATAGGTTTGCATAACAGTAGTCGTTATCTTAACCCTTAATTTTTCATCCGTACTTATAGTATTAAATTTCAGGGTAAAAGAAAGTAGTGTGAATGACACACCAGATTATTTTAAATATGAAAATAATGAAGTTGTAAGTCAACTGGTTTATATATGTATATATATATATACATATAAACATATATAAATGATAGTTATCGTAATAAAATTTAACCTTAATATTTAGCAATTAATAGATACAAAACAATACCAACACAACAAAAATAGAACTCATTGTAACATATAGGTAAGACTTACACAAAAATGTTGCGATACAGATTAAGAACCAATAACAGACAAAAACAATTTGAATTACTTACGCCGACATGAATAATAATAATAATAATGTACCATCGGAGCCCCTCTCAAAAGGTTAAAATCGCTCAAAACCGCTGCATAGTGGTGAGCGGCCACCTTCCGTCTTAGAATCTTAGAATAATAATAATGAAAAAAAAAAAAAGGACCCTTAAACTTAATGACGGAGAAAGTAAACAGAGGACCACAGAAATAATAATTGGACTATATATATATATATATATATATATATATATTATTTATTTATTTATTTTTAAGGATGAGAGCACTATTTGTTTTTAGACAAAATAAATGAAACTTTTTCTTTTTTTTTTTAATCTTTTTATTTTTCCCTTTGGCACTACGTAATATCGTCACAAACAAATAATAAAATAAAAATTACATTCCCAGTAATTGCTGATTACATTCCATTAGATGTAATACTAGATAATTGAACTCTACACTATTCTATAGAAAACAAACGCTTTGTTCTTCTGAAAAATACGTGTTATTGTCGTTATGATTTTTGAAATACAAAAATATCAAAACAAAATTTGAAGAAATCATTCTCTTAGATCTTAATATATCCTAATTTATTTTTAAATCTCTCTATGCAAATCAACATTTCTACGTTTAATATTTTAAATGTTCGCTTAATATATAGCATATAAATCAGTTTCAGAACATTTTCAAAACATTTTTGGAGGTGCGAACACACTCAAACAGGCAGATAGACAAATAAATAAACAGAATTCATAAATATTTTTCCACTTTAATTAGAAAATATTTTAAACTAGCAGGCTAAGCCCGCTTCGCTGGTCACTATTTTTAAATGAATCCCTATAATTAATGAATTCTCAAAATTGCAATAATTTTTATCATGTGGAAAAAAAAGAGGACAAAAATTCTGATTGGGAAAAAATGTTGCACCGGGTCCCCACCGACTTCGGCAGCGCAGACTATTGTGCGCTGCATACGAGCATTTATGTTCGAAATTCTTAATGAATCACTATATTATCGTAAGGGGAAAACATAAAAAAAAAAAAAAAAAAAAAAAAAAAAAATCTTCTCTCATCGGTGGAATAATTGAACCCCCACTGCCGGTGGTCCGGACCCCCACTGCCCACGGAAGCGTATATACGTTCGCACGGCACGCGTGTTCCTTCGCCCACCGTTCACGCCCCTCCTAATTATTTTACAGTTTCAAAAATATCCGCAATTGTTTTCTTAGGCTTTGAAAGCTAATAATGCTAATTACCAACGTTCTATCTGAATTTCTTTATTTTTGCCCCTGCGCCCGCCAAACTTCACGCCCCTCGTAATAATTCTACACTTTCGAAAACATCCGCAATCTATTTATCGGGCCTTAAAACCTAATATTACTATTTTTCAACGATCTAACACTTATTTTTATATTTTTTCACCTTCGCCCCCGCCCTTCCTGACTATCCTAATAATTTTTCCCTTTTGAAAATATCTGCATTCCATTTGTACGTCCCAGAAACCTACACGTGCATGTTTTGAACGATCTAACTCTATTTTTATTTTTTTGCATCTCCGCTCCCCCTTCTCGCCCCTCCTAATAACTTTACACTTTCGAAAACATCCTCATTCGACATACAGGCTTCTAAAACCTATCTGTATCAATTTTAATCGGCCTAACTGTATTTCTATTCCTTTTTACCCCATACCCCCAATTAGATTTAAAATCATTAATTTTTTTAGCACGTTTGCATTCTACCAGGCCCTTGATAACAAATGCAAATAATGTTGTTTTCTTATTCCAATTTGCTTTAATTCATTTAGATTTGACTTTATTTCTTTTTTGGTTTGATTTGGGTGGTCTTTGTTTTTGATCATATTAATTGTTTGAATACTGATATTAAATCATCTTTAAATTCCAACTGTATGTACTGATAATATTATATTTCTACTGTATGTTCTGATTACATATATATACTTCAATTTAGGTTTTGGCATCATTCTTTTCTCCAGTTGGTGTTAAATGTTATACATGTGGTTAATCAGCTTTTTTCATGATATCACTTTGGTTTCAATTAAGTTTTTAATTAATCTTTATTTAATCCTTGTTTTAATTTAATATTTCACATATTTCGCATTCATTATTGTTCTTACTGCATCGATCTTTCTCCAGTTGGTGTTAAATGTTATGCATGTGGTTACTCAGCTTTTTTCATGATATCACTTTGGTTTCAATTAAGTTTTTAATTAATCTGTATTTCATCTTTGTTTTTATTTAATATTTCACATATTTCTCATTCTTTATTGTTCTTACTGTATCGATCGGGGCGTGAAATGATATAAATTGCTATGAATAGCAATATCGTTTTACGAAATCGTTGCAGTTTTCACAGCTTTATGAAGTATGCGCCCCTTGAAAAGTATGCTTCTAACTTTAAGCATTTACATCCAATTAATTCTGTGATTTTTTATATGTTTTTCTCTCTCATACGTATAATGGTCCTTTTTTATTATCATTCAGGTCGGTGTAAGTTTTTCATGTTACTATCGTAACTCATTGGTTCTTAATCTATATTGCAACTTTTTGTGTAATTCTTTCCTCTATGTTAAATTCAGTTCTATATTTTAGTGTGCTGTTATTGTTTTAGTTCTATTAATTGCTAAATTTTAAGATTAAATTTTATTACGATATCTATTATTTATATATATATATATATATATATATATATATATATACATATCGGAAATGAAATCAAAAATTTTAAATAACATTTTTCTTCACTCTTTTAAATATCTTCTTCAAATTACAAAATGGAAATATACTGAAATATATTTTTAATAAAATATTTGTTTATGTCTTTAAATAAAGAAAGCATTTTTTGTTTGACGTCCATATAGTCTCTTTTCCGAAAGATCATTTTAACCCCAAAGCAAAAAATATCCCGTGTTATCGTATTTACAAGCATCGTCATGTACATATCTTTAAAATATTGCCTGTCTTATAAAATGATGTATATTTTATGTTTTAAAAGCTGTGAAATTCATTTAAAAGAAAGATATGAACTCTCTTCTGATGATAAGAATATATGCTTGAAAGAACTAGTAAATCATGTTTAATAAAAACAGAGTGACATTATATATGTGAAATTTACTGCTTTTATGTATTTAACTATATTGAAAAACAGTAAAGTAATTTTTCACTGCTTTCACATGATGTCTGAAATTTATAACTGTTAAGAGAAATAAACAGTTGTTCAGTTTAATGAATTATTTGAGAAAGATTTATCGTTTAATGCAATACATTTATGAATGTCTTATAAAGAAACAGTCAAGGGAAAATATATGAGAGTCTTATCATTTATTTATTTTTAGTATTTATTTATTTTTAGGTTTTCATATCTTGAATATTGAATTTAAATTATATTTTTAAACATCAAGCAAGATCTATATCCTCCAAATCAAATTTAAAACATCTCGAGTAAGGAAAATAATAATTAATCTATATCTCTCTCTGTCTGTATATATATACTGTAAATTAATCTTTTATACGCAGCAATAATCAGTGCAACACCAGAGTAACAGAGGATTTAATACTACTGAAAACCACTTAGACCAATAAGAATTAATTTTTAGGAAATTAAATTATTCTGTGATGATTTTAGTTCAAATACGAAAACAATTAATTCTATTAGCTATATTTATATATAAATTTATTTTTTTAAATTATTTAAATTCATCACAAACTTAATGTAACTTCTTTCCTAGAAAGTTATCTACAAAACAATATATAATACTTCACGGTAAATCGAAATTGAGCCAAAACAAAATCAGTAAACAAGCAATGAGATGATAAATTCAAGAGAGCCAATTAAACTCATTTTATGACATATTAATTGGGAAACAAAAGCTCATAACTGAAAAGATATATTGTCAAGGGAAACCATCCTTACAGTCGAGTACCATGCAAAATTGCGATCGCTGCGGCTATTAAAGAAAATTACCAACGGATTTTCAGATCTTACATTCTGATTGCAGTACATTCTTTCAAAATTGTTTTTTCAATTTATCTGAAAATGGGAATAATTTTCGTTTAAAACTTTTTATATAATAAATAAAAACATGCTTTTTTTTCTTTTTTAGTTTTAAAATAAATGTTTATATCTCCGTTATTCAATATGTTATCGGCACACAAATTCATCCACAAATTGAACTGGGTCTATATAGACATATCTTAAAGTTGCAGTTCATTTCGTTCACTTAACGATAAAAGGTCATCACAAACATTATTTATTTTGCTCCATTTGTTACCGGTCCTCTAAATATTGTCTTAAACCAATCTCCACTGTAAAACATGAGGAAGACCCAGTTCTTTCAATACCCAATGTTTGAAAATATTTCTGCGAGAGATAAGTTTTTGAATTGGAAAAAACTGATTAGTTGCAAATCTTGCTAAACGTTTGAGCAGGAGTGTAATATTATTAGGGATAGTTACAACTTTAACAACACACTCTAGGTTGATAGAAAAGCTGTGTTACTATTATAGGGTTTTTGGGAGGTGCGAATCGATTGTTAATGCCTTTGACGTTGTAAATATGCTGTGAGGAGAAGGGGCGCACAGCTAATTTAAAATTTAAAAAAAATTAAGCTAGAGAATAGAGAAACCGTGTTTCGAGGTTTTTCAAAGGTTGGGAATTGACTACACTTACTTTCGAGGGCCTGTTAAATCAAAAGGGAGGGATATTTAGAATTCTATAAACATACTCTCTAGGTGGATAGAAAATCCGTATCAATATTATATATATATATATATATATATATATATATATATATATATATATATATATTGTAAGGGGGGGGGGAGGGAGGTGATGAATCGACAGTTAATACTTTTGAAGTTTTAAATGTACTTTGGTGAGAAGGGGAGAAAATAATTTAAAAATTTTAAATAAAGATAGAGAACAGGGGAACCGTGTTTCGAGATATTTCAATAGATATGGATTGATTACAATTACTGAGTTTGAAAAATCAAAAGGGGAGAATGGGAGGGTTTTGGTTCCGGCATTGTGGATCTGGTTTCGACTTATTGCGGATGAGGAAGACACTGCTGAAGGCAGTTAAGACACAACTGAGGTTTATGTGCATATATATTTTCTTTTCTTTCTTTTCTTTTCTTTCTTTCTTTAATCCTTTTTTTTTTTTTTTTTTTTTTTTTTTTTGTGTGTGTGTGTGTGTGAATAACGCAATTTAGTAATTGGGGCATTGATGATTCAGATTCAGTATGGTACATGCGAGAAATACGATGTATCAGGCAGTGAGGAACCAAACCGAAGTTTTAGTCAATTTGAAGGAAATTATTTTGAAATTTTTAATTTCTTGAGATTTTACATTTTTACATAATAAGGAATTTTAAGAATTATTGAAATATGGTGACCAACTAATCTCACTAAATGAATCTCACAAGAATGAATCAAATACAGCAATTAATCATTTAAAAAGTACTTTTAATATAAATAAATATAATATAATATAAAGTTAATATAAATAAAAAGTCTATGTAAATTAAAATTTTAATCTTTGTTTTTAAATAATTTTGCAATTGTGAAAAGTGCACTACTTTAGCTTATTTCCATTTCTCAATCTCTTTCATAATATAAAACATGTGTAAAATATGTTCTGATTTTATCAAATGGGGAAAGTGGGCTATTTACTTCCTCATGGATTCGTTCTGTTTGTTTATTTATTTACTTTATTTAATTTTATTTTTGCTTTTTATGAAACGCTAGTGATCAAACTTTTTCGGCATAAAGTCTCTCTGAAATAATGACATTCCCATTTCTAAACGGATATGGCGATATTTTTTTTTTTTTTTTTACTTGACGTCACGGTGTTTCGTATTTGCGCTAATTTAATTCTTCTCTATTATGAACAATATGAGCAAATCCAATAAAATGCGAAATCTGTGTTAATTGTCCTTGACAGTTAAGATATTTTTCCAGTCGTCATGGCTTTCATTGCTGTTTTACGCAGGTCATCATCCACAAATTTATTCCGCATACGGATAATAATTTTCCATTCTCCGATCTATCCTGACAACAATTTATAACACACTGTATGGATATCTTTTGTTGAATAATTTACAATTTACGTATTACAATTTAAATTTGAACGTGTTTTTACATAAAACGCAAAATTTATTTATACGGGAATAATTATTTGGAACCGAGATAATTTTAAATAATCTCTGAAAAAACGTTGGTGTGCATCAATTTAATCAAATTTTAGATTTCAATTATTTGAAATTCTTTTAGTATATACTCCCCTAAAAATAATATCAAGATATTCTGCAGAAATTTTTGGAAAAAATCTACAGAATATCTTAAGTTATTTGGTTTATTCTTAAGAAAGTTTACAAAATAATTGTATAATGTCTTTAAAATTTCTGACGATATTTTATAGAAAACGATAAATCTTTAAAATATTTTAATAGATTTGAAGAAAGTCTTAAGAAAATACTATTGTCTCAAGAATATCTTCGGATTATTTTTTAGTGGGGTTTTTAGGGATTTATTTAGATTATTTACCCCTTTTGCAATAAATAAAAGGTAATGAACTACTAAGATTTCATGTTAGTCGAGATTTGTGCAACTGTGTATGGAGAAAAGTATCTAAGTATCGAGTAAGAAGAAATCGCAAATTTGTATTTTCTACACTATATTAAAAGTTATTAGTGCATAGAATAAAAGTTGATTTATTTTTTGTTTGTTTGTTTATGTTTAAATTACTGTTTTATTTTATTCGTGAGAGAATGGGAGTTGGAATGTATAGGAATTTTAGTTAAAATAGTCTCAAAAGGTTTAAACTATGGCAGTACAAAAATAATTGTATACAAGCTCTCCCAAATTGTATAATTTCAATTTCATCATTCAAAAATGTATATTTTAATAGTCGTACAAAACATGTATCATTAATAAAGAAGATATATAATAACGTAAGATGCTTACTAACCCCTCCCCCCCAAAAAAATAATTAATTAATTAATTAATTAAAAAATGAATGAATAAATAAATAAATAAAATAAAATAAATTATACATATAAAGACAAAGCTTTTTAATGCTATATTAAAATACGCAAAATATCTAAAATATGAGATTTTGCCTGAGACTTTAAATTAATCTTACTTCTTTTTTTCATTCTTTGAGTGCTGCTATATTGTTTCATTTGTGTAATTCATTTAAATTTTGATAATTGCTAGAAACAGTTTATACTTAGAATTGCACTCTTTTTGCATATAAATTGGATAATTATACAAACGACTTTCCTAAATTGATCAAATGTTGGAAAAGTAATAAATTTCAAAGATAGCTTCATTATTCTTTCGGAAATGCTGAGAAGTATGCAGCTGTGTGAAAAGATACCAATAAATTTTCTAATTTCAGAACACACCTTAGAAATCTGCATATATTTGGAAACGCATTTAACTTAGAGCTTGATATAATATGTTAATTATTTAGAAATAATAAGATATTAAGACGAATAAATTAATACGCAGCTCGGTGTTTTTTGAATGCTTTATCTTGATTGAATTTTATCGACCTATTCTTCTAAATGTGAAAAGCACAAATATTATGAATAATAAATATTTTTAAAATCTAACTTTAGTAATAATATACAAATATTAAATATGCGATTTTTTAGTTTATTCTTTAAATATATAAAACTATAAACTAAATTATTGTTGCACTTATGTTTTTATTGACATCTCCTTTATACTAAATTTTTCTTCTTTTTTATCAATTTTAAAATGCGATATTTATTTGTAAGGTATAATTAAGATATTATGAAACTAACGGCATATGCGTCAGTTTTTATAAGTATATAAAACTATCCACTATGCATCTGTGATTGTGTTTCTGTAAATAAGTGTAAATTTATCCGAAATATAACAAAATTAATCTTTACCTATATGAAAGGCAATGTCTGTCTGTGTGTGTATGCCTGTGGATAGCGTAGCGCAAAGACAGTAGCTCGGACAGTCACGTAATTCGATACGAATGCGCTCCCCGACAGGTCCTAGTGCACCTCGAAGACCGATTTTAGAATTTTTGATTAGTTTTTTTTTTTTTTTTTTTTAATTAATTAAAATGAGAAAATAATAACATCGTAATATATTTAAAATTAGCCATTTAAATTTTATCCATAATTTATTTATTGCCAAAAAAATTTAGGAGTTGATTTCTTTTGGACAGGAGAATAAATATTTATTAACAGGAACAGTAAAAAATTATAAGAAATTAAATTATGCATCTCACAAAAATTAACGTAATTATCACTTTGAAAATTTTATACACACTGACAAAGTGCTAATACAGTTTATGATGGTAATACATGTTATTTTATAATGTTCATTTTTTTTTAAACCATTTTTTGTATTTTTACTGTTAAGTTGTTATTCGAAAAAACTGCCCATGACGTC
The DNA here is from genome assembly GCA_963930645.1 of Salticus scenicus. NCBI lineage: Eukaryota > Metazoa > Arthropoda > Arachnida > Araneae > Salticidae > Salticus > Salticus scenicus. Next base: position 283,248,008 of record OZ005652.1, on the reverse strand, counting down.
AAATTCGACTGCGTAGCGTTTCTTTACTAATGTAAACTCTATGAATTACAAATTTATTTTATCAGTTTCGTTTATCGATCCTCCAGAGCGATTTTCTAAATTTTGGCGTTGAAATACACCGCAAGTTTTTCACCAAGAAGTTTAATTTAGCAACAGTTCTTTTAATCTAAGTAGTGCATAAAAATATAAATAAATTATAAAATATTACAAAAAGAAAATAAATAAAACTAATAGAAGTCACATAAATGATCTATTTTTATCTGAGTAGATAATTTTATAGAAAAAATACATTTTTAAAGGAAAATTTATTTCAGCAAGCACTATTTTAAACCTAAAAACTATTAAAAATATAAAGAGATTATGAAGAAATCTTATAAATTAACGAAAATGTGTACGATAAAGATCTATTATTATTAAAAGTCTATTAACGAAAGCAAAATAAGTTTTCACCTTTTATACAAGTATTTATAAGAAGAAAAAAATCTTTCGATAATATGGCGACAAAAATTCAAAAGTCGCCAAGGGAGAGATTTAATAAAGTTATGTAACAAGATATCGTATATATATTTATTTTATATATCAATCACTACGCTAATTTATCATACAAATAAATGAGCTGATGTGTGTAACAGCACTTGCACGCTGTCGGACAGAAATATTTTATTATTTGAAATTAATATTTAATTAAATAAATAAAAATAAAAATATGTTTAATGAAAAAAATATATAACCGTAAAATTATTAGTTGTCCAAAATACGGCAGAAATAGTTCTCATAGTATATTGTTACAAGGGAATAAGATTTTTACCTGCATCAGTTGTACTGTAGCAATGAAAGTAGTTTTACAGGTAAAGTGAAAATAAAAGGGCAGTTCATGCGCTTTCAGTGGGGTCAGCCTTAGAGACAAACTTGGTGAGTAAACGACAAAATTGGTGGAAAATGATAGCTTAGATTCAAAGCTCTCCGACACACGGGAGCATAGATCTCGGATTTTCCACGGGATTCTCGATGGAATCATCGTCAAGCCCCATCGCCGAAAGTTATAAACAGGAGTAAGTTGATTTCTACGAGAGAGTATGTAGTCTCTGCGATTCTGAGTTACTCTGAGACCTATTCTGAGTGATTGCTCTTTAGGGATTCAGCTCTAAGCGAGTGAACATTTTTCGTGAGCTAGCGAAGATTTCTGTTCTGTAGTATTTGATGTTATTTGCTTTACTCCTGTGGAACAAGTGACTGTTTTTTGGACTGTTCCAGAACATTAATCGAATAGTGAATTTTGCCGTACGAGTAACAGCTTCAACTTTTCTAGAATATTCGAAGAAGTAACATTTCTATTTGACTGTTTTCGAGAATTAATTCGAGAATTAATTAGTTATTCGTTTTAATAATAGTTTTGTTTTACAGATTTAAGAAATTCAAAAAATATTCGATATCGCCAAGGAGGTCTTATACTAAAGCTGCGACGAAAATAATTGTCAAACGAAATATATTTATTTAAGCATTTCAATTATTCAATTAAAAAAATAAAAAAATAAATAAATAAATATAGTTTTCAGCGAAGAGGGCATCGCCTGCTAGCCTTTATATATATAAAAGGCAATGTCTGTGTGTGTGTCTGAGGATAGCGTAGCGCAAAGACGGTAGCTCGGACAGTCACGTGATTAGAAACAAAGGTGCCCCCCCCGAGAGGTCCTTGTGCTCCTCGAAGAACGATTTTTGAATTTTTGATTAGTTTTCTTTTAAGTAATTAAAATGTAAAAGTAATAACCTCATAATAGCTTTACAATTAGCGATTTAAATTCTATCCATAATTCAATTGTTGCCAAAGAAATTTAAGAGGGTTTTTTTTTCTTTTTTTCCAACAGGAAAATAAATACATTTACTTACACATAAACAACAAAAATAATAAAAAATTAAATTATGCATCTCACAAAAATTGACGTCACTATTACTTTAAAAATTGTATACACATTGGTAAATTGCTAATCTATTTCATGATGCTAATATATATTGTTCTATTATTTATTTATTTATTTATTTATTTATTTATTTATTTATTTTTACTGTCAAGTTGCTATTTTAAAAAAACTACCCATGACGTCACCTTCGACTGCCTAGCGTTTCTTTACCAATCTGAACTCTATGAACTATAAATTTATTTTATCAGTTTTATTTATAGATCCTCCTTTGGGCAATTTTTTAAATTTTTTCGTTGAAGTACACCGAACATTTTCGGCAATAAGTTTCATTTAGCAACAGCCATTTTAATCTAGGTAGCGCATAGAAAATATAAATAAATTATAAAATATTACAAAAAGAAAAAGAAATAAACCGAAATTGTAGCCACATAAATGATTTTTTGTTTTTTCTAATCTGAGTGGGTAATTTTATAGAAAAAAAAATGCACTTTTAAAAACAGAAAATTTATTTCAGCAAGCTATATTTTAAACCAAAAAACCATTAAAAATATAAACAGAGATGTCCGTTAAAAGTATTAGTAAAATAGGCTTTCCCTTTTTATACAAGAAATTATACAAAGAATTCCATCGCTAATACAGCGACAAAAATTCAAAAGTCGCCAAGGGAGAGATTTAATAACTTTGTGCAACACGATAATGTTTACTTATATATATATATGTGTATATACCAATCACTACGCTAATTTAACATACAAATAAATGAGCTGCTGTGTGTGACTGTACTTGCACGATGTCGGACAGAAATATTTTCTTAATTCAAATTAATATTTAAATAAATAAATAAAAATAAATATACGTTTACTAGGAAATATATATAACCATAGAAACATTTCTAAAATACGGCAGAAATAGTGCTTATTGCATATTCTTACAAGGGATTAATTGTTTTCCCTCCATCAATTTTTCTATTACAATGGAAGTAGTTTTACAAGCAAAATGAAAATAGAAGGGCAGTTCATTCATTTTCAGTGGGGTCAGTCTTGGCGACAAACTTGGTGAGTGGGCGACCAAATTTGATGAAAAATGGTGGTTTAGGATCCCGAAGTTTCAAAGCTCTCCTACACACTCTAGCATAGATCTCAAGCTTTTCATGGGATTCTCAATGGAATCATCGCCAATCCCCATCGCCAACAAATATAAATAGGAGTGAGTTGATTTCTGCGAGAGAGTATGGAGTCACTTCGATTCAGAGTTATTCAGAGACCTATTCTGAGTGATTGCACTTTAGGGATTGAGCTCTAAGCGACTGAACATTTTTCGTGAGGTAGCGAAGATTTCTGCTCTGGAGTATTTGATGTTATTTTCTAAACAAGTGACTGGTTTTTGGACTGCCCCAGAGCATTCATCGGATAGTAACTTTTGCTGTACGTGTAAAAGCTTCAACTGTTTCCAGAATATTCGAAGAATTAACACTATTATTGAGCTGTTTTCGAGGATATTCGTTTTAATAATAGATTTGTTGTACAGATTCGAAAAGTTCAAAAAAATATATCACCAAGGAGGTCCCAAACTAAAGCTATGTAAAAGTTGTGCTAAAGTGCAAAAGTTATACTCAAAACCAAAAAATAAACCAACTGAAGCTGCTCGTATATAATCAGTAAATTTGTGTCATACACTGTATGAGTTTTTGAATTTTTTATTCTTATTTAGCTGAAAAATATTTAGAGATTTTCATCATTACACTGAGAAAATTTCTGTAACTGACATCTAGAATCTAAATTGCGGCTCTAGAAAAAAATAGTTCAATGTCATCCTTATAAATTCTAGTCCCCTTGGAATGCAAGTTCTTGAAGCCTCTATTAGAATTCTAGAGCGTTTGCCTATATTCTCGAGGGCAAAGTTATTTAAAAATCTCTGCAAATAAATTAGACTACAAGAGGCGGGTTTGTGCAACTAAAATCTTGGTTTATTACCAAATTCTAGAAAAACAAGCGAGAATTTCTCGCAATATAAATGATTCAGAATATTTAGAGTATTCGGAATATTTTTTCACCATCTAGATATATGTAAATTAGAAATTCTCGATACTTTCGTCTATTCAGTTTGTTGGCGTGCCTTATGCGCATAGCTCGGAAATTTATATTTCTAGTTAAGGGTTTTAGAAAATGGCCACGTATTCATTCTAGAGAAAGGCGGTATATTTTTTTTTTCTTAGATTTCAGTCATGCCTTTGTCCGTACACTTATCTATCTTTAATGTACATGTTTCCTAAAGTTCTTTTAAATAATTTTTAGCGCAAATTATTCACAAATGTACACATTTATTTTTAAATGCAAACCTTGATTTAAATTTTAAATGAGGTTACCATTTACAGGTTTTTGAAACACATTTTAGTCTAGATTTAACCTTTCTGAAAAATAGCGGAAAATGAATTATTTTATTATAGTTATAAATTTTTTTTCTTTTTTTTTTTTTTTTTCAGGTATCCGTTTGTCACTTTCAACGATTTTTTTTATCCATCAGTTTTCGAGTTCATAAAAAAGTACCAGAATGTTTATTTTCCATTAAAGATACTAAAACAGCACAAGACTCTCGGGTAATGTTTGAAATTACCAAAATTTCGCCAAAATTTTGCGATCGCTTTAAGTAGCATGTAGCTGTTTGCCATCGGAGCAACAGAGAAAAATGGACATTTACTGATAAACACGGAATACCCATATACCTGCACTTACATTTTACATAAAAGGCAAATTCAATTTTCCTCACTTGCAGAGATGATGTCAAAAATACGATAATATTAGCTACTAATATTTTAGGATTTGTTGATCTATAGTTTTTTTTTTTTTTTTTTGACATTAAAGCTCATTAAAACGTGATGTACATTGTTTCCAAAACACTACGAACATTTGAGCTTTAACTATAACTCGAACCCGGTAACTGAAGACCTAAGTATTTAACTGTTGGATGGTTGTTGATAATGTTTGAATAATCTTAAGAATTATGAATCTGTAGTGTATTAATTTCTCTAAACTCATTTAAAATGAAAATACAAAAAATGATACATAAAAAAACATTAAAAAAAAAAAACATGAAAATCTGACATTGACAGATTTTAATTTAGTGCCAGAGGCCTACTGCTAAACTTGTTAATATCGACAAATTCTTCTTTAGTTAATTTGTGACGATCTATATTCCATGATAAAGTTTTCATTAAATCAAACCAATGTGTTTCAGCTGCAGATACTGTAACAAATAACGTTGGAAGTCCATACTGTCTTATAGCCGCAAAACAACGTTTTTTCTCTTTTTCCCAATGAGGGGGAGGTGTGCCTTGGGGGGGACTCATGTCAAAGGTGTGCCTTGGGGGGGACTCATGTCAAAGTTGTACCTTGGGGGGGACTCATGTCAAAGTTGGGCCTTGGAGGGACTCATGTCAAAGTTGGGCCTGGGGGGGGGACTCATGTCAAAGTTGGGCCTTGGGGGGACTCATGTCAAAGTTGTAACTTGGGGGGACTCATGTCAAAGTTGGGCCTGGGGGGGGGGGACTCATGTCAAAGTTGTGCCTTGGGGGGACTTCATTCAATAAATCCCCATTCAATAAACCGACTGAAATAGGCCCTTAGCACTATTAAGAGTGACGTATAAAAATTCGACAACGCTGTACCGACTGAAATAGGGGTACCTTGGGGGGGACTCATGTCAAAGTTGGGCCTTGAGGGACCTCATTCAATGAATCCCCATTCAATAAACCGACTGAAATAGGCCTCTAGCACTAATTAAGAGTGATCTATTAAAATTCGACAACTGTACCGACTGAAATAGGCCTCTAGCACTAATAAATAAATAAGTAAAAAAAAAAAAAAATCTAGGTTAGAAATTTATATTTCTATTAAAAATTACATTAATGTTTTAATGGCAAGAAAAACCAAATTAAATTTTTGTCTTCTTATTATTGCTCATTCAAAACTAATGCAAGACGGTTTTATTCTCCTAAATTATTGGACTATCAAAGGATATTTAAAAGGAGACAAAGGATCTCATGTAGTGCCGTATTATTAACATACTTTACAGCCTTTCACTTCTGAAGTTTATTAATTAAAGAGTTCTAATACACGCTAATATTTCTTTGATTTAGTTTATTATACATATTTTGAAAGGAAAAACATTATATATTTAAATTTTTTTTTCAACTTTTTTAAATTTTCGGTATACACTACACAGTAATTTAAATAAGGTTATTCTCACAACACCATTAAAGGAATAATGATTCCTTTGTTCATTTTCTGCTGCATTCTTGATGCCGTATTGTACTCCAGATTAATTTACATGTATATTAGAAATTCATGTAATACTGGATTGGTCCTTACATGCTATAAATTCATTCTTAACATAATGAGATATTACCATAGTTAAATGATTAAAATTTATTAAATCAAAATAGTATCTTTGAAGAAAGATCGAAATTTGTTAAAGGACTAATGTCACTTTTTAAGTTTCATAAAAAATATTCTAGAACATATATAATTAGTTTAAGAGTGGACGTTCCAATGCATGTCAAATATATTTTTTCGAGCTAATATAATGAGATTTTTTTTTTTTTTTAATAACATGTTTCGAAGTTTCTTAAATACGAAAAAATATGTTATGTTTTTAGTGGTTGATTTGTGCATATGTTTGTGTATGTGTACACTGTAAAAAAAAATTGTAAATTTACTGAAATATTTATCCAAAATCTTTGTAATTTTACAATAATTCTTAGTTAAAAGTAAATAATCGAGAGATCCTCAAACTTTAGCTTTACCTGTATGTATGTTTGTAACCGCTCTGGGAGCAAACAAAAAATATATATTGTAAAAAAAGACTTTCCGTACGTGAACGCTGTGGCTGTGAGGTAAAGTTCCGCGCTACGAACCTAAAGGTCTAGTGTTCGAGCCCAGTCAGGGAATATTTTTAAAAAATGTGTTTAATTCTAAATTATTTTAATTAAAGATTTAAATGTATGTAAATATTATGGTTTGTCACTCACACGAATTTCTCTTACCCTGTATTTCAATACTAAGACAGATATTTTCTGCTTTTTAGTTCACATTTCTATAAAAGCGTGTTCTTTATTTTTTTAAAACTAATAATATTATTTTATTATTATTATTTCATTTAAAAAACTTTTAAAAAACTTAAAAAAAAAAACTTTTTTAAAACTTTTAAAAAAATGTTTCTACTGTAGAAACAAGAGTTTAAGTCACAAATATATTCTCGTCAATAATTAATAAAATTAATATTAGTCATTAAAATGCATATATAAAATAGATTTTTTAACATCTCGTTTATTTTTCTCTGTAATTGAACATTATACTTAAGATAAATGATTACCAGTAGTTTACTGTTAAAATTTTTAACAGTGCATCAGTTACCAGCATAGCTGAAAAACAGAAGTTAGCAAGATGATCGCATTTCTTATTTTATATCTGTACTAAGGCAATTTTTTTTTAATCGTTTACTGAGATCAGTTAAGGTGCCTGCCTACCTTTAAAATGCAATTTTCGGTCAAAACTCCGATTTTCTATTTTTGAGTTAATATTAAAGCGTGATATTTTAGCTTTCTAAATCAGTGAATTTTGTTTCTATCTTGCTTAGAACTTCAGTTACAGGCATTTTAATATTAGTCACTCGCCAGTTTTTTTAAACCGAAAGTGACCGGAAATGACCCTTAAATGTTTGTTTACATAAACGTTTTACTCAATATAAGCATCAAAATTTGTTACTGAATATAAAAGGAATTTAAAAAAGAAAATAAAAGTCTTTGAAATAAATCAGGAACTAATTAAAATTATTTTTTGTTTAACAGGTAAAATCTTGTTTTTAAATTTGTTTTCTGCTTTTTCTCAAAATGAGATTTTTAGCATTTTGCTTTATCCCAAAATAACATAACTCCAAAAGTTATAATTGAAACGTTATGAAACTTTGACAAAATGCTCTAGAGGTTTTAGGGATTGAATTACGACGATGAACCTAGCTATTTTTTTTTTTTTTTTGTCGATAAAAGTTATGAACTGTCATGTAAATTCATGATTTTTTCAGCATGTAAAAATGTTATTGTATCTAAAATATTAAATAACATGGTTATAGTTTTGAAAGTAGTTCATTCTTATAACGACAATTCAATAATCTAAATAAAACTTACAGAATAAAAATATCTTTATTTAAATTTGACTTATGATGTTTTGCAAAAGTGCTTTTTTTACGTAAATTTTATGCGTATGTTGAGCCTAAATACCGAAATATTTTAAAATTTGCATTTTTTTTTTTTTCCAGGTTAGTCATTGTTTTTTACTATATTCTATCATATAATGCTGATAAACAGGCAATTCTTCAATTATTAAAAAAAAAAAATCACCTCCGAAGGTAGGCATTCACCTTAAATGCTCTCAGTGCAAGGACGCACAAATTAATTAATTAATTAATTGATACATTATGACTATGGGGAAGACTTCTCATTGTAAATTTATACCTTCTTTAGACAGAATTAAACAAAATGAAATTGGCATGTATTTTTATTATAACAAAAGAACGTTTCACGTAGAATATGGTAATAACTGAATTCTGTGATAATATATACATACATATCTATATATATATATAAGAATCTTGTAAGGACTGAACTCCAAGTGTTTAGAAATATTTGATACTGTTCTTAGATTTAAATACCATATCTGTCAACATTCTAATTAGATTCCGTTTGTTGGTATCCGCTTATTATTATTATTATTATTATTATTATTATTATTATTATTTACACCAGTCTTTTTTTAGAGTATTTTTCTTCTTATTTAATTGTAATTACATTTGTAGAAAATTACTCTAAAATAAGAGGTCTGGAAAAAAAAGGACGTGCACTAATAATTTTACAGAATATTAATTTTCATGTTTTCAACTATGAAACACCTTTAAATCTGCATTGATATGTACCACAAATATATACAATATTGAATCTTATTTATAACAGCTCTCTAATACTATAGAGAACTTAAGAATTTTAAAGAATTTATCTATTATTTAAATATATATATATATATATATATATATATCTTTAGAATATTACTTATATATCAAAGGAAAAAAATTTTTAATTGAGCATAGAAAATCTCTCTCTTTTATTATTATTATTATTATTATTATTATTATAAAAACTAACTGAGATTTCTGAAAACGTAATATGTTTTCACTGTAATATGCATTTCTGAGCACACAATTTGAAAAAGGTTTTGAGTTTTAACTAATATTAAAACCATTTTAAAAGTTTAGAATTTCTGTGTAAATTATAAGTCGAAAGTGAAAAGTATTATACATCAAATTTTTTCTTAGATCTTCAATTAACTTTTTTGTAAATTATTGTTACATTAAAAAATAATTTTGTTCATAATACTTTTAATTATATTTTATATTATATTATATTTCTTTTTTGAAAAATATTTTTTAATTATATTTTACCTCATTTTTAATTATTTTAAGCGCTAAATTTCATATAAACCTGGAATTAAATATATATATATCTATGTATATTCTTTTTGATGCATTAAGAATGCCGAAGTTGATAGATACAGTTACTAAAAAAAACAAATTTGAATCTCCGGATGTTAATATCTACTGTTATGAGTCACCTCTCATGTAATGGAAATTTGATTCCTTTTATACAGAAACTAAACCTCGCCTGTATACTAATTAAAGCTAAAGTCCAGTTATGCTTTCTTTTGAGTACTTGATTATACTTTCTTTAATGTATATCTTATTCTTAATAACCTCTGGAGAATGGAATTGAATTACCCCAAGTCTTGTGACTTTTACAATCACGCATGAAGGATTTGTCAACTTTTTTTTTTTGTTGTTTTTTGTTTGTTATTTTTCTACTTAAGTCAGCGTATTATTAAAACTTTAAAGTGGTTTGGTCAATAAAACATTATATATAAATTAAGATTTAAAGCATTATTTTAAAAATCGTATTTTAAAAATCGTTATAAAATAATCTATTTTTATTTTTATTTTATTTTTTTACGTATTTGCATTGCAATTTTTATTAATAATACAACGTAAAAAAATTTGTGTCTTAATTACTGTACATTTTTCAATTTCAAAAAATATTTTAGTTATTAGCAGCTTAATATGCATAAAAAATTGTTAAAAAAATATTTATGTGATGTTTTAAACAGTTTATTATGTTAAAAACTTCAATATTGCTATAGAATTATTGTAATTTGACTTATTTAGAGGATAGGATGTCATTAATTTATCGCAATTTAAATTTAACATTATGACAAACATTAATACAAAAAGAAATACATTCAATCGACACTTCATTTTTATTAGACACTTTTTATATTAAACGATTCAAGAATGTAGAAATTTTTATGCTTCATAACAATTATATTTCTTGTTATGAACTTTAGAAATATTGTCGTAGTATGTTTGCATTTAGAGATAAAAAATCTGACTTTCTTATATAACCATACGGATATAAATATTTTTATGAAAACATTGGCAGTTTTGTGTGAGGAAACTGATTCGTAAATAAACAGGCAGGTTCCAATTCACGAGCATTCTTAAAAAAAAAAAAAAAAAAGAAAGAAAAGAAAACTGCAACTCGAACTAAAAAAGTCACGATAATACCATTATATATGCTGGCGAGACAGATATACTAATTTTTTTCAGGAATAGTACTCAACGACTCGTTACAGAATATCTCATTGGCAAATGCACAACTTAGAGTACAATAAAAATCATTCAAGTATAGACGGCCCAGTTTTGTTCTCTGGCAGAAATTAGTAACAGGAAAAGATAAATTTTACCAAAATAATTTACTCACTTAAAATTGAGAAAGGGTTTCTAGCTATCCTGAAACAGCATTTGACGCAAATTTTTATCTCTAATCTCGCCATACCGCAAATTAGTAACCAAAGTAGATTTTTGGTCTTTGCATTGAATTTGGCAACTTGGCGAACGAATTTTGCAAAAGTTTTTGTTTAGGGTTGCCAAAGTTTGGAAGCTCTAATATCAATGATAACAGAATTCTGGAATTCTGGAAAAATTCATTGGTTTATAGCGCAGAACTAAATTCTTCGGAAGTTCTATAAATGACTCACTAAAAAGACTATTTAAAAAAAAAGTGATTTTTGATGATATTAGACTAGAAGTAGCTTATAACTTTACGTGTTACTTTCTACACAGTATTACACTAAAAGTGGAAGCAGAGGAAAGTTTTTACAATAGTTGGCTTTGACTTAGCGTGAAATTAGGCATTCAAATGTGGTGAAAAATGATAGTAAGGGACTTACAAAATTTGGAAACTTTACCTCAATTAGAGTCTAGGTCTAGAAATTTTGTAATGACGCATTGGTTTCTCGCGCAGAACTACATTGAAAATTCCATAAACCACTGACAATACTTTCGACGAATTCAAATTCCATTCAGACTTCGAAATATTCGGTTGTTCCTGATTTAGCGAAATTTATGCTTTGCAGTGTATTTAACAATGTTAATTTGACTTCTTTTGTAAAAATTCTCATTTCATTGGATTGTTTCAAGAATATTAATTTTTGCAGCAAGAAAAAGAGAATTGTTCAACAGGTTAATGAATACTAATTAAATAAAGTGCGTTTGTCAACAAGAACTTGCTTATTTCTTGCGAAATTACTTTCCAGACGCTAAAATGTCGACAACGTTTTTTAATCAATACCATTACAGGTTCTATCTTCGGACTAAATATTCATTAAGTGAAATACATTCATCGACTAGAATCTACTTCTCTCTTAAAGAATCAATTTCTACACGCTAAAATGTCGACAACTTTCATAACAATAAAATGGCAAGCTCTATCTATGGGGTGAATATTCATTAAGCAAAATGCATTCATTGACTAGAATCTGGTCAACGAATTCCAGGTGCGGAATACAAAATCCATTTCTTTAAGCGTAACTTTCTACATGCAAAAATGGCTTCCAAATTCATAACTATACCATTACCAGCTCCATCATTAGCTTCTTTTGACACCTTTATGAGGGTAGGTCATATATAATGGCCAAAATCTTTGTATTTTTGGTTATTATGAATATAATTTTCCTAAATATCTCCGAAACGGAAAACCATATAAAGTCCAAAACGGGAGGTATACAACTAGAGGTTATAACAAACCTATATACCAATTTGCAACGTTCTATATCCAACTGTTTTTGAGCTATTCGAGATACATTACAGGCTTTATCTACGGGCTGAATATTCATTAAATAAAATACATTCATTGACAAAAACTTGCTTACGTCTTTAAGCATAACTTTCCACAGGCGAAAATGTCTTCAACTTTCATAATAATATCATTACTGGCTCAATCATTAGCTTTTTTTTGAAGTCTCTATGATGGTAGGTCATATGTAATGCCCAAAACCTTTGTATTTTTGGCCATTATGAATATAATTTTCCTAAATATTTCCAAAACGGAAAATCATATAAAGTCCAAAAAAGGAGGTGCACAACTAGATGTTATAACAAACCTATATACTAATTTGCAGCGTTTTACGCCCAAACATTTTTGAGTTATGGGACATACACACATACATACGCACATACATACACACACACGTACTTACATACAGACGTAATGAAAATTCGTGTAAAGTCATTCATATCTATGAAACGGGACCTCGTATTAAAAACAAAGTTCTAGACATCTAAACTGTCACACATATAAATTTTCAGCATTGTACAATCATTCATTTTGAACTATGCGGAATACAAAATCTATTTCGAAAATCGTGGTTACTATACTTCCTTATACTTTGTAAGTAAAAAGTATTCGCCATAAAACTAGCTTTTAATATATATTGGTAAAAAAAAAAATAAATAAATAAAAAGGATTGTTTTCCTATATTAAATTGGTTGTTAATTCTTCACTTTTGGTATTTAATTTGCAATTTTAGAAAAAAAAAAAAAAAAAAAAAAAAACATACTTATGCAGGTTTTTTTATTTTATTTATTTATATTTTTTTATCAAATTTTTTTTATATAATAAGATTTTTAAAGATTATCAATTTTGATATTAAGATGATTATAATTAATCTTTATTCTAAAAATTAGATTTGCTTCAGATTTTAGTAATATAAAAGAAAATTCATAACTAATTAACCTATTCAAATATTTCGATATCGGCAATTAAAACCTGTCTTAAACATTTATTGCTCACTATTTTTATTTTATTTTACTTTATTTTTTATTTTTTTCAAAATTTCTAAACTATTTTCAAAAATGGTAATTAGACCAATGGCTGTTCATTGATAAGTAAACAAAAAAATTAATATTCTTAATTTTCGAGAAATCTTTGGATTGAAACATTCATAAGTTAACCCCATTAAATATTATTTAATTTAATAAATAATAATAATAATAATAATAAAAATAATAATAATAATAATAAATGTAAGTACATATTATAAACTTAAAAAACTCGCAAAAGATAAGTCAAGTCAAAATAATAGCGCAGCCCTTCGTTAAATGAGAAGAAACTAGTCACGAGTGCCTCATCAAATCAACAAGGCACACTCATGCCTCCACTTCTGCATTAGGTTTCCTCTGAAACTTTATTTGTTAATGTTTGGAGTAGTGCTGCTGTCTGTCGCACAGAGAAGGAACAAAGGTTTAAAAATCTGTTAATGAGCGGACTACTTTTAAAAGTAGGAAAACGAAGAAATTTTCGATTATCTTTCAGATTTTTTTTTTAATTAATGAATACCATGCACAAACAAAATTATTTTTGTATTAACTAGTATGGTATTCATCTATTGATTAAAAAAATTATTTTGGTTTACTTTAAAATGGAAAATTTTTTAAATATTTTGTCGCAGATTATTTTCAAGGGTGCTTTCTCACTGTGCGCAGATTATCTCCATTATAATTTTCTTTATCCTGATAATTTTTACTTTAAGTGAAACAAAACATTCACTTTAAGAATCTGAATTAAAAAGCTTCAATTATTTTAATAATATGGGGTTTAATTAAAAATTAAATTTGAAATATAAAATTATCATTAAAATTTTTATATTTCCAATCTCATAATTTTTCTAAAACTGAACAGAACTTGTTTTTTTTTTTTGTTTTTAGTTCATTTTATTCATTATGTCAAAACGCATGGTTGAGAAAAATTTTAATTTCATATCGCTAAAACGTTTTTAAAATATTATGCGCGCAGTGAGAAAGCACCTTTGAAAATAGTTTGAAATAAATTAAAATTTATAAATTATCTATTTTAAAATAAACTAAAATAATATTTTCAGTTACACTATTTAACACACACACATACAGAAAAAAAATGTTTATTTATTTATTTATTTATTTATTTTTAATTCTGAAAGTTGATCGAAAATTTCTTCATTTTCCCATTTTTAAATGTAGGCTATCTCCTTGAAACAAGGGGAAAATACTGAACAATTGCAGCATAGAAAAATGTTAAAATATGTCTAAGGTTTGTTGAAAAACGTTAAAAACTTCGCTGTGAAATCAATGAACGTTAAAAGGTTAGATTATCTTTTTCTAATTTTTATTGCCAATATTTTTTCCTCAATATTGTTATAGCTTGCATTAACAGTATAAAGAGGTAGTTACATATCAACAAACGGTCTATTAAAAAGACGATAAACTAAAAAAAAAATATTATTTTGTAACATTTTTTAAAGCAAAATTTTACAGAGTGTTTTTTTTACCTTCTAAATAGTTTTTTTAGATAAATTTGGCTAAAATAATCGTAGTTACTGACAAAATTTAAATGAACATAAAAGCGATAGATCATTATTTATATTGTTTCTTGGGCCTGGGGTTTCAACAAAAACTAAAATAAACAAAACAAAAAATAAAATAAATAAATAAATAAATAAATAAATAAATAAAAACACTTGTTCCATTCATTCTTAAATTACTTGTGGTTAATAATTTGAGCTACAGATATATTACCGTCAAAAACGCTGTTAATTATAGCCAACATAAAATTAAACTGTTGATATCTGCAACGCAATCGATAACAAATTGCGAGGTCATTTTTGAAAATAGCGCTATGTCTTCTGAATGCTCTCCATGCAAGTTAATACGGTTGTTAATTTGTTAATTTCTTCCATCATGTTACCGTTCATCGTAATTACGTGTCCCACATAAGTTAACTATACACCGTTTCTCATTTATCCATATCAGGAGAAATTTTCTATGCAGAAACAAAGGAATTTTTGTCTTACTGAGGTTCATTTGTTGCTTTATTTGTTTAATTACCTGAGGCATTTCTTACAAATCCTCAAATGAGGAGGCAAGCAGTATAATATCACTAGAAAATCTCAAATGATTTATAAATTCGTCACCAATTTTTATGCTTTTCTCTTCCTAAATTATTATTATTTTTTTAACTTCTTCAAGTATTGCATTGAATAATTTAGGTGTCATTGCGTCCTCTAGTCTTACATCCTTTATGAATTTGCACGCATTACTTGTTTTGTGTAGTTTTAATTTCGCTGTTCATTCTTTATAAAAATTTTCAATAAGATAAATATAACCTGAATTAACATTAATATTAATTAATGCATCCATAACTGCTAGAGATGATACAGAGACAAAAGCTTTTTCATAGTCCATAAAATCCACGCAGAGAGGGAGCTCGTATACATTACTTCTTTCAATACTTTCTCTAATTATATTAGTATGGTCGATGGTACTGAAACACCTTTCGAAATCCAGTTTTTTCTTTATGTGGCGCTTCATCTAATTGTTTCTGTAAGCGATTTGTAAGAATTTTCATCAGAATTTCATACAGGATTGAGAGCAGGCTAATTAGACGATAGTTTCTAATATTTCCTCTTTCTTCTGTCTCAAAAAGTAAGAATATGAAAGCATTTTTCCAGTCCTTTGAAACAGCACATAACGTCGTATATTTGTTGAATGGAATTAGTAAGAACTTCAATGGCTTTATTCACTGCTTCTTTTAAAATATCCACAGTAATTTTGTCTTCTTCTGAAACTTTTCCCTTTTTCATTACTTTATTTGCCATAGCTACTTCGTCTTGAGCTGTACAATGCTAAATAAAAATTTACTGTCACTTTTAGAATTTGTTCTTGATTTCGAGTGATACTTCTGCTTTTCGCTTTCAACGCTAGAATTCTTTTCCTATCAAGCATCATTTCTTTTTAAAGTTTTTAACTCTTTATTTTCTTTAATGGATTGCTGGATCATATTACAATTAAATTTCCTGGTGTCTTCTATAACCTTTTACAGCGGAGTTTTACTTAGTTCTGAAAATTCAATCTTTGCAGTAATATTTTCCCAGTTGTATTTAATTTTTCTTCTCTTTTCCAAAAGCTGTCGTTTCTCTTCCGATATCTTCTTAATAATTTTATTTTCTTCCAAATGAGCAAAATTTTTTGCTCATTCTAGAACAACACTGACAAAATTCACCGTGATTTCTTTGACGTCTTTAGAGTTCCCAAGCAACTGAAGTCTCTTTTTTAGTTTAAGCTAAAACTCTTGTTGTTTAACTTTTAGGAGCTGTGTTTTTGTGGTTTAAGTTTTTTTACTTCTCTTACGAATTTGTGCCAGTTTCTGGTAATATCAGCCATATCGGTTCCATAGTTTAAGCGAAAACGTCTCCCAAATCTCCCAAAAACGTGTTTTACTACAGGAGAGACAAAAAAAAACTCCTACCGCTTAAAATTTGAACTCACCTTAAAGTAATTCTACATCATTTTTACACGCGACACAAATACACATATCTGTACTGATAAGTATAAAGGATTTAAGTCCAAATATATCGATTTTGAGTTAAGTACATAGTCAGACTCAGAAAAAAATTTTTTATCGATTGGTATAAAGGATTTAAATCCATGTTGTTTAGTCTTTGAGAAAATCCATTGGTAAAAAAAGAGTAAAGTCAGAAATTTAGCATTAATCTTTGGTATAAAATATTTAATTCAATTTTTTCCCTTTATTAAATGAAGATTGACAATCACTGAATGGTATAAAGTGTATAAACCAACATTATCCCTTTTTCCTAATCGATTCTGCTGATTAGTTTTTAGTTAGTTTAACTTTATTTTTCGTCTCCTGAAAAATCAAGAATATGGACTTAAATCCTTTATACTTATCAGTACGGCTTTTCTTTAAATAAATATATATATATATATATATATATATATATATATTCGTGTTTAAATAATGGTACGTATTATCAAGTTCTTCGTGTCCCCTTTAAATCTGCAACTTATTTTCGTTAAAAAATTAAGAGAAAAATATTATTAAAAAACAACTTAATAATATCATGATTGAAAAATTGATGTTTGTATCACGATTAAAGTAGTTAATTATTTTTTAATTTTTTCCATTAATTAACTTAATGTTTAAACTCTTAATGTTTTTAAAACAAATGCTGTTTATGCTTGAACAAATTATATGATAGGTAAATAAAAAATTAAGAAAAGAAAAAAATACTTGCTGAATTTTCGCAATATCTCTCTCATTAATTAATGAAAAGTTTCCTTTTTTGTACTAATTAATCACAATATTTTCTTTAAAATTGAAAGAAAAAAGCATTCTTTTATTATAAATAATTACATTAACTTTTAAGTATTAAAACTCTAAAAATATTTCACTACAAGTAGAAAAAATATAAAAAGTTTTCTCACAGAACATTTTTAAGCTTCTGAATATTCATTTCAAATAATAAATATTTAATATTTTCTTTATCAAAATGTAAATTTATTATTTGAAAAAAAAAAAAAAAATCTACAAAAGAAATATTTTAACATAAAAAAAAGTAATAAGGCTTTTGAAATTTTTTGCATTTCATGAAGCAGAATTGAATTAAAATTACAAACCCATTAATAGAAAATTATTTCCAAATGTATGTATTCTGCATTTTTGTACTGATTATTCACAATCTTTTGCCAAAAACTGCAACAAAAACATTTTTTCGTTATAAATAATCGCATTAATTTATAAATCTGAAAACACTAAAAATATTACATTTCATTAACAGAATTCTTCAAAACTTATTAATATTCATTTTACTCAATAAATATTTAAAAGTTGCATAATCGCGTGAATCAGTTATTGAAAAAACAAAATGGCGCAGAAAATTTTACTTGAACATAAAAAAAAAAAAAAAGTAATAATGCTTTGAAGTTGTTTATATTATCTGAAGCGAAATTGAATAAAATTACAAACCTAATAACAGGATGGAAATTATTTCCAAATGTAAATATGTTTCTATTTTCCGTGTGAAAAGACAAGCTGTTATTTAACGGATCAACAACTTGACAAAATAAACTCATTATTACAATGCAGAAACGAAATAAAAGGAAAAGAATACACAGATGATCATCCACATTCTTTTCCGAAAATAATGATATACCAAAACTTTAAGCAACTGTTACATTCCCAGCAGCATAGTAGAATCAATTTGAACAGAACCATCTGGTTGTTGCAGGAATAATTTACGGTATCTTTTTAGAAGAGTTACTTGGATGATAAATTTTTGAAAAAAAAAAAAAGAATGAAAGAGAGAAAGAGAGAAAGAGAGAAGAAAAAGTAAACACATAAACATATATTTCGTGTATTGTTACACTTTTTTTACAGTGTAAAAATATGTAAATTTCGAAAAGAAAAAAAAAAATCATATTGACTTATCTGTTACCTAAATAATTATGGGTTAAAACCGTACTATTATGCATTGGGATAAATTAGTGTCGTGACATAGATAGTACAATAAACTGCAACTGGAAGTCACATAACTAAAACGTTTGTGTTTAAAAACTGTCATGTGCTAACACTTATACTTTCAACTCAGTAGGAAAGCAGTGGCGGCTCGTGCCCCGAAAATTGGTGAAGAAGTATACTGTATTTTACACTGTATTCATTTATAGAATATAAATTTACATTTAAATAAGTGTTTTTAGTTAATTTAAGTTAAGACCATGCATAATAAAAATTATGATTAAAAACACTTAAATATTATTTTTGAGCTCTTCACCTATTTTCGGTTCACGAGCCGCCAATGTAGGAAAGGTATAAATTTTAAATGTATGTGCTATTTTTGATAATAAAATAAAAAATTATTAACATTAACTCATCCAATAATGAGCTAATTATTATTATTATTATTATTATTATTATTTAAAAAAGGTCATAAAAAAAAAAAAAAAATATTTATTTAGATTTTTCGATTATTATCTTTAAAGTTAAGCATTTCTTATATTAAAAAAATGCATTATGACTATTACACTAGTTTGATCAATATAACCTGAATTGCAAGATGAACAAGAAATGAAACATTTGCTGAACTAATAAACATTTTTACAACAATGTAAACAAACAGACATCTTCTAAAGTTTACTTTTAATAGATATGTTATCCTTTAAAAATTATGTAATAAAAATAATGAATAAAAACTCGCATGTAATTTAGCAATATATATATATATATAAAATAATTGTAGACAAAAAAAAAAAAAAAAAAAAAAAAAGTAGAAGTGCATAGAAAAAAAAAATGTTAAATCAAGTAAATTTTCTTATTGATATAGCTTCAACATTTTATTAAATAAGAATTGGAAATTAGCGTATCAGTTTATCCAGTGACAATGACTCTTTGCATTACCCTATTTTTACAATTAATCGAAGCAAGATGTTTTATGTTAACTCTACAAAATTATTTGAAAATAACAAAATAAATCTATAAAAATGTATCATAAAAATAAATTTCGTTTTCAAAACAAGGTTTTTTAAGTGTGTACATCAATTGTAGTAAACCATAATTCTATCATGATAAAACTAATACTGATAAATATTGCTATAAGACTTCAGTTAAAAACACATGTTTCTTAAAATATATATATATATATATATATATATATATATATATATAGAAAGTGTTTAAGTTTTACTTAGAAATCAAAAACCTATAATAATTTTTTTTTTTCTTTTTGTAATTTTTTGTAGGCATCTAAAATCTTTAACACACTTAAATAAATCATATCGTTTCAGATAAAGAGGTCGCCAACAAAATCATTAAAGATGGGAGAAAAGTAACAATGGAGGAAATCAATTAACTTCCTTTCGACAAATGACAAGTAAAAGGACACTCTTCGGAATAAATTACATGAAAAGGGATCAATCTCCAAGAAAAAATAATGAAGAGGAAGAATACTAATTTAAATTAAAAGTCACAATTAATTTCTTTCTTAAAAGCGAAACGCCCCTGCTGTAATTTTATCCTTATTCGTCAACACTGAACCAGTTTCGACATTACATAAAAAGAAAAAAAATTGAACCGCGTTGAAGGTGAACGTTATCATGATATGCATTATATATTTTACAACGAAATTGGATTTTTCTTTTCGTTGAACTACTTTTTTCTCAACATTAGAGTATTTCTTTTAAAAATTTAACCGTGTATCGTTCTTACATTAAAAAAAAAAGTACTACTATTTTTCAATACAAAATTTTACAAAGTACAAAGTAAAGACAATTTTAACCGCTAGCAATATCCAAAGAAAAAGCATTTAATTTATACCAAATTTTAGTTTTCAGAAATGAAAGATAATGAATGAAACAAATTTGATTCTTATTAATTGTCTCTATTTACAAGTGATAATTTAAAAAAGATTTAAAAATAATCTACGATAGACTTCAATTATTTGTTTAATAATTAAAATTTTTTAAAGTCACCGTTTAAATTATGACTAAATTTTGTCTGTCGTTAAAATGGGAAAAGAATTTTGTTATGTATGTATATGTAGGCAGAATCCATAGCATCCTACACTTTAAATACCCCGACTCTTTAACATAAACATTGCTTCGATTAATCACCAAATAGCAGAGATTAACAAAATAAAAAATATTTAAAAGAATTAGTTATTGCGTTCTATATTAAAAATATACAATGGAATGAACCTGCGTTTTTTTTTTTTTTTTTTTTTTTTTTTGTTAGCAGATATAACTGATAATGAATGACATTCATACTAATTATAAATCCTTTCTAATTTGATATAAAAATAAAACTAATTTTTCTTCATGTTTCATAGTTTACGTGTAAAAACATAATTTGTAAAGGACACTGTTTACAAAGAGTTGTTCAAAATTTTTATTTTATGCTGTTATGTATACATAAAAATATTGTTAAATTAAAAATAGTCAAAATTTTGAATTTTATTTAAATATTTTTAAAGGCTTTGGAATGGAAAAAAAATCGGAACTTTTATGCTTTAAAAAAATTAAATTTTCAGAATATTCTATAAGTGACCAGATTTCTTTTTCAGACTTGCAAAAGTTTATGTTAGTATTTTACACAGATTTTCTGTACACGGAAATTAATGAGCATAATTACATGAAATTTCATATTTAATATACAAAACCACGCTCTATGTGTTTTATGACTCTGCTTGTTATAAATATAAACATGCTGAATTTGTTCGAAATTCTAAATAAATGCTTATATTAACATTTTCTGCTGTCACAGATTATTTAACTCTTTTGTTTATCAAATGCTCTTTCAAACACTATTTTTTTACACAATTTATTGTCAGTCCCGTAATTACTAGTATCGTAACCCAGTCTTTTTAACACGCTTTTATTAGCTTCACCTGTATGTATGTATGTATGTTTGCAACTGCTCTGGGAGCAAACCAAAAATTTATATTGTAAAAAAGTCTTTCCCTGCGTTAATGGCGTGGCGTTGAGGTATAGCTCCGCGCTACGAACCTAAAGGTCCAGCATTCGATCCCAGTCAGAGGAGAATTTTTAAAAATGGTTTTTGTTTAATTCTAAATTATTAACACGCTTTTATTAGATTCACCTGTATGTATGTATGTTTGTTTGTAACTGCTCTGGGAGCAAACAAAAAATTTATATTGTAAAAAAATACTTCCCCTACGTAACGATGTGGCGTTGAGGTAAGGCGCCGCGCTACGAACCTAAAGGTCCAGCTTTCGAGCCCAGTCAGGGGAGATTTTTTAAAAATGGTTTTTGTTTAATTCTAAATTATTAACACGCTTTTATTAGATTCACCTGTATGCATGTATGTTTGTTTGTAACTGCTCTGGGAGCAAACAAAAAATTTATATTGTAAAAAAATACTTCCCCTACGTAACGATGTGGCGTTGAGGTAAGGCGCCGCGCTACGAACCTAAAGGTCCAGCTTTCGAGCCCAGTCAGGGGAGATTTTTTAAAAATGGTTTTTGTTTAATTCCAAGTTATTTGAATTAAAGATTTAAATGTATGTAAATATTATGGTGTGTCACTCATACGATTTTCTCTTACCCTGCATTTTAATACTAAGATAGATATTTTGTGCTTTTTAGTTCACATTTCTATAAAAGCGTGTTCTTTAATTTTTTAAAACTATAATATTATTACTGAAACAGATGAGAGCGATCTTATTCTTTAAATGTCCTATGGATAGGAATATTCATCAAGTGTGAAATTTTAAATAAGAAAAAAATAAAAACAAAACTGTCTGTTTGTTCTTTCATAAACTTATGGAAAAAAGTGTGTCAGCTTAGCCCTCTCATTATTACGAATAAACTAATAAATTTAGTATATTACAGTTTTAAAAATATAAACCACATTTAATATAAACATTTGAAACTGTACATTGTTTACAGAATATTTAAAATGAAGATAATGGTAAATAAATCAACTCAGGCTTTATCTAATAAGTTATTTTACTCACACTTTCATGAAAATGTGTACAATGCAGATAAAATACACATTTGTTTAAAAGATATATGATATTTAGTAACAGCATATACATCGGAATAATATAAAAAGTGAAAATACTCTATGCAATCTAATGGGGTAATAGAGATTGGCACATTTAAAAATTCAATAAATTAAGTAGCTAAATAAAATAATTAATAAACTGATTTAGACAAATATGATTCCGAAAATTAAAAATTTTACTCCGGAAGAAAAATTAGTTTAAAAATAGTTAATAAACTGACATTGTTCTTTAAAAAAAAAATTACTTAAAAAGCTCAAAAGTAATTATTTTTATTTGAATTAGTATAGAGAATTTATTTCGTGGGAGTATCAACCGCACTTAACTCGTATGCTTTTTATCTAGTCCCTTTCAATATAATTGCTATTGAGTACGTGGAAAGAATTAAAAGTGCTTTGAAAATCTTTCGAGCTGCACAGAAATAAATAGATAAGTAAATAACTTAGTTCTTTTTTTTATCGAAAGAAGGCTATGGCTTTGGGGAAGAGTTTAACGTGCGTGCCTCTACGTGGCGGACAGCATTTTGATGTAACAGAGAAGAAAATATCGCATTTACAATTGTTTTTGACTAAAGGAAGAAAAAAAAGAAAATGCTCTTCTTATTTTTAAGCTCATATTTTCTTACATGTATCTTTCGTATAACATAAAATTTATCGTAACGTAATATTTACATAGCGAAACGCATTTCAGTCAAAATCGAAATTTTATTTAAAAATACAAGGTGATCCAAAAGTCATCGAAAAAATAAAAAATGCATTATTCAAAAAATATTGACCGTAGCACTGTGCAGGTTCCACTGAAATGCACAGAAAGACATGAGATTTTTTAAGTAACAAAGCATT
Source organism: Salticus scenicus (assembly GCA_963930645.1). Lineage (NCBI taxonomy): Eukaryota > Metazoa > Arthropoda > Arachnida > Araneae > Salticidae > Salticus > Salticus scenicus. The sequence goes on along the minus strand of OZ005652.1, from coordinate 283,224,465 downwards.
TATTACCAAATGAATTTTTTTTTTTTTTCATAAGGTGACTTTTTAATTTTAAAATTACTTTTCACAGTGGTGCAGTACATCCAACGACGGAACTTGGACGGGAGATGTTAAACTCGACTGCCGTCATTCATGAAAATGGCAGTCAGACATTCTAAAATTCTTACAATAAAGATTAATTAATCTTGCTTTATCTCTTAACTATCATGATTTTCTTTTCAGAACTGTTGCCAGATACTATCAATACCTCTCTATTTGTTAATAAAAAAATTAACTAAAATTTTATTTTTGATACATAAATGAGTATTAAAACCAAGGAAATATTCAACCTCTTGAACGCAAAAGAGAAAAATCTGAAATACAGACGGCATTCAAACGTTGAAGTTTTCCTTGGTTTTAAAAATCCAGCTCCAAATATGCTTTTAACATCATATAAAAATAATCCCACGCTTTTTTGCTCATTTCGATGAAAACCGAAACGGTCAATATTTTTTGAATAATATATATATATATTATTTTTTCTGTTTACTTTTAGATCGCCCTGCGTATATATTCTAAACTACAACAGTAACAAACTGGCCAACATTTCTAATTTATTCTGTAGCACTGTTACTACCCGCCTATTGTTCACGCCACACTATTTGTAAAGTAATTTTTTCTGATATGTAATTACGATTGTATAAGAAAAATATGCCTTTCAGAAAAAATGGCATGAAAAATAAATGTTGGGTCCTAATAGAGCTTCGGAATAAATTAAATATATTGTCACGCCTTCAATTTACATATTCGAAATGTTAATTTTTAAATTGAAAGCAGAAATGGGTTTTTGAAAGTGTGGCTTACTTTTTGTTTATAAAACAATATAGAGTCTATAAAAGATGGTCTTTCAAAACACATGTCGTCTGAATAAATGTGGTTAAATTCATTAAAAAAATATATATAACAACAATTGGCTGAAAAAATTTTTTTATATTATTTTTTATTTATTTGACATTTGATTTCACTCAAAATATTTTCATTTAGATTCATTGACATTTATTCTTCCATCAAAAATTAACTGCAAAACATTAATCTTTTGCTTGGTTTTAGAGAAAACCATTACAAATAAAAATGCATTTATGTCGACTCATTTATATTACGGAAATGTCATTTGAAATAAAGCCAAGTTTGTATCTAATGAAATGAACTGCTCTCACTAAATCTCAAATTTGTTTTTATGAAAAAGAAGAAATATGTATACATTTGTTTAGTTATTTTTTCAGTCTTTAAAAATAACTACTGAATTTTCATATATGATAAATGCTTTTTTTTATTGCATTTAAGTCAGTCTTTCACATTATCTTGAATTTATTTTTCCTTAAATGGTTCACGAAGTTTTAGTAATCCTTTGCTTAAACGAATAGACCTCAATCTTTTGGCTTGAAAAATTTAAAACTTCATAAGTTATCTCGTACAGGCAGTATGTTTTTATTATTTTCTAGAGTATAGCAGGATAATACATAATACATAATACATACCCATCAATATAAATTTCATATTTAAAGTTTTTATTATGAAGTTATGATCTTAATTTTGATACCTCATTCACAGTTTTTTTAAGACATTTGACTCTATAATAATGCTAAAGGGTGTCATAAAAATAAGGCGGGGCCAACATAAATAAGGTTACTCGTCTCCTTCTCAAAAGTTTAGCAAGATTTATAAATAATCAGTGTTATATATATATATATATATATATATATCAATGACATGTTTTTAAACAGTGGGTATGTAAAGAATAGGGTTCTACGTTTTTCAGTGAAGATTAAGTTACGACAACAAATTGATTAGAATCAGTAATGTTTGACATCATCCTTTATAATTAAATGAACGAAATGATTTGTAACTGTAGGATATGTTAATATAGACCCAGTAAAATTTGTGGATGCAATTGTGTTATGATAGCATGTTAAATAAAGAAAATATAAGCATTTATTTTAAAACTTCAAAATAAATTCCGCATATTTCTTATTTACGAGGTATGGCTATTAAGTAACGAGACTATTACAGCTACAGATGAACTACATATGCGCCAAATCCGAACAACCGACAGCTGTGTAGCGTAAAGCCTTTTCTTTCGATTGCAGCCAGCAGCGCCTCCCGTGTTTGTAGAGAAATCATTCTGGCCGTAATCTTCGTTTGTGTAAGAGGTGTTTGTTTCGTTTTGCCGGAAACATGATAAGTGTAAAAGTAGAGCAATGAATAGGCATGAAACTTTACGTGAAATTTCGTAAAACCGTTAGTGAAACTTATTTTTTATTAAAACAAGTTTATGACGATGAATGATCACGTGCGTGCGTTTTTGAGTGGTTTAAGGATTTCCAAGATGGCCGAGAAGACTTTGGAGATGATGACCGCCCGGGTCACCCTCCCACATCCAAAACGGATGAAAATATCGAAAAAGTCGCTAATCTGGTTCGATCTGACTATCATTACTGACTTGAGGTGCTTGCTCAACTCCGTGAAAGAGTAAGGAAAAAACGACCTGAATTGTAGAACAAGTCATGGGTTCTTCACCAAGACGACGCGCCGGCTCACACTGCATTGTCTGTCAAGACGTTTCTAGCCAAGTACAATATCCCAGTTTTAGACCATCCACCTTAATCGCCTGGCCTGGCCCCATATGAATTTTATCTGCTCTCCAAAGTCAAATCTGCATTAAAAGGAACACTATTTGAGTCAGTTGAAGCTGTAAAAAAAAGCGGCACACCTCATGCAGGAGCTCACAGAACAAGACTTCCAGCACTGTTTCGAACTATGGAAAATTCGCATGGGAGGGGTGTATATTGAAGGTGATAATAGCTAAATATGTGTAAATTTAAAATAAAATATTTTACAGAAGTAGTCTCGTTATTTAATAGCCACGCCTCGTATAATATGTAGAGTTTTAAAAGAAAATTAATCTCATTTTTAGATAAATTGAAAAAACCCTTTTGTAACCATATTCTGCATCGGAGTACAAGTATCTTAAATATCGCATGAAATATGAGCCTTTTTAGGAAAAGTGTTTTCACTGCGCATCTGCAAATGATAAAAAAAAAAAAAAGACATTCTTTTTTTGCATAATTTGATAGCCATATGTCTTGTTCACCTTATACCACAGACATTGTCAAATATCATTGAAAATAAGAAAATTGTTCGCAAAAGAAGTAAGCAGTTTTCAGTTATTGACCGAAGTTGATTTTTTTCTTTTTATTAGGGATCAGTCACACATATATAATTAGAAATGATAAAAGATACGGCATGAATATTGTAATAAATTTTATTTTATACTTTAAATTATAATAAAATTTGCTTAATGTTTTATCTTAGTAATTAGTAAATAAATAGTCATAAATTGCTTATTATTAAAATAAAATGTAATAAAAATGAAGATTTCATTTATGCAACCATCCATATTTCAATATTTTTAATGGTCCACACGTGCATATAGCTTTCGGTAAGGAACATATGGTTTCCAAAAGTTTATGGGCTCCCCAATCACCAGATATTTCCACGGGCGATTTTTACTTGTGACGAAACTTAAAGGATCAGCAGTGTACAATAAACACTTGCATTCCTTTAAAGATTTGAAAAAGGAGTTTTCATTCATTTCCCCCCTGAAACGTTGAGTATTTAACAATAAAATACTTTCACTCAAATGTTCATTGCGTGAGAGACAACTCTCATAAAAAATTTTGTTTTTTTCAATGCAATAAAAATATAAAATTTTTAATTAAATTTAATTAAAATTCATTGTCAATAAAACACAGAAACATATATTTTATATTTGTAATTGAAATACATTTTATCATATATGTATATTGTTGCGTACTCGGGGGTTGTCTCTAAATGAAAAGCGAAACTTGCAGAAGCTCAAAAGTTTATTCACAGAAAATTCGAGAAGATTGCAGGTCTATAAACCAAGTAACAATTACAGTTCACTAGTAAACCAGCTTAAACAACAGCTGACAAATTCACAGCTTAAACTGTAGCACACCATTAACACAGCAAAGGCAGTAGTCAAAGAGACTCAGTGCGTCTTTAGGCAGCATTGAATGCATTGGCGGTACTGACTAATTAAGCAATTTCTTACATACCCGCGTAAAAAAATGAAGAAAATTCCAGAAACTTTCCAGCCAGTCAAGTTAAAACTTCCATATTTGATATATCTATGATAATAATTTTCTGGCCAAGGACGGCAAACAAGTCACCAAAAAGCGAAAAAGTCGCCAAATTTAGCGCTAAAGCATTTACCTGCCTTAATGAAGCTTTTTAACGTGTTTTTAACGGAAAATGAGCTATTTTAATGCGAAAACAGGCTAGAAATGACTAAATTTAACATTTTATAACCTGACTAAGCTACTTTGAATGAAATTACATAAACATAACTAAAATTATTCACAAATTCGTAACGATATATATATATTTAAATAAGTTAAAAAAAATATTTTGCAGAATGCTTATAAAAAGAATAAAAAACTGTTTAAAACAGTAAAAAAAGAATAAATAAAAATTAATATTTTTTTTAATCCCAATATTAAAGTTAATCGGTTTAACACTAAATTACATTAATTAAACGAACATACACTCTAAAAATAATCTTTAACCAGTTTAATTAGGAATTAAGGAAAAATATATTTATTAGAATGAAAGAAACTATTCCCAATATAACATACTTAATTACAAGGCTTTAATTGCAACGCAAACAGTAAAGCTCTTTCCATTTTTACCATTGTACTGTTTCACATTAAATGAGAGTACTTTATTCTTTAATTTACCAATTACTTTCTCGTAAAGAAAATTAAGTTTTGTCCACAAATTTCTACTGTTTGGGAAATACTACTACTGATACTAGAAATTTAATTTATCTTCCTGTGGCATTAATTAACTTAGATTAGGATTACGGAAACGTTCTCTTCTAAATGGTTTTATATTTTCATCTAATAACCATTTAAGATAAGTAAAAAATAATAAATTTCGCTAAAAGAAAATGCTTAGGCTTAATATGCGATAAATAATACTATAACGAACACAAGAAAGCTGCAAATTAATTAATCATATCTTTAAAGTTTACATACCACCCCGGATAGTTATAATAAAAGTCACAATCTTTTAGTCCTACGTAGACACTGTTTTATTAAACATATTTCGAACTCAGTATATGCGTTATATGTTCCATAGGGAAAAGAAATCGAAAGTAAAATAATCTGGTGTGTCACTCACACGACTTTCTCTTACCCTGAAATTTAATACTATAAATACAGATTGGAGATTAAGAGGTAAGAAAACGATGTTATGTAAACCTATGTTAAATAATTCAAATTAGGCTTCGGAAGAGTTTTATATGATAATTAATTCTGTGTGAGGGAGGCTACCAACTCCTCAAACCACCGTTTCATTAATTCACCTACATTTATATAGAATTTAATTCGGTTATTAAAAAATAATTCTGTTTTTAAATAATAATTTATTAAAATTATTATTTAAAAAATATATCTTTTATGATAATGCAGACGATTTCCATATTAGAGAAGTAGTATAACACTAAATATCCAAAAAAAGTCCATTTTATTCTCAATATTAAAAAAAGAAAAAGAAAAAGAAAAAAAAAAATCTAAGTTTTTTTTTCGTTAAAAGTAAAAAAAAAAAAAAAAAAAAAAAAAAAAAATCGATAACTTTGTTTTAAATTATCGCAGATCGATGGTTCAACCATTCGTTTTAAAGGTATTGGCGAGCTCTTTTGAAAGATACCTATCATGAAAATTTTCTCCCCTCGAGGGGGGACTTCCCTCCCAGGGGGGGGGGGAGGCGAGGGTACTACATACACAAAACATTTTTCCCAGTTGACTATCATTGTTACAAAAAATATATATTCGTTTCATTTGGTTTAGTGCAGTCTATAGACGTTACACTCTACTTACCTGCAATTTCCCCCATAGACGTAATGTATTAGAATTATCTCGATTGTCCCTGTACACGAACCATTTGCTTGATCTGAACGAAAAGCTTACTGTAGCATCCCCATATGATACACATTTAGAATACCAAGTTTGGAATGTCTGCTACTATTTGTTCTTGAGATATGCTGATAACAGACAGACACACACTCAGACATACACATACACATACAGACATACACACAGACATGCACAGATACACACAGACCAACCGCTAAAAACATGATTTTCGTATTCAGGAGACCTCAAAACGTGTAAATATAACAAAATCTCACTTTCGAAAATTTGTTCTAAAAACAATACTTTCTCTACCTTATGGGTAAGAGAAAGTAAAAATAATAGTTTAATTTTCCACCAATAGATAGGGTTTTTTATTAAATATACAAAAGAAGTAATGTAAATTTAGTGCGTTTGAAAAAACAGTATTGAATGTCGGAAAATCATTCTTCTCCAAATTACATGTTATAGACCTAGATTTGTCTTAGAAATGCTTGAAAAAGACTACACTGTTAAAAAAGTGGCGTTAGTTTGAATCAAAACTTGGTACTGAAGTAGCTGAAACCACACGATGGTTTAACTTTTTACCATAATTTGGTAATTTTATGTTGAACCAAATACTGGTATTATGTTTTAAATAAAAAAAAAAAATTCAAAAATCGACCGAGACGGGGATTGAACTGAAGATCTTGTCTCAATTCATACACACTGGCACTGTGTCACTTTTTCTTGAACGCAAATTTCGTTTTGTTGGTTTTGATAGAAGTGGCTAAATTTTCTAGAGTGTTATCTTGACCCATGGGTGAATTTTCGCACAAAAGTTTCACTTTATTTATGTTTTCGACCACACTTTTAAATTTAAGCTTGGTTTGGTTTCAATAGGAATTTTACTGATCAATGTTTCTCTTCTGAGAGGATGTATAGTAGCTCCAAGTTTTGGCTCAACTTAAGTTCAATCGCAAGAAGTAAAAGTAAGGTTGAACCATAATATTGTATTGCTTACAAATTTACTTCATATAGTGGTTCAAGTTTGAACTGAAATTTTTAACAGTCTACCCTGGAGTGAGACAGAAGTGCTATTAGATCTTCTTTGGCAGTAGAGTGAATGTCTGATTTTTTGGCTGCCTAAAAAACGTCAGAACAGATTGAAAAAAAAGTCTTCTGTGTCTCTTAGACAACTTTGTTTTGCCTGGGATAAAATAAAAATAAAAGTATAAATTACTTAGGGAAAAATAAAGAAATTTGGTTTCATGTATTAGTTTGTTACAATAATAAATTATCAGCAAATTAAACCTTCTAATCCGTTTTAAATTTTCTTTTATACTTTTTCCCCACCAGTTGTATCTCTAAAACTAGGAAAATTTATAATTGAAACATATTCCATGCTCTTTTTATTTGTTGGAAAATAGGTAAGTGTAGCATCGTTTTGGCATATTTCGACTTTGACCTCATTTTGCTCATTTGTTATGATACTTAAACTTATATTGAAAATGTTTAGGCATTAATTATAAGTAATTGGCTTTTGAAAAATATGAGCTCGTTTTAATCTAAAAATTTGCCACTTTAAGAAAAAACAATTAATATAAATTTTATGTTCACTACGAAAAGTTTAAGTTCAAACATAAACCCCTATATGGAGCAAACATATAAGCAATACCATGGTTCAATCTCACTTTTAAGTTTTCTACTTCTTGCGATTGAATTTAAATTGCACCATCTTGGAGCTATCATACATCCAATCACAAGGGAAGCGTGAATCAGCAAAATTCCTATTGAAACCAAACCAAGCTTAAACCAAAGAGCGTTGTCCAAAACATAGGGTAAAGTACAAATTTTTTCGTAACAATTCACCCATGGGCCAAGATAAGACCTTAGAAAATTTAGCCCTTTCTATCAAAGTCAATGAAACACACACAGGATTAGCGTACTTATGTGCTTATTATTAAGAGTCCTTATTCTATACCAGTAACTGTTCTTATTCTGTTCCAGTTATCTGTACTTATTCCATTCCAGTAACCAAGATTCTTAGTAAATTTTAAGCTACAGGCAGTGTTGCCAGATGTGGCCCTTTTTTTTATTTAATAGTCACCAATAATTTTGAGAAGTGACGTTTGATATACATAATAGACTATCAATCTTCGAAGTGATTAGCCAAACGTTACAAATAAAAATTATTGATTTACTATTGAATAAAAAAAAAGGCGAAGTCTGGCAACCCTGGCTACAGGTGTTTTTTTTTTTTTTTTTTCATTGATTCGTTTCTTGAAGAGAAAAGTCACTGGAAATAAGCCAAACATTCAGAGACATTTAAGAGAGCTCTCACCATCAAATCCTCCATTAATCATTCTTCTTTTGTAGACACATATATATCCTAGTGAACACTAAATAAGAAGCGTTTTATACATTTTTTAAATATAAAACACAGACAAATATAGTTTACAATAAATTTAAGATTTTTTTTAGTTGAAATGACTTTTAAAAAATATTTTTGCATTCCAATAATTTATTATATACTAATTACCTACAATAGCTTGGAAATTTGCCTGTTTGAGAGAAAAAATAGCAGCTGAGAGAAACATATTTTTAAAAATACATAATAAAAATATAAAAAATAATCGTTAATACAGATGTAATGTTTTTTTCGCATTTCAAAAAAAAAAAAAAAAAAAAATACTGATAGTATATTAATTTTATAAAAGTCTAATTAAATTGTTTTACGTTTCAAGTTACATATTTAAGTATTATAGTTGCATTTTTATCATTTTAAGTTAAATACTGAGAATTATTAACAAAAATATATCTTTTCTGATTACAAATTTTATATGTCCTTTTTAGATGTTATAATTATTTAAAAAATTACAGTACGCAATTTTAATTTGCAGAAAAATAACAATTTCAATATTTGATCTATTATTTGAATTTCATACAATTAAATTTTTGTCTGTTTATCTATTGATATGTTAGCTAACTAAACGTTTTTAAGGAAATGGCAGGAAATGTTTTTTGGTAGAAGGTTTCTTTTTAGGTTTATAATGCTTCTTTTTCAGAAGTTTAAGAAAAAAGGAATCGCAATAAATTAAAAAAAAAAGTAGGTTACGAGTTCTGTACAACACAAGTTTTAATTTTTTAAAGTAACTAACGTACATTTAAAAAAAAAATGCTGTTAGACTTTATGTTGTAACAGATGGTGAAAGATTACAAAAAAAATTAATACAATTGTCCTTTAACTAATTGAATAATTAATCATTTTTATTTTACTTTATTCATATCTAATACAGATACATAAAAATATATTTTTAGCCTTTTAACTGTAAATAAAAATTGTAATAGCAATATTTTTCAATATATAAATTTATGAATACCTTCCAAAAAATTACGATGATGTAATTTACGGTTGAATATAAAACGTTATTATTTTTAATTATTAATTATCATTATTAAACACGAGTATTTCTGTATATTGTATTGTTATTTAAGGTTCTACTTAGACGGCATTTGCTTATTTGCCAATCTATATGAATAAAATCGTTCATCCTGAGTGAGTGAGTGGGTGATTCATCATCGCCCAGACCAAACCCTGGACCTAGAAGCATGAAATTTTGTGACAATGTTCCTTCTATGACGTAGGCATCCACTAAGAAGCGATTTTACAAAATTCGTCTCTAAAGGGGGGGGGGGCAAAACGTCATTTCACAAAATCCTTCATATCTCAAACAAAAAAACAGATATCCGTAAAATCTTTGCTTTAAAATATAGCTAACACAAATGTCTAAAAAACAGTTTCTGGAATTTTAGAAATTCGGTCCCCAAAGTGGAGGAAGGGTCAAAACGTGATTTCACATGCGTAAAACGAGATTTCACATAATCCTATATATCTCAAACAAAAAAAACAGATATACGTGAAATTTTTGCTCTAAAATATAGCTAATACAAATATCTAAAAACCAACTTCTGGAATTTTAGAAATTCAGCCCCCAGTTGGGGCGGTAAGGGCTATGGGGCAAAAACAAATAGAAATACAATTAGGCCGTTGAAAATTGGAACAGATAGATTTTAAAGTCCTGCAAGTCGAATGGGGATATTTTCGAAAGTGTAAAGTTATTAGGAGGGGCGGGAAGGGGAGGGAGAGAGGAGGGGAGAAAAATAAAAATACGGACTAATGTTGTTGAAAGAATTGAAATTTCTCGCCAACGCATAGTGAGGAATATAGTTTATGACGATTAATTAGAAAGATTTTTCAGGAATACTGTCTCATATCTGAGAAAATTTTGCTACCTGAGCGGAGCAATGCAAAATTTTCTGATTTATCAATATAAACAATAAATATATAAGTAAGGTTAAACTATATTTGAGGGTGCCCCTTGATTCTCGCCAAGTTGTGATCGCGGTAAATATATTTTTACCACTAAGGTTAGCCTATTTATATGTATAGGTTATATGTATATAGTTATGTGTATATAGTGTACATATGTATAGGTTATATTCATATAGTGTTATAGGTTATTAACAAAAATGCGCCAAACAATTTCGCCAAGGGGGCACCCTCAAATATATTTTTACCTATAAGTAAAAAATAACTTTGATTTAAAAATGACTTATCAATCATATCATTTTTTTTATTGACTTAATTTAAGTTTTTACCTATATTCGAATGCACTGAAATTTGCTTGAAAATTAAAGATAGTATTACGGATGCATGTTTTCTTAATGCTTTACTTATACTTTTTGATATTTTTATTTAAAATGTTTTTTTTTTTTTTTTTTTTTTTTTTTTTTTTTTTTGCTGCAATGCATTTTAGATCGTATATAAGTTCTAAAATTTTAGATATCTACTGTTGGAGGCTCAGAAGGCAAGGGAAGGGTGTTGAGGTATTTCACTCTAATTGCCTATGACCATTTAAATGTCTTTTACTTACACAATATCTCTTTGAAATGCATCCGATTCAGTTCGCTACATTTACTTGTTCATGAATGGGTGTCTATTTAATTTTTAACCGCTTAGTATAAATTTAATTTATCAGTTAGTTCCAATTTAAAAACAATGATTTTTATGTTTATGTTTTTACTATTCTCCGCGAATTAAACATTACCATACTAACTTGTGTCGTTGTCCCATCAACTGATAATGATTTGCGCGGTTGGCACACTTGGTTAGTTGGAGGTAGTTGCAATTGGCCTAACTTTTTTTTTTTTTTTTTTTTTTTTTTTTTTGTCCCCTCTGTTGGCATTTTATTTGTTGGGGGTAGCTACAGTTAGCCCACCATAATGAACAACATTATGTGCACAACAGTAGTTGATGTGTTAAACTTGTTTATAACGGCTCACTCGTAAGCATTGCTTAACTTCAAAGAAAATAAATACTAATATCATTACACTTATTAAGATATCGTCAAGGATAATGTTTATTCGCAAGAAAATATAAAATCAGCAAATAATATGTAAAAATATGTATTGCTAAAGTAAAATACTGCATATGGGCCAACAGCTTGACAACGACTGAGCCATCAATCCGGCCAACGGCCATTTATTACCGTTGACCCACAAAATATCTTACGTTGTTTCAATGTTGTCTCTCATTTTTTTTTCTTTTTTGCAGGGTATGCCACAATGTGATTCAAAAATTCTAGATCGATGTACGAATATTCTAAATTTTTGCTAATGTGTTACTGTTAAATTAATTGGTTTAAATTAGTTTTTGTTTTAAAAATCCTAAAATTGAAAGTGTTCGTAACGATGTTAATCTTTTTGATAAATAAACTGATAAAAACCAGTGTTTTTTTTTTTTTTTTTTTTTAATGTTTTCATTTATTTATATTAATTTCTTTATATATATTAAAAAAAAAAAAAAAAAAAAATCTAATAAGTCATTACATAAAAATGTGTAACATTCAAGTAATTTTTTTTTTTCATTTTTTGCTTTGTTCACACTTTATACTATTTAAACTACAGTTACATAGAAAAGAAATTTTCAGAAGTGTGAATTGGCAACAGGTGTTTTACTTATTCATTCACTTTAAGAAGGGGAAAGTCACTGGAAAAAAGCCAAAAGTTCAGAGACATTTTGAAGAGCTCTCGACGTGAAGTCATTCATAAATCATGCTTCCTCGCGGGCATGTGATACTAAAGATAAACTTATAAATTAAAAGTACTACTTTTATGTTATTATAGTCGAATAAATCTTTTTTTGAAAGATGAAGTGTTAATAAGACAGTTTTAATTTATTCAAATTACTAATCTACCATTTTTAATTCTAAATGAAAGTGTTGTTAGATTACAATTAGGTATAAATAGTTTGAAATTCATGAAACATTTCTTTTTCTCTTATTTAAAAGAATCTGAAAATAGTGCACATATGTTATTTATTTATTTATTTATTTATTTATTTTACCACAAATTTAATTCAAGAATCGGAAAAAAAATTTATAATAAAAATTATGCCTGTTCTAAATGAATATTAAGTATAATATTTCTAAATCAAAATATATTAAATAAATCTTTTTTTTTTTTTTTTCATTTAACAGTAATTGCATATCGAATATATTAAACTATTTCTGTCTAACATTTCAAATTTGTAATCAATGTACCATAATCATTTTTCGAATTATCACTTTTAATTTTGACCAAATATAAAATGTACCCAAGTTTTTTTTTTTTTTTTTTTTTTTTTTTTTTAATGAAAGCTACTCGACAGGAGGTATTGGGTTAGAACTTAGGTAAATGCTCACCAACCTAGTCATTTTCGTGGTTTTCTCTAAAAATCGAAATATGCAGATTAGAATGCTTCAAAAAGTGCCCTTATGACAGGAATTACATCCAGGCATTGAACTTTAAATTCTAATGCCAACAACATCAATCAAATAAAAAGAACTTACTGTAGCAGTACATTTTTAATAGCAATGCATATATAAATGATCCCCAGTAACATAAGCAATACATCACGAATTCTAACATTGCTTTGTAACTGTATTTCTGATTAATTTGGATCTATAAGTTCGACATAATTCGAATTTTGCTTTATATCAAGCGATTATTTGACTATCAAAAAAATAATTTTGATTTTGAAGCCGAATTCATTTTGACAAGGACGAAAAGGTACCGTGCTAGGAAACGAACCTGGTCGTTAGCATAATGTGCCATTCATCTATCACTGAGCCACCCACCCTCATCCCCCACCCACCGCTTTCCCATCAAAATATAACCGGAAATATTCGCTCACTTTAAGGTATTGAATGTTCTTCTGTTGAAGAATAACTACACAACCTTACGGATGAATTTATGGATGAATGTATGAATATTTTTAAACTCGATGTCGATAAAGCAATTCGTAGTTAGCTTAGCACTCTGGCTTTCTATTAAAAGCTGCTATGGTCGAACCTTTTTTGTGACATAAATGTTCGCAGTAATTTGGAATGTGCTTTAAACAGTATTGAGCTTTAATGTAGAGAAAAGTGGGGTAAGTGTCTGTGTAATGTAAGTGTAATCTCGGTTTATGACTCAACTAGTAAGCTGCATTTAGACACAATAGTTACCATATATGTATTTTTGAAACTTTCTTTGTTATATTTTGCTATAAGAAACAAAACAATATATACAACAAGTTTCAGAAGTGTGAAAAATTGTTTACATTGCGCTTTCCCACTCAAAATTCGATTCTATATAATTGCTGTCATTGTGAAGTAAACTCTACTATATATGGAAGGAAAACTCAATTTTGTAACTAGATTTTTAATATAGCATCAAGTCTGTTCCATTTCTAAAGCTTTTTGGTTTATCATACGTGGCAGAATTTTTCCAGAAATTTTCTATGCCGTGCAAGTGTAACCAGGATGATTACAATTGTCCCAAGCAGCTTAACAACATCACTTTTATTTTTTCACATTGCTTTTTCAGTTCTATTTTTTAATTTTCAAAGAAACCTAATATCCCAATCTTCTTTTATACGTTTTCTTGGGGTATTAAAAGTTTAAGATGTGAAAGGCTAGTTGGAGGCGCACGAGAAACGCAACTCTGTAACGATGTGAGATGTTTTAAAAATACAAGAAGTCCCAGATTTGTAAAGATTTTCAGAGTCTGGAATTTCGACTTACATATATTTTAATGTACTGTATATTGGTATTGTAGACTGAGGTTGTACCTGCTGCAAACAGTAAGGCAAATATAACACAGAACACAAAAATTTCACCTTTCATTTTTTAAGTGGCACATTGTTAACTTATAAAAATATTGTGTTTTGCAAAAAACAATTTATTGTACTTAATGCCTAAAAATTTTAAAGGAGTCTAAGTATATTAGTAACTAAGCAAAATGAGGTCAAATTCAAACTATGTCAGAACGTTGTTACACTTACCTTCACTTCACCCTGTAAAACTCAACGTAGGGTATCACAGGGAAAAAAAAGAAAGAAAGAAAGAAAAGAAAAGAAAAAAGAACGTTAATGCCGAATGATAATTTATAATTAGGATTTATAACTTCGAGCAAATAGACAATATATATATGACTGCATGTTTAAAATATATAGGCCGACATTTACATTAAATAGTTAAAACATTTAAATAAGCAGATCAGGCAGACCTATTTGAATAACTTACAAGGGAGGGTCACGAACTGTTCAAAAGTTATTTATACATATTATATATCATCTGGAAGGTCTTACTGAGGTGACAACGGAAATAGCTATCTTATCGGTAAATGAGCCCCTAGCGTGAGTGTTCCCAATTATTTGTTTTTTTAATTACGGATTCTTTAACAATGTACTTCGTATAGTTTCTATCATTATAATCAGTTTTGTAAAAGATTCTCATTCTAAAAACCATAGTATATATTATCAATAAAGGTCATCCGTATATTGTTGTGGTTTCTAAGATTCTAAGACGAAAGGAGGCCGCTCACCGCTATGCAGCGGTATTGAGCGTTTTAAACCTTTAGAGAGGGGCTCCAACGTCAGTGTGGCGATTCAAAAGAGCCCGTTTCCAAAGGTTAAGTCTCCCCGATTGTTTACTGCATAAGCAAACAACAACAACAACACAAAAAAAAAAAAAAAAAAAAGAGAGAGAGAGAGAGAGAGAGAGAGAAAATACAATGGTCGCCAGAGCAGAGCTCTCCCGCGACAAAGGCGACAAAGTTGCATGAAAGAGAAGAGGACCCGAGCCGAATGGTAGTCTATTTACAAAGTTCATACAGGTAATGTACAAATTTCACACAGTCTTTATACAAAGTTAACGTCCGTAACTCCCTCATAGTAGAGCCGGGTTCAAATGACGGACAAAGCATGGATTTGCTATTCCTGTAAGTAGTGGTGATGGCCGCCCATTGGATACTCCTTCACAAATGGTTATCAGTTCAGCGACAGCACAGTCAATGCTCATTTGCAAGTACCGCGCTATTGAAAAATAAATAAATATACATGTTATTATATATATATAATATATATATATATATATATATATATTATTACATGTAAAGTATTTTACTGTTTAATAATTAATTTGTGTCAACAATAAATTTATACATGCTAAACAGTATGAAAAGTATTAAAAAAACAAAAGCAATTAAAGTAAAAAAGAAGCTATTGTAATTTTTATAGTAAGGAAGAAAACTACTACTTTTATATGTTTATTTTTTCATTAAAATATTACTTATATTGTAGGTCATAATATAATTATTAAATTTTTAAAAGTAGAAATTTATTTTTTCTCTTATCCCCCCACCCCTCCATTACTATGTTAGGGAATTAAATATCTTTTATTGTCCCCCCATGCAATATCAATATCCAAAATATCGATTATGTTGATGTACAGGAAAATCTTTCTGATTGTAAATATTTTACACTAAATATATAAAATATTAGATTTATAAATTTAACGCTGTCAGAAAATAATTATTAAACACATAATAAAATACTTTGCAAACAATATAAATAGTCATAATTAGATCGAGAATCTGTTAAAAAATTGATTCTAATCATAGAAATTCTTCAAAGTATGTTACTGAAGACCCTGCAATTTACAATCTTTAATTGAGAATAACTCACACTAGGGGGCGCATTTGCTGATAAAATGGATATATTTTTTATAAGCTCAGTTATAGCTTTAAGAGGATATATAACATGTATAAATACGTTTTGAACAGTTGGTGCCCCTTGTTAGGTGCCCCTTGTTGGTGCCCCTTGCAAACAACCCCCCCTTGTTAGTAGCAGATCATTCAATTGTTGTTCCAAGACATGCCATCAAACTAGGTTTTTACATTGAGCTGGTCACACTTTTCCTATGACAAAATTAATTTAAATTTTACAGTATTGTGGAAAAATATTACTTCATTTTAGAAATTTAACTTTTGCTTGATTACTCTAGGGGAAAGTGATGTATCTTGGATATAAGTGTACCTCGGACCTATGCCATTTCTAGCTCTATTATTTTAGATGCATTACCAGTATCACATGCAGTTAAAACATTTACCACATGGGGTCTCAGTGAAGTAATCTATGTTTGCTTGGAAGCTCAACTTTTTGAAGAGTTCCTGAAAAAGTAAATTCACCTCGGGGGGGGGGGGGTTAGATACCGTAGGCAGTGGGTACCCGAAGCGAGGTTTAGAGCAATTTCAATGTATTATAATTTCATTTAAAAAAATAGTGATTAAATTATTTTGAAAATTCATTTAAATATAGTGACCGACGAAGCAGGCGCAGCCTGCTACAAATCAATATTTTGATCAATATATTGTACTGACGTAACACAATACTTCTATTTAATTTAATATAATTAAATAAATTCTTTTACTGTACCGATGATTAGAAAACAAAAGCAACATTAAAGTATATATATATATATATATATATATATATATACATATGAAATATAGTTACATAATTCATAACAATAATTCATTAAAAACTAGTTAAGATTTTTAAAATTTTAATTTTAATTGGAAAAAGACACGATAAATTCTGCATTTAAAAAATGTTTTCTGTTCTATAAAAAACATATGTTTAATATATATTTAAATAAACATGAAAGTATTTTTAAGAAATGTAGAAAAAAAGAACTCTACTAGGAGAATCATTTTTCTCTGTTTAACTGATACTTGGAAAACCAGCATCAATACCAACAAAATGATATTTTAGAAAAACAACCATTCATACGTGACATTTTAGCTCTTGGTTTCAAGCCAAAATAGATTGAATGTGCTTTCTCTGTCAAAAGACACTTTAAAAACCATACTAAACCTTTTGACTATTAGAAGCTATTGCCAATTTAAACAAATAAGATATTTTGAGTAGAATTTGTTTTACGTTTATAAATATCGCAACCAATATATTATTATTTCAAGATAATACTATTTATTTTGAAATGAAAATAGATGTTTAATTTGTTAAGAAGTAAAATAATGTTATCTAGTCTAAAGTATAAAATTTTAAATATATTATCCAGAAAAATAATTATGTATTACCTGGAAGAATAATTCTGGAAGTTGTCCATATACTGTAGAGAAAATACTATGGAAGGGACACATTTTCGAACAATATTTTCGCTATATTTATATATTCTGATGACCCATGAATTCGAAAAACAAGATTTTTGAGATTATCAGTTTATCTGTCGGTTTATTTTTGTGTGTGTTAATGTTATCAGCATATTTCAAGATATTATTAGAAAATTCAGAGTCAGCATTCAAAATCCGTATTATATAGATATGCATCTTAGACCTCTTTCATTGAAAACGGACATATAGTTCATGTCCGATGACATAACAAATATATTCAAGTACATTAAGTCTATGAGCGATGTAGCTGGTAGGTACAATATAACATCTTCAGACCATCCAAAACATGTTTTTCAAAGAGTATGACATAAAAAGTATTTATTCTTCGTTCGTGAAGCAACTCAAAGTTTTCTGATATGTTAATGCTGTGTTTTGAAATTGGTCGAAGTGCATTTCTGTTTGTGCCATGATTAATTTCCTTTTGTTGTTTTAAATTTAAGCATACTGTTTCGTGAGAATACAATTTAGGTTAAGATATTTGGGTGGGAGACATTTCCCTTAATAATTTGAAATATTGTTTTTTAAATTTAATACCAGTGCTATAGGCAAAGTTCTCAGTCGTCACTAATTTGAATACCACTTTTATATAAAGCGACCTTTGTCTTATTCTTCCGAAAGTTTGTGCTACCAACGATTAACGGCCCTCTTCACTTACCATCGCTGGAAGCCCGAGCTAATGTTATTCTATGGGGAATTTTTCTTTACAAATAACTTATTAACTAATACATATATTTAAATTCTGTTTTCACATTCAGAAAATTCCTAACTGTTAAATTGACGGACCTTTTTTAAAAATGTATTTTTTTATTTTTAATATTTTATTTTGAAATTGGAAAATCAAAAAATTTCACATATTGAAAATTCGTATTTTGCAGCTTCAAAATAAAATATAAAAAAAAATAAAAAAATATTTTTTTTAAAAAAAAAGGTCCGTCAATTTAACAGCTGGGAATTTTCAGAATGTGAAAAGAGAATGGACAATATTCCTGTGACGTCACCGTAGGTAAAATCGCCGAACACGTGGTCGATATTTTGTAAACAAATTAGATTCAAGATGCCATTTTATTGTTACTCATAACATTTTTCTAAATATTTCTGCAGTGAAACTTAATAATAATGTTCAAACAAGAACAAAAGAGAAATGTAGACAACTGAATCGAATGATAAAGTTAAGACTATTCCATATCGTAAAATTGCAGAACATTTTATGTATACACACACACATACATATATATAATGAATAAAAGATTAATAAGAACATTTTATACACACACACACATATATATAGACATCAAAGCTTAAATAATTAGAATTTCAATCACTTTAAATAAAGGAATTTACTAAATGGAACATCCATTTAAATTTGTTAACATCGCCACAGTTTACAAGGCAAATTTTAATATTACATATGTTGATTAATATTAAAGTATATTACTAAAACTGGATTAAAAACAAAACAAAGTTATCACTATATCACTCTTACTTCAATTTCATATAATCTGTAACTCTTAGAAATAATATTGCAAGATAAAAATTTGCAAGCCACAATGTTTTGTTATGGTAGAATTGAGGATTGTTTCCCTACCCAGCTGATCTTCTTGTAGCCTCGAACCCAAAGCGGGAATATGGTCCATTAAAAATATGTATTAGTTAATAAGTTATTTGCAAAGAAAAATTTTCCGTAGAATAACATTAACTTCGGCTTCTGGCGGCGGTGAGTGTAGAGGGCCCTTAATGAAGACTATTATTAAAAACAGCGGTATTCTAAATAGTGACTGCTGGGAATTCGGTATATATTTTATGACTATATTAATTGCAACGTTGGTAACTCTCCCTTTTCACACAGAAAACGATTTAAAATAAAATTATTTCTGAAGGAATTTTGAAGTGTTTTTTATATGTACATTGTAAATCATGAAGTGCAAATCACTTACTGTCTACGATAAACTCTAAAAATGTGTCCACAGTAATGTAATAATAATAATAATAATAATAATAAAAAGTAGTGCAAGTGATATCTAAGATTATTTTTTAAGTGAGAGAGAGAATTCGACTCAATATTCCTTTTTCCTGTCTGTTTTATTTTTTAGCTTAAGCTTTAAATTGTTTTTCAAAATATACGTTTAAAACAAAGGAATAAGAAAATAAAATAAAATAAAATTACTAAACTGTTAGTAGAATAAATAAAAAAACAAAAACAATACAGAAAGAAAATTGTTGTTTCATCTAATATTAGTAATATTTAAAATTTACAGAGGTTCGGAATAAGATCGTAAAAGTTACTTAATGTAGCATTGAAATTATTATTTAATAAGATATGTTTCTAATTTTGGATTCGAAATGCTGAAAAGTTTATTTTATTTAACAACAGTCCCAGCATACAGTTTATCAACATTCCCGAACATAGTACAGATTAAATTATATTTTCAAAACATCTACACATGCAACAATAATGTAGAAGTTGTTCCTGCTTGGTTTAGGATGTCGAAAAAAGCTTCAAACAAATTTAAACTTATATGATGATATACACTGGTTAAATTAAATTTAATGTATGTTACAAGTAATATTTATTACTCATAAATTTTAGAATTTTATGACTTGCTGAAATGTAATTATGCTAACAAATTCTATCTAATTGTTTGAAGATATATATATACATATCTTTATAATATAAAGGAAAACATGTATATAAAATGAATCTATATTTTCAATTATTGAATAAAAATTTTAAATAAACAATTTTTTTTAAAACATAATTCTTTCTTTCTTTCTTTCTTTTTCTTTTTCTTTTTCTTTTTTTTTCTTTTTCTTTTTTTTTTTCTTTTTTTTTTTTTTTCTTTTTTTTATGAAACTGCATGTAAAAACTTCAATATAATCTGTATTATAAATCTTCACTCTATAAACGTTATTAGTAATGCAAGGAATACAGACATTATTTATTTTATTTTATTCTTTACCTATTGTTAAAATTTGTTATAATTACTATGGTATTAAAGATGAACAATTTCTAAGCTTTATAGAAAGAAAAATACAATTATGCACAAGGTTTTACTAAATAATACAGTCACTATTGAATAAACAGTCACATTGTATTTGTACTTAAAAAAAAAAAAAAAAAAAAATCTCTAAAATGAACACCATCAGTGGTTGAGAGGATATGATCTCGAAGTTGGTTGTGGATTCTGCAAGAGATCATGTTCGACGGCTTGGTCTTTCAGTTTTTTTTGTGTTTATCTTCAACATTTGCGTGTATACGGAATTGGGACGCTTCTGAAAGACGTACCTGTTCAGACATCCTGCATCACGTAGGCAACATCAGTAATACCTATACATGCCAATACCTATACATACCTATACACATACATGCCAAAAAAGATGCAATCTAATGTTTTTCAAATCAAAAGCACTCAATTTAATAGTTTAAGTTGTATCGAATTCTTTATCATAATATTATTATGACTTCTCTTGGTGTGTCTGACATTAACAAAAATAAAGAAAAAAGGGCAAGAGAATCAATAATAGATTTTCTTCGTATGGTTTCAAACAGCTGCATGAGTAAAATGGCCCTTTTTCCATTTTCTGTAGTAATTAAAAAAAAAAAAAAAAAAAAAAAAAACTAAACTAAACTAACGCTGTCGGAAATGTACTTATAAAATACAAAAAATTTTCAGTATTTATCTATTTTTTACTGTTTTTAGACGCAACATTGCTTTTTTAAACTTCCAATCAGTGCAACCATTTCTAATTAATACTAAGTTTTATATGAACCAAAGAAGTTTATGTGCGAAAACAAGAAAGTTCCGTACAAAGTCGTCGAATTCTTTAAATATACAACTATATCGACGAAATAATTTCTACATGTATTTTTTAGAAATTAATACCAGTAATTCAACAAGATTTCAACCTAACTAAGTTTCAGAATTTATCACATGATATTTTTAACTATATATTTATTATTTTATATTATATTCAACAATTTATTATTGTTAAAGTGAGGACGAAGTTCTAAAATGTAAAGAGAGAGAAACAATTATGCATGAATAAAAATGTAATACACACTGAAGGCATATTTCTACAGACATGTGTTTACTATACGCACATGTGTATGTACAGAAAAAAAAAAAAGACGAAAGCGTTTTTATCTGAGGCTTGTTTTCTCTTTTATAGAATAGATCGTTGTTTTTTAAAGTAAATATTAGTATAATGTGTAATCCAATACTGTGAAATAATAATAAAAAAATAATAATAATGTTTGAGTAGTGTGTTTTTAAAAGATTATTTTGACTTTTATTAAAATTGTTTATTGGATTTTTTTTATAAAATATTGAAAGTTTGATGTAAAATTCATTATACATACACGGTATGTGCAGGTTACTGAAGAATTTTCATATATAATTTATAAAAATATTTTTAAAAAAAAAATTTTTTTTAAAGCGCATAAATTTAAAAATATATATATATTAGTTGGAGGTTAATATATTTTTCGAATTTAACAAATCTATTGTTTTTTTTCTAACAAGAAAATGAGTACAAAGGATACAAATTAAACATTTAAAAGAATAGGTTTTTGTCAGATTAAACATTTTAAATTTTATAGACTATTTTAAATGAATCAAAATAAAAATTTTGAAATTTAAATGCATATTTTTAAACTTAAAAAAATAATTTTATTAAAATTTCAAAATATATTATTCTTTAGTAACTACGCAATTCTTTTCATTTAAGCTTATTAGATTCAGATTAGCTGACAAGATATCATTTTCAGTTCATTTAAAAATAAATGAATGCTTCCTAGACTTACATTAATATTTATTTGGTAAAATTTTGTACTTTTAACAAAACAAGTAATTTACTATAAGCAAAACGTCCACATCAGATCTGGAGTTCAAACTACTTATCTTTAAATTTTAAAAAGAATTTTAATAATTCATGTTTATATTTTTGTTTAAATGGTGCGATATGTTTTTAATACAATCTGATTAAATTCAAGTTATCCGACTAGATATACTTCTCAGTTCATTTTTAAATAAATGAATGCTTCCTAATTAATCGACACATATTAATATTTATTTGACAAAATTTTGTACTTTTGACAAAACAAGTAACTTTACTGTAAGAAAAATGCCTACACACGGTAAAGACCTGCAATTAAAATTACATATCTTTAAATTTTCAAAAGAAGATTATTTTAAATTTTCTTAAATTAATAAGCTATGATTTTTAATACATGCTTATTAAACTCAGGTTATCAGACAAGATATATTTTCCAGTTTATTTTTAAACAAATGAATGTTTCTTTAATTTATCATTTTATATATTTACAGTAAAGTTAGTATTCTTGACAAAACATAGAACTCTACTGCATGCAAAATATTTACATGCGCTAAAGAACCTCACTTTAAGTTTATGAGAACTACAATTTTTAAGTAGAAAGCAATATCAGCTACGTTATTAAAAGCTAAATAAAGGTTAATCAAATAAAAGGCCGTAAAAAAAAGGCGATTTTTGAAATTTCAGTTTTTATTACTTTAATCAAAACAATTATTTTAATAAAAAATAATGTTATGGATATGCAGAATCTTTACTTTTTATTTATTTATTTTCTTTTTTTGTCATCATCAAAACTGAAATTGTTTGGAAGATTTGGCTAACATTTGTTTCACAAAAGTGCATTAAAAATTGTTTGCAGTATTTTTGAGAGGTTTACAAAAGCTTTGTATAGATCACATACTTATTCTTTCCTAATTTCTCTAATTACACCATCAAAGTATCTGCATCAAAACATTGTTCAGAAGTAATATGTAACTACCATTCATATCAAAATTTTATTTCGTTAACAATATTTCACGTAAAAGTTTTGTATCTGTGTAAAGGACAATGAAGCTGCGTCTAAATAGTCTTTGTTCTCGTGTATCCCATTTATTTATCTATATAAAATGCGTTTAAAACACATTAACAATGCTTTAATGTCAACAGAAAAGCAGCAGAAATTTATAAAACTTATTAGAAAGCATTTAGATGAATTATCTCAAATATATATATTTTATGTTGGTGTCTTCATCTGTCTTTTATCTGCTGAGTGTTACAATGGTACTAAATAATTCAAATTATTATATATATTTAATTAGAAGAAACAGCAAAGGTAAAAATTACTAACAGTATTTGACCCATGTCAACAAATTTTATGTGCGTATAAAATATTTAGAAGCTGTGAAAATCAATATCATAGCTGCCAATATTTTAATTTATTCTGGAGTACTTTTAGCCCCTACCCCCACCCCCCTTTATTTATACAACTTTTTTTTAAAGCACTTTCTTCTTATTTTATCTTAGTTATATGTAGGAGAGAATTATTCTATAAATTGGTGCGAAATAAGGCGGAGTTAAAAATACTCCGGAATAAATTAAAATCTTGACAACTATGAAATATGTTTGTCCAGAAGAATTTTGGCGATCACAGCTCACGGAAAAATAACAAGGTTTGACTAGAATTCACAGCAAAGTACGAAAACAATATATCAAGTAAGAAACTTTAATAGCATTAATTTTTAAAAAGTTTTTTTTTTTTTTTAAATCCAGTAATTTATTTTTGGCTAAAAAAAACCTTTATTCTATTAAATAACTTGATTAAGTTTTCAAATTTACACATGATTTAAAAAACGAAAGTATCTTTTTTCTCTTGACAAAATCTTCAAGAAAAATACTTAACTAATGGATAAGGATATCACGATTTTTATTACTTCATATATAAAATTATAAGAGTGCAAGCCATGCAGTTTCAAACTAATTTAGTTCTATGGCTATCTTATTTAATACGTAACTACCCGAGGGATCTTCGAAAATAGTTTTAAGAGATGGTGTATTGATCCAATTTCCTTGAAGAAATTATTCTCACATAAATTCTTAAGTTATGTGAGAAGAAATAAATGAATATCTTTAGTGAAGCAGAAGAGAAAGAAATTAATTTTTTATGTCATTTTGACCAAATTTCTCAGTAATATCAAAATTCTGAATAATTCAGTTAATAAAATGTACAAAGTACATAATAGTATAATAAATTAAATACAGTGTGTTGTTAAGTATAAATATATTTTTAAATGCAGGATAAACATGGAGTAGATGTGGTCATGAAAGGATTAAAGCAAATTTTCGACACTAAGGACTTAAAGGTCCTCTTCACTTACCGTTACCTTTCTTCATCAGGTGCAAACACCTGCAACTGCCTTGGAGGCAAAAGCAAGTCTTGCTTTTGCCTCCAAGGCAGTTGCACGTGTTTGCACCTGATGAAAAAAGGCTACGTCCTTTCGAAACTGGTTGTGCTGATTTAAAATTTATGGTGTGTGAAGAAGTTTTAATTTCTTGCTAAAAATATATTGTTGCAAACAATATTCTGTACCTCCTTTTCACTACATTAATGCATGATTCTTCAGACATTCTTGATCACATTAATTTTCCCCTACGTTTAATCTTAACTAATCATGAAATAGTTTTGAAAAAATTTTCAAATTATTTTTAAAATAGGAAATTCAAGGATTTTGTTTTATATAGAACTTTTTAAAGTTTCCTAAACCTTGAAGGCATTTAAGTATACATAGAAATATATGTCGCATGAAATGTTCATTATTATTATTATTATTTTCAAATACAGTAATTCTAACAAACACAAAATTTGACCATATGTTTTAATTTTACATCATTATAATAATACAAAAATAGAACTATCATCTTGAAAACAAATTAATGTACATATATTAATTAAACATTAATTAATATATTACTCTTAAAAGTTTGAAAAATATAATCAATATATTAATAGGCAAGCATAAAATTTGTAGTCCCTTTTTAACATATTAATTATAGGAGTAGAGGGTTGAAAATGGTATCATTCGAAAGGTATGGTTAGCCGGAAGGTGCGAATATAAATATTATTTTCTTACGATGTCAAGAAGGTATTAAAAAATACATTTATTTTTTATGCATTTTCCCCCATTTTTCCCTTTTATACACGTATTTCTTTACATTAAAAAATACCTAAAAGTAGAAAGTTGTTAAATTTGGCAATTTCATAAAGCTCAAATAAAACCATAGACACAGTAATTTGTATAATGTAACAACGCAAGCGAAGTAATGACGTCACTGTCTGTCAATGGAGCCATGAAAAAGATTTTCTATGTTAATCGTCCATTGGATTTTTTGTAAAAAATTATTAAAAAATAACGGAAATTATTCCGAATTTTAATTCCGACATTTGGGTATAGTTATAAGTTACTGTCTATATGTGTTTGATTGAGATATTTTTTCTGTAAAATCGATAAAATTTTAATTTAAAATCACAAAACTCCAGGAAAAAAATGGCAAACTTCCAGTTTCGAATGTAAACATAAACATTTCATTTCAAAGGGTGATATTTAAACAATAAATATTCAACTAATATACTAAATAAAAGGAAAATGGATTTGTTACTAACTGCTGCATGTATAAGTAGACGATACGGAAAAAATTCCGATTTCCATTTTTTGCTGAATTTACATGTTTTGAGCTTTCTTTACGTTTCAATTAACTGAAATTGGCTACTTATTTTTTTAAAAAGTGTCTTTATTGCTAGCTTTTGTGGGCAGAAGAAGCAAGTAGAAGATACATAAAAACTTTTGATATCCGGTTTTCGATGAATTTACACGTTTTGAGATTTCCTTGCATTTTAATTAAGTGAAATTGACTACTTATTTTTATTTTTTAAAAAGTGGATTTATTATTCTTTCCTCTGCATATATAAGTAGAAAATATAAGATTCAGAAAAGTTTTAGATTTTCGGTTTTCGATAAAGTTACACGTTTTGAAATTTTCCGAACTCAATTCGACCATTTTTGAAAAATATCTTTTTTTTTTTTTTTTTTTTTTTTTTTTTGTTCAAACGCTGTACTTTATGAACCAATCGAATTAATTTAACAGAATTTGATACTTGGTTGGGCCTTGGTTTGACATGGTACCTATTAGCTTCTGGGTTGTATCACACAACAAGGGGCGTTTTCACGTTGCGATTTTCTCTCATTTCAGAAAAAGGCTGACATCTACAGAGAGAAATAGTTATATTAAGTAAAACTCTGCTGATTCAGTTAGAGTGAATATCGGCAGACAATTGCCGCAGCTGTGTTGCAATTGCATTCCGTTTAGGACAAGGCAATAACTTTGCTTTGTCTCGCTTTGCAAAAAAAAAAAAAAAAAAAAAAAATGGTCGAGTTTCGACCACTGGGCGATACTAGTTATTTATAAATACAAATATTTAGTATTTATTTAAGGAAAATAAACTTTTCCATTTACTTATGTACTTACTGAAAAGTAAATTTTCTTTTACGTATCGAATTGCTTTTAAAGTATAAAATTAATCAAAGTATTAAAAAAATCATGTTTGAATGTATTTTTTCATTATTTTATATGTGAATTAATCACAATGCAAACCATGCAGTCTTAAAGAAGATTAGTTACATAGCTTTCTCATTTAATACTTAACAGCCCGAGGATTCTTTCGAAAATAGTTTTAAAAGTTATGGGGTATTGATTCGATTTCCTTCATGAAATTACTCTCTCATAAATTCGTAAGCTATGTGAGAAGAAATAAATGAATGTTCTTTGTGAAGTATAAAAAGAAGGAAATGAAGGAATTTTTTTAAGCAGACTATCATGAAGTTAAGTAATTTTTCGAATCATTTAAAATGGTTAGAAGCAGACATAGCAGGAAATAAAGTAGTTACCGTGTTAAAAGTCTTTCTGTCATTAATTAACTTTCACTTCTAAAAAGGATTTCAGTTATTTTTGTTAAATTTAGAGTTGTCTTTCAATACACTCACGAAATTACATTGTCTGTACTTACAAATATATAAGCACCCTTTTAAAGACAGGTTTAATACATAATTAAAGTATCTCTTTCCTGAATTCTCTAAAGATCGAATTTTTAATGAAACTTTTCGTTTACTTTATAAACTATGGGAAAAAGAATTCTAAAAAAAAATTGTGTATAATTTAAGGATTTTTATTTTGTCTTGAGCTGTACGAGGAGAAATAAATGATTACAAATTAAAAAAAAAAAAAAAAAAAAAAAAAAAAAAAATAGAAGTTTTTTTTTTTTTTTTTTTTTTTTTTTTAAGTAGACTATAATGAAGTTTGGTAATTTATAGAATGATTTAAAATTATTAAAAGTAGACATAGCTGGAAATAAAGTAGTTACTATTTTAAAAGTCTTTCTGTGGTATTATTAATTAACTTACACTTTAAGAAAGGACATTAGTTATTTTTGTTTTAGAATTATCTTTCAATACACTCACAAAATTATTTTATATGAACTTATAAATTTTCATAGGATCAATCGAAGTCCTTATAAAGCAGTTTAACATACAATTAAAGTATTTCTTTCCTGAATTCTCTAGTGTTTTTTTTTTTTTTTTTTTTTTTCTTAAGATCGATTTTTAATGAATAAATAATTTCGTTTAGATATTTTATAAAGTATGGGAAAAAATATTTTTGATTAAAAAAAAAACAGTTGTGCATAAATTTTGAGCTTTTCACATAGTCTTAAGTTATACGAGAAGAAATAAATGATTTTTCTGTGTCAAATATAAAAAGAAAGAAATAGAGGAATTTTTTTAAGCAGATTATAATGAAATTAAGTAAATTTTAGAATAATTTAAAAGGATTAAAAGTAAACATAGCAAAAAATAAAATAGTTGCTATACTAAAAGTATTTTATTGAACTTATTAATTAACTTTTAAAAAAAGAAACTTTATGTATATTTATTAAATTTGTAAACATTTTTTAATATACTTCTCTCACTAAAATACTTTGTTGTACTTATACAAATATTTATCTGTACCAATTGAATATATATATATATATATATATATATATATACCGGGTGATTCAAAAGTCAGGACGAATTTTAAAAATGAATAATTCGAAAACTAATCAAGATACAAAGATACGGTTTGCACCAAACGGATGGAAAAGAAGCCAGGTTTTGTGTGGCTGCGAAAAAAGAAATATATATATATATATATATATATAGTTCTGTTGGCGACCAATAGATGGCGCTGTCGGATTTCTGATGTAGGATTATGCAAAGCAACAAACGATAGAAAAAGGAACAACTATAGCAGATAATGGTAGTCGAAGCTTATATGCATCGAAATATTGCATTCTCAGTCGCTACTTTAATCACGCATGGCCTCCAAGATCTCCCGATCTCACAACCTGTGACTTTTGGCTGTGGGGATTCTTGAAGTCAAAAGTGTACCGCAACCAACCTAAATCATTAGCAGCACTGAAAGATGCCATCCGCCAAAATGTGTCTGCCATAATGCAATAAATGCTGCTGTGAACGATGCGGTGAATCGTCTGACAGCTGTACTTCTGAATGATAGACATTGAACAGTTACTGTAGTAGTACTAATTAACTGTAATTAAGATGATTTGTAAAATCTCAACATTTTTTTTTTTTCATTTGCAAACCATCTGTTGCTGAAATAAAACACTATAGCGCCATCTGTTGGTCGTCAACAGAACTATTACCTTTTCTTTGCCACACAAAACCCGGTTTCTTTTTCATCCGTTTGGTGCAAACCGTATATTTGTATCTTGATTCGTTTTCGAATTATTCCTTTTTAAAATTTGTCCTGACTTTTGGATCACCCGGTATATATATATATATATATATATTTTTTTTTTTTTTTTTTTCCGAATTCTTTACTATTTTTCTAAAAATCAATTTTTGATGAAACTTTCTATTTTGATATTATCTAATCTGTGAGAAAAAGTTTGTAAAAAATAAAAAAAAAATAAATAAATTTTGACGAACAAATGAAAGGAAATTCGAAAATCTTTTAAGTTTTTTCCATACTCTTAAAATAAGGAAAATAAATACACGAGTAGTCATTATGCAGTATAAAATTAAGGTCATTTCAAGGAGATTATCATGAAGTTAAGTAATTTTTAGAATATTTTAAAATGTTTAAAAATAGACATGTCAGAAATTAAAGTAGTTATTATGTTAAAAGTCTTTTTGTTAGACTCAAATTTAATTTTTAAAAAGAATTTTATTTAATTGAAAATAAATAAATTAAAATAATAAATAAGATTTCATTAACAAGGAAAAATGTGATGCTTAAAACTTTTAAGGTACTCACAGTAAATTCTTAAGCAATATGAGAGAAAATAAACGAGTACTCTGTATAAAGTACAAAAGTGAAAAAAGAAGGATTTTTTTTTTTTTTTTTTTTTTTTTTTTATTCAGATTTTTATGAAATTATGTAATTATTTTTCTTTATTTAAAATCGTTACGAATATTCATAGCAGCAAATAATGTTGCTACCATCCATAAAATAATTCTGCTACTTAAATAACTATAAATTTTCAAAAACGTGCTTAAAAGGATGTTTGTGAAATTCCTAATTACCTTCTGGTTTTATATTTATTCTAACTAGAACGCTTGCTATAAATGTTTAAACAATCATCTAAGTATGAGCAACTTTGTCTTTTAAATTAAATTTTTAAGTTAATTTATCTCAGTTTGTCGCGAAAATTATACAACTTTGCCAAATATGCTTGAAATTAATTGAAAACCATTTTACTCAATATTTTACAGTATGTAAATGAACATAAGTTCATATTTGCACTATATTATCTCCTTTTTTGAAAATTTTCATATGCATCATGATGCATGCTTTTTGTTTTCTTCTTTTTCACTTAAGATTAAGGTTTTAACTTCTAGAGATAAGTTCTTATCTGTACAGGGTAATTAAAATGTAAGTGATTCTAGTCAGACTCCAGCCTCTTTACAGACTTTTATGCACTGCATAGACAAAAATATTTAAACATTCGAATTTCGACATGAAATATTTGATGAAATGCTGTAAAACTTTACAGATGTAAAGAGCATGTTAAACCATATATATTTTAGCGAAGGCATTTTTACGAAGGCAAAAATGGTACCAGTTATGAATGAAAGAAAAATATTTTGTTTGGTATCACCCTGTAAAAAATAATGATTTAAATGCGTTGTAGCTATAGTATGTGATTTGAAAGTTTCTTTTAGTTAACTGTATTAATTTCTTTCTGTTTAGCACGCATATGCACGTATATGTGAGGGATTTCTTTGGAATATTTCGGAACAATTTGTCCGTTATTATTATTATTATTATTGTTATTATTTATTGTTATTATTATTATTGTAACAAACAGAATATTACACCAATGCAACTTTAAGAAAACATTATACGTTAGACACATCATACTGCAATCAGAATAAAAATGCGATTCGGAGTTATTTATAAGTTTTGTATTAAGTTAACTTTATTATTATACTTTTGTGCCAAATATTTTGATGTATAATTAAATAAAATTTCCAAAGAAAATTTTTAAATATCAGAAAGTTACCGTCGATAAAACAAACTCATTTAAATTCCTTCCTATGAAAAGCAAAACAATATGCAGTTTTGTATAAATAATTTAATTGTAGTATGTTCTATCTGATGCCTAAAAGTTTCATTGCGTTTTATTGAATAACCTGATTGTTATGGCTTAAAATCGCTCCAAACTTCTGCATAGTGGTGAGCGGCCTCCTTCCCTCTTTTCAATCAATTTCTGTGCATCCCCGCCCCCTTATATTAAAAGAAACTTTTATATTTACATAAATATACATACTCTTAAACTAAAAATAAATTCAGATAATTAATTGAAGCTCAGAATTACATGCTGCAGCAACAACGCATTTTAAGCATTAGTTTTCATAAGTCAACACTAATTTAATTTTTATTCTTTTATTTTTAACGCTAAGTTACAAAACCGTAGATAAAATACATGAATTGTAATATGTTTTTACCTTGAAAATTGAAGAGAACCCATCATGTATTTCTTTAGCTATTCAACAAAATGTCATAATTGGAAATTCTCTAAATACTTTTGTCTGTTTAGTGTACGTATCATATTTTAAAAGGTCTCAATACATCTGAAATTTAGAAGGTTAATGAAAAATAATGATTTTAAGATATTTTATCTAAAACCGTTTTGATATCTTAATGTGAATTTTAGCAAATTTTCAGTGATATACTTTATTTAAAACATTTTACCGGATATAGATTATTAAAGTTTCGCATTTGCATTACTTATTGCCTTAAAAAAAAAAAAATCGTATGTGTTACCGTTCATGTTTTTTATTTATACTTTTTCGAGTAAAATTAAGGTTATATATATATATATGTTACCGTTAAAGCTCGAAATCCGTTAATGTGCAGATTACCTAGCTAATCTGCAGATTAACTAAAATGACCCGTTAAAGTGTGGAATCAAGTGTTTTCCGCACTTTAACTAGGTAAGCTGCAGATTAGCGGCTTCTGTGTCGTTAAAGTTCAAATGTTTGTTTCGAGCCTTAGTTTTTTTACATTCACTATGACGTCAAACAATCATGTGATACAGATACGCGAATGACCTTCAAACACAAACCAAAACTTTCATCCTTTCCG
Source organism: Salticus scenicus (assembly GCA_963930645.1). NCBI lineage: Eukaryota > Metazoa > Arthropoda > Arachnida > Araneae > Salticidae > Salticus > Salticus scenicus. Next base: position 283,192,447 of record OZ005652.1, on the reverse strand, counting down.
CTCCGCTTCCGCTATGATAATTGGTATTGGTATTGGTAAACGCAAAACTTGGAGCATCGAAGACATGGTTATTATAGGTTTCTTATCATGACCTACACAAAACTTAAAGTAACAAGTAAGTTATAATTGTTTTAATTTTGATTTTATTTCTTCTGTTTTTTAATTCTGTCAATATAAGTTTGATAAGGGTCTGCACTGCATTTTTTATTGAAATCTAATCGTAATCTAAACGCTCTATCTCCTGAAACTTTATTTTGAATTATGACTATTAAAATTTACAACACAGTAATTATTTCCTCCCGAAATAAAACTATTAAAACACAACTTTTTAAAACTAATTTATTTAAAAATTGATTTAAACTACTATTACTTACTGAAAAAAAAAAGTTTTAATTTTTAACTCTGAAAAATATGGCATTCAATATTATGGCTTTCTTTAATAATTACTTAATATGAAATTTTTATGCATTTTTTAGCATTTCTTTACATTTTGTTGTTGTTTCTTTCAATTTCAAGTTTCCTTTATATATTTTATAAATCATGATTACATTTTTATTTTTATTTTGTTCGCTTTTTCAGATAACTTCGTTGTAGTTTATCACATAAAATGTGTTAATAAAGTTTTTTTTTTTTTTTTTAATTGTAAAATTAATATATTTGCTAAACTTGTACTTGTTGTTGTAATATGTATGCTGCAAAATATAGTTTAATAAAGCTTTAGAAAACAGTCATTTTAATTTTCCTGCGGTCTAAAAATTATTAAAGGAGTTTTAATTATTTGAAGTACTTCTTAAATAATGCTTCTGAATTGTCTAATTTAATATTTCTTTATCGAATTAAAAATTGGTGCATAATGTTTAAAAAAAAAATAGTAATAGCAATGTAAGTTGTTAATAAAACTTTTTTTTTTTTTTTAAATGGTTAAATGTTTTTAATTTGAAAAGAAATCATTACTGTATTACAATTCTAACATTCATTTATAAAATAGAATTTATTGAAAGCTATTAAAGTTATTATATTTCTTATTAAAAATGCATAACATCTTCAAACTTATATTGACAGAATAAAAAAGATGAAATAAGTGAAAAAATTAAAACAAATATAACTTTAAAAGACATAAAAATCAAAACACATACAGATTAAAATAAGTAAAGAAAGAAAGTGAAGGAAAGAAAACTATTTTTTTTCCCCAATGAAAAAAATACAACACAGCGTGCTGTAAAATTACAACACCAGAGATCTTATTTTCACTTTAACGAGTGCCTAGTAGGTAATGTGCAGATTATCTAGGTAATTCGCAGATTACCTAGGTAATTTGAGAAATGAAACAATTTTCCTCACTTTAACGGATCGCCCTAGTTAATGTGCAGATTACCTAGCTAATCTGCAGATTAACCGATTTCTGCACTTTAGCGGTAACATATATATATTTTTCAGAAAATAATAATGTTCAGAAAAAAGGTTTTACTAAATATTTCATGGTTGAAATCTTAATACCGGCAGCTGTTTTTATATATATATATATATATATATATATATATATATATATAGATATATGTTTTATAACATTACTTCCGCTTTGTATAAACTATTGCCGGCGGTGTACGTCGTAGGATTCTTTTAGACGGGCCTGTTATATTGATAGTTAGATTGGAGTGACCTACTGTCTAAAGATTATCTGGAACAGTTTTAAATCGAGTGCCCGAAGTAGTTCCTTCATCTTAGGAAACAAATAGAGTTCTGGAAAATGTGGGAATGATACAGCACTTTACATTCTAATTAGTGCACTTTAGAGCTATTCAAGAGATTCTTCTTGACTATAGACTATTGTCATAATATTAGAGTACCTGTATAACGGAGGAGCGTTAAAAATTGCTACAATTATCCAATGAGGAATTTCCGCACATGGGGGATTTGAACAAAATTCTATTTTTCTGGTAGTTTTAGGGCCATAAATTTCAAAAAGTTCATCAAAAATGCAAAAAAAGTTCTCATTAATTTTAAAAATAACTTTAAAATTAACCAAAAATGATGTGACTTCAAAACGCTGCCTGACGTCACACTTTATGATGCTTCAGTGTTTACATTTTGTTAGCTTAGTTAGCAAGCAGCAATTCGTTTTAACTTACGTAATTATTAATAGTTTATGGGATTTCTGAGCATTTCTTTTCCATCTTATAATCATTTAATATCATTATCACCATTTTCCATTATCATTATTTTCAATTGTTTACTTTTCATGGCGGTTGTCCAATGTTTTCGTTTAATAGGATCCTGTGGAACGCTAAAGAATAGCTTTTGAGAAAAATTATCCGTTGTATTAGTGCAGAGTGGTAAAATACAATATTTATACTGCGATTTTTTAATATCGGATATTATTATAAAATACAAAACATATTTCAGTGATTCAAGGAGCAAAGCAAAGCACGAAATCGAATGTAAACAATGATTACTCCCGTTTGTTGTCATAAAGAGTGACGTCACGATATATTATACTGTTAACACTATGTTAACACTATTAACACTATGTTAAAATTGTTATAAACCCGTAATTAGATTTCAAACAAAGAAAATGTATGTATTTATTTTCTTACCTTTTCATTTTCTATCATATAAGAATAAAATCAAAAATCGTGCAAATTCTCTATTACGGATGTATTTTTTCACTCTTAATAAATAAGGACTAAAAATAAAATATCAATGATGAATAATTTACTTTCTACAGTTTTTTAAAAACTTAGAAGAATGCTTCAAAGTAAAGGCTGTTCCCAGAAAATGGGGATATTTGATCAGCTTACTGTAGACCGCCACATTCTATTAACACAACAGACATTATTAAAGTTATCCTATGATATTTACATCGCTTACATTGTGTTACACAATATGCCTTTAATTACACTGAAGGGTATTTATACTCCCAAACACGAATTTATCAGTTATAAATATAGTTTGTTTGGGATTTGATCCTCATCACCTAACGATTTATAGTTCGGCAATATCTTGCTGAATAGTCACACCCATTGCTTTCCTTAGATCTGTCACCAACGGACATTTTTTGTTCTCTAAACATAAAGTACTCCTGAAAGTGCAAAGACTTATAGATATTATTATATATAAATAGACATTATGCATATTTAAATTACTGTAACTCGAGAAATGGAACGCTACACCACTAGAGGAGTTCTTATGAACTTTCGACAACTTGTACACAAATTTTCACAGATGCAAATTAAGACTAGAAACATTACAAATAACTGTAAAAAATTTCTATATGAAGCCTATTCAAAATTTATTTCATCATTCACCCAACCTATTAATCACTGCTTGAATAACAGTATTTTAGACAAAAAATTGTAAATGTATTTTCAAAAATATCTTTCTGTTTTTTTTGTTTTTTTTCTTACTTATTCAGCTACGGAAGGGATTTTTGGAATACATACCAGTGTTGTAATAAACTGTAAACTTGTTAACATGTTTTAAATTGTTTACAGTTTTATTTTAATTGAAATTAAGTAAAAATCAAATCTGTATAAAAACGTAAAAATCGTATAGAATATGTTAATCACCTTTTACTTTATACACAATGTTCTCTTTCATTATTGGTGCAAAATTCCATTTGGTATTTATCGCATGAAAAAAGAAAAATCTACTTATTTTCAAAGTGGAATTTTTTTTTTTTTTCTGTTTATACATTTTTTGTATGTATGTGTGAAAAAGAAAAAAACAAATAAATTAACAAATAAAAATTTCACAACACAATGTCATTTTTTTATTATTATTCCATTTTATATGAGGTTAACGTGGTGCAAACCGTATAATTTCAAAATAAATTAGCTGAATAATTTTCTAATTTTCTACTCAACTGCTCGGAGGTTCTAAAAAGAAGGTATTTTGATTTTTTTCTCAAATCAAAAATGTTTAATTATTTGAAATATAAAGTAAATGATAATTTATTGTGAGTTATAAGAAATAAGACAATATATATATATATATATATATATTTAAGTTTAATCATTAATACGAATGATTTCTGATTACATTCAATTAGAAATAGAATATTGGGGAAATGAAATTATCGCATAAATTTATACTTCTGTCATTTTATAAAATAAATTATACCTTCTTTAAACATTTTCAAAAACGAAATATTAAAAAAACAAAGAAATGTCAATTTATAAAATGATTAATTTATTCAAATTTTATCTTATTAAAATGCTTTAAAAGAAAGCCAAACAAAAAGCAGGTTAATATATATATATATATATATATATATTGTTGTTGTTGTCGTTTAAATAAATTTTAAGCTTTTAACTAAATGAATATTTTAAAAAGAGTCACTGTGATATGTTCTATAGTATGTATGGTTTGTTATGTATGTCTGAAAAAGACGTTTGAAACATCAGGTGTGCGAATTAGGCTCCACTCTTTCTTCACAGGTGTCGTTAGTAATACTGTTTACCTGAAAATTGGCGATAATTGTATTCGCTAGTACTTAATGACAGCTGCTAAATATCAGTTTGAAAATATCAAAATCTATTCCAAAGGAACATTATTTGAGTGAAGACTTATTACATTAATTCAATGCAAGAAAAAGTGAAATAGAAAACTCTCTTTTGTTAGTAAAAATTTACGTTAATCATGCTGCATAGTATAGAACTCGCAAAGAATGCTTTCGATGATTCTAAAACGATGAGTTTGAGATTGGGGATAAAGAGCATGGAAAACCACCAAAAAATCTTTGAAGGTGCTTAATTGACAACATTGTTGGCTGTAACATTACATGTTGATCGATTCATTGTTACAAAATACTTGCAAAAAATGGGAATGGATAAAAAAGTCTAGTAACTGGGTTCCACATACATTACTAGAAAAAGACATGGAACGTCCAAAAAAAAAAAAAAAAAAAAGAGAAAGAAAGAAAGAAAATGTGATACATTACTTCAAAGGCAACAAAGTTTTTTTTTTTTTTTTTGGTTGTTGTATCGAATAGTTACTCTACATGAAAAATGTATTTATTATGAGAATCCGAAATGTTAAAAAGCTTGGAAGATGCTGGTCCATTCTAAATAAAGCTATTTTCTCATTGTAATAAGATTTTACTTTTTATATGATAGGATCAGATAGATTTGGTATATTATGAATTGCTGGAATGAGATGAAACTGTTAATGGCGGTATCTACCAACGAAAACTAATATTTTTGAAGAAACTACCCGAGAAAAACGACAAGAATGGGTAAATAGACACAACAAAATTATTTTTCAGCATGACATTACAAAAATCACATATTTCAAATGTTGTAACCCACCCGCCGTATTTATCGGACATAATACCGTCAGGTTTCTGATTATTTCGGTTGGAGCAATCGTCTCATTCTTAACAGCAGCTGAGTTCTCGCACACAGATAAAAAATTGGCTTGAAGTTCCGATCGTCTCCAAAGATCAGGATTTCTTCTGAAGGGGAAATCCGTCAATTACTTGAAAGGTGGGCGAAAGTTGTAGTTGCAGATGTAGCAAACTTTTAATAAGTAATTTTTTTTCATTTTCTAAACTAGCAATTATTTTATTAAGAAATGGTGGCGACATATTAACAAATTATCTATTTATAATTATTTTATAATTATTTTCATATTTGAATAATTGTCTATATCAATACTAAATAAAGTTAGATTAATTCAATACTTTTTGTTGTTATAATTTAAACTTATGCTATCCCTTTACTAAATTATTTTTGAATCCAAACTGGAGCTAGCTTGACATATCGTCTGAAATCTTTTAGATTACATGATTTTTTTTCTTTTAATTAGCAGTATTTCAACCCATTGAAGAAGTTGACACTATATTTATTGAATTTTTGGCTTGATTAAGTTTTGTATTAAATTAACATTTATCATCTTGTTTATTAATTTTGTTAAAAAGTTATTTTTTCTTTACAAACCACTGTCATTTATCATAAATCATTATTAAATTAAATTTACCTTTTTGTATAAGAATTTAGAGCTTGTTTCAGCTTTTATTTTTACAAATTTAATTTAGTTTTTGTTTTAAATTAAAACGAAAATAATGTAGAAAGATATGTCCAATATATTGTAGTCTGTGGAAAAAATTAAATGTTATACATTTTAATAGAATCACAGTGTTTCAAATAATTGATTATTCTAGCTATTACAGCTACACATGTTTTTACTGAGCACGATAATCATCAGTTACAAAGAAAAAAAAAACATATAATCTAATTAATTTATTATGTGTTGTAATTTTTAATTACATTAAACTATCAAAAGATGTAATATTATATTTGTATTATAACAGCTTACATTAGTATATATTTCACTAAATTACATTTCCATTCATTAACTGAACCACATAACAACGGGAACAGTTAATATCAAATAACAAATATATAATAAAATTTATACTTCTCTCATTAGATCTTTTACAATTCATTATCTATCAAGTATAGTTTCAATTTATTCTAGTGCACTCTAAAACTTCTTTATTTTTATGACGAAAATATCGAGTATACGTCGTTTTTGATGTTTCTAAAATTCGTAAATATACAATGTCACTGCTTTTCTTTCTTTTTGCTTCTATTATTAGTCTTCAAAATAGCGTTAGATTTTTTTTTTTTTTTTTTTATCACAAGTAGGAAAAACATTCAATGAACAGAATATGATTCCTAATATAAATATGATTCTTAATTCTGTACTTACAGACAATGAATATTTCTTATAGTTATTCAAACCTTTTTGCATATAATGTCAACCTACATGATAATCAATTGTTTAATTTTTAGTATGACACATATGTACTGTACTGAAGGTTTATATGTATACACATCCTTTATAAATGTATGCAAAGGCTGTTTTTGCATTTAAAAAACATATTAACCAGAATTCTAGATCAAAAAACTTCAACTTACTAACGCAATTTTCGTATTCTTCAAGCTGATAAATCTAAACAATTGGTAGCTTTAAACACTTCTGATTTTAATGCTAAAGCTCTTGAAGCTATCAATGATTTAAACTGTATTACTGTTACCTCTAATCCAATCGATAGTTTAACACGTAAAACTCAAAAATTAATTAACTCTTATATTCACCATACAATATAAAAAACCCCTCTTTACCCTGATATTCCTAAATTGTTCTTTAAAATTAAAACACATAAAAATAACCTTCCTTTTCGCCCAATTGTTTCGAAACGGAACAGCCCTGCGTATTTTCTTGAAAAATTTTTATCTAACCTACTTAAACCTATTATTAGTGGTAATCCACATATTGTGAATTCAGGTATCGATGTTAAAACTAGAATTTTAAATACAAAACTAAACCGTACTGATAAATTTTTTAGTTTAGATATAATTTCTCTCTTTCCCAATATCCCGTTAGATGAGGTATACAATATTATTGCTAATAAATGTAAAAACAATCCTATCCTTGCGTCATATCTTAATTTCATTTTAGAAGCCTTTAATTTAATTAATTCCAATAATGTTTTCATATTTAATGGTATCATTTATAAACAAACTTTTGGTGCCCGTATGGGGTCCCCCCTTAGTCCCTTGATTGCAGATATTCTATTAATTTATTTAGAAGAACGTGCGTTTGCTTCAATTACCCTTAAACCCACAATATTTTTACGTTATGTAGATGACATTTTCATTTCTTGGCCTTTTTCTCAAAATTCTCTACTTGACTTTATCGATATTCTCAATAAACAATTCCCCTCTATTAAATTTACATTTGAATCTGAAGTTAACCGGACTCTTTCCTTTTTTAACTTAACTATTCACCGTAATGAAGATAACTCTACTATTTGGTTTGACGTTTATTACAAAGACTCTTTTATCCCTTCCCCCATACCTGTTTCATCCGCTCATCCTATTGAATTTAAAATAGCTTTTTTTCGCTCTTATATTTTTCGTGCCATCAATTATACCTCCTTTCAGTTTAACGAAAATAAAGAAATTAATAAAATTATTCACTTAGGTATTAACGCTGGGTATAGTAAAAACACTGTTTTAAAAATAATCAATGGGGTCAAAAATAAAATCTATAATAATACTGGTATTAACCGTAATCCTAAAATTAAGTATACCAATAGACCTTTCTGTAAGGAATTTAAAAAAATTAAGCATTTTATTCTACGTAAATTTAATCTATGCATTCCTTTCTCATCCCCCTGTACTATTAAAAACTTAGTTGTTAATGACAGAGATATCAACAGACCTTCTGGAGGGGTTTATAAAATCCCTATCAAATATAATGATGAACTGTTTTACTACACTGGGCAAACACGTCGCACACTTATAGCAAGAATTACTGAACACATTCGTAATGTTAAAGAGAAAAAAAGTTCAATTCTAGTAGACTTTCTTTACGAACACCCTGATGCTATTCCTATGTGGACCCAGTCCGAAGTTATTTCAGCCCCTCGAGACTTTCAAGACCTGCTAATAACAGAGGCAGTAAATATTATCAAATACAATAAAGTTATTAACTGGATGCTGCTCAAGGATGCTGCATCACTTCATAAAATATGGCACGCGTTGTGCTAATAGAGAGAAAAAAATAAATACTGAAAATGATATTGAAATGAAAAATTTTTATGGTAACTTTCAAAATATTTTTTATTGTAACTGTAACTTTAAACCATTTGAATTTCTTTATTTATATATTGCTGGTTCTATGTAACGCAATTACACCTGATGATGCTATTATTATGATGGCGAAAAGCTTTGTGTAGTTTATTAATAAAAATATTGTATCTACGTGTTTTAAAGTGATTTGTTACCTTATATATATTATTTATACACGTGGAATGTTTTATAATTTTAAACTTTTAATAGTTTTTAATCTTAATCGTAAATTTTTAGTTATTCCAATATTTTAATTTTAACTTTGATTTACAGCACTTGCAACTGAGAAAATTAAATTTTAAATATCTTAATTTGAATAACTTACAAAGCTTTAAATTTAAAAGTTGGAAATTAGTAGAGATCTTGGTAGCGTCATAAGTGATATTTAAAACTGGTCCGGCCACTTTACGACCATTCTTCAGATATTGTCTACAAGACTAACAGTCTAACATACTCACAAATTGACACTCTACAGATAAAAACTAAATCAGTTTTGTAACTTTCATATTTCTCAAAGCTCGAAATTTTTAAAAAGAGAAAAACTCAAAGTCAAAAAATTTCACGAGTACCTAAGTTCCTCATACTTATAGTTTGATAGGAACTAAAATTATATATATAATAATAATAACGTACACAACTATAAAGTTTTTAAACTATTTTTTTTTTTATTGAAATATTTTTTAATAATACAAATAGTTTCCTCTTAAGATATTCCAAAAACGAGTTGTGTTTTTTAATTTGAATAATTATTAATGCAAATGGAAAACAATAAAATAAATAAATAAAGATTTTAAACAAACGAAATGTAGTGGAAAAATAAATAAACACGTGCAAATGCTAAATTCATTTCTTATTCCCCAGTAAATAAAATAAAAAAGAGCTGACGAAACAAAAAGTTATTCTATTCTGCAAGTGTAATAAAACTGTTAAGTATTTATAAACAAATCACATACTGAGTGCCGTAAAACAATTACGTTTGCAAGATAAAGCAAAAAACTATTGAGCTATAGACATAGACAGGTGCTTGGTTTCCTCCAAAATATGCCACTGCCGTGAAAATAAAGAAAGAATTAAACTGGGATCTTCTTTACCATAGCCTAATTCATAGAAAATATCATGAAATTTTGACAATTATTTAGGATTTGAAATGGTTGATTCTTAAAGTAATTCGATGAAAATTTGAAGTTAATTCTAAAAGAATTGATTAATTCTGATTACTATAATTTAATAGGTTTTCTTTTTCGTTTTATTCATTTGTTGTACTATCGCAAAAAAGAGATAAACTGTGATTAAATGATACAGGCATTAGATGAACAGACAGAATATGCAAACAAATAATTATGATGTAAATTATTGATTCAACTATGGTATATATGTGTGTGTGTGTGTGTGTGTGTAAGCCAACAAAGACTTGTTTATATTTTATTTAAAAAAAAAAAAATTCTCCCTTTTTAAGCATCAAAGTAAATTGAATTCAATAGATTTTTAAATATATATAGAAAATAGATCTTTTATAGAAAGTTTGAGCAACAAAACTGTCACTTACATTTCGAATTTTGGCAGAATTTGTAGATTGCCGCTGTGCTGACTGAACCATATACATATAAGCATATATAAATATTAATGAAATGTTTCATGTATTTCTCTTTTCATCTTACAACTTATTTGCTTAGATCTTTCATTGGTTTCAAAATTCTATAAACACTACATCAGGTAACTATAAATACTACTATAAATACTACTAAGTATATAAAAAATACTACTACCAGGTACTATTACTAGGTAAATACTACTACTATATAGACTAAATGAACTTATTTTAATTAAATATTTATTATCTTAAATTATTAACTTACCAGCAGGCTACGCCCGCTTCGCTGGTCACTATATTTAAATGAATTTTCGAAAGAATTGAATTAATATGTATTTTTCTACACCACATATAGAAAACAAGAAAGAATAATCATGCAGTACGCATTGATTAGTAACACTTTCCAACTGTACGTAATTGTTGTATCGAATAACTTTTAATATTCTTTGCCTATGTTATCATACAACGGACAGAAAGACTGAAAAACAATCAGGTAGACCAATTGATTTGAAAATTACTCTTAGGCATTTTGGAAAGTGTTAAAAAGGCTTAACGCAGAAGAAAATGCAGCCATTAGATTATAATTACAGCTTTTGATCTCTGTGAATATTTTAGTGTAGCCCTGTAAATCAGAAAGGTAATCATACCATATTCTATACAAAACATTATTTTAGAATATTAACAATACACTTCAATATTTTTATGATATTTACAGTCAAAAGATTTTTAAATAAAACTTTCAAAAAATTCTCTCCTAAAACGTAATGCATTGGCTTTTTTTTTTTTTTTTTTTTTTTTTTTTTTGGCCCTGTAAACAAACTAGTTGTACAGGACCTATTAATGTCATTTTAAATAGGGAACATTCTATAGGGAAAATATTTATAAAAATAACACTCGTAGCACGCAATGCTTTCGATGCTTTTGGGTGTCCCTGTACGCAAACCAGAAGAGATATTCACTCCTTTTTCAATATGGAACAGTCGATAGTGAACTTCCATAAAATATATCAGTTTCGAGAAATTCCATATAAATAGTTCCAGGAATTAGAGGGCGGGCAGACAGACAGACAGACAGATGGACACATACACAAACTGAAATCATAGTCACACTTAAAAATGTTAGAAAGTGTTAAAAACGCTTAATGTAAACGAAAGTACAATTCTAGCAATTTTTTATTAATAGCTCTTAGTGTAACTGGATATTTTTGTGCCACCCTGTAAATTTAATGCTAATCATGCTATATTTTATACAAAGCATTCTTTTGTGCATATAAATAACATATTTCAATTTCAAGAAAATTCGTGGAAAGTAAAGTTATTAAAATTTGATTTATAGAAATATCTCTCATATTACGCAATGCTTTGGAATACTTTTGATTACCCCTGTACATAAACCGATGGTGGTATTTCCTCCATTTTATACAGGAAACATCCAATAGTGAACTTGAATAACATATTTCAATTTCACTCAGATATGTCTACAGTAAAGGTATGAAAATATGGTTTATAGAAATACCTCTCATAGAACACAATGCTTTGAAATACTTTCGGGTGTCCCTGTACACAAACCAGTAGAGTTATAAACTCCATTTTCAATAGGAAACATCCGATAGTGAACTTGAATAACATATATTAGTTTCAAGAAATTCCATAAATATTTACGGGAGTTAGAGCTCGGACAGACAGACAGGCAGACAGACAGACAGACAGGCAGATACACAAAACTGAAATCATATTCACACTTAAAAAATGTTAGAAAGTGTTAAAAACGCTTAATGTAAACGAAAGTATAATTCTAGCAATTTTTTATTAATAGCTCTTAATGAAAATGGATATTTTTGTGCCACCCTGTAAATCTAATGCTAATCATGCTATATTCTGTGCAAAGCATTCTTTTGTGCATATAAATAACATATTTCAATTTCCAAAAATTTCGGGGAAAGTAAAGTTAGTAAAATTTGATTTATAGAAATATCTCTCATAGAACGCAATGCTCTGGAATACTTTTCAGTGTCCCTGTACATAAACCGATGGTGGTCTTTCCTCCATTTTATACAGGAAACACCCGGTAGTGAACTTGAATAACATACTTCAATTTCATTCAGATATGTCTACAGTAAAGGTATGAAAATATGGTTTATAGAAATACTTCTCATAGAACACAATGCTTTGAAATACTTTCGGGTGTCCCTGTACACAAACCAGTAGAGGTATAAACTCCATTTTCAATAGGGAACGTCCGACAGTGAACTTGAATAACATATTTGAATTTCATTAAAATATGTCTAGAGTAAAGGTATGAAAATATGGTTTATAGAAATACCTCTCATAGAACATAATTCTTTGAAATACGTTCTGGTGTCCCTGTACACAGACCAGTAAAGGTATAAACTCCTTTTTCAATAGGGAACGTCCGATAGTAAACTTGAATAACATATATGAGTTTCAAGAAATTCCATAAATATTTACGGCAGTTAGAGCGCGGACAGACAGACGGACAGATGGACAGACGGACAGACAGAGAGACAGACAAACCGAAGTCATAAACACTTTTCATCCTTGTTGGAAAGTGTTAAAAACTTAAAAAAAAAATGAAAGAAAGAAAGAAACTGAAATTGCTCCAAACCTCGTTCGGGTATCCGCTGTCTACGGCAGCACTTTTCCCGCCCGCACTGCAACAGGTCTAGGTTTCCCATGCCTGCAGAAAGATATTTTCCGGGCATTTCAATCTGGATATTTATCAACGACAGGGGGGATCTGCTACAATTTAAGAACTGCAATTTTAGAAATGACTGTATCTCAGAATCTATTAAATATTTTACTTTTTAACCATCTATTTTATAGCCCATGTTATTTACACTATATTACGATTTGATTCCGACTAATGTAATAAAGTAAAACAAAATAAAAAGTAGATTAATATATATATTTATAAAAACAAATAAATTTTAATCAATTTAATACTTTTTACTACGTATGTACTACCATTTTTCCCGATAAATATTGTAAATAAAAAAAAATAATAAACAAAAGATTTTCTTTTAAAGGAATTAATTAAAAAATGAAAAATAAGAAGTTGTTCTACTATAAAAAATTAAACATAACTGTTATAAATACATTTTTAAATTTAAAACTAATTATACTTATTTTTTTCTGCTGCATTACGATTTTATTTTCAATAAATATAACAAAAAAAAAGTCACCTTCAAATGAATGTGTTAAATAAAAATAAGTTGCGTAATAGCCGTTACTAAGATACGCAGACGATTGAAGCAAAAGAATAAATCTATGAAAATGAAGCATTAAAGCCAATATTTAAAATCGAAAAAACATTAATTATAAAAATTCAAATTCGAAATTCGAAAAAATCTCGATGAGGTGCACACCTGCTGGCTCCCAGGTACCTATATGCCAAATCTGGAAGCTGTGCGATCAGCAGTGTGAGCGCCAGAGCGCAGATACACACACAGACACACACACACACAGACACTTCTCTTTATTTATATAGATATGTTTACCTAGGATGAACACGCGTCATTGCCGCGATGAATGTGTTAAGAAGTACTAAATTGATGCATCACATCAAGTATCCAAAAATATTGGCACTTGGCACTACTTGGAATAAAAGTAAAATTTCAACAGCAGGTGTCGGCAACCTTGCCTGAAAGACGTCAGATAATGACATTTCCCACACTTGCCAGTCAGTGCAGAGTATTGAGACTTGTTGGTTGAATTAAGAATTTCTCTATTAAACAGTGTTGCCAGATCTGGCGGATTTTTTATTCAATAATAACCAATAAATAATTTTTTAATTGTAACATTTGCCTAACTGCTTCGAAGATTGACTGTCTATTAGGTATACCAAATATTACTTCTCAAAATAATTGGTGATTATTGAATAAAAAATTCACCAGTTCTGGCAACACTGGTGCTAAAGGAATTTTTAGGGTTGTATTTATTTTATGAGTTAAAATTTGGAAACATTGTTTCAGAAACTATTTGGAAAGGAATAAGTGAGTGAGAACACAGCAGATAACACGAAAGCGATTCATTCGATTTGTATTGGAAAAGGAGATCATCCATGACAAACATAAAGCTGGTTGCCCATTCACTATCGACGAAGCTCTGCTGAGGAATTGTAATCTAGTATCATCCGTATCAAGCGATGAAAGAACTAGCACAAGGATTTAGAGTGTAGTTGAATTAGTACAACCCTGAGGCGACGTGAAAGCTCAGTAAGCCCTTTACGTTACAACCGAGGAAATTAAACTTTACCAACTCACCATTTCCTTTTAATTGTTGTCACGTCACAAGAAAGACCCACTCTTAGACCGATTATTACAAGCGGATGGAAGCAGAACTGATTATAATGTTAACGAACTTAGGAATATTTACTAGTAGAAGCAATGGGAAAAAAAGTGACGCGCAAGGGACTTATTCCTTTTTTTTTCTGTTTGAAGGACTGGGCGAGGATTCGTTTATTCTCTGGCCTAGGCACGCTACATTCACGTGAATAATAACAGAAATATTAAATTTCCTGAGGCTATGACAAAATGACGTCATTATCAAAATTTTTAATTTTAAATAATATTTAATTTAGGAAATAAAAAACGCACGTTCAAAATTTAAATAAAAAAGAAAATAGAGCAAGATAATTGCCTCGCTGTGCATGAATATGAGAACGCATGTAATTCATTTTCGCAACAATCAGTATCACGCACGTAATAACCGAAAACACATCACTGGACACGCCTACCTCGCTGTGCATGAATCTAAGAACGCATGTAACTAGTTTTCGCAGCAATCAGTATCACGCACGTATGTACGCTTCACGCACATGAAAACCAAAAAAAAAAAAAAAAAGAAATCACTGGACACCCCTACCTCGCGTTGCACGAATCCGAGAACGCATGTAACTCATTTTCGCAGCAATCAGTATCACGCACGTTAAAACCAAAAAAAAAAAAACACTGGACACACCTACCTCGCTGAGCATGAATCTGAAAACGCACGTAACTCGGTTCCGCAGCAATCACTATCACGCACGTTAAAACAAAAACAAAAACAAATCACTGGGCACCACTACCTCGCTGTGCATGAATCTGAAAACGCACGTAACTCGGTTCCGCGGCAATCACTACCACGCACATAAAAGCAAAAAGCATCACTGGACACCCCTACCTCGCTGTGAATGAATCTGAGAACGAATGTAACTCGTTTTCGCAGCAATCAGTATTACGCAAGTATGTACGCTTCGCGCGCATGAAAAAAAAAAAAAAAAATCACTGGACACCCCTACCTCGCTGTGCATGAATTTGAAAACGCATATAACTCGTTTTCGCAGCAATCAGTATCACGCACGTATGTTTTACTGTATGGTGGGTTGGTACTTTACGGTATGTTTTACTTTATGGTGAAAAATCTAACTAGATTTATTAATTCTTGAGATACATAATAATAGAAATGGATTCTTCAGCTGTATTTATTAATTCATCTGCAGCTTAAATATTTCCAAAAATTTTAATATTAATTATAATTATTTATGTTTTAAAAATGCTGCCAAATAAATACACGAGCTGTCATCGTTAGAGATTAAATCATTTAATGTTAAAAAACAGAAAATGAAAGTGAAAGAACGATACTTCCGATAATTAAAGGGAAAAAATTCCCTTGCGCTCGACCGCTTTTCCCTATGCCTAGTAGCGAATTTTTTCCAACAACATTGTGGTCAGTTCTGCTTCCATCCGCTTTTCCGATTATTGACGAACGGCAGGAAATAAGTGTTGTACACTAACTGCAAAAGAAAATATCACTCGTCATTCCTTGATTCTGCAGCAGTTGTTCCAAACAAAGCATTCATCAGCAGAAAGTACTGCTCTGTGTTTGGTAGACCACATTAGGTATTGCGCACGTTTGAATTACTGGAGTGTGGCAAAACTATCCCAATTGAGCTGTGATCGTCCTAGTAAGCGAAAAATCCAACATCAGTCAACAGGAAAGGAGTAATGTTAGTTCAAGATAGCACTAGACTTATAAGGGGAATCATTTCACGTAGTTGGAAGGTTTTTGCTCATCCTCCTTACTCCTCAAATATCACTTTAGACGACAATCACATGTTTTTGGTTAAGGATAACCATTTGCATACGAAAAAATTCTAGTTTGTTGGTTGAGTTTAACGTCGCACCAGTTAAGACGCACTTCTGGGGATGGTCCGAAAACGAAAAAATTCAAAAACCATTATAATATTTTGCAGGTCTTAGACTTTTTTTTCCATCTTTTTTGGTCCTATAATCGAGAAATTTTATAAACATGCGTTTATAAGCCTGTATTTCATTGAGAATTTGCGATTTTTTACGAGAATTTTTTTTTCTTTAATAAACTGCATTTGGATGAAATTGCTAAGTCATTGTTTTTCACTCAAAAATGTAACGTGAACTTTTTGAGTACCTAATGTTTTACTGATATAACATGATCGAATTACAAAATAGTATATGTAGCATTTATACGTATTTTATAGGGGCATGCAAAAGTTCAAAAGTCTGTGGATGGAATTAAATGTTTAACACTGATTTGAATGAAATTAAACAGATATTATGTGTTACTCAAGTTTCCTTATAAATATAATGTAAAGAAAAATGTTATATGTAAATTTATAGCTCCTTTATAGGGCACCTCTAGGGACATAGAATTCATGTTTACTTTTCTCAATAATATTTTTAAGTTCTTTTCCAACTGTATATCAAATTTCAGTTGGATGAAATTTTAATATGTTATGTCGCGTTACTGTGTGTAAAGTCTACCAATTTTCATAATGTTGGAAAAAACTTCGCAATGTGCGTGATTTTACGTTCTTATTTTTGATGTTTACGAATTCTCTTGGCGTTTTATTAAAACATTTTCTTTGAAATGAAAGAAAAATATTAGGTTTGAATGTCAACGGGATTTTTTCTGATATTAGGAGCCGAAAACCCCTATATACATATATATATACCGAGTGATCCAAAAGACATAATAAAAAAATATTCAAAAAGAAAGAATTATTCAAATAGCACTATGCGGTTTTTATTGAAATACGTCTGAAAGCGTGGGAATATATATATATATATATATATTGATATATAACAAGAAAAATATATTAGTTGCGTTTTTCAAGAACAGATGACGCTGTATTCACAGTATCCACTCATATTTTAAACAGGTCTGCCTTCTCAAATGACGCCATATTGCGAATACTAATTAATCTGAATTTATCATATTGCATATGATTTCAGATGTTAGAGAATATTCAAATTAAACAATTATTGCTTATTACTACTGCTTATTACTCATTATTATTACTATTGATTATTACTCATTCAAAAAAAAAAAAAAAAAAAAAAACATGATACTGTTAAGAGATAAGGCATTTTTATTTAAGCTTTATTAAGAGAATTCTCAATTTGTAGCATCTCACTTCCATTCTCATGAATGACGGCTTTTACATTGAACATTTATAGTTGCATTGTTGAATGCATTGCGACACAGTAAAAAAGAAATTTTACAATTAAAGCGCCCTTAATGAAGAAAAATTAAACTAATTTGGCAATAAATCTTTTGTTATTTTAAAAGGCTTTCAAGTCTTTCTGTGCATTTCGGTGAAAATTGCATAGTGCTATAGTTAATACTGTTTGAATAATATAATATGTATTTATTTTTTCTGTGTCTTTTAGATCACACCCATTATCGTATTTAAAAAACTAATAATTGTATTATAAATATAGGATGGGTAAATAGTTTTTGAGGATGTGGCCTCGCAAACATTTTCGTGCCTGGCCTCGCTTTCGTTAGAGACGGCTCTGATTGTGCTTCACTTTATAGCTTGTCTTTTAAGGAATGGTACTTAATATTGCGTTATCTTACACTCCGTGAGATAAAAAATTCAGCTGCATTGTGCTATTTACCTATACGTGCTTGCACACACATAAAACAAATTGCTGGAAAAGAAAACAAATATTATGTCAGATTAACTGAAATAGTCGTATTCTTAACAAAATCTGCTCTAGTATAAATATGTAGAGTATGAAAGAAATAACTTTATATGCATAATAAATAATCTGGAGAGTAATATAAGGTTCGAATATTGAAAAGTAAAATCATAAAACATTTAAATCTGTTGTTAAACTTAAAATAAATAAAAAAAAAAAAAGTACTTAAAATTATTCACAGAATGTACGCCCATAACACGCTTTGACACTTATTTGACTAATTTTTTGCAGCACCGTAAATTAACTATAAATTTTATGCGAGACAAGAACTGTACATACTTTTGAAGCAATAAATAAATAAATAAATAAATAAAAGACCTACTTTAAACATTTCCAAATATAGCCCGTAATATAATCAAATTCTTTTGTGTAGCCCAATAGATGGATATTTAATATTTTTCACTAAACATTCTATATAAATGAATTTTTTATGTAAACAAAAATTATTAATTTCACTTTATTTAGTGCAGTCTAAAGACGTTAAAATGTATTCATGGAAAATTTTGTCCAAAGACGCATAGGGAGAACACTTTGTTTGAACAATTTTGTATGTGTCTATACACGAACAATTTGCCCAATTCCTGCAGTTATTTGTTTTTGAGTTAGACTGATAACAGATTCACAAAAACACTAACGGAAGAAGGCTAATATTCCGTTTTTTGGATTCAGGGGACATAAACAAGTGTACATAGCAAAATCACAAATTGGAAAATTTATTATAAAACAATACTTTCTCCTCCATAATTTAGTAATGTAGAATAAACAAAAATGAGAAATGAATTAGTTTTTGTACAGACATAATCTAAGTAACTTTATATATTGTCGTTTGTCTAGATTTTAGTATTATTATTTATTGTAAGATCTTCAAATTCACATAAACATTCTTTTCTTTATTTATAGAAACAGAAAATATTGAAAAATAATGCTAGTCTATTTTAAGAAAGATATTGAGAAACTTTTCTTTTTATAGTAGAGTTTTCCCTTACGTAAATCATTCCTCTTTCTCCGATTTGATCGTAAACATTTTCTCTCTCAATGTCAATAGCACACAACAGTTATACTTTACTTGCATGTTACTTTTACCTTAATGGAAAAAGAATGGATTTTGTGGGTACTTTCTTCTGCACTTTAAGAAGTTTTCTGATCTATTTATGACCGAGCTGAACCGTAAGAGTCACGTGTTCCATTACAATAAAGTATATCGAGCGACTGACTTTGCTGGCAGAAAAGACAAAACTTTTTTTTTTTTTTTTAGTTACATTTGGATATGTCAAAGGTATTAATATATAAGCATGATACGAATCGATTCTTTATAGCAACAATACATGGATAGTTTTAAAATGTGATTTCTTTTCAGAGAAATAACGATGAAGTTTTAAAGAAAAACTGAAAGTAAAGTTTGATTAATTAACACTGTGGTAAAATTATATACTTTAGTCCAAAACATTTACAACCTGTTTTCGAGTATATTTTTTAAACAAATGAAGAGATTAACATTGAATTTCCATAGCATTTATTAATGTTTATTCAATGTTTATGTAAATTTAACAAAATTAATATATTTTTAAAATTCATATTAATTATTTTTTTGTCAGAAATAAATAAATTACATAAAAAAACAAATAAATAAATAAATAAAGTTAAAGATGCAATACGATACACGTGCATCTAAATGTTAAAGTAAAACCAGATTTTTCCTTGTTGTATTAACTTTTCTTCTTATTATTATTTATATATATATATATATATATATATATATATATATATATATATATTTTAATATGTACAGTCAGTAACAAAAGTGTCCGAACACTAGCCAAAATTCCTATCTAAAAAAAGTACACTTCATACGGTTCTGTTAAGCAAATCCTTGTCGAATCCTGTTCTTAGTCAGTGTAAGAACATAATTCGATAAGGATTTATTTAACAAAACCGTATGAAGTATACTTTTTTTAGATAGGAATTTTTGCTAGTGTTCGGACACTTTTGTTACCGACTGTATATACATAAATATGAAAATTTAATGAGATGTTCGTTATAAGAATATTTATAGCCATTTTTTATTATTCCGGTGATGTCTTTCTTTAACCATGACTTTGCATATTGTTTATGTAAAAGGACAGCTAACTACCCTAATTACTTATTAATATTATAATATACCTGGTGTAATTATTATTGTTATTACTTAAAAGTAATTAATTGAATTTCAGAAAATGGTTTTTTGGTAAAATTACAATAGAGGAAAAGATTTATCTAATATATAGGAACTTTATGAAAATACTAAATATATTTTAATATTAGATGACAATAAACTCACACCTACACTGTTAAAAATTCCAACAGAAAACTCTGTGTAACATTAAATTACAGAGAAAAATAAACGGATATGTTAAAAATCTTATTTTATACATTCATTTTAATAACTAGTATTAATTAATTATTCGGGAGAATACATTTTGGACTTAGAATGCTTTTTCTAAAGTAGAAACAGTCATTTTTAATTTTAATTAAAAAATTAAATAATAAAATTACGTAAAAATACAGTATAAATATTGAGAATCTCGATTAATCACTTTTAACTAAGTATTACTCTAAATTTACAGAGACTCTAGATAAATATTTACTCGTACATTAAATTTACAGAAATTTTTAACATATGCACAGATTTTTTATATTTTCTCAGATATATACATAGATATAGCTTTATTTCAGTTTAATGTGAATACCATTATTCTTTCATAATGACTAGATGTAAAATATGTACATTAAATATGCTCAAAAGAAAATAATGTAATAAATATAATCACATTGTTTTATAAGTTATTTAATAAGTGATAATTGAAAGTCCAAAAATTGGTTTTCTTCTAAATAATACACTACAAATAGGCTTATCACCATATCTTAAGTATTTCAAAGTATTCTTGTTTTGATGCATTTCATATTTTACTGACGCACACAACAGCAATTCCACATGCCGCGCTGATGTGTGCTTTTCCTAATTTTCCTTACAAAATTGGATTTCGATGAACTTCCTTGCATGTCATAGGTTATTTATTCTAAGGTGAATAAGGGTACATTGCGTAATAAGATGACATCTTATGGTTATCCCTTTTATTCTGTAGAAAATGTCAAATCTGCTAGAATATTTTATTACTCACATATAAAGGTGTATATATATATATATATATATATATATATATATGTAGATGTATATGTGCGTGTGTGTATAGAAGAAAAAGTTGAAATTTTCTGGTCTAGTTTTAACCAAAAAGAAAACTTATATTTAAAATCCCGTACGTATGAGTAATAATATTAAAAATGATAGTGATGATAAAAATGATATAAAAAAAAAGTAATTCATTTTTAGTATTTTTCAAAGCTAATACAAATGCTTATTGAAAAGTTTATTTCAACACTGATATAAAACTTTTTGGATAGTCTTGGTAAGCTTTCTACAATGTAAACTCTAGAAGAAATTTATTTTATTACATTTTTTTTTCCCCCAATTAGTCTGGGTACCATTTTTAAAACACCATACCTTCTTTTTTTTTCTCTCTCTCTCTCTCACCCATTTTTTCTAGAACTCTTCCTATTCTTTTTTCAATTCCTGGTTGCCGCACATTTTCTTTTCAATTATCTTTTTTTCTAACTTTCCCCCCTTTAGATAGCAATTTAATTTCTCTTGTAGTGAGTTTGACGTCATATAATATCAAATTATCCCTTTTATTTCAGTTTTTCGAGTAGATTATTTTACCTGTGACATTTAAGGATTACCTGATTCTCCTGTTAAAAAAAAAAAAAAAAAAAAAAAAAAAAAAACTGTATTTACTATTCTGAACATTGCATGGTTGATAAGTAAGTCTATCTCTATGCGTGCGTAAGTATGGTTGCTTCAGATACTAAACTAAGCAAAAGGAATATTTTTGTGGGATCACGACTGCATAATAGTAGTAGTTGTTGGGAGTAGTTTGCAATATACTTGACCAGCAGTGACTATTTGACTTTAATAAATTAAAAGGAAAATTTCAGTTTTCTATTCCCTCTCCCCCCCCCCCCAATAAAAAATGTTAGAAGTAATTGAAATTTTCCTTACTTAACATTATTTAGTCGCATGCTAAAACATGTATAACTTAAATATCTAAAGAGAGAATTTTAGTTATTTATACGAATACAAAAAACATAGAAATTTTATTGTTTTACGTACAAGGAAAATTTATATAAAATGAAAAAAAGTAATTAAAAACGTTTATAATAATTCATTGTTGTAATTGTAAAAAGAATTGATATTCGCTTTTTCAATCACACATATAAGTAGTCCAAAAAGTGATCATTTTTTAATCTTTCAATACTAAAATGATATTATACCGATATTTGATCACTTGACAGGTGCACCATAAATGTCAAGTTTCCTTATTTTGCTTGTATTGAATTCCATACAGGGATAGTTAAACTTATTTATCGAAACAAGAATCTTTAGTTACACTGCTCTGCAAAAAAATAAAAAAAATTTTCGAGATCTCATACTATTCTTGCTGATTCTTATATAAAATGACCTCCTGAATCCGAATATGACTCCCATTTTCTCCAGTCACCCACCGTTTTCTAGATACATCACCCCTTCCCTCAATTTCTTTCCCTGTTCGATAATTTTATGACCCTGAATTTGATTTGAAGAATGAAAAATAGTTAATTTAACACCTAAAAACAAAAAAATATAAAGTTTAAAAAATAACATTAATGACAGATTAAAAAATAAATAAATAACAAATTAAGGTATGTAATATAAAATTTCAGTGACAAATTCAACCCAAAATTTTTCCCTTGTCGCAAATGTCCATGTTTTAGAATTTTCCAACTCTGTAGCCCCTCAGAAGATATTTAACGGTTAAAATAATCCTCCCCCCTCCTAAAAATCAAATTTATAGCGATAAAATCACCGAAAAATGATAAAAATGGAGGGGGATATTTCTAAAAAACGGCGAGTGATATGGCAAGATGGGCGCCCTATTCGGATTCAAGAGGTCATTTTACATAAGAATATGCTGAAATGGTGTCAGAGGCAATTTTCACGCTGATCAGTGTTATTTATGCGAAGATAAATATTACAGACATGATCTTGTAAATCAGTTTTCTGACTATTGTTTTGTATATAAATATATATATATACATATATATATATATATATACATATATATATATATATATATATATATATATATATATATATATATATATATATATATATGTGGGAAGTTATGTGGAAAGCTTTGTGGGATGCATTCCATGTACAGACAACAGATGGCGCTGCCTCTGATGCTCATCTTTCGAGAACATGACGAACGGAAGTCAGTTTAGATCTGCCTGTAATAAAGAGATGTTGAGACCGTCAGCGCGAAGGCTGATATGGTCATTTTCTTCTAATTAGAGCTTGTAGTCCTCGTAATAGTTGTGTAGAGGCTCTATACCACAATCTCACATATTTAAAATAGTACGTGTAGGTACTAATGTGAATTGTAGTAGCGAGAAAGTGCTCATATGTTACCTAGTGTTAGTTCTAATGATGAAGAGAGCTTGTATTGTGTGCTAAGCCTCGAAACCAGCAAATGGTTAATGATAGAAAGTCTGCTATTATATTAATCCTTATATTTAATCTGTGTTGTGTATGTTACGTAATAAATGTTTTCGTTATCTAAGTCGCATCTCATCATTGCCCCACCCCTAGACGCCCAGCCAAGATTCTACATATATATATATATATATATATATTAAGTATTTACAGTAATTAAATATGTTTTAACAGTAACTAAACACGTTCTAAGAATTTTGGTAAATGTAATAATAGTTGATATTTGAGTATTTGGTCTATTTGAAACTGAAGATTATTTTTTCTAACTATTTATCCTATAAAGATGTTTATTTATTTGTTTATTGTGAAATATAAAACTTTTTCGGAGAATTTTAACTGTAAATTGCTATTAGATTAGTAACAAATCAGGAATAATGATATAAATGATATAATAATAATCACTATATTGAAATACAGCTTATTAAATCAACGTTGTTTCTATTTCAAGGTGTGAAAACTCCCAACACTATTCTTATACAATATTTTAGTGAAATTAAGGCGTGTGTTTGTTATCTAAAAAAAATATATATCGAGTATTCATAAAAAAAAATTTTTTAATTAGAAATTTGAAGAGGAAATAAAATCTCTTGTCTTTTTCATAGCATATTTACATTATTAATAACATTAAATAATAGAGAATACTTATAATATTGATTGATTTCCCAAGACGATCTGATAAATTAATTTATTTTGTTGCATACAGACTACACATGTTGAACTATTTCGCGTTAAGAAAGGGAAGGAAAGGAATGAAATCGAGTATATATGTGTGAAATGCTTCCGATTCGCACTTAGGTGGATCAAGATTGAAAAATGAATTATTGTATTGGTTTAAAATGTTTTTAAAAATATATTTAAGTACTTTTTTTTTTTTTTTTTTTTTTTTTTTTTTCTTTTTTAACAAATAAATGATAAAAATAATGAATTTCACTTGAGAATTTCTTAAAACTAAAATAATAATAATAATAATAATAATAATCATATATGTATAGATAATATATATGTATATATGAACATATGTCTGTATGAAGATTCATATATGCATATATGAATCGTCTGCCTGCTTAAATATGTACATATATTATATTATGTATATGTATGTATATTAGATTGAATATAGTTTGAGTTGTATATTTTGAACTGGGATAACAAATAGCAATATGCTGGATTAGTTTTAAAGTACAAAGAAATTCTAATAATTGATTTTCATTGAATTGATCAAAGTCTACCAGAAAAGCCTAATTATCCTGAATAGTACATTAAATCACGTTGGCTTTAAATAATTCCTTTATCCGTCTTTTTATTTATTTATTTTATTTTATTTTATTTTTATTTTTATTTATTTATTTATTTATTTATTTTTTATTTTTATTTTTT
This sequence comes from Salticus scenicus, assembly GCA_963930645.1. Lineage (NCBI taxonomy): Eukaryota > Metazoa > Arthropoda > Arachnida > Araneae > Salticidae > Salticus > Salticus scenicus. The sequence continues at coordinate 283,167,191 of OZ005652.1, read as the reverse complement.
TTTTTTTGCTAAAATTATTTGAGCCGTTTCTAACAAACGCCAAATTTCTGCCCCCCACCATATGTCGATAAATTCTGCTCTCAAAGACAGTACACATAAGATGCCGGGTTGATCCGTCGTTTCCTTCGAAACTTTGGGTTAGGACTCCCGTAAATACGAGATAAAACCCATTATAAATATCCCAACCCAGACCACACTTTCAGTTCTAATGTTCTAGCACAGTCAATGATATTCAGTCAATTTTAAAATATTATTTATAATTATATGAATATTTTTTTAAGTTCTTCTTGCCTAACATGATGTATTTTATATTTGTTTATGGATGCATTTTATATACATAAATACATATGCATTACTTCTATATGATTTCTAATATTCGTTTATCATGGATCTTAATATTTAAAATGGATTTCTTTTTTTAATTTCCCTTGTGATTATTTTTAATTATAACACTAATTAAATTGAGATTGTTGTGTACAAATTAGGAAATTTGTGATACTAAACATTAAATTTGTGTTCATTATAATATTAATTGACAAACTTCATGATGATTAATTACAAGTAAATAGTAATATGATTCGGAATTCAAAAACAAATGCAATATCCATTCAAATAATTATAATTCAAAAAGACAGAATAGGCTTTTTTTTTTTTTTTTTTTTTTTTTTTTTCAGAAGAAAATTAGGTATTTTGAATAAATCTACGAAGCTTAGATAATTAAAATATAACATTCAAATAAAGTATTAAAAACCAATTAATATTGACTTTATTTGTGTTTGTATTATCTACTTTTAAGTTCTCTTGTATTAATTGAAGTGATTTGTGATTTACGTTTAAACGAAACTTCAATTAACTGTAGAAATGTGCCTTTTTCCCTTAGTGCTTCATAATTAATTACCTAAAAATTAAAATTATAGATGATACTTTTATAAATGCATTTTAATGAGCTTTTGGTTTTCGGGAAAATGTTAATAGAATTAGGAATTCAGTCCATTTTTATTAAAAAAAATGTTTCCTTTTAAATTAAAAAAATTATGATTTAACACAGATATAAAAATACTTGAGACTTGAGTAAACTCATATAGAGCAGACATCTAATATAAAGTAAAACTCTAATAAAAGTCAGATCTAATAAATCCATAAAACAGCATTAAAAAGAAAAAAAAAACTAAATCACGTTTTTAAAAATAACTAATATTTTTTCTGGTTATATTCTTGCTAGAATCAATTACTAGATCCAAATATTTTCTCAAAATATCTCATAAAGCATATTATTAAAAAATTAATAAAATTCATTGGTAGCATTTTTCTAAGTGAATTTAATTTCTTATGTGAAAAAGAAACAGTTTATTTTCAGTCTGAATTATACAAAATTTAAGGCGAATTTGTATCTTATCTTCGATTGGTCTTAATAAAATGCCTTTTTTGTTTAATCACGCACACACACACACACACACACACACACACACATATATATATGTTTGTATAAGCGGGGAATGAAGTTCGAAGATTTTCTGTGGCAAGGAGGTCCTAGCAGTGAGAGGAAATATGTAGAGATAAACTAATATGTTGCTGCACAAATACGACAGCAGGTTTGTCTTGTCTTCTTGAGAGATAGTGCTTGAGATTTTCGTTAGATGTCTTATTTCTCCTGTATTGTAACTACATATAGTTGTGTAGTCAAGACAAGGTATAAATACTTACATTACAACTATATTTAGTAAATTCCTTAAGTATGTTTTAATTAGCATTAATTTTGTGTAATTAAACGCTCTTTTACGTATCTTTTTTGAATGATCGCTAACCTAAATCGTGTTCTTGGGGCAAAATTTGAGAGTACACCATTCTGCTCTATAATGCTTTTAAATAAGGTATCGTTTTTTTTTTTTTTTTTTTTTTTTTTGAGTGCTTTTCGATAACAACTGGTAATAGAGCCTCTTCATTTCAAATTTCATGTTAAATTACAATGCCAATTCCAAAAATTAAAGAAAAGAGGAAAAGAGGAAAAGACGCATAGGAAGAAAGGGAAGACAGTTGCCGGAAAATATTACCTGAACAACAGCAACAATAACAAAAAAAAAAAAAAGAAAAAAAAAAAAAAAAAGAAACCTTTTCCAAAGAGGAAAGAGTAAGGGTAATATTATTTACGAAATGAAATAAAATTAAGAATATAAAAAAACAAAGGGAAACTCCTGAATATAGCTAGGAAACAAAGAAGGAGCTGGAGAGAAAACCTACAGCTAACGAGACTGTCTTGTGTGTTAATGTACATATTGTTTCTGTTTGAATTTTATTCAAAGTCACTTCAACGTTACGTGGCTTGTTTCATGTGCAAAAAAATGCGCACACAATGTTTGTGCGGGAATACATAAAGAATATTATGAGGCTGTCTTCGTGTGTGCCATTTGTCAAGTTTAAGAAAGGGACACAATCAATAAATAAATAATATAGTTAATCATTTATAGTCATTGCAAAGTAAATAAATATAGAGCACACTTATTTATGGAGTTTTACAAATACATTTAATTATTTGTTCTACCATTTTATCATGTATTTATTATTTGATATTATATGCCCCATGCCCGGGGCAAAACGGGACAAATGATATAGTATTGATTTTTTCAAAACAATAAGATTGTTCTTTTCTTTTCTTACAACATCTCTGTACTTAATATCAATAAAACATCGCTGTTAAGATTCACTTTTTGGTATCTATTTGAATATCTGTATAAACTGTGATTGCAATTAAAAATAATCAGGCTGAATTTAAATTTGGTGCAATTACTTATCAGTTCCATAGAATTAACTGATTAATTCTTTATGTATTCGATGTTTGTCCCCCTAAAACAAAAAATATTCGATACTTTATCGTTTATGGGGGACATTCATCTTAAGTGCATTTTAAAATAATTTCACTGACTGGGACACAAAAAAATTAACATAAATTATTAAAATGAATAAAAGAATAATTACAGAAAGTAATGATGCGCATTAAGTTATAATTGTTATACATACGTTAAGTAAAAGAGCTGACTTAATTAACAGTCCAAAGTCTCGACATAATGTCTGCAGTCGTAAAAGGATGCATTCAAATCGTTTTAAATGTTGTATAAAAAATGCGATCGAAATGAATGTTAGCTTAAATAAATAAACATATTTGCATTTAAAAATGCATTTTATCTGTCAATAACATTTTTTTATATTTTTTAAAAGTCTTTATGCGTTACACTGGTGAATTGTGGAGATGGTTCATTGTTTACAAATAGGCGATATGGTACTTTTCAATAACCGAACATATTTTGTTTCTGGGATGCAAAAAATTCCAATTTCGTAATTCTTAAAATTGTAATAATTTTCTGCATTATTTTTGTTCGCCGAAATGTAAGAAATGAAAAAAGAAATTGGTTTCTTACAAATGTATTTCTAAGAACAAAATAAATTGTTTGTATTTATATATACACATATACACATTTTTTTTTCCCCTTTATGCGACTACTTAGAGCAATGTGAAGCCTAGTCCTATCAGTTCGAATCCGTAATATGTATATATATATATATATATATGATAAGATGATATGTCCATCTTTAGAAGTCTACAAACACAGAATTTTCAATTAAAAAAAATCAAAATGTTATGTGATGAGTTGTTGAAAATTTGCATTAGGCTGACAAATGAATAACAAAGAAGAGATTTAGTTCTTTATTCTCATATTGCATCTTTTGCACTGCATTTACAAAAACAGAATGTGATGTGCCGCCTGGAACATTGATCGCTGTCTATATAGTATTACCTATAAAGTGAGAATTCCAACTCTTTGATACCCATAAAAGACGATATTCACAACATAAATAATTGTCTGTCCTAGCATCGGTTTCCTGTCCTCGGTTAGACAATATTGCTAATAATACTTTTCGTAACTTTCTTAAATATGTTTTTCAATGTATAAATTGATATAGGTTCTTTGTACAGATAGTTTTGGCTTCTAAACGCTCTAAACGAGGCAGCTGCATTCAGTTGGTAGAGATAAAACACTTTTTCTAGCAACAGATAATGATGTAACTTGAACTCAGCTTATACATAGATATCTGTCCGAATTTTCTTTTCTTTAATACCTTAGTGCTAAAACCAACTTAACAATTTTTTTTTCAAGGTATCCCTCCCTTTCAGCCTTATCTGCAGTTGTTTGAAATTAATTTCCCATGTCGTCATCAATTCTGATTGCATTCCGGCTGAAAGATTAAGCTAAAAGTGGTGATTCTTAATAGCATATGTACATCCACACATACATACATATATATATATATATATCCACTCATATGTCTCAAGTGATAGAAAACATTTTTGACAGTTTAATTATTGTTTTCTTTCATTTTAGAGTACGTTTTAATTCAGTTTCAGATTTCCCCCCTTTTTTTTTCTTTTTTTTTTAGGGGGGGGGGGGGTTGTTGTTGTTATCGTTTACATATAAATTTGTTAAAAGTTGTATTTGATATTTAATACTTTTTCGTATATTCTATGACAAAAGACGATTTTTGATATCTTGTATATATATATGTGCGTGTGTGTGTTTGTGTGTATGTACGTGTGTTCGTCCTTGTACTTTCACATACACAACGAATAGACTAAAATAATAATAAATTAATTACTTCAATTTATAAAAGTCATTCAGTGTTGCACTAAAAGTCATATAATATGTAAAATATCGTTTTCATTTGTTATTTTATGAATACATTGAAATGAAAATCGTAAAATTCGTATGAATATGATAAAAAATAATAATATATATTATAAGAAAATCTCCTGGGGGGTAAATTTAACACTATTTTCAAGACACAGACATAACTCAGAGGGACGTTTTCCAATATCCTTGGCTCAGAAAATCTAAGCAGAAATTACAAATTCATGCATCTCTTATTTTCGTTTAATAGAATTGTGTTCATAAACTTTTAAAGTCAAAATACATTTTTGTGATTACTTTTAAAAAGTGTATATTTTGAATGTATTTTGCACATAAATTTGAAAATGAAATATATTAAAATAAATGTCATGTTCTTTTTTTTTTTTTCTTCTGCTGTTAATTTATGAAATATTTAGACTATAGATATTTTATAGTTTTTAATAATTGTTATTTGTTATTTTTTTTTTCTTACTCTGATATATTAGAAAACTAACTGGAGACCTGGTCTAGTTATCACAGATTTTTACTTTTAATTTTAATTTTATTCTACTTCATTTTATTATTATTATTATTATTTCTTTTGTGCAATACTTTGGTAAATTCTGGTGAATTCTAAAGAAGTCTTAACATTTTACAAAAATCTTATATGACCCATGAATTAAATAAGTGTTTAAGCACCCCCACATAATACTTTTCCTAAACTATTGAAACTATACCAACTAACCCCGATGGTTAGTAGGTATACACATAGACATGAATTGGCATAACGTGATACGGATAAGGATCATCAGGAAGAATTTATCAATTTTCGAGGAAAAACATTTTATTTTACAAAAACTTTTTATTTTAATAATATTAGACCAATCATTTCTTTTTAAATGTATGAACAGTTAATGACTTCTTCAAGAAAGATATCCTTTTTTCTTTTCAGCCTGTAATTATTCAAGTAGAATTGGCTCAATGTTTGAAATCTACCACAAATGTAGGAGATATGAGGTCATGCATTTAAAAAAGGGATGAAAGGAGTTAGTTTTTAAATAATTTTATTTTATTCTGAATGATCATCCCATGATAATATCCATTTTTCCCTCTTGAACATGGTGGACACGCGAGTCACATTTCTGCGCATGGCATTTCACAAAACAATTTTTTTTTTTTTTTTTTTTTTTTTTTTTTTTTTTGTATTCTAGTAACAAAAGCAAATTAACAAAAACTATAGAATAAAAACCCTCCCAAACATCTTGGTGTTGAAGAGTTTTCCGATACTGCGTAAAATAATAAATAATGAAATAGTTTAATAACGTAATTTAAAATAAATCCCTAGAAAAAGAAAGAGATATCTGCTCTTTGCCGCAAGTGAGAAAAAGAGAGGAAAAATCTCTGTATTAAATTCATTATTTGAAAACATTGCTTCTCTGGCCGATTAATCTTTTATCAGAAGGGTGCGTGAAGGCTGAGAGGGGAAATGTGTCCTTGACTCTCAAGGTTGCTTCTTGCGGTCACTGCATCTTCTTGGGGGGGGGGGGGGGAGAAAGTGATCTCACACTCGTTACGAAGTCGACAGAGTTTCAGTTGAATGAGACAGGTTTTTTTTTCAGGGGAGGTTTTCTCTTGCGTGTTGGCAACAATGGTTAGGCGGGATTGAAGGCACGCTCAGACTGGACGCCGGTGAGTGGATTTTTGAGAGAGAGGCTGGACACGCTATGTTTCGAAGAGTATAAAAGTTTTCGACTTTGGTGTAAAGGGCCGGGGCCCGTGGGAAAAGGGGCCCTGGTCCCTGTTGGAGAGGATCGGAGTGCGATGATTATTAAATATTACTGGTGAAGAAAATAAATAAGGCACGGGGTGAAGGATTTCGTAGGTCACAAATTGTCGAGAATCCTGCGATTAGGTATGTGACTATAAGTTAAAGACTCGTTGGATTATAGGATGTTACATTCACTTGGCGGTGGACTCATGCTCGATAATGATTAATAGAAGATAACACAAGAGTGGAAGGAGATCGGCGAGATACTGTTTTTTTCTTAAGAGGATCTAGAGCAAGATTGCTGCGGAGTAGGGTCCTGGCCTGGGCCCTCGGGAATTCCTTCAAGATATACAAATTAATTAAATGAAGTAGAAGTAAAACCAACTATCCTCAACGTATGGCAGACCAAGATGGTGGTCATCTAATTACGGAATTTTGGTGAAGTGACAGGAGCTGAGGCTGTTCGTGAATAGCATGTTTACTAGACCTGAAAGCCCGGAACCACGGACTAAATGCAGAGGTATTAACTGTTGTAGCTATCGGCTTATGACTGATTATCGGAGGCCCCAGGGATATGGAAGCCAAGCTAGGCTGTTTTCAAGCCCACCTACTAGGTAAAGCCATCCGTTAAATAAAATTAGTGTCCCTCCAAATCATCTGGTCACTCATACAGGAGAAAAGCCATACTCGTGACCTATGTGTTTTACAGATTGTTTCAAACCGGATAGTTTAGAATCTTAAAGTATGAATTAGTGTACCACCAGCTCTCCATCTGGAATTCCCTCCCTAAGGGAAACCGAGGTAATAAATTTTATTTCCTTCTTAAATTTTTAAGGCATTGTATTTGTATTTTAAAGGGTGTATTATTTCAAGAGCAAATTCTAATTTTTAAAGAGACTGTTAATTTGTTTAATAAAGTAATGGTGATGAACTCTCAACCCAAAGAGACATTTAACTGTAATTAAAGTGATTTGCTTGAAATTGAGTATAATGTTTAGATAGTAAAGATTAATTTATGGACTAAAGTAAGAAATAAAAAATTATTGAGTTACTGTATGCTATTAAGAGTGAATAAAGAAGATTCAATGTTCTTTCTGTATGAAAGGAATGTTTCAGCTTTGGTATTAAAAAATTGACTTTGAAGATATCTTTTATTGAGAAATTATTTAGAGATAACTTTTTGAGAGATTAGTATGTGAGATGCTGTCTGTGTGAAGTTTTGATTTCATAAGTAGCTTGATTAGAAAGTAAATAAATAAAGGGAAGACGGTTTAAGGTGACCCATCACCCAATAAGGTCTATGTAAATTAACAGACAGCACCTCACAACAGGCGAGTTAAGTTGGAAAAGACTAGAGTGTATATTTCAATGTGTGTATATATATATTTACAAATTTTGTGGGCAATTTAGTACCCTGCTGTGAGGGAAGTTTTTGGCTAAAGGAGTCAAAAGAGGTTAAAAGAATAGTAACTTAAAAGTTAGATTTACTTATGTAAGTCTTAGGATTTAAGACAAAAAATATAAGCATTGTTGTATAACGGGATCTAGTTTTGTGTGATAGTGCTGACTTCCCATAACTCACAGCAGGATACACGACTAAATTTTATTTTGCTTTTTTTATGGGGGGGAGGTAATTGCCCACTATGTATTTTTTTTTTATTTTTTGTAGTATGTATTATCAGTTATAATATTTAAAAAGGTTGTCTATGAGAGTCTCTGTCTGTTCATAATAACCTAAAGAAAATTTAAAGTTGGTTAAAGTGAGACAGAGGCTGCCATAGACCATAATGTAGGAAAAATAATTTTTACACCTACATTGTGTAAAAAGGCACAACAGGGCTGGCACATAGATTCTAGGGTGCAATTCATTGCACAATCTTTGGCTATTGTTGGGGGAACCTGGGTAATTGTAAAACACAACGCGCTTTAAAGAACTTAGTAGTGTGAGGAAAATTTATTATTTAAAAGATAATAATTAATTAAAGTAAACCAACGATGAGAGAGTGAAGTACAAAATCAACTTTCTCATCGTCACAACTGGAGCCGAGACCAGTTCTAGAATTTGTGTTGCTGTTCTGTTGTGTACATATATAAATATTTCAATTTTTTTAAAAATACTTTGGTATCAGTTTTAATGAATGTTTGCATGTGAAATTTTAGTTTGTTTATTTGAGTTATAGTGTAATCACTGAGGAGGTTATTTTTCATTGCTCTTGTGGAATTTGAAAATTTTGTGCTTTTTAATGTGTCAGTGATAAAAACAAATTTGAAAAGTAAAGACAATTTAATTTTTTTTTTCTCAATTAGGGAATGGTAGTAAACTTTTCATCAAAATTTTAGAATGCTAAATATTTATGTATCTAAAAATGTGATTTTAAAAGAGAAATTGTTTTTAATTTCTCACTCTGAGTGTGGGTCACAATTTGAAAATTTAGCAAAAAATTTTATTACTGTAGGTGGAGGATAATTAATCAAATATGGAACTATTTATTGGCTGGGTGCGGTTCTATTTGTATATTGTTTTGAGCTGGTATTGCAGTGCTGGCTAACCTCTCCCTTGCACGCAGAACTACCTTAGCTCTGTTGTGTTTGTCCTCAGGTTGACTTGATTTTTTTTTTTTTTGGGGGGGGGGGGGAGTTGCCTGTATTGAATGCCTAAGTGCATGATTTTGAATTTTCTGTACTAGCTCTAATAGGGTATTTGTCTACCTGCTTATATAAATAGAGAATAATTTTTCCCAGCATCTGAAAATTTTCTATTTTAAAAAAAAAAAATAATATTAGTAATATGCGAATAAATAAATAAAAAAAAATGCTACCACCTAGTTATGTTTTGTGACCAGCCCTCAGTGTGGCATTGGGTAAATGTCAACAATTAATCTGTAATGCTTTGACAAGGGATACTGAGGGATATATTGATGTGTTGAATAAAAAGAAAAAATAGATATAAATATATAAAAGTAGTGAAAATTGGTTAGTTCTTTAGGATATATTTTGACGAGAACTTTGAGCTACAAAATTCAGTGTGTGTAAAATTGATTAAAATTTTTTTTAAAAATGTAAACAAAGTCTTTACATGAGTATAGTACCTCCTTCAACAGAAAATTAGGGAATGTGTTGGGATGGTAATAAAAATTTTTTCTTGCTAGGCAGAGTAAATTAAATATTTGTCATTACTTTGATCTCTCAGTTAATTGTTTGAGGCTTATAAAAAAAAAAAAAAAAAAAAAAAAAAAAGAAATTCCAAAAGTTTAACTAACATTGAAATAGAAATTAGTTTTTGTTGCTTCTGAAATTTTTATTCTGTGCAATTTATGAATGATATGAGATAAAAAAGTAAATTTTAGAATTTTTTTTGGATATTTTGAATTTGAATGGGAAAATGTGAATTTTGGGATATGTTGGTGTGAGAACTGGAGTAAGCCAGAAAACTCTTTGGCTCGCAGATATGAAATAAGTCTGTTGTGGGTCTCCCACTGAATTTTTTTTTAAATGGCTATGAGTTTACCTATTGGGGCGACAAATTTTGTTGCTAATACTTTACAAAGTTCTCACTGACAGGGTTATGCTCTTGAAAGTATGAAATGTTGATAGTGATATAGTGTTAGTGTTAAAGAATTATCATGATGAAATTTTTCTCGAGAAGAGAAGTTTATGTTGGGAAAATGTGAATTTACTTAGTAAAAATTTGGAGGTAGAATAGATGGGTGGTTATGCAAAGTTGAAAGAGAAAGTAGTGAATATTCAGAATTTTTTTTCTCGAGCTGCCCATGTTGTTTATTCCATTTAAGCTTATTCAAATATCCTTCAATTTAATAGTATTGGTTGAAATTTTTTTTTTCTAGAAAAGTTATGAAAGCTTACAAATTTTTTTCTGCATTACATAATAAAAATTGAGTTTTGTGAGGTACAGAATTTTGTACATGGAGGTACTTGGTTATGAAATAGTGAGGTCTCTCAGTGCATATTGGTTTCTTAAATGATTAGTAATGGAGGTAAATTCTGATAGTTTGGAGTAAACTGAGGTCTAAATGTTAAAAATAATAAAAATAGAAAAATGAAAAAAAAAAAAAAAGTGTAAAAATATAATTTTTTTTTTTAATATTTAGCTCCTAGAGTAGTTTACTATTTACTGACTAGGAATTGTGATAAGGTATGGACAATGAATTTTGTGTAAATTGCAAAACAAATCTTTGTTTACCTCATGTGATGCACTGAGAGAGCAATAATTAAGACTCAATCTGTACTTATAGTGGGGTAGAGAAATAAAATAAGAATAACAAAACCACCCTGGCACATTCTGTAAAAATAACTTAAATTTTGTTTGTTTGTGTTTCTGCCAAAGAAATTTTTTTTATATACATATTTCAGTGTTTTTTTTTCAATTTGTGTGAAAAAAGGAAGAAAAATTGTGGGGTAAAATGTCAATTACTAAATTTCTAACAGCATATAAGTGGATTTCTTTTTCATTTTCTCACTCGCATTGGTGATTTATACAAAATTTTAATTTGCATTAAGGTTTCTGTTATGAAATTTGTAATGCTAATATGGAAAAGAGGTTGTTTATGAGTTCTCGAGTACAGTAAATATTGGGGGGAGTTTTACAAAAACTTCTTTTACTTCTAACTGTTAGTGTTTAAATTGTTAATCAAAATTGCAACTTAACTTCTGCTTGCAAGGTGCACATTGTAGACAGATTTTGAGTTTTAAGAGATTGGTTGTGTTCTGGGCTTTGGTGTAGTAGGGTCGGTGTTTGACTTTATACACTTTGCTCGGGACATGAGGTGTCTCTTCTGTTTGTTTTTAAATTATTTAACTAGTATTACATGAGCTTAAGAGATGCTGTGATTTTAATTTTATGCGAGTGTGGGTGAAAAAGGGATTTACAATCTGACATTAAAATTTTCAGTTAAATTTGTTTTTGTTTTTGGATATGTACTTAGAGAGTTAATAATTTTTTCAGTAAAACTTTTAAGGTAGATTTTTTTTTAATATTACAGTGCCTTAGATGTCATGTAAATTTTTTTTAGGATTTTACAAATTTCACAAAATTCTTGTCAGTGTATGTACGTGTATTACAGGACTTTAAAAGAAGAAATTGTCAGTAGAATTTCATTAAAAATTTTAATTGCAAGTTTAATTATATGTCAGTGTGCGCTTGGTCATACAGACCTTGTTAAAAAAAAATTTTTGCCAAATTTCTGTTGTTGTGTGGTTTGTATATGTTTTTGTGATATTACAAAGAGCATGTGAAATTTTAAGATAAATGATTTTTATGTCTTTTAATCAGTCACTTTTCAACTTCTCAGTGCATGTATTCACTTTTGATATAAATTAGATTTAAATTTAGTAAGAAATTTTAAAATAAGAATATGTTAACCTGTGCCAGATGTAGGTACACAGGCACTTGAGCGCGGATCCAACTGTATATCTTGATGATAAAAATAGTAAATTTGAAACAAACAAACAAAAAAAAAAATTGAAAAAATAAAACTTGCTTTTGGTATATGGTTGGCGAAGATGAAAACTGTTGTTTCGCTTGAAAAATTTTTTGGTACTGGTGTGGTTATGCTTTAAATGGTGGATGTAATATGTGCACTGGGAAGTTCAAAAAAAAAAAAAAAAAAAAAAAAAAGGAGAAATTGGTATGTTTTGATTTTTTTTCCAAGTACAAAGTTTAATATATGTGTGTGGCTGATAAATTTAAGTTGATGTAATATGGTTATTCCAGAATTTGCCTTATGCTGTTGTTTGTAATATGTATATACCATGTAATTTTTTTTTTGTGTTTTGTAATAGGGAGGTCGGCGGATGGCTGGTGGTCGCTTTCTTTACCCTTATAGGACACGTCGAAGAGCCCTTAAATTGCAATTTTGTTTTTTTTTAGTGTCTTGTAGAGCTATCGGTATCCTGCTCTTGGAAGACAGTCATCTCGCTGGTGGTTTGAAATTTTTGTGTTTGTTTACATTTTTGTTTTACAGGGGTCATGTGCAAGTTATGTAGATCAGTATGTTAATGTAACTAACCCTGAGATTGGTGAAGATTGTCTAAATGACTGTGGGGAATGAGGATGTGTTCAGAGGAATGAATTTTAATGTGCTGTTGTAAAACAAAATATATGCAGTTACCAATTGTCAAATGTAGGAATTTGGGGTCTTTCATAGTAGTCATTTAAACTGTGTAGATTTTAGATTTTTTTTCTTTCATTTCGTCTGGTGCTAGGGATTTTAAGTTTTGCAGAAGTCACCCATGGCTGATCACTTTAGATGAAAATAAGTTGACAATAGTAGATATTAAAAAAAAAAAAAAAAAAAAAAAAAAAACTATTATAACTGATTTTTTTTGTGTAATGAAAGATTAAGGTGGACATTTTTTTTTGTGGGGTGTTTTGCTGCTGAATTCTGGCCACGTATGTTTCATATGTTTCATGTAGCAATTACAGTTCTTAGTGTTTGCTACCTGTCCTCGCGGGGTCGGTGTTTGACTTCTCTTGGATTCGGGGCATTTGCTGGGTACCTGGCATCCTTAAAAAAAAAAAAAAAATTGTGCCAATTTTTTTTTTCCGGAAGACGGAGAGTGTTGTTGAAGAGTTTTCCGATACTGTGTAAAATAATAAATAATGAAATAGTTTAATAACGTAATTTAAAATAAATCCCTAGAAAAAGAAAGAGATATCTGCTCTTTGCCGCAAGTGAGAAAAAGAGAGGAAAAATCTCTGTATTAAATTCATTATTTGAAAACATTGCTTCTCTGGCCGATTAATCTTTTATCAGAAGGGTGCGTGAAGGCTGAGAGGGGAAATGTGTCCTTGACTCTCAAGGTTGCTTCTTGCGGTCACTGCATCTTCTTGGGGGGGGGGGGGGGAGAAAGTGATCTCACACTCGTTACGAAGTCGACAGAGTTTCAGTTGAATGAGACAGGTTTTTTTTTCAGGGGAGGTTTTCTCTTGCGTGTTGGCAACAATGGTTAGGCGGGATTGAAGGCACGCTCAGACTGGACGCCGGTGAGTGGATTTTTGAGAGAGAGGCTGGACACGCTATGTTTCGAAGAGGATAAAAGTTTTCGACTTTGGTGTAAAGGGCCGGGGCCCGTGGGAAAAGGGGCCCTGGGCCCTGTTGGAGAGGATCGGAGTGCGATGATTATTAAATATTACTGGTGAAGAAAATAAATAAGGCACGGGGTGAAGGATTTCGTAGGTCACAAATTGTCGAGAATCCTGCGATTAGGTATGTGACTATAAGTTAAAGACTCGTTGGATTATAGGATGTTACATTCACTTGGCGGTGGACTCATGCTCGATAATGATTAATAGAAGATAACACAAGAGTGGAAGGAGATCGGCGAGATACTGTTTTTTTCTTAAGAGGATCTAGAGCAAGATTGCTGCGGAGTAGGGTCCTGGCCTGGGCCCTTGGGAATTCCTTCAAGATATACAAATTAATTAAATGAAGTAGAAGTAAAACCAACTATCCTCAACGTATGGCAGACCAAGATGGTGGTCATCTAATTACGGAATTTTGGTGAAGTGACAGGAGCTGAGGCTGTTCGTGAATAGCATGTTTACTAGACCTGAAAGCCCGGAACCACGGACTAAATGCAGAGGTATTAACTGTTGTAGCTATCGGCTTATGACTGATTATCGGAGGCCCCAGGGATATGGAAGCCAAGCTAGGCTGTTTTCAAGCCCACCTACTAGGTAAAGCCATCCGTTAAATAAAATTAGTGTCCCTCCAAATCATCTGGTCACTCATACAGGAGAAAAGCCATACTCGTGACCTATGTGTTTTACAGATTGTTTCAAACCGGATAGTTTAGAATCTTAAAGTATGAATTAGTGTACCACCAGCTCTCCATCTGGAATTCCCTCCCTAAGGGAAACCGAGGTAATAAATTTTATTTCCTTCTTAAATTTTTAAGGCATTGTATTTGTATTTTAAAGGGTGTATTATTTCAAGAGCAAATTCTAATTTTTAAAGAGACTGTTAATTTGTTTAATAAAGTAATGGTGATGAACTCTCAACCCAAAGAGACATTTAACTGTAATTAAAGTGATTTGCTTGAAATTGAGTATAATGTTTAGATAGTAAAGATTAATTTATGGACTAAAGTAAGAAATAAAAAATTATTGAGTTACTGTATGCTATTAAGAGTGAATAAAGAAGATTCAATGTTCTTTCTGTGGTTCTCTATGAAAGGAATGTTTCAGCTTTGGTATTAAAAAATTGACTTTGAAGATATCTTTTATTGAGAAATTATTTAGAGATAACTTTTTGAGAGATTAGTATGTGAGATGCTGTCTGTGTGAAGTTTTGATTTCATAAGTAGCTTGATTAGAAAGTAAATAAATAAAGGGAAGACGGTTTAAGGTGACCCATCACCCAATAAGGTCTATGTAAATTAACAGACAGCACCTCACAACAGGCGAGTTAAGTTGGAAAAGACTAGAGTGTATATTTCAATGTGTGTATATATATATTTACAAATTTTGTGGGCAATTTAGTACCCTGCTGTGAGGGAAGTTTTTGGCTAAAGGAGTCAAAAGAGGTTAAAAGAATAGTAACTTAAATGTTAGATTTACTTATGTAAGTCTTAGGATTTAAGACAAAAAATAAAAGCATTGTTGTATAATGGGATCTAGTTTTGTGTGATAGTGCTGACTTCCCATAACTCACAGCAGGATACACGACTAAATTTTATTTTGCTTTTTTTATGGGGGGGAGGTAATTGCCCACTATGTATTTTTTTTTTTTTTTGTAGTATGCATTATCAGTTATAATATTTAAAAAGGTTGTCTATGAGAGTCTCTGTCTGTTCATAATAACCTAAAGAAAATTTAAAGTTGGTTAAAGTGAGACAGAGGCTGCCATAGACCATAATGTAGGAAAAATTATTTTTACACCTACATTGTGTAAAAAGGCACAACAGGGCTGGCACATAGATTCTAGGGTGCAATTCATTGCACAATCTTTGGCTATTGTTGGGGGAACCTGGGTAATTGTAAAACACAACGCGCTTTAAAGAACTTAGTAGTGTGAGGAAAATTTATTATTTAAAAGATAATAATTAATTAAAGTAAACCAACGATGAGAGAGTGAAGTACAAAATCAACTTTCTCATCGTCACATTGGCAAGGGAGAGTGAAAGATTTTCACCCTGGAAAGGTTTTTCAGCTTTTGCTCTATCATGAAGAAAGAACAGGCTATGCCACAATTCTGTCATAGCTTTGGCAACGGACCCCATGCATAATTGCCAACTAGCCCCGTAGATGTATCCAATACAAAATGTGTGCTACAGAATTCCAACCATTAGAAATAAAGGATAATGGTACATACATGCAACAACAGTTAACCACTCATTCGAAAACCTCTATAAGAAGCTCCTTAATTCGATCTTGAAATTCAGCAGATTAAAAAAAAATAATAAAAAAATTCCGATGGAAAAATTTACTCACCATTCAGAAAACTATAAAACAGAGTTTTTTCCTTCGTGATGCTTCCAAGCTGACTAAAGTTACCGTAAGTTGTACACCTAAAAATACATTTTCCACCAATAAGATGACTGCGCTCTCCGCAAATAACGTTATTATGCTATCCTTTTTCTCAGTGTACGGAAGGCATCTAATGCGCTATGTAGCAAATGTATTAATGGATGGTTGGTTAGATGGGTTTTACATTACATTAGTGCTGCGCAATGGGCAATGCAAATGCATTAAACTTGACATGTGAGATAACCTTTATGAATTAGAAAGCTAAACTAATTTGTGCCTATATCAGTCAAAAGGTGGCACTGCTTTTACTCACTGTCTGTCATTTTCCACATGACTATATCTGAACATATATTGATTAAAATTGTATCAAACTGTATACGTAAAATGTTTATTGTTATAATAATAAGCTAAGTTACTTAAAGTTTTGTCTATGTTAACTGGTAGGTGGCGCTGTTATGTGGAATAGTATTTTATATAAATATATATATATATATATATACATATAGATTGATAGATAAAGGCAGCAGCTACATTACATTATTATCGTTTGTTTTGATAATTTTTTTTTTTTTTTTTTTTTTTTTTAGTGCGATAGGACTATTATTTCAGTCAGTTCTGTGAAAATTTGAAATAGTCTATTTTGAGCGAATGCTGTGTTTTACCTTGAATCAGTAAGATTTTAATTCACTATACAAAGTCTATTCAAAAAATACGATGGTATACTTATTAATCAGGACAATATCTGGAACCTGAGTTATAACTAAAAATAAAAAATAAATAAAACTTGGAACAGGGTTGCTACGCTACCTGGAGAGCCTGGAAAACCTGGAATAGTCAGGGAATTCGAAAATTGACCATAAAAGTCAGAGAATTTGAATATTTTAGCCAGAATCTGGAAAAGATTGGAAATTTAATACAATGGTTACTGAAGAAAAAACAATTTTTCCACAAACGTAGGGTCTTTTTTTTTTTTTTTTTTTTTTTTATTAGCTTCACAAATTTTTTAATCATCACCAGCCTTCCTTTCCACTTGTGAAAGGAATGTGTTATTCCGTTTATAAGCGATAGCTATTATCACTGTATGTTACTTTTGTCATATGTGTTTTTTGTGTTTCCAAGTTGTACCATAATTATTTAGCTCTCAACACAGCCATTGCTCGTATATGGTTAGACTGGAATTTTCTTAGAACGCACCTGGAAAACCTGGAATAGTCAGGGAATTTCATTCTCCTGTTTGAGTGGCAACCCTGTTGGAAATAACGCAATTATTTTGATAATTATTTAAAATATTTAATAAATATTCATTACGCTAATAATATATATATATATATATATATATATATATATTAATTGATTTTGTAATTGTAATTAAGATTATTCAGAGATTTTTAATGTAAATTAAATCAATAATTCCGAGGTCTTATTGAAAACTCCGACTAAACTTCATGATTGCTTGGATTTTTCATAATACTTACGATTAGTGTTACATGCAACACATGATTTATGAATTTACTTTTGGTGAGGCTTTATTTGTCCTAATTGCAAGTTATAATCTATATAATATTTCCCTAACGTGAACCAGTTACAATTATTTTTTGACGAAACGATACGATAAGCCAGGATAAAAAATAATAATAATAATATTTATACATGGACAATATTTAAGCATGCGCACTTAGCTCAATGGACTAATAAGAAACAATGACGGTATTTGTCTGATGAGATTATTTTACGAAAAAATGTATTTTTAACAGTTGTTTCTTCAGAATCTTTGCAAGCGTCATTTTAAACCTAGCAATATTTTAAAGATATATACAGAACTTTTGTGTCATCAATTGACTAAAAAATACAACCATAAAAAATAGAATAAAAATAGGAATTATTTTATTTATTTATTTTTAAGTAAACAAAAAATAATTAATTAAATAAAAAATGAAAATTCATCGCCAACATGGCGAACAAAATTTAAAAGGCGTCGTGGGAGTCCTATATTAAAACTGTTCTGCCTGTGGAAGTGGGAAAATTGGGTCGTGAACTACGATTTTTACTTGGAAACCTTTCTTTGAATGATTTTGGTTTCACTACTGTATAATATGAATTTGGTTTTAATAATAATTTGGTTTCTGGTAAATTAAAATTTTAATTAGGTGGTGAAATTGGTATAACATTTATGAGTTTCAAATTTTAAAAGTAAATAAGAAAAGAAATAAAGTGCGAATATTTCGCACGGGTTTGCTAGTCTATATTATTTTCATTTATTTCATTAAAAATAAATTTTAATTGCAGGACCCAGTTACCTTTTGTGTATTTTGTATGAGATCGCTTACCAAAAAATGAAACTTTGCATTTTTTAGCTCTATGTGGGGTAGTAACTCCTGACGAATTGCCTTCACATTCTGAGCCATTTTGTTTATTAATTCTTCATTTGTATCTATCTTGTTCCATAAATTCAGCATTTCTTATGTTTTGGATCATTATATTATTGTAGCTCGATAAGAAGCATTTTTATTATAAACTATTGAAAGCTTCTTTTTGTTACAATTCTGTATGTTTTGTATTCTTTTTTTAAATAAATTCAAATGTTTAAAAAAAAATTAATCAAGATAACAAGTTACTAATAGGCTTTTTTGGGTTGTTGTGAATTAATCAACTGTTTATTTTTGGTTCTCATTCGTCGTATATATACTCTCTCTCGCTCTACATATATATATGCGTATGTGTGTGTGTGTGTATATAGATATCTACGAACGTGTAATAAATTTTCTTTTATTTAAATTGAGGGACAAGACAATCCGCGTTTGTAATGATCGATAGATGGCGCTTTTTCAGCTTTTGTTGTTAGTAAATATAATAGCCACGTGTATTTATTATTGTTCTTTTTGTTATTTTACTTAATATTCGTACTATAATTTCTCCGCCATTACATCATGGAAAATTGATTGCTTTTGAAAAAAAAATATTTCAGTTTATTCAAAGTTCGATCGGATGTAGATTTTTAACTGAAGTTGAACAAATATTAGTTTCAAATCATCTGATTAATTCTTTACTTTCATTAGCCGAAGCAACTGAAATTTTAAATTTGTCATTTGGAAATAAATGGAAGCTTAATTCTGGATTTCTTGATCCTTTGGAGTTACACTGTAGCACACAACAGTATGTGTTATCTTTTTTACCAGATTTATTCATTTTTATTCAATAAATATATGTGAAACTAAACATCGGCAAGCAATTGCGGTTTGGTGAAAGCCGAATTAAAGCATGTTAATTGCAATTTCACCTTAGTCCACCAGAGGGCGAGCCCTTCATTACAATCGCGGATTATTTATTTAATTAAAATCTAAATCATCTAAACGTTTAGAATTTGTAATAAGCACACGTGTTAACATTGTATTCATGATATATTAAAATCACTTTAAAAATGTATTAAAATTTATTGAAATCGTTTACAAAGCTTTTCGCCACAACGTTATGGCACCATCAGGTAATTTACACAAAAACAGATGAGACAGCATCTTATATATAACTGGAATTTTGATACGGTTACAGTTTGTATAAATTACCTGATGATGCCATAACGTTGTGGCGACAAGATTTGTAAACGATTTTAATAAATTTTAATACGTGTTTAAAGTGTTTTTAATATATCCTAATTACAATTATTTATTTATTTATTTATTTATTTTACGCTTTTTTACATAGTTTTTTTTTCTTTTCTCTCTCGCATCAATATTTAAAAAAATATTCAAAATAAAATGGAAGAAATTCGTGCTAAAGATATGAAGCAGCTTTAGTATAACGACCTCTTCGTGAAATTTGAAATTTGGCACCGAAATATCTCGTATAATTCTCGCCAATATATTTACTTGCGTCATCAGATAGCAATTTTAATTGATCCCAAAATAGCAAAAATAAATAAATAAATAAAATAAAATAAATAAAACAAAAGCCGCCAAGGGTGTCCTATGAACAAAATAAAAACGAAAAAATCTATGAAACTCAGTTACCGCAAGCCTTCATTTGGAAGAGTAGATTTAAATAAGTTCTGTTGCAGTTTTTTTTTTTTTTTTTTTTTTTTTTTTTTTTTTGTAGAATTATATATTTATTACTTAGAACACAAAAATAGACTTCGGGATTCATTTTTCGATCTTTTATTTATTTATTTACTTATTTTAATGCCTTATTAAGATAAATTTTATATTTTAAAGCTAGAACTTGACGAATATCTGTCTTTTTATTTGAGATATTAAGTGCTATGCAGGGGTGGAAATTTTGCGCTGAGCTAATACCGGTATTTCTTTAAAATTGTTCTCAGCTCATAAAAGCGATTGTTTAAGAAGAAGAAAATTTTGTTTCAAAAATACCGGCATAAGTTCTGCACCAAATTTCCACCCCTGGTTATGTAAAAAAGTTTTGCCCCTTTCTCCCTCAGCACGAATTTTGAAAAATTGCTTAGTATCAAATACAAGGGTAAGGATTAAGCGATGACTAATCACACCTTCATTTACTGAATTATTTTCACACGTATACATCATATATATATATATATATATATATATATATATATATATATATACATATATATGCATGTATGTATGTAAGTGTGTGATGTGTGTACGTTTGCGCAAGCTTTTTATGGTTTATATAAACTTAGTTGTTTTAAATAAAAAAATATAACTACATTTTTCTTTTTTTACTTTAAAAAAGTTTGAGAAAAGTCATTTTTATTACTCATAAAATATTTTATTATATGAGAATAGATGTTGTAGTAATATAAAATTTAAATGCAGGGAATAGAATTGAACTGACAATTTTACCTATATGTAATTCTTTCTATAATATTGTGATAGATTTACCTTTATTTCTATACGCTCAGATTTTATTTCTATAATATTTTAATAATATAAGATGATTATGACCTCTAGGTTGCTTAAGTTGTAACTAAGTACATTAATATATTTTTAATAACAATCAATTTTAAATAATAGTTATTCATTTGAGAATAGCATTAATTTTAATGCATGTACTAAATGATCAGCTTTCACATTTTTTGATGTTTCAAACTTTATGACCGAAATTTGATAAAATCTCTTTGTTATTTTTTATAGATAAAAATATTTAAAGATTACTATTTTCGGAATATTTATTTTTGAAGGAATTTCTTATTAAAAGTTAAATTATTTTTGATATATATGTACCTGCTAACAACTTAAAGTTCATTTTTCTTACTTAATTATATAGGAAATGAAAGTACAACCATTAGTACATTCAATATTTTTGAAACCATTAAAACTGTTACTAAATAACTAGAGGGCTCATTATCTCGCGATCAATTCTCAATTAATAATTATTTAGTTAATGGCAAGTTAATTACGGAAATTAATGATAGTGAAGTGTTTTGTTAATTCTTGTACCCTTTTTAGTTTATGAATTTTACTTTTAAAATAATCAAGATGAAAACTGCTAGACAACTTAATTTATAGTGTGTTTCTTTCATTATGCAAATAACTCTCCCTTTTTAAAATTTAATAAAACAAACTGATATAGTAGTGTCTTTAAAAGTTTAAAATATTCTTATTAAAAGTAATTTTAAAAAGTAAATGAATCACATTGAAAAAAAAAAAAAAGTCATTTTACTTTTTTTTTTTCTATTTACAATTGTCTTTAAAAAAGGAAATATAAACAAAATGATGAATTTAATGCATTTTATTAACATTTAACAAAATTTCTTCATTTTATAACAGTGATCCCGATGAAGCATATTTAGTTACACAAGCCTACAAGCGGCCGAGAAGTTCTGTCTTCGAAGCTGGTAGACGTGAGGTACCGGTTCTATCCCAGGTCGCGGTCATCGGCCTAGCTTGCTTTCTCTGAAACTTGCGTAAATTCGGGGTAGAATTCCTTAGAAAGACGCCCACAGAGGGCACACCACTCCAGGCCTAGGATCCTAGTTAAGTCAATAAGACTTAATCCTAGTACCTAATACCTACCAGATATTTAGTTACATAAGTAATGGCACTATACAGTATGCATACGTGTGCGTACAATATTTCAATATTTCAAGATAAATATTAATCTCAGACTTTCTATGGAAAACAAATTAAAAATCATAAATTATGTTTTTGAAACTATTCATTTTTTATTTACATTTTTAACAAATAGTAATTTAATAATGTAGTAATTCTCATTGTGAAAGTGCTTTTTTAAAAATACCCAGTTATATTGCAGAAAATTTCTGTTAGCAAAGTTGCCAGAAAATATTAGTATGCTATAAGAATTTACGTTGACAGAAATGTTAATACAGACATTATTTCAGATTTTTTCGTGCAACACACTGTTAAAAAAAAAATAATAATAATCGCATTGAATAAATTTATTTAGCTAGATCAGCCAGGATCGGGCAAGTGACTATATTACCACTTAGCTATAAAACCATACTCTAAACTAGCTCTTCAACCCATTCCAAATATGTTTAGATACCAAGTTTCTCGTATGCAAAACAGTGAAGACCCAACAGATAAAACTTTTGGCAATGTTTACAGACTTCATCTGGTTACAGGGGGGGAAAAGGAAAAGACATCTTTTTAGGAAAGTTGGAGAAATTTTTTGGCTAAATGTTTCAAATAATGTAAAAATTAAAAAGAAATATACGCAGAAAATCCAAATAAAGAGGTATACCAAAAATACAAAATACTGGACTGTTGCTTACGTTCCTTTTAAATTTTTAGATTATAATTCTTTTTCCTGTGTTTCTTGTGCATTAAGTATGCAAATTATGTTGTTTTTCAATATTTTAAACTCGCAAGTATTATTCCTTTTTAATAACACACACATAAAATATATAGTTTTCGATATATAGATACATATATATAGGGTGGCCAACAGGACCCTTTTTTCATCTTTTTAACTACTCAACGTCTGTAGCTATAATCATAAAAGTGGAGTCTAGGTATGATAAAGGGGCTATGTGCTACTAGGTACGACAGCTTCCAGTGCACCTTGTAGAAAACGATTCAGTAAGCGCTCCTATCTCGAAAAAGGTATGAACTAAGGAAATTAAATGAATTACAAAGTGAAGGAAATTGTGAAAGAAACTGCGCAGGAAATTGTGCCAGTTTTAAGCATTTTGGTTTTAACATATATGTCTAGAAGTTGTCTTTTCGCACTAATTCAATAATGTTCTACAACTTTGTAATTCTTTATTCCCCTGGCACATATCATTTTTTAGACAGGAATGCTAAATCCGCCATTATCCATTCGGTAACGTTATAAGTTGTTGCTTCAATTAACGCATAGCAATTTTACTGTACCCAGACATCACTTGCATGACTATAGCTGCAGCCATTTAGCAGTTAAAAAGGTGGAAAAGGATTTTAGTGGGTACAACCTGTATATAGTTTGATTGAAAGTTCAAATATTTAAAGTTTTTCTAAAATTGTGTATGAAACTGCATCGAATGCTTTTAAATTTTTAAAAAATGTTTTACTTCTGAAACTTAGACTTTAGAAGCTTTCAAAATCTTGTTATCTTATTTTAAGGGATTCAATAAAAATAGTCTATCAGTTAGGTTTATTTTATTTATTTATTTTAAGCAATTACAAATATAAATTTATAGGCACAATCAAAAATCGCGATCTCTTGTTTACTATACAGGCGCTTTAATTAACTAAGCCACAGGTCTACCCCATTTTTAACTACTATAAAAGTTAATGTAAAGGCGTATTACCTTAAGATTCACACTATGGAAGGACATTCGACTTCAATAAAAAGTATTCTAAGTGCAAAAGGAAAATTCTATAAAACTATGTTTTTACTTCCTTATACAAAGTATAAGGAAGTATAGTAATCTCGATTTGCGAAATGGATTTTTCATTTCACATTGCTCGAAAACGAATGATCACTGAATGTTCCCAATTTATACGTGTGACTGTCATGATGTCTAGTTGTATACCTGCAAGTGTCGTCTTAAGACGAGCTCTCGCTTTAGAGATATAAGCGACTTTACACGTTTTTTCGTGATGTCAGTATGTATGTGTGTGTGTATGTCGCATAACTAAAAAATGGTTGGACGTAGAAAGTTGTGAATTGGTACATAGGTTTGTTATAACATCTAGTTGTGCACCTCCCTTTTTGGACTTTGTATGATTTTCCGTTTTGGAGATATATAGGAAAATTAGGTTCCTAATGACCAAAAATACAAAAGTTTTGGTCATAATGTATCAAAAAACGGTAATAACTCAAAATCGGTTTGGTCAAATCTTGCAATCGATTTTTAACTAACTTCCAGACTAGCTAGACATTTGAAACTTTCAGAAAAGCTCAGAACATATTGACAATGCATTTTTAAATATTTTTAGCCAAGTGTTTCGGATACCTGCTGCCTTCAGCAGCGTTTATATGATTCAACAGAAAAATTATTTAACTAACTTCCCGACTAGCTAGACATTTGAAACTTTCAGAATAGTTCAAAACACGGTGAAAATGCATTTTTTAAATACTTTTAGCCAACTGTTTCGGATCCCTGCTGCCTTCAGCAGCGTTTATATGATTCAACAGAAAATTTATTTAACTAACTTCCCGACTAGCTAGGCATTTGAAACTTTCAGAATAGTTCAGAACACAGTGAAAATGCATTTTTAAATACTTCTAGCCGAGTGCTTCGGATCCCTGCTGCCTCCGGCAGCAGTATCTGTACAAATCTTGCAATCGATTTCTAACTAACTTCCCGAATAGCTAGACATTTGAAACTTTCAGAAAAGCCCAGAACACGGTAATAATGCATTTTTAAATATTTTTAGCCATCTGTTGTCCAATGACAATGCTTTTTAGCATTATGTATATATTTCTAAAGGTGTACAAGGAAGTCATGTGGTGCCAACGTCAGATTTTTTAAATTAATAAATAAGAAATTTTTACGTGAGAGTAAAACATTGTTTTTTAAATTTCTCACATTTAAGAATATTGGGGAAATCTTTTTGTAAATTCATATTTTAAATATATATTTAATGCAAACGCAGTTGTGATTTCATCATTATTTAAGATAAACGAAGAGATAGCAAATATTATTGGATTTCTATAATATAACGTAATATTTCTATTGTATAACGTAAGAACTTTTTTTTCTTTTTTTTTTTTTTTAACTAGTAACATTTTAAGTATATGAGAGGATAAGGATATTACGAAGTAGTAGATAACCTTTAGAAAAAAACGAATAATTAATTACCATTCAAACGTTGACAATAGAGAAAAACTAAATGTGAGCAGACAGCAGAATTTTAAGAACTTTAACGAGAAACGTTTAGGAAATTTTTCCATATCGTGAGAAGGAATTTTCAATAGAGTTCTATCAAATTTATTTAAATTTCATTAAATTTAAATTTAAATTTCTATTAATTCATGTTGATCTGATTAACTTTTACTGTTTATGCAGGTCAGAATTTTACATAGTAAGCAGTTTTATCTTTTACAATTTAAGTGCTGCTTTAAGTCAAACTCTCTTTCCTCGTATAAAATACAACGATCGTTAATCGAAACAAAATACATTTTTTTCCCTTCGATTTAATTTGTTTACGGATTGGATTGATTGGAGAATAAGGCTGATTCACTGCTGTAGATACTACGCCTGAGGGAGGTGCCCTCCGTGGGGGGGGGGGGGGGCTTTCTAAAGTGTCCTAGGCCGTATTTACGCAAGTTTCGGAGAAAACCACGGAAAAGGGATCAAACCCGGCACCTCACATCTACCAGCATTCAGCGCAGAACCGTTCAGCTGCTGGTGGGCTTAATTTGTTTATGAGTGTATGTTTCTGTAAATAATGCCATACTTATACAAAATTCAATGCACATATCAACTGTATTTTAACATCTGAAATTTCACATTATGAATGGCTAGATATGATGTTGTTTTATAAATAACTTAATTTAATTATGTTTAAAAATTCATTATTTAATTATTTTGTTAAAATATATGTTGTAAATTTTCTTAATCTGTGTGCGCATAGATATTATACGAGTTTTACATGTATGAACTATAATCAATGAGAAACAAATTATAAAAAAAGCAGAACCTTTAAAATTTTTTAAACATTTAATAATCATACTTGAAATATTTGGCATAAATTTCTTAATATGCCCTTGTATATAAATTATTCGTGAGTTTTAAAACTAAAATATTTCTTAAAAAGTTAAGTTAACATTTTTAAATGTTCAAAACTATTCATCTGCTTTAATTTGAATCATTTTTTTTCTTTAATTCCTACTTTTTAACTGACATTATTGAACTATAACGCATTAGAAAAACAATTATTTGAGCATATTCTCCAAAGAAGAAAGACTTAAAAAGATTTTTTTGAATTTCCCTCTTTATCCATTATAATTCTCAATTCTTTGTTATATAGCAAGAGAGATAAAGCAAAATTTCATATTATTTAAATATGAATGGATTTACAGTTTCTGATAAAAATTCTGTCGTTTTCAGGTGATATAAAGGGGACTCATGAAATAAAAATCTAAAAGTTCAAAGGGAAAAATATAATTTAAATCAATATTTCAATCTCAGGAATAAGTAATGTCTTTTATTGTTATAAAAGAATTTGAGATATATTTTTATGCAAATCTAGCTATATTTTGCTACTGTATGGGAACACTTTCTTGAAATATAAAATGAATATAAAAATTCAGGTGGAATTCAATATTTTTTGAATAATACACTAAAAGAAAAATTAGCATATTTAGACGAATAAGCTTTTATTTAAGACTCCTCATCCTTTAAATTTAACTTATTACGAAAACAGCAAGAAATTAAAGAAGGTAATAAATACATGTTTTTTTTTTTTTTTTTTGTTGTTGTTTTGTTTTTTAAATCTGATTTAAATAAGTGTTTATTTGTTTAGATGTTATTATACTCATAAAGTTTTTACGGCTATTAAAAAATAAATAAAAACATAAATAAACAAGTCCTTCCCTCTCATTCAGAAGGGTAGGTTAATTTCTTTCTCCTTATCAAGTAGCTGCCATTTTCCTTCAAAATGGCGGCTACAAATTATTAATGGACTTGGAAGAAATATTGATGTACAGTCGGTAACAAAAGTATCCGAACACTAGCAAAAATTCCTATATAAAAAAAGTTGAGTTAATACTGTTTTGTTTAATAAATCCTTGTCGAATCATGTTCTTAGACTGACTAAGTACAGTATTCGACAAGGATTTACTTAACAAAACTGTATTAACTCTACTTTTTTTATATAGGAATTTTTGCTAGTACTCGGATACTTTTGTTACCGACTGTAGGCTATGTACAAAACAAATCGGTTCAAGAACACTTTTTTATGTGAATTTAAAATTTTCATGTGGCCGGCACTTGGAAACGAGATAGCGGACCAAGTTGGCAAACAAATATATCAAATGCATCTGTGAGATAAGTCTACTGTACAAATTTACTTTGAATTAATTCAGAATCTCAAAAGTCATCGTGTTGAAATATTAAGTGGCTGGCACTTAGATCAAAATAGCGGAGCAAGTTTCTAAATAAACTAATCCAACATATTTGTATGATAAGTCCACTGTCCAACATTGGTTCGAATAAATTCAGTATTTCAAACGTTACCGCGATAACAAAGTTTCAAGTGCCAGCATTCAAGTGGACTCAACATGGAAACAAAATTGGAGAGAAACTTGCCCACTGAAATCGTAGATGTTTGAATGATAAATCCATTTTTCAACTTTGGTTTGAATTGATTAATTATTTCAAAAGTTACCCTGATAACAAATTTTCAAGTGGCTGCCACTTGGAAACAGTATAATGGAGCAAGTTGCCCAACAAACTTATCCAAGTTATTTGAAGCATAAGTTCACTGTCCAAAGTTGGTTCGAATCAGTGTAGTGTTTCAAAAGTTATTGTTATGACAAATTTTCAATTGGCAGTCTAAGTGGCTGCAACTTGGAAACAAAAGGGTGAAGCAATTTGCCCACCGAAATCATGCAAGGCATTTGTATGATAACTTCATTATCCAACTTTAGTTCATTATCCAACTTTAATTTAATCAGTATTTCCAAAATTATCGTAATAAGAAATTTTCTAGTGGCACCGTGATTTCAAGTGGCCACCACTTGGGGAAAAAAATGCGGAGTGAGATGCCCGGTGAACTTATCTGAGACATTTGAATGATAAATCCCCTACTCAAATTTCATGCGAATTGATTTAGTATTACAAAAGCTATCATAATGACAAATTTTCTAGTAGCTACCACTTGGAAATAAAATTACGGATCAAGTTACCAAGCGAACCTATCCTAGATATTTGAACCATAAATTCATTATCCAACTTTTGTTTGAATCAGTTTAGTATTTAAAAAATTATCGTGATGGCACATTTTCAAGTGGCAGCGTGATTTCAAGTGTCAGTAACTTGGAAACATGATATCGGAACAAGTTGCTCAGTAAACTGACCCAAGATAACTATATAATAAGACAACTATCCAACTTTGGTTCGAATTGAATCAGAATTTAAAAAGTTATCATGTTTATAATTTTTCAAGTGGTAGCCTAATTTCAAGTTGTCTCGCTTAGTTTATAGCATCCGCACTTTACTAAAATGGCGGATAAAGTTCATTAAAAAACTTCTTTTTCACCCTTATATAATCGATGTATACATCAAAATTCAAGCAAATCCGGCCTTAAATAGGCTCTTTACAGTGTGAATTTGAAATTTTTAAGTTACCTCCACTTGAAAACCAAATGGAGAAGAAATGTGATTAATAAAATCATCCAAGATATATATATAAGATAAGTTCACTGTCCAAATTTGTTTCGATTTGGAATATTATTTAGGAAGTTATTTGATTTTAAATTTTCAAGTGGTAGCCTGATTTCAAGTGGCCCTGCTTAGTTTAAGATATCCTTATGGCTCTTTGGATTCTGATACGTGTATACTTATTTATTTATTCGTGGTATGATTTTAAACATGAAATGTTAAATTAGGGTTAATATAGAAAAGAAGATATAGACAATATAAAGTTGGGAAAAAGTTTATTGATAGGTATTTTGTTTCAGATTTAAATTTAAACAATTTTGAAATTAAAAATTTTATGACATCAATATGAAATTAAAAATTTTATGACAATTTTATGAAAATTTTATGACAAAAGTGTTCTTGTTATTTTAGTTTACGAATTATAAATATTCATTTTCTTTACTCATTTTCTGACCAATTTAAGTCGTAAAACTTTTTAACACTTTCAAAAGCTTAAAGAAAAGAGCGAAATGTTAGTTCTGTTTAAATGTTAAAAGACAGAAATAAAGACATAAAGTTATAAAAAAAAAACTGTAAATGCTGCAATAAGCAATGCTTTTGGTAAGTATAACATTTACATAATAAAAGAAAAATGTTAAATTTTCCTTCTCATAAAATACCTGAAATAAATATAGCCGCGGGTGCCAAACTAAAAGTTTAAGAAATATAGCAATTCTGAAGCTATATTCAAAATCTACATATAACACTTATTAACATATAAAAAGTTATAAAACATTTATACATTTAAAATAATATATATAAAACATTTAAAACCTGTGGAATTTATTGTACAAGTAGAGTAATATCAAATTTATAAAGTTTGAAATTGCAACGATGTCGGAGAGTATAAACATATGCAATTATTCAAACTATTAAAATAACTTGATGTTTCATGTATACACAATATAAAGTGCTGGAAGAAACGTTATGGCCAATTAAAAAACTGCATTGTTATTACAGATGTATATTTAAATTTTATACAAATTTAAACACAATACAAGAAGTGATCATTTTAATTCTATCGATGCAAACATTATAAATGCTTAAACTATTTTGAATTTGAAGCTTTATTTGTTTCTTTTATATAAGCAGAACTTTTTTCAGAACTGCTCATGTTCCACAGTCTTCCATTTATTTTCAATTAATTTAATTTTTTGCGTGGTCATGGTATATGAAAGTGTTTTCATAGTGTTTTTAGTGATTGTTTACTAGCTGTTTTCAATAACAGCTTTTTCATCATTGATGTTGTAAGTTTTACTTTTCCCGTAAACGTAACGCACCAGAATGACCCAAAAATTGTCTGTTGGGTTCAGATTTAGGGTTTCTTGATTGTCACTACAGCAAATGGACCTCATGAACTTGGATCCAGGATTTTGAAGAGTTTGAATTGTAAACGGAAGCATTGTTCTGCTGAAATATGTACTCATCAGATGTTATTAGAAGTGCCTATGACAATACAGTTTCTGCAAAAAATCTTGATAGGCTTCCTAATTCGTCTTTTTTTTTCATAAAAGCAATTAGTGTTGTCCCGTTACGGGCAAAACTGTGCTAAATCTTCACAGAGTCACCACCAAAGTGTTACTATGAGGAAAAACAAGGTTCACCTCAAAGAGCATGCCAGCAGTATCTAAAATCACCCGGTTCAAAGAGATTAGATACTTTTCGTCCGAAAAAACCGCATTTTGTACTTTATCCTCCAATGTAGAAGGTTTTTTTTTTTTTTTTTTTTTCAAACTCTAAGCGCAATTTATATATTTATTTATTTTTTCCCTAAGAGGTAGTTTACGTTTCGTTTTACATTTTTTTTTTTTTTTTTTTAATTACACAATACGTATAGTTTGGCTGGTACAAAAAAGCTTCAAATTATTTACAATTTGCGAAGAAAGCTTGTTTTGAGTAGCTAAACTAATGACGGAATATATTTATGAAGGTGCTAATGCAGAATATCATCATGTGCTTTTCTTCTAAGCTTAACTGTTATTATTATTTTTTTTAAATATTAACTTTCGTTTTAGATCTGCTTAATATTTTGACTATTTCCCGAAAATTTAGACCACATTGTTTAAAGCACACAATCTTGCCTTCTTTAATCGGAGTTAGTGCCATAACTTTTATCATTTTCACCAATACTGAAATTTTCATCTGCCTTCATCTGTGTGGCGTGTTAGAGCAGCTCCACATGTAACAATAAAACACCGCAGAAAATAAATAAAATGAGCACTGCTATAATGCTGAGGTTGGACTTATTATTTTTTCCAGTTATAGAATATTATAAAAAGAAAAATATTCTTTAATAAAAATGCAATTATATTTGTCGTAACACATTTTTAAAGATATAACTAAGACTGGATTTTTCTGCATCATGTATAAATTTGCATAAAATTCAGATAAACAGTAGCGAAAAGAATGAGTTTTATCGCTTGGGCTTAATATTTTTTCCAGTACTGTTTATATATACACACAAACACACGCATATATGTGTACATATATATATATATATATATATATACATATGTATGTATAAAGTTAAAAAATGTAAATCGTTATAAAATTTAACATGCAAGAGGTGCATTGTTAATGCCAACAACATTCAAATTATAATTTTAAATCAGGGTAAATTCCAGCACTCAGGTGTTAAACAATTAATTTTATTTACTTTCATTAAATTAATTGATTAAATCCTTTATTGTAGATTAAATCCGAAATGAATATTTACGCTAATGATTACTTTTTAAACCCAATACACGTTAGCCAATGAAGAATAAATTTTTCGTTTGAAATTTAAGAAAGTCAGAACCATTGTATACAGTCGGTAACAAAAGTGTCCGAACACTAGCAAAATTCCTATGTAAAAAAAGTACACTTAATGCAGTTTTGTTAAATAAATCCTTGTCGAATCCTGTTTTTAGACTGACTAAGAACAGGATTGGACAAGGATTTATTTAACAAAACTGTATTAGTGTACTTTTCTTATATAGGAATTTTTGCTAGTGTTCGGACACTTTTGCTACCGACTGTATATATATATATATATATACATGTAATATATACACATATATATATATATACATTATTATTATTATTTAAGGAACAAAAACATTTTGAATTTTGAATTGGAATTTGAAAATGCTCAAAACAAGAAGGATTCTATCATCCGGGAACCTATCCTTCAGAAAACGTGCTGTAATACCTCAAGATTTCGAAAAACTGTATTGCTGAATTAAGCCAAAAATGCAGTGTATGTTACTAACTTGCGTCAGTACCCAACATTGAAAAGGAAATAAATAAATAATATTAAAATTTATATACAAATCTAAAATTGTTAATGAATACAAGCAAAAGAATTAAAAATTAAAGAAAGTCAAAAAACCAGACAGAAAATTATAATTAACCCCGAAACATTAAGGCCATAGCCAAGTTTCTTCGTAATATTTATTTCAGTAATTGTTTGTTTTTTAACCTTACAAATAATAAACCTTTTTAATATAATATATGATCATGTTTTTTTTTTTTTTTTTTTTTTTTTTTTTTCCTCCCCTCATCGTACAAGTATTTTGTTAAACTTTCTATTTAGTGACAACCTTTTAATGTGTCTTATAAAGATTTAAAAACGGAATGTTTAGGAATATTTTAATTTTTATGCCACTAATGGTTCTGAATATGATTGTTAAGTATTGGGTAGTTTCCACAGAAATAAAAATTTAAATCGCATTTTAAAAGAGTTATATTTAAAAGAGTTATATTATGCAAGATTACTATTTGTTCCTTTAAATTTTATTAAATTGCTTTTTGAAAAATATAATGATACCGCAGAAAGTGCGACAGGTAAAGATGAGAGTAAATAACGAGAGCCGCATCCTGTTTCGGATGGCAGATGGGAGCTCTATTTCAAGTATCTAATTTATTAAAATTTCTATGTAATGATTCGTGCGATAATATTCCTTTTAACATATAATTAAAATATTTCTATAAAAAAAATTCTAACAGTGACTTCATTCTGTAAAATTTTGAAGGAAAATTCTGTTTCAACAAAGTGTTAGAATCCTACATTTTTTCTTTAAATAAATTGATTATAGCCATAAATTATATGGTAGTATTTGTATTTATTAAAGTTCCCATTTCATTATTTTTCCAGTAAAAGGAAGCAAACAATTTATAACATGTTCTAAACTACATACCTGCAGAAGCTTAAAGTTATGTTAATTATATTATAACAGTGATTATTAATAATTAATTATTATTATTAATTAATAATAATTTATTAATAACAACACTTAACTTTGAAACAAAATTATGCAATGAAAATAGACATATGGATTAAAATATGGAATTTTTGAAGAATTTATAAGGGTATTAAGTTACACTGTAAAACGTTTTCATGCTAGATTACGGTCATTGATCAACAAAATGTGTTCTAGTCGCTGACCGTAAAGATAAAGTCATGCCCATAAATTTCTCATATTTATTTCTCGAAAACAGGAAGTGACCACTAATAAACGGTAATCATTCTGAAACTTAAAGAAATTTGTAATAAATACGGTTCCTGGACATTTTTCTTGAAGAAAGGAGCCGACCGTAAAATTTAACTTTCAATTTTCCAAATTATACGGAAATTTCTTAGAGTGTAATTACCATAGGAAAAACTACAAACATGAAGAATTGGGAAATTGGTCAAAATTTTGCTTTTATGGACCTTGTCTTGAAATTTTTTAATTATTATAATTATTTATTATTAATTTCAAAATTAAAAAATATATATATCTTGTGTTATTGTTCATTTACTATTAATATTTTTTTTTCTTTTCCAGATGAAAATGCTCGTGCGGCTTTTATATAATTTTTACCTTATTCAAGCATGGGTCGTCCATCACCGGACATTTGCGTCCGTGCGTGGAATATTGTGGTAACAGCGGGGACCGGCGTCAAGTAAGAAAATTCTTCTGAAAAAGAATGCCGGCCCAAGAATTAACAATGAGTCTCAAATGGGAAAAACTCTCGCCGTCAGAGTTTCAGCAACTGCAAGATTACATTCAAGGTACATGCAACTACTATTCTACAATCAGAACATGTTCTTAATTGCTATTTCGTAATGTTTTATTAACTCATTTGCATCATAAGGAAATATAGAAAGGAACAGCATCCTCCGTTTCTATTTTTTAATAACGAATAATGATCGTGACCAACAAAGTTTAGTGTATTCATACGACTCCGGTGATAGTGACCACTGAATTTGAGCTTATATACACGCTCTGATGATAGTTACCAGAAAATTTAAGCATATATGTACGCTCTGGTGTTAGTGATCAGGAAAATTGGTCGTATACATACGCTAATGATGCAAATGAGTTAAATGAATATTTATAAACAACACTCTGCTTATTAAATCCGATAAAGGAGAAATTATGAGGCGGGTCAGTCTGCAACACCGAGCATATGATTAATAAACTCTGGTTCAGGAGAAACATCGTGGAGTACATCAATGCAAATAAGTTCGCATAAAATCATTTGTGGATGTAGTAGCTTTAAAGCTTGAATTGTCATTTTCTAAAGTACTAAAGAATGCGGTGATTCCACCGTTTGTCACATCATCGAATGAATGAAACATAATTTTTATAAAATCTTCAACAAAATCAGACCATCATTCAATAAAAATTACACTATTAGTTGCGTTTGAATTTTGTCTACTAGAAACAAATGATTAAATTTTTTTTTACTATATTTAAAATAGTAATTCGATATTATACTAGCAACAACGCTGTTCAAAACATACTATTTATCAGTATGCATTATTAAATAATTTGCACATTTTCTTGAGTTTTAAAACGATAAATTCTCATTTTATATTTTTGTTTAACTGGTTATACCAGCCTTATTGATTACTATATTTAAATGAATCATTTTTACAATAATACTGCACAGCATGAAAATTGCCTCTGACACCATTTCAGCATATTCTTATGTAAAATGACCTCCTGAATCCGAATAGGACGCCCATTTTGCCCTATAACCCACCGTTTTTAGGAATGGCCCCTATTTTTATCATTTTTCGCTGATTTTATGGCTATGAATTTGATTTTTAGGAGGGGGGAGGCTTATTTTAACCGTTAAATATCTTCTGAGGAGCTACAGAGTTGGAAAATTCTAAAACATGGACATTTGCGACAAGGGATTTTTTTTTTTTTTTTTTTTTTTTTTTTGGGGGGGGGGGGGATTTGCCACTGAAATTATGCATTACATATCTTATTTTTTTTTTTTAATCTGTTATTAATGTTATTTTTTAAACTTTATATTCCTTTGTTTTTAGATGTTAAATTAATTACTTTTCCTTCTTCAAATCAAATTCATGGTCATAAAATTATCGAGCAGGGAAAGAAATTGAGGGAGAGGGTGGTGTATCTAGAAAACTGTGGGTGACTGGGCAAAATAGGAGTCCTATTCGAATTCAGGAGGTCTTTTTACATACGATTCAGCAAAAATGGTATCAGATCACGAAAAAACAATTTTTTTTTTTTCTTTTAGAGCAGTGTAATTTGTAAAATTTGTTTAATTTTTATATTTATTATTAAACCTAAACATATGAGCTTAGAATGAAATGCCGCTCAAAACTTTCTTTGAAGTCCTTACTGCATTTTGTAACGTTTCCTCTTCCCACTCTATCAGATATCATAGTGCCTACTGCCTGTGGCGGCGTATTACCGGGTGCGCTGCGTGCGCGAAGAACGAAATGAATTCATTATACAAATCTTTAATAAAGTATCTTTTTAAATCCAGCAGCGTCTTCCCCACTAACACACTGCTGAGCCACCACCATCGAGAAACACTCAAGGATAATGTGCAAGAATCTAATGCCATTGCGGATAGACGATCTTTTCGGCTCAAGAGTTATGAAAAGAATTTGCAAGAATGAAAGAGCAGAGCTTACTAGTTTTAAACAAATATTTAAGTAACATTTTACACAATTACACACAGAGATTTTGTTATATTTACACGTTTTGAGGTGTCCTGAATCAGAAAAACATGTTTTTAGCAGTTGGTCTGTGTGTCTGTGTGTCGCTTTGTGTGTATGTTATCAGCATATCTCACTGATAAATAACAGCAGGAAGTTTCCAAACTCGGTATTCTAAATCTGTATAATATAGAGAATCAACACTAACCTTTTCGTTGAGATCAATCAATAGGTTCGTGTACAGAGATATCCAAGAGAATTAAAATACATTATGTCTATGGGGGAAATTGCAAGTAAGTTGAGTTTGACATCTATAGGCTGCACTAAACCAAATGAAATGAATATATATTTCTTATAGGCATAAAAGCATGTTTCGTGTATAATATGGTATGAAGATCATTCACCGGTCGTTAACAGGGCTACACAAAAGAACTAGAATATAGTGATATAATACTTGGAAATTCATGGAAGTGCATTTTACGCTGTGCTACATGTTATAAATATCAGTTCAAAAAACCCTTAACGGCTTAAAAGTTTGTGACGCCGCTACTTTATGGCTATAAGAATTTGAAATATGAGTCTTAAAAATAATGATATCAAATTTTAAGTGACGCTTTGCAATTAGTTAAAGTATACATAGATTTTCATATTTGATCATTTACTTTTATCTTTTATTTATATTTATAATGCAAACGTAATATTTTTAACTTCAAGATCAGACAGATATATAAAATACACTCACTAGATGCTTTTTCATTCGTATTTAAAATTCAAAATAACAGTTTTAAAAGGAATTATATAAAAATTCCAGTGGCGCCTCGGTGTTATTTTAAAAGATATGTTTTTAGATTCCATTAAAATTACTTTTGTTTTGTCTAATAAAGTATATTTACACATTTAAACAGTGCTTTTAATTTTCAAATATACTGTCAAATAATTATACTTTCACCGAGTTTGCATTATAAAGTAAAATTATTTATTTCAATAAATTGATTTATCTTTTGCATCACGCTATCCAAAACATAGTATCATAGTATCCAACTAAGTGAAAATTTGCTCAAAGAGGTAGTGTGACGTAAAGAAAACATATACACAAATTTTACTTGCAGTTTTGGATAGCGTGACGCAAAACATAAATCAATTTATTGAAATAAATAATTTTACTTTATAATGCAAACTCGGTGAAAGTATAATTATTTGACAGTATATTTGAAAATTAAAAGCACTGTTTAAATGTGTAAATATACTTTATTAGACAAGACAAAAGTAATTTTAATGGAATCTAAAAACATATCTTTTAAAATAACACCGAGG
This sequence comes from Salticus scenicus, assembly GCA_963930645.1. Classification (NCBI taxonomy): domain Eukaryota; kingdom Metazoa; phylum Arthropoda; class Arachnida; order Araneae; family Salticidae; genus Salticus; species Salticus scenicus. Next base: position 283,130,234 of record OZ005652.1, on the reverse strand, counting down.
CGCCACTGGAATTTTTTTATAATTCCTTTTAAAACTGTTATTTTGAATTTTAAATACGAATGAAAAAGCATCTAGTGAGTGTATTTTATATATCTGTCTGATCTTGAAGTTAAAAATATTACGTTTGCATTATAAATATAAATAAAAGATAAAAGTAAATGATCAAATATGAAAATCTATGTATACTTTAACTAATTGCAAAGCGTCACTTAAAATTTGATATCATTATTTTTAAGACTCATATTTCAAATTCTTATAGCCATAAAGTAGCGGCGTCACAAACTTTTAAGCCGTTAAGGGTTTTTTGAACTGATATCATTACTTTTTAGTGGTTTTTGATCAAGAAATCAAAATAAGTCCTTCTGGCTCTTAGGAAGGGTAAACTAATTTATCTTTTCTTATGAAGTTGCCACCACTTTTTTTCCAAAATGGCAGCTACAATTTATTAATGGACTTAGTGGATTTATTAATGAAGGTTTGTATATATGGAGTTTTAAGCAAATCGATTCATAAAACCTTTCTAATGTAAATTTGAAATTTTCAGTGTGCTAGCACAGGGAAACAAGAGGGTAGATTAAGTTGGCAAATGAACATATCAAATACATTTCTAAGATAAATCTACACTACAAATTTAGTGTGAATTAATTCAGTATTTCAAACGTTATCATACTGACAAATTTTCAAGTAGCCTGCCACTTGGAAACAAAATGGAGAAGCTTCGCACTAGAAAAATTTATTGACTGGGATTCTTAAACTTAAAAAAAAAAATAAATAAAAAATAAAAAAATAAGAAAGAAAGAAAGAAAAATAAGTGGATAATTTCAAATTTAAGTTAGAATTACGTAATTTACAGTTTACAAGTTTCTTTTTAGAGAATTACAAATTAAACAATTACAAAAAAAAAAAAAAAAAAAAAAAAAAAAAATCAAGTAAATGTTAAAAATGGAAATTTGTATATTTTGTTTCCCCTTTTTGAGGCCCCCTGCAATTTTCATCAAAATTGCAGGTAAAAATTACTTTATATATATTTTCATATAAAACGTTTGGAGGAAAAAATAGCCAAAATATAAATTAAGCTTTACATTTCTATAATTTTAAAAATAAGATAAAATCACATGGAGAAAAATTTTATGGAAAATATAAGTTAAGCTTTAAAAAAAAAAAAATGAAATTTCTGCGTAAAAAATCTATTTCATAAATATATTTACAACTACAATATACAAAAAACCCTCCTTTAATTTTAAATAATTATTTCTACATGTTTCGAAGCAATTAAAAGTTTTTTCTTTCTTTCTTTCTTTCTTTTTTTTTAAGAAAAATAAATAAATGTAGTGGCGCCATCTAGTAGTTTAAAGTCATATACATATATATTTAACTTTTTATTATTTTTTTTTCCCCTTAAAAAAAAAAAAAAAAAAAAAAAAAAAAAAAAAAACTTGTTTAGAAACAGGTAGAAATAGTTATTTAAAATTAAAGGAGGATTTTTTGTTTATTGTAATTGTAAATATATTTATGAAATAGAATTTTTCATGCAGAAATTAATTAATTAAAAAAAATGAAAGAAAGAATAATATTTTTTAAATACATTAGGGTTTCAAAGTAAAGATGTTATTTATTTATTTTGACGTGTTTTTTAATAATTGCTATTTGACATATTTTTCATGAATTTTAATAAAATTCATGAAATAGTGTTATTTCTAATAAACCCTGTTTCATCCCCTAGTCATTATTGCTTTAAATAATAATAATAAAAAAAATTGATTATGTTAATATTTAAAATATGTTTCATTTTAAAGTCTGAAAAATAAATAAATGAATAAACTCTAACTGTATTTTCAAAAGAGATTTTTAATTTTTAAAAAGAAAATACATATATATATGTATTTACGGAAGTGTATATTTTAAATAAAAACCGATAGATGGCGGCAAAACTCTATTTGCTGTTTTTTTCTATTCCCGACGCGGAATGATACATGAATATGAATCGCAAATCATTGAGCTATTATAAAATCGATGTTCATGAATGATTAAAAATTTTTTCGCTTTAAAAAATTGTAAATTCATCATTATTATGATAAAATGGAATATCTAAAATTACAAAATACTTCCTTATTTAAAATATTATCTAAATATTTTTTTGACTAAATATGAAATTTTCAAATCAAAAATATTTTTTTCATAACAGAAGAGAAAATATATTTAAGTGAATTTGACTTTGTATATATACAATAAATATTTTAAACATGCAATAAAGTACTTTTGCGTTAGAAAAAAAAAAAAAAAAAAAATCTAAATAATTCATTGGCTGCATTGAAGTCGGACAATCAACCAGCCCACATACCTCACAAGAAAGAACCGCATAACAGCGTTTTCACCCGGAGAAACACATGTAATTTGCGGAGTAATATAGTTCCATATTTAAAGCGATTTATATAAAAACAAGAGTTTTCCTGAAAAAAACGAAGACGTTACTAGATTCAGAAAGATCCTATTAACAACATATATTAATTATATGAAAATCCTTCGAGCCGTTTTAGAGATATTTTTCAGAATTTGAGTTCATTACACCAACCGTTTTCCCATTTTGGCTTTAAATTGAGATTCAGATCTCAAAACATACTGCTTGTAGAAATGTAAAAATTTCAGGATAGATTAAGACCGAAGATAAAAGACTATTTTGAAAAGATCAGAACAAAATATGGCATATTTGCTGAGATATTAAGTGTCGGCTTTTACAAATCTCTCTGAAGTCAAACTAGCCGTATATATGAGTTCGCAGCGTCAGTTTGGGCTTCCGCTTGCGTCACTCGAAAAAGTGCCGTTTTTCATGATAAGATTATATTTAAGTGCACATGCATAATTTTTAGAAGCTGTACAAGACTGCAAATAATTAAGCGATAACACTATTTTTTATTGAATGTAATTAGTGGAATTGCTTTACTGTAATATTTTACCATGTTTAGGAAATCTGCTCAGAAAGTATATAATTTCTTATATTCATATGGTAATTTTTTTAAACTAAATAATTAGCGTTTGTTTTTTGTATATTTACATGTTATGAGATTCCCTGACTATTGAAGTTCCCTGAACAATTCATGTTTTTAACGTTAAATCTTTGTCTATGTCTTTTATAAGAATAACTTAAAAACAAATAACTCCAGTTAATACAAATGTTGTATTTTGAAGTTAATATAAAATTGTTACTTGAAAAATTTTATCAAAAATATTAAATTTCAAGGAATGGTGCGAGTGAAAGTTACCTGAATAATTTGAAATGAACTTTTAACTTTAATAACAGCTTTTGAATTATCTTTAAATATAAGTGATATATTGAAATGGGAGATTGAGGGCGCAATAGCCCCCTCTCATACAGAATTGTTTGTCAGATGACACATTTCTGACACAGCCTATTTTAAATTGTTTTTAATGAAGGTTAATATAACAGTAATTGTTATCTCATCCTTTAATGTTCAATCTGTCTTTATGGTATTGAATTTCAGGGCAAGAGGAAGTCGTGAGGGTGACATACTAGATTATTTCCTTTCTTTTTGATGGATAAACTTTTGGAAAGCATTAATTTATTCCTAATAAAAATGTATGTTTTATAATTTATAAATAATTAAATTGTTCTTTTTTTTTTCTTGAATACAAACGTTTTCTTGCTAGGTGGCAAGCCTTCACCAGGATTTCAGAAGATCTGAATGTTTCTTCTCAGTTAAATTGATTATAGCTGATCTTCGTTACATGCGCACGCATCATCTAAGACTGCTTGTATTTCGTGGTTAAAAACATGGTTAAACACATTTATCGTAGTTTAACCATGATAAATGTGTTTACCACGTTTAACCACGTGGTTAAACACATTTATCATGGTTATAAACATAGTTTCAATTTTAGTAGTTTTCTATTTTTTTTTTTTTTTCGAAATTAATTTATTTATTCAGTCATTTATTTGCTCTTATTGATTTTGGTTAACGCAGTTGTAGTCCGATCGTTTTCATTGTCGTTGAAATGAAACAAATGTTAGCTTTTTTTTTTTTTTTTCACATTTTTCGAAATTTATTTTTATTTTTTGACTTTTATTCATTTTGGTTAGGACAGTGGTAATCCGGTCGTATTTAATGTCGCTCAAGTGCTCTTTATTGTCATTAAATATGACCCGACTATTACTGCTCTAATCACAACCAATAAAAGGAAAATAAACTTCGAAAAATGTAGAAAAAAAAATAGCTAACTAGCAAAATCAATAGAATAATCTTTGAGTTAAAAGTTGAATTTAATAATTATGAGTATAAAACGATAACTTTTCTTTGATATTTTACTAAGCAAATTTACTAATTTTCCACATGCTTAATTAAGTAAAGAATATTGAAATAAGAATGCACGTAACCACCGTGGTTACATATGGATGACAAAATTTCCAGTAAAGTGTAACCACGGGTGGCAAATGAAAAAGAATAAGAAATAAAACAAATCTGAATTCATATTCAAAATCTACATATAAAACTTAATTTTCTTATCAAAAGCCGTGAATTTTACTTTCCAATTAGGGGATAGTAGATGAATATGGAATAAAATTTCTATTTAAACGTTACCGTAATAAGCTGCATTGTAATAAATTGCAAACAGTATTTTGCATCATTGTGGATTCGACTATTGTAAACTTCCAAGTGTTTTTAATGTGTTTTGATGGGTTTGTGTTACAATAAATAGAATTTACATGTAATGTTTAAAAAAAAAATGAGTAATATGACTAGTTATAAAAGGAAATATGGAATATCCATTTCCTTAAAGGGTAATATGAAAATAGGGTAGTATTTTTACAGAAAATCAGGAAGAATTGCAATATAAACATTTAATTTTGAAATTATTAGAGAAAATAAACAGCTTTGAAAAGATAACCAACATTCAAGTTTTACAAAAATTGAAAATAATATGGAATAGTTGATATTCCATATTATCCGAAACCCCATCTTGGAGAATAAATCGACTTCAGTCGCTTATTGATTGAAATAAGTTCATGGAATTCAGACTAATAACTAACTGATCTACGATACTGGACATGACACTAGATTTTTCACTCATTTTATCACTTTGTAAACAATTTATAGAATTCTTAATACTTACATCAAAAAATGTTTGAATTTTGATAATCTTGTGTAACACAAAAACTGCTTTTCTCAATGACACTCTTTGAGACCCAGTGAAATCGCTTCATGTGCTTCCGATAAGTTGCAGTACTGTACAGGTGAGATATAACGGTATTTCTTTTTACCTGACTAGTCCGTATATATTCTACACAATTCCTTTACATCAAAATCAAAATTTCAGATTTTATATAGGCACTCTGTAGGCAAGTGAAAATGTAAGTAATTTATCAAACTTCTAAAACTAACACTGTTTCACAAATAATTTAATTGCATAAGACTAAATTTAAAGAAGATATGTTCAAACAGGTGTGATGACTTTTAGATCCAAATTTAACTTAATGGTCGAGTGATAAGGTGAGATTATACTAACTCCGTGAGTACAATTCTATTAAAATCAAAAATACTAATAATCAAATTACACGTAATTAAACCATAATCTTGTAAAATTTATCCAAGAATTTTTTTAATTCTTACGCTGTTTTCTATGTCTTTATGAAATAGTCATGAAATATGCAATAATGGATTTAGAAAATAATTATCTATTACTTTACTAAAAATAAGAAATATTGCAATCGAAATGCAGAAATAAATGTGTCATAAACGTCATTATCGAGATAAATGGTCATTGCAAATGATCAAGTATTAGGCAACATATTAAACATCCCAGCAAAACCACAGATGACGGCCAACACGAGGCCAAGTGCTGGTTGCCAACAGTAGCTGCAGCTGGCCCGTCGGTGGCAAAAGTTACGGTGCCGCAGGGAATATGTTACGCCGGCCGTCAGTAGGCCATATTCAATCGATCCACTGTTGGCAGCCTGCAGTAAGTTAAAAATAAGTTAGTGGGCCAGTGAATGAATCGCTGCTGGCAGCTAGCAGTTTGATGAAAATAGGTAATGGGCCACTGTTGGTAACCGATATTAGGTTGGAAATTGTTAGTGGGCCAGTGCTGGACTACCTGGTGGCAAACATAATTTTTCTATGTTATTGCTGGCAGCCTGCAGTGGGCCAGCTGTGGCAAACATAAAAAATTATATTACTGCCGGCAGTTTTCATTGGTCCTTTATATTTTCCCATTAAAGGCCCGTTTCACTCACCGTCGCCGAAAGCTGAAGCCAATGTTATTCTATGGGAAATTTTCTTTGCAAATAACTTATTAACTAATACGTATTTTTAAATTTTGTTTTCATATTCTGAAAATTTCTAACTGTTAAATCGACGGACCTTTTTTAAAAAATTATTTTTTTATTTTTTTATTTTTTATTTTGAAGCTGCAAAATACGAATTTTCAATATGTGAAATTTTTCATTTTGCAAATTCAAAACAAAATATTAAAAATAAAAAAAATACATTTTTAAAAAAGGTCCACCAATTTAACAGTTGGGAATTTTCTGAATGTGAAAACAGAATTTAAAAATATGTATTAGTTAATAAGTTATTTGTAAAAAAAAACTTCCCATAGAATAACATTGCCTCAGACTTCCGGAGACGGTAAGTGAAGAGGGCCGTTAATAGGAAAGCAGTGATTTAGTTATAGCTAGTATATTTATTTTATTAATGCTTTTTTCTTTTTCTTTCTTTCTTTTTTTTTTTTTCCTCTCTCTTTTTTTCTGATGAAGTAGCAGCCAGTTTTTTCTATGAATCCAATATTTAATTTGATTTTGTACATATTCATTTTTAAATACTATTTACAAGTATTTGATTCATACACTATGGTTGTAAATTCAGGATTTCTAGTGCAATATATAGGAAATATTCAGTTGATCCATTTTCCTTATCATAAAAGTTTAATTTTTTGTTTTCAGTGCAAACATTTCTCTATAATAGATCTTTTGGTATAAAGGAGTTTTTTTTTTTTTTCTTTTTTTAAGTGTTCAAATTTCAATATCTTATATAAATAAATGTAACTTTACAAGTGAAAATTATAAAATATTGAAACAAAAATTGTTATAAAGAGAGCATTGTAAAAAACACCATAAAATAAAAAATAAATAAAATAAAATAAATAAATAAAAATAAAAAATTGCAGCAATTGTTTCCGGTTGAAATAGCACGAAGACCCTTCATCAGGCGAAAAAAAGTGGGCACGAGTGCAGCAAAAGTAATTTGCTGCAATCGTGCTTTTTGTTAAACTCACGAAGGGATGTGTTATTATTTCAACCTAAAAGAACTGATGCATTTTTTTTTTGGGGGGGGGGAGGGGGCGGCAATGATTATGTTCATTTACAAAGTTTTCTATTTATTACTACAGTACAAAATCTCAAATCTGGAATCGTCCGTACCGTGGCCTTTCCGGATTTCGGACTTTTCCGGATTTTAGGTCACTTTCTGATTTACGGCAATAAAAAAAACGGACATCTCCATTCCGAACGCCCTTTTAGTTAATAACTAGCTTACGCCCCCGAGGGTGCGATTTCTTAAGAAATTGGAGTATACTATCAAGTAACATTTACAATACTTTGAACAAACACCATAAAATTTTGCAAACAAAACGCAGGCAGCAACTCTTACGTTTTGTTTGCCGCACTCGTACCTACTTCGTTTGCTTGATGAAGGATCATGTTTTCTTTCCATCCGAAACGATTGTTGCGAGTTCTTACATTTTATGGTGTTTACTCTTATTACTTTTAAACACCAATTCTGTGGTGCTTTTTTATTATAACTCTTAAGTATCCAGAAAATCTTGAATATTTTTCTTTTCCCAATTGATAATTTTTTTAGGAAGGCAGATGATCAAGCTTTCTTTTTTTCTCTCTGTGTGTTTATCTTGAAAGTCGCACATTTGAAACCACAGAAATTATCACTGAGAAATCGGCCATTTAGAATTAATTACACAGCTGTCAAACTTAACCAGGCCGCCACAAAGAACTTTTTCGTGTTGTTGATAGTCCAATGGAATCTTAACTCCCTCCCCAACTCTCTTCAATGTCCTTGAGTGAATAATTTTTCGACGTGCGATACAGAAAGATGATTTTGCAGTTTTATACAGATGACGTTGTTTGAACTTAATGCGAATATTCAGCATTTGACCTGTGCCAATTTATTTTCATTAGGTTTGGAAAGCAGATTCTGAAAAGGGTAAAAGAAGGGAATACAGTTTCATCTGAAAGGAAAAAAAAATATATATATCGTTCGGTTGAGTAAAGAGATAACGGAATTAGGGAGAAAAAGAAGAGTGCATTTGTCTTTGTAGTTGTAAATATTTGAGAGTTTTATCTGCCAATTACCTATTTAAAAAATATTTTTAGAATTCCATAAAACTCATATGTTATACAGGTTTTCGAGATTTACTATAGGACGCTTGTCATAAAATGTTGTACAGGTAACACAAATGGTTTCAGTATAAAAATGCATAAAATAATTTGGATACATTACAGTTTAAGAGAAACTTCTTATCAGCGCAAGAAAAAATCTGTATACAACGCTAAAATACAGATCAACATAAATTTTATAGATGCAATAAGAAATGGTTCCGATCAAAAATGATAAAATAAATATTTGTGGTTCATTTAACAGTGATGCACAAAATATTCTTATACGTTACGGGAAATTGAGGTGGAAAATATTTCAGTTTCATAAAAGTGAAATTATTTTTCAAACTTGCATTTAAAAAATAATAATAAATAAATAAATAAAATAAAACAGTTTGTTATGGCTACCACTTTTTATTTTATTTTCCTATAATAGTTTATAGAAATTACATATTAAAATGATTATTTATGAAAATTATTTTCTATGATGGAGATAGGCGATTTTCATTTAAAAGAAATACAATATACTAAATTTCGAAAGAAAATCCATTTTATAGTAATATATATATATATATGTATATATGAAGAAATTTTTCGACATTCGGTTTTCGAAGTATTTGCATGTTTTGAGATTCCTGAACACGATTTGACCATTTTTAGAAAGTTTCACTCTGTAAGCGTGTATAAAAAAATTGTGGACGCTGTATGTCACGAACCAACGGACGAAATTTAACCAAATTTGTTATTTAACCAAACTTGATTAAAATCGTTCCCGATTACATTTGTGGATCATTCCCTCAACACATGGCTCTATATTTCTACTTCTTCGTAATTTTCAATATGACACAGTCTAGGAAGAAATTTTACATAAATGATTTCAAATAAATGATTTTTTTTTTTTTTTTTTTTTTTTTTTTTTTATTATGAATTAAAAAATAAATATTTAAATAACTAACTACAAACCAGGAAATTTTTTTTGTATAAGTTGAAGAATCGCTCGCCCTTCCCCATGAGGGGATAAATTTTCAATGCTGGTATTTTTCAAAAGAAACTCATCAATAACTTTCAAGTAAATGACTGAATTAAATTTGTGGTAAATTAAAACAAAGTTATAAATAATTAAAAAAAAAACAAAAAAAAAAAAAAAAACAAGAAGATGTAGAAGAAAGCATTTTTTCAGAAGTTGGCACAAAACTGATTTTTTTTTTTAATTATTATTATTGAGAAACACTGTTCTAAAATGAAAATCGTTTGCATGCATTCAGGAAAATGATTTTAACAAATTATTTGCACTACGCAAATTTGCATAATAAAAAATATAGAAGAAAGTTTTGTGGTGCCACATCATACTAGTTTTTGTCAAAAATTAAAAAATCAATAAATTTGCTTTAAAATATCACAGGTGTATAATATAATCGTTCGTTTAAAGATACTGGCGAATTCTTTCCAAGAATACACATAATGGAAATTTACTCTATCTGGGTATACTTCTCCCTCAGGGAAGAAGGAAGCGATGCTTGTACATAAAAAAAAAAAAAAAAAAAAAAAAACGCGGAAGAAGTAAACTTTTTAGACTACTATCACTTTCATAAATTTTTAAGACACAAAGGAAACAGACAGACAATTTTCAAATTATTTTCACCAGAACAACCCAAAACGTGTAAAATCTATCGAAAACCGGATGTCGAAAAATTTCCCGAATCTAATGCTTTCTTCTTAACTACACTGAAGGAAGAAAAGATAAATAAAACATAAATTGTAGTTATAAGTGTTCTAATAACTTTCTCCCGTCCAATTAAGATCCATAATTTTTATTTTATTAAATCAATTAAAATAATAATAACAATAATAAAATACTAGAAAGTTAGTGACTATCATAATTTACTAAAACGGATCAACTGGATATTTGTTATATAGTTCTAGAAATCATTTTGTTATAACAATGGCTTTAGAGTCAAACATTTTAAAAAAATAGTATTTAAAAAATAATACAAAAACAAATTAATAATTGAATTACTTACTCATATATTCTTTTTACGAGATTTTCAATCTCGCACCCGCACCCGCAGACTACAACGAAGAAGAACTTCGTATGAAATGGCGGACAGCGAGGGAATTTCAAATCAACAGAAAAAGAATCACAGCGCCCTCTATGCATACAAATTGGTTATGGCCTAATAATTTGTGGCCACAACATGAAAAACATGATGTTGGCCGTGTCGTGATAGCCTGCATAAGGCCAACTGTGTTTATACCACTTCTGGTTCACCGACCATTTTTCTTTAATCTTCCATCACTGCTGGCAGCCACAAACGGCCCGCTGCTGGAGTTATATGGGGCAACCGGTAACTGATGGCATGTGCAGGATGCCAGCAGTAGGCCATAACGAGCCCAGTAGTATAAGTTTTGCTGGGATACTATACACACATATTTTTAATTAATGATAATTTTTAATTAATTGCGATACCTGATTATTATAAATGATCAAGTATTAAGCAACATTTTAAACATAATATGCACTTTTTTTTTTCTTTTAATTAATTTAATTTAATTACACAGTCACATTTTGATGTTAGTTCTTTTCAAATATGAAACTGTGTTTCTAGCTTTGGCTATTCTTAAATTTCTTTCCTTTTCTCACTATAAATGACAATACCAAACAGAGTATGGCTCAAAAGAGGGAATAGGAACATGATAAACAAGAATATTGCTCAGGCACGACGACATTGAATGGTTCTTTTTATATAAGGAAATATTGTAAGAGTTGATTTTCCTTTTTACTTACTACTACTATATAGAGAAAATTACTTGGTTCATATATATTCATTTTAGAAAAATAAATAAATATGTGAAAAAAATAAAGACAAAAATATTTATATTTTATTGAAATTTGCTTATATCAAAAACTATTTCCAATACAAAAAAAAAAAAAAAAAAAAAAAAAAAAAAGGAAAGAAAGTTATTTGAAAGAGAAAAAGTATTTTTAAAAATTGTTTGCTTACGTCTCGAAAACATTTTATGTGAATATTTTGAATCTAGTCGATCTGTTCCAGCCAAGTGCTTGATTCGTGTCCATTTATTTATTTATTTTATTAATTTCTCGTCATGTAGTTGAATTTTATACATTTAATTTATTATAATCATTTTCCTCTGAAGTAAATTTTAATGTAAATCTCTGTAAATGAACCAATGAATTTTGTATTATTAAATTATTATTTGAATCAAAGAACGAATCTTTGAAAACAATGCACTCCATGGATAAAATTTTATTTTCATTATCTCAATACATTGTTCAGATTGTTTTGTATGTTTTCCCGTTGTATTATTATTATTTTTTTTTTCAATATTTTATGAGGTTAAAATGCACGCATAGGAAACGTGGATAAAATTTTACTTTCTTTATTCTAATAACTTATTCTATGACATAAATTTTAGCCTTAGTTTATGGAAACTTGGGCTTTCATTGTTAAAAAAGATACTATAAAAGAGATTTTATTGAGATTTTTGCACATTATGCAAAAACATAACTAATGAGCATGTAGAAATTTAATATAAACTTAAGTGATTTTCATTGTAGTGAATTACATTACTTATAAATTATGGTCAAAAGGTGCTATCCAACATAATTTCTGACCCTCAGCAGCCAAGAGGTTCTGTCGCTAAGTTGCTAGATGTAAGGTGCCGGTTCGATCCGAGATCGTGATTGTTGATCAAGCCGTTCGGAGTTTTCCATAGTTTTTTCCGAAACTTGCGTAAATATGGGCTTGGATCCTTAAAAAAAAAAAAAAAAAACATACGAAGGGCATTCCCCCTTAGGCGTAGGACCCAAACCGACTAGGACCTTAGGAAAGCCGATTGACAGCCTAGTCAGAACAGTCAATCGGCCTTAATCCTAACTCCAACATTGCACACCAACATTTTTGTATCTAATACATTATAATATGCAGAATTAATTCATATATTTCGTATATGATTTTTTATGTATCATCCCACATTATCCAACACAAACTATATGGAAATTATGGTGACATGTTAATGCGGCTGCGACATTGTACAACAAATAAACAAACAGACCAGCGAAATATTGTAACTAGAAGGGTAAATAATTAAAGGGTAAATTTTGATTGATGATGTGTTCAATGATGGATTATTTTCTTTATAAAAATTGCATGCATTCATGAAAGTAGGTTTTCCGCATCAATTTTCTAGGAGTTACAAATTATTCTAGTTTTATTATGGTGTTAAATATAAAGAAAGGAAAAGGATTTAGATATATATTATCGCTGTACAACTATTTATTGCACATTAAGGCTGATTATACTGATACGTATGTCACGATTTAAAAACGATTCCGAACAGCTATGAAGGTCCTTTTTTAAACCAATATTCGAACCTGGATCCTCGGAAATGAAAGCCAGCGCACTAATCATTTCTCCTCCGTATAAAATTAGATTACGATTTTCAGTTAAAGGAAGTATAGGATTAATTCAGATAAGGAAGAAAAATTAATTTTTTTTCTAACATAACAGGTTATATATATTTTTTTCCATTACTTGAACTAAAATAAATTTAGTTCATGTTTTTGCGATGTCATAGTTTTTATTATTATTATTATTTATATTATAGCTTTCAAAAAAGAAAAGGAGTGAAACTGCAAAAGAAAATACATAACTTTTATAAAATAGAGCAAATGACACATTTTTATGTCTCAATAAATGATATTATTCTTAATCATTTTTAACTATCACCATCCACTATTTTATCATCATCGATAAAAAAAAAAAAAAAAAATCCATCGGTTCTCAATAGGATATAAATGAAATCATAAGTTGCCTGTCAGCAACACGTATTGATCTTATGGACACATTATTTTATTTTATTACTGAGTACCTAACCTTTTTTCGAACAACATTTTTTGAAAGGTATTTTTAATCATATTTAAATGCAATTACATTTTGGAGAAAATTTTACAACAAATAAAGTGATGTGAATAAAAGTTGGACACTAACAGTGACCCGAAATAAATTCAAATGTTGGCATTCTTGTCTTATATACAGGGTGCATCTGAAATTCATTAAAAAAGTTATAGGAATGATAGAACTTGTCAAAATGAGCTAAAACTGCAATGAAACCTGTGGTCGCAAATGACATTTAATGGGTAAAAATCAGAAACATGTACAGGCATCGAAACTTCGCACCTTGCTTTTTTACGAAAGTGGGTAGAACTGCAAAGCTTCTTTTCCTTCCACAATGTACATATCCGGTCAGAAAGAGGTAGCAAAATAACACATAAGAGGGATAATTAAACCAATGAACATGAACCAACGTATGAAAATTTGCATCCTACTTAGAATCGGACCAATAGTCGCATGTGTGCAACAAGCATGCATTGTGCGTAGATGGGCTGTAAACGACGATAGGTAGTGTGATTCTAAAATAACGTTGTTTGTAATTGCATTAAAAATAGCTGCTTATTCTAATAAAAAAATGACTGCCTATTCCAATAACAAAATGGTCGACATTCATAAGGTATAGGGCGAAATTACTGGGAATGTCCACTTAGCACATCAGATCTATCAAGATCAATAACAGAGCAGGTGTTACCAGCACTATAGTACCTTTGCTCATATTGACCGGAGAAACTGGGTCTTTTCATGCAACAAAAATGAAACCTCTGAAAGAACGAGTGCTGCAGTAGTTTCATGATTTTCCGACTGTAAATATACGAGTGATTACATCGGAACATGGTGTTTGCGCATACATCAGTGTGGAGAGTTTTCCATAGTGAACGAATGCACACATTCACATATAAAAAGTGAAAGCTCTTGAGAAAAAAGGATTATCCCCGTCCTGTGAAATTCGTACGCTAATTAATGGGTACAACAACGAATGATCTACAATTTACTTGCAGCGTGCTAATCCCGAATGAAGCTAAATTTATTCGAGATGGCATGTTCAGCATGCACATTGCTCATATTTGGTTAACAGAGAATCCGTACACTATTCTGATGATGGTTAACATTAGATCTATACCAACATGTGATAGGACTTTCTCAGTAATATTCTGGTGGACCAATACTTGATGCATGACCAACTGAATGGCGCACTTTATCCCAGTTTCTTGTGAATATCCTATCAGGTTTGCTGACTGTTTCACTTGTCGGCATGCAATGGCGCAATTGGTACGTGCACGATAGTTCTCTGTCCCATTTTTTTTCTCTATGTGAGTAACAACCTCGATGACATTTATCCGGAAAAATAAATCGGACGCTATGTTCGTATAGCTTAGCCGCCACGTTCGCCTGATCATTCATTTATGAGTTTTAGTGGATACGTCAGAAAAAAAAATAGCAAAGATTCTGCCGCTACAATAGAAATTCTAAAAACTCCCACAGTTTCAATCACGCCAACAAGTCGTTCCTCCGTCACTGTACTGTATGCAATAATATCCTCCGAACAATTGTTGTAAAATTGTAGTTAACTCTTTGCATTATGTGTTGCTGTACACCTATTTTCTGAAATAATTGTTTTCTAATTTGTTTGGAGTATTTCTTTCTCGTCTCATTTTGTACATTTACAGACGCATTTTTTAGAATTTCACCTACTAAATGCTATTTACGACCTCATGTTCCACTACATTTTTTATTCGTATTTATGAGTAATATCATACCTCTAGATTTGTTAGAAGATTTCGGATGCAACCTGTAATAACTTCAACTGCTATAAATATTTACATCACCATGTGATAATAAATATCGCCCTAATGTAATGAAAGCTGTGAATTCGGTTGCGTAATAAGGCTGCAAGTTAACTAATTAACAAAAAAATCCATAATAATATCCACAACAAAAGCAAGTTTATAAATATTTCATTACTTTTCTGAAAAATATTGCTTGAAAACGATGAAACTAACTACAGTTGGATTTTATAAAATGCAGACAATTTCTATTTAAAAGACAAAAAGCAAATACGAAATGCGCTACTTCTGACTGTTAAAAAATTATGCATTTGTACGTTCATGCATATTTTTCTACGTTATCGATAAAAATGTAATAAAATAAAAACAACATAAATGTTGTTAAAAATAATATTTTATAACAAATTATCAAAATATTACTTTAATAAAGCTCTTATTCTGTATTTTAGAAATGAAGAAAGAAAATGACTTTTATATATTCTAGTGTTAAATTATCAATTTTGGCGAACTACTGAAAAACAGATAAATCTTTTGCAAATAATATTTTAAAATTTCACGGAATTTGACAATGCTTTATGTGAGTTGGCCTGTAAATTTGGCCATCAAATTTGGAATAAATAAATTTTACTGGAATAAATCTTTTTTACGGAATAAATAATTTTTACTGAACATACATGTTATTTGAAACACTTTTAATACAAATGCCCATAATTCAGAAGATATTTAATACATTTGTTGCTTCTTAAGCGCTTTTTTTTTCAAAAACGGCATTCGATTACGGTGAAAAGTCTGTATATTATAAATGAAAATCATACTGAATATGTTTTTTTTTTTTTTTTTTAAACATTAAAAAAATATATTTAGTACTTTTAAATTTTACCTGATATTTTTGCACAAATGTATAAAAAATTTGTGTGAATATTAACATTTGCAACAGTTATAATATATTTTACTCTTTTACCGATACAGTGTGATCACAAATACTAACTTTTTTGTTGTTGATTTTGTTAATTCAGTTGGCTGTCAGATCACAGTAATTGTTGTTACCAATTTTTCACTGAAAAATATGTAAGTAATCCTCTGCTTTCCATCTCCAAATTTTAAGAGTATTTCGTCGAATAGTGAATAAAGCAAATTGCTCGTAAATCATACTAAACTTTTGACTAGAAGTGTACAAAACATTTCTTTGGTAAGAGTCTTTATCAGCTTGCTACGGACCACTAAAGAGACTAAAGAAAATGTTTTTGATATATGGTTCTCAGCAAAAAATTTCAAATCGTATTTAAACTATGGCTCTTCTTTTTTAAAAGAATTCTTTTGAAACACTGTGCAGTTATATGACTGACACATTTACAGTAAAAATACTGCTCATAATGGGAAAATTTACATTACTCTGCCATGTTAAAGGGACTTGCCACCTTTGACTTGGCACCACTGAAAGTTTCATATAAAAGATTGTATCTCCATAACTTACGAAATTTTCAAAGTAGATTTGTTTTAGTTCAATGATGTTCATGCTAGCATTAAAAATATTGCTTTAAAGCTGGTCTGACATCTTTACGATAAAAATATTTCTTTTGATGCACGTGTAAGTGAAATGTTTTCCTAATCTCTCATTTTAATAAAACCGTAAAATGCAAGATTTTTAATTAGAATGTTGCAAAACAATAGAATTCCTGTTTGTGTATAATAAGTAATATTTTGAAGCTAATACAATCGCTTTACGATCACGGGCTCTTGAGCTAATATCTACACAAACTAATTAACTAATTAACAAATTGACTAACATACCGACGAACACCTTATAAACTTTCTGATTTTCGGATTTGTATCATCACAAAAAGCTTAATAATTAACAAATTGACTAACATACGTATGAACACCTTATAAACTTTCTGATTTTCGGATTTGTATGTTCACAAAAAGCTTAAAAATGTGAAAAACCCAAGTTTAATATTTTTCACAATGTTTGGTTGACTGGTTTTAACGTCGTATTAGTACTACACGATTTTTCACAAATATGATGGAAAGCTAATAATAAATATTAGACTATATTCTTTCACTTTAGAATCTATTTATATAAATGTCCTTTGTTAAAGTAATGATTTTGTAAAAATAAAAAGGAAAATCTTAAAGTCATTTACTAATAAAAAGTATCAGAATTTAACTTGATTTAAAATTTTAAATTAGTTTCTGAATCTTTTTGCATACATCTTTCACATATTAATCGTAAGCTTCGAATTTATCTGAAACATTTAATCAATTCTACATTAAAACTTCATTTAAATTTTGCGAAATATTTCAAACTTCTCTTAATAGCTAACTTACAGTTTTCTGACAAGATCCAATATTTTAACAGTTGCTGACATTGTTTTGAATGTAGTAATCGACTACGTTCGGAAGTGGACGTGTCAAAAATAGGTTAAAACTAATATTTAACACGAACAGTCTTTTAAATGTCTCTGAGCATTTTCTTCCGTTAATACATAGTTAGTTATTGATTACGAGCTTAGGTTTGTTTGAAAATACCTATGTTTACTCAAAAGTAAATGTCAAAAACATCGAAAACTTTAAATACCTATTAATAAATTAATTATTGTAAAACTAGATTCCGTCTATGTTTCATATAAGTAATAGTTTATTTTGTGTTGAAATTAATTTTAAAGTCGAATCATGGTAGATGCCCTTTAATAAATAATAATATAAATCTATATTAATAAAATCAGACTTTTCTCTGTAAATTTGTCAGAATCAAAAAAATTTGCGATGTCTTCATGTTTCACACACCATGAAATCCGAAATTAACTTCAGAAAATTTTGCCTATGTGTGTGTGCGTGTGTGTGTCATAGTGCCCGTATATCTGTAACGCTATTTTTGTCCGGGCATCACTTAAGAACGGCTGGACGGAATTCAACGAAGCTTGATAGAAACTTAGATCTTTACCCAACTTACATTTATACCTATTAACTTTTCAGAAATTCCCCCCGTTCCCCCTGGGAGAGCAAAAGACAAAAACACGTTTGTCCAGGTATCACTTGAGAACGGCTCGAAAGAATTCAACGGCGCTTCGCAAGTATTTAGGTCTTTACCCAACTTAAAATTATATCTATCAAGTTTTCCAAAATTACTCAGCTTTTCCTCCTGGGGAAGAGGGGGGGGGGGGCAAAAGAAAAAACACATTTGTAAGCATAATCGGCTCCTAATTACTTCATAGTAAAGAAATTTCACATGGGAAGACTAGAAATGAGTACAAATAAAACTTTATTTGCGATTAAAGAATTTTCGATTTTTAAGGTAAGGGAGGGGGAAAATAAATTTTTGGCGGGAAATATCGAAAATTTCTGATTTTTGAGTAGAACTCTACCAAAAATGTAACAAAGATATTTAAAAAATTCGACTTTCTTAGGATATTTGCAAAAACACATTAATAATATATATCGATATTAATAAAATCAGACTTTTGTCTGTAAATTTGTCAGAATCAAAATATTTTGCGACATCTTCACATTTCACACAGCATGAAATTCAAAAATGATTTCAAAAAATTTTGTCTGTGTGTGTATGTCTGTATGTCTGTACCGCTGTTTTTGTCCGAGTATCACGTGAGAACGGCTGGACGGAATTCAACGGTGATTGGCAATAATTTATATCTTCACCCAACTTAAAATATTATTTATCAACATTTTTGAAATTCCCCACCGTTCCTCCCCAGGTTGCAAAAGTCAAAAACATGTTTGTAAACATAACACTGCTCCAAGTGACTTCACAGTAAATAAATTGCACATAGGGAAACTACACATGAGTACAAATAGAACATTAAAACTCGAATAAACGACTACGTCAGAAACGCCAAAGAAAAATATTGGATATTTTTCTTTGGCGTTTCTGTCGTAGTCGTTTATTCGAGTTTTAATATTCCAACGCCAAGTCTCCTGTTATTACAAATAGAACATTATCTGCGATTTAAGAAATTTCGATTTTTAAGGGGAGGAGGGATAGATTTTTGGCATGAAATTTTGCGAATTCCGAATTTTTGAGTAGAACTCTACCAAAAAGGGAACAAAATGTTGAAAACAGTCATACATCTTCTTAAGTTATTTCCAAAACACGTCTTTGGTTATTTGTGAATTGCCATTTTTTTTCAAGGTAGGGGGGTGGATATGCGTTCTGAAGGGCAAATTCGAGAAACCCCTTTTAGCGCTAAATTTGTCCTGGGAAATATATGAGATCTGCGGTCACAAAGTTCGTTGTTGGATTGTTTATATCTATCCGACACCTAAGGTAACGGGATTTATCGAAATTCCTCCCCTCCCCCCCCAACTCCCCGGGGTGGAAAAAAGTTTGTAAGCGTAACTCGGCCCGAAATTACTTCACAATAAAGAAATTGCACATTAGAAGACTAGACTTGAGTATGAATATGAACGATTTTGGAATTCTTGTTTCTTAAAGGAGCGAGTTGAGGGGGGGATTTCAGAAATTCTGGATTTTTGAGTAGAGTTCTACTAAAAATGGTAAAAAGCTATTGAAAACAGCCATGTGAAGGAGCAAATTCGAGACACCCCCCCCCCCCCCTCTTTTAGCGCTAAATTTGTCTTGTAAAATCTATGGGACCTGTGGTCACGAAATTTGGTGCGTAAATTGTTTATGTTTATCTGACACTTATTGTAACCGGATTTTACGAAATTCTCCCCTTATCCCCTTTGGGGTCGGAGGGCAATAAATACGTGTAAAAACACGTTTTTCCATTTGAATTCGCCTTAAATTATCTTAAAATGGTGAATTTGGTTGTATGGATGTTGATTAAGTGTACGCATTAAGTACTTTGGTGGGATTTCGCAAAACTTCGAACTCACCCGCTGGGGAAGGGGAAGTAAGAAGCAGGTAAGTTGCTGCTGAGAGCAGTGGGGACCCTGACTTTTCACGTTGCGAGCGAGAAAAACCTCTAACGAACACAGCGAGAACTTAGGTTATTATTAATGATATGGGATTTTGACAACTCATTTAAGTATAGTGTCCAGCGAAGCGGGGAAAGGCTGCTATTAAATAATAAATAAACAAACTCCGTGCTCTATTGACATTTTAGTTTTATTATGACATTAATTAGCTTAAAAAAAAAAAAGAAAAGAAAAGATTATTATAACCATTTAACGGCCATGATTAATATACATAAATATATTTAATTTTAGCAGGTAAATAGTACAATTTATTATTAATTTTTTTATTATTCTTTTTATTGTTGTTCAGTTATGCCGCACTTTTTGAAAGAGGTATTTATTAACATAATGAACGGAGATTACTTTATTAAGAATTTTACCATACGAGAAATAAATTAATAAAATACTTCTTGTTTAGGTATTGATCAAATTATTTTTTTATGTTACATAATGCATCTTTTTTCTCACATTCTTTACTAATGAGTGACCTTAGATAAAAGAAAATTTATTATGTCTTTATAAAGCTTTTCGAGTGAGCCGTTTTTAATCGTATATCAGCTAAATACTCTTAATTGAATAATATTGAAAAAAAAAATGCATCGTTTAATAAGGTATCGAATTACTTATTACAGAAGGTTTTTATTATTTATTTATTTATATATTTAGTCTTTTTTTTTTTTTTTAACGAATATTAAAGCAAAAAGTAAATATATATATATTACCAGAAATAATTATTTCACATTTTTTTTTTTTTTTTTTTTTTTTTTTTTTTAAGTAAAACCGTATTACTTCAACTATTTCTTTTTTTTTTTTTTTAACTATTTCATGGCTTTGAATAGTTACGGAATTAGCACAATTCATTTCAAAATTTAATTTTCAGATTTCTTTAAAAATGTAAATCAATTGAAAAAAAAAAAGAGAGAAATGGATTTAAATGGATTTTTAACTAAATCAAACTGATATATACTTCAAATTTTCAGCTTAATTAAAAGAAAAAGAAAAAAATTTTTTTTTTCTTTTTTATTGAATATTCTATTTATTATATTATTAAATTGTAATAATATTAGCATTAGGGGAGACCGACGTAAAATGGACCACTTTTGTAAATTTTAAGTTCTTACTCCCAAAGTAAGGATTTTTGGCTATTGAAAATATGTGTGCTTATTGCCTATATATTGGGATTCATATTGCACTCAGTCAAGAGTAATAATTACACTTTCCTTTTTTGATATATTATTTTTAATAGCAACTAATTAAGCGGACCATTTCACTCCAAGCCCGGGGTAAAATGCTCCATGGCATGGGGTACCTGCTTGGGGGACCACAAGTAAAATTTAAAAAGAATATTAATGTAGTGTGTTTTTTAAAAGTATAAAATGTAGAATGTATTACATTTGCTTACTCGTGGCTTCAATTCATACATATAATCTAATATTAATCAATATTAAAATTAGCACGTGATACAACAAAAGATTTTTGTGTCACTGAACGTCCGCGGTTTTCTTTGGAAGTTGTAGGGTCTGAAAGACTCATCATTACAAGAATTTGAAATTTTACAAAAGATTTATGAACACTCTCAGAAAGAATGAAGATATCTTGATTAAATTTTCTTTCAATGAATCTTAGAAAAACAGATTCTTTATCATCGATTTCTGTGAATAAGCCAACAAAATATATAGTTGTCTTTTTCGTCAAAAATTTCCCCAAACTCTATTTACACGCTTTTATTTCATTAGTATTAACATTAGCATATTAATGTGAAATTATATCCTCATCACTCTATTCTGTATATCTATAAACAGACATGTTTTCAAAAACTTTCGAATATTGAAGACATAACATATCTTATTAAGGTTAACTTTAGAACTTTTAAAGTATACTATATGGAAAATACTTAAAAAATATAGATTGCATAAATTAAATTATTAATTCCTCATTCCACATATAATTTTCAACTTAAAAAAGCATATAAAGCACAGAATCTAGGTAAAATGTACCATAGTCCATTGCACCCCAATTCTTAGTGGTCCATTTTACCCCATGTGGAACACTGGCAACAGAGGTTTTAAAAAAAAAAAAAACAAATATTTTTTAAATTATTTTAGTTAGATTAAATATAATAGTAGATAATGTTAGCTATTTATTGTGATGAATAATATCTTCCAGACCACAATTCTTAAATAAAGAAAAGAAAAAATGCTTATTTACAATTGGCTACCAGAAATTAATTTTCTGGGATGAAATAGCTAAATTTTTAGTTAGGCATGAAGTTGCTAGAGAAGTTTCATCATTGCAGTGCTGTTATCTACGTGCAAAACACGAAGCATAAAAATAAATAAATAAAATCAGTTGTCCATTTTACCCCATTTTATCTACGTGCAAAACACGAAGCATAAAAATAAATAAATAAAATCAGTTGTCCATTTTACCCCATGGTCCATTGTACCCCGGTCTCCCCTATAACAAAGTCGCGATCTTGTCCTATTAGTTAGCTTGAGGCAATAACATAATCATAATTTTTTTTTCGACGTAATAAGTGTAAAATTTAAGACAAAATGCTACATAATGAAATATTATGGTATATTATATATATATTGTATTTTGTATTTAGTTTTGAATTTTCAATATTTATTCTTTTATTTTTTGCTAGATTCCTCTAAGAAACTTACAGACGTTCTTAAGGAATTTAAGGAAGAAGGACCTCTTTCCAAGTACAATCCAGAAGGGGTAAGTCATATATAAATATTTTAAAATATAAAATCTGATGGTATGTTGTCAATAAATAAATAAATAGAAACATTCTTTTTTTAGAAAAGTATATTTAAAAGCTTTTATTTTTTTCTCCGCTTATTTCTAAACAGAGATATGGTATTATTTTCTTCAGGAACACTGTTGTTAAATATGAATTATTTAATTTGCATTTCAATAACATATTAAACGTAGCAATCGAACAATTTTGTTTCATTAGTATCAATAATTGTTAAATTGAGTATAGCTTTTAACACTATTTCTTGAATACATATTCTCATATGGATTTAAGAATAATATTGCTTAAAATCCTAAATTTCAAACAATGGGCTCCATGATATCGTTATAATGAAAAAAATTTAATGCAAGTACATTAAATTGCTATATAAAAGAATAGGGATTCGTAGAAAGAAACAAATAACAAAAGTTTCGTATCAAATTGATTCAGCATGATCCTTCATCAGGTGAAAAATGTCGGCAGGAATAAGCACTCACTGCGTAGTTTTCTTTTTCACCCGATGTAAAATTCTGCTAAACTGTTTCAAACCAAAACGTCTGTTTCATTTTATTTTATTATTTTTTTATTTTTACCTCTTATTTTTATCATTTAACTCCAATTTCTCAGTGCATTTAAAGCGCACTACATGATTCACCTCTAATAATAATGCTTTGACAAAATAAATGAATTATAAATATTTCTTGAAACAGATTAAATCTTTTCTATTGACCGTTTAAAAATACATTATTGTCGAGTATAAAATAATTATTGGTGTGTATTTAGTTATTTCTTATTTTCTAATTTTGTTTAAAGGACATCGATTATGAGGGCTTCCAACTGTTCATGGACACGTACCTGGAAATAGAAACTCCCAGAGATCTGGTCACTAGGTTATTTCTTTCTTTCGTTAAAAGACCTAATCAAGCACCTTCTGTAGATGGCAGACTTCTTAAGGTGAGCTTTCCACAAATTTCAAAATTTGTTACAGTGCTATTTTTCCTGCAAAAAACTCATAAAATAGCAAATATCATTTTTTTTTTTTTCGTGTATGATGACCTGTAAGCTAGACCAAAATTATATAAAAAAACTATACCTATCACGTTTCGATAGAAAGCTATATCCAGGTATTTATGAAACTAATGGATACAAATTTGATGTGCGTAAAATTTTATTTAGAACAAGTATGATTACACAAATCTTTCTTCTCCCTTGTCTTAAACGAATTCATTTGTTTATTCAAATTATTTTTTACCAAAAAATTTTTCCATAGTAATTGCAGTCGATTTGCATCTCAGAAAAGTATAGTCTTAAATGGCGAGTGGAAAAAAAAAAAGTTTTGTGCTTTAGAGACGATATTTTAAAAAACACATTATTTGAGAGTTTTTTTTTTTTTTTTGAAAAATATTGACAATATTGTGGCAACTTATCGCAGAAGTACGGTTGTGCCACACTCGTTTTAAATATATGGACTAGTTATTTTGAAAATATACATATTGGAAATTCACACATACCCTAGGAGAGGTGCTGTTTCTTCCTACATATACAAACATTTATCCTGCTTTACTACTATTGCTATATATATATATATATATATATATATATATATATATATATACGGAATTTTGTCCTATGCTGCTATATTACAAATGATGAAAAAAAAAAATTGAAAGACTGCACAGCTTTTTGAGCGATATGCGCAAATCGTTGATAGAAACCCACATCTTAAGGGACAACTCAATATAATTTTTTAGGAAATTCTGTAAATTACTTTTTGATTTAAAACTGCCAGAAAATTTTT
Source organism: Salticus scenicus (assembly GCA_963930645.1). NCBI lineage: Eukaryota > Metazoa > Arthropoda > Arachnida > Araneae > Salticidae > Salticus > Salticus scenicus. The sequence goes on along the minus strand of OZ005652.1, from coordinate 283,105,657 downwards.
CTCAGACATAGAAAAACTAATATTTTCTAAAAATGGCCAAATCATGTTCCACACCCATAAATCTATGTAAATTCATCAAAAACTTACACAATTTTAACGTTTTCTTATTTTTAATATATAAAACAAATAAAAAATATCTTTAATAAATTTATTTTCGTGATCCAAGATACTATTCTTTTGAAAATGCGTTAAGCTATACCTTAGCATCTATGCAATAGAATCTCATAAAATTCAATATGTAACATATATTCAATAAATCAATCTGATATTGCTAAAATTCATAGATCTTGCACATTAAATGTTTATTACTATGCAAAAAAAATTTACCGTCGGAAAGCACTTGCTGTCAGCTAGACAAGAAAAACTAATTGGTACACCACAAAAACACTGAAGCTACTCGTCGGAAATCAATCATGCGCGATTTATTGTAGTTTTCTTCGCTTACTTCACCGATTCAAAAATACAGTACGTGTTATAATTGCGCAAAAGATCCATTTATTATACGTGCATGACGCAGCAAAGCACACATGTTTTTATTTCTTCAATTTGTATAAGCATTATCATCGTCAATGCAAAACTAATTTATTTTTGCTTCATGAAATTGCTGCATTTGTTCATACGTAGCTTACATATCAACTATATCTTTATTCAGTCTTACGATCAATTCATTAACTCAAGAAGCACAGAGACGTTCTTAAACGTTCAAACATAATTTTATAAGTATGTTCTAGGAACGTTCCAGTTGTAACTGCTGCTGACATCTGCCTCTCTCTCATGAAGACCTTGTATAGTATGTTTCAATGAACGTTCAATACAAGTATAACTTTCACCATTATCTTACAGAAACGTTCTGAGAGAATTCTATATGTACGTTTTCCCACATAAATTTAAAAATTATATTTTGTTCCTAAAAAAATTTAAAATTGTGTTTTGTAAATTTAAAAAAAAAAAAAAAAAATGCAATTTTAAGTGTATTGTGGATGTTAGAAATCTTTTTTGTAAATTGTCTTAGAATTATAAAATATTGCTTACACATGCGCCGAAATATAACAATATGAAGTATTTTAAATATTCTCGAAAACTATTTAAATTTGAAAAATAAATTTGTAAAATAAATTTGTAAAATAAATTTGTAAAATTTATTATTTTTTAAAAATTTAAATCATTTCTGAAAATTAAATTTTAATTCCCAATCGATCTATTATACATCATTACATTGTAATTCTATATTCTAAAGGTATTTGGGTATTATTTAATGGATTCATTGATTCATGCATTTTTCGAAAAGTATTTTCGCGTTTAAAAGTTAAACAATTGCAATAAATTCCAATTATCAAATAAAAGCATTTTAAAAATTTAACTTAGCAAGAAATGCACAATAATTCCCAAATATTTTTAAAATATATCGTTAAACTTTAATAATCTAAAATCGTCAGGAAAAAATTAAAGAATAGTTATCAGGGAGCATTTTAAATATTTTGCAAGGCGTGAGCCATTTGGAATTGTCAAGTGATCCTCAACTTTTCATCGGTTTGTCTGTATTCGGTTAATTAACTGTAATTTACAATTTATACCCATATTCCATCTGATATGCAGTTTTAGAGAATAATATAGCATAGCTGAATATCTTGATTGGAGCAAATTTTAAAGCATGTAAATAGTACCATTTTGTGAGATTAATAAAATTTCAATTTGTTTTAGCGTGTAAATATTTACGGGAATATATATTGCAGTACTATCATTAAAAACGATTTTCTTCGTGTGTACTTCCGATTAAGCAATTACACAGTCTCTGTTTATAAATTAAACGGTGTGATCCTCGACGATATTTTTATGAAATTAATTCTGTTTAAATAATATCTTGGTCGAAAATTGATTCAGAAATTTTTTTTAATGAATAAAATAGCTGTTGATAGGGTACAGTTGAACAAATATAGAATACTTAAATAGTTAAAAAAAATATATATATCACGGTATTTTAAATGCAACTTATAATTTCTACAAAGGGCTTTCATCATATGTATAATATTAAAGGTGTAAATAGTTACACAGCTAAAACACAGTTCTCAAAAATGAACAGAATCTTCTCATTTTACCCCAAATTCTTATGTACTTACTTTCATTCACTACGGTATGTTTGTGAATCTCAACCAAATAAAATATGCGCCTCTATTTTAAGGTAAATACAAGCTTTTTCATTTGTCTCTCCGTGGTTCAGGTGGTTAGAGCGCCATGTTGAAATCCTGTGGTCCCGCGTTCGATACCCTGAAAGTCCGGAGTGTTAATTTTTGCAGACAATTAGTAGAAAAGATGTCAATTGATAAAAGAAAATTTATCGCTGACTACAGAATATCCTAAGAATTTTTGAAGAGTTTTTTTAAGAAGCCTTTTTCTTACATCTCATTTAGAAGCAAAAAAGAGTTTTTTGTAGACTACAAGCGCCCTCTATTGGGCGGAATATTCACTAAAACGTCAATGAAACAATTAATAATACAAAATAAAAATGATTCGGAAAAACACATAAACATTGCCAAATCAGTAAAATGTTAAGTTATAATATAAAAAAAATAATAATAAACTAAAATAATAATAAAAAGGTGTCCCAAACGAATAATTAAATTGCAGATATTGGCCCTTAATCAGAAAATTAAATCACAAAACTTATAGGCAATCGTGTCTGCTATCTCTTGTGAATTTTAAGAAATAATTTCTCTTTTCTTAACAGAGTTCAAGTTTCCCCAATTTTGGTTAATAAACAAAAAAGTTACATTTAGTTTTGCAAATTAAATTTTATTCTAACTTCGAAAAGATTTATGTGATATGCTATAATAAGAATTTGGGTTTTAAAGGTTTTTTGAAATAGATTATTTAGAAATTTCATTCCTTATAATAGCTCAGAGTAGAAACGTCTCATTTTTAAGAATTTTTTTTTCTCATATAACTATTCATTTCAAATTTTTCATCCCTTTACATACAACTGACGAATTTTCTAGAATTCGAAAAGTCTAGAAATCCCATAATATTAACTGAACAATTAATATAAACATGATTAGCACAATAGCATAATAGATAAATGAAAAGTAAACAATTTAGATAAAAGAAGATAAACATTTTTAAACAATTTCTCCTGATGGAGATCGAATCCAAAATCTTTTGTTTTGGTAGCCCAATGCTTTACCTCGAAGCCACGGCATTCAAGAACGGAACAGCTTTTTACAATATTACAAGAATTAATAAGACATTACTAGTGAAATCAGAGTAAAAAAATGTAAAAAATGAGAATTTCGTATTCGGAGCTATAATAAGAAATGAAACTTTTCAAAAATGAGGTGATCCTGCTTACTTTTTTAAAAGAATCTGCTTAGTTTTGAGAAGTGTGTTTTAACAATGAACATTATTCAAGGGATTTATAATACAAATTAAAAACACTTATAACGTCTTTCAGGATATTAAATTATTAGTAACAATGCTTAATTTTACTAATATTCCCATTTTTGGGAAAGCATTGGCTCCCGCATTTTTTGAGAAAAATTTTCTCAAAAAGGTATGAGGCAGCAAATCTCCTCATTTTTAAGTAGTTCATTTTTAACGCTGCATTTTACACCACAACAATCAATACTTATTCTCTTGTAACATAAAAGATTATAAGTATACTTTGGATCAAATTTGTGCTACGGTTTTATTAGATTATTATATTTTTCTATGTGAAATAGAAGAAAGTATCGATCACGTAAAAAATTTCGACTTTCGGTTTCGATGCATTTGCACATTATAAAAAGTGCTGTACACGATTTGATCATTTTAAAAAATATATGTTTGTTTGTGTTTCTCTGTGTGTGTGTCTGATAAAAAATTTCTGGCAACTCTAGGTCAAGTACTATGCATAGAATTGCATACGAATTTATATGCAATTGCGCCATAATATAATTTAATGCATATTAAAATTTTGTGAAAATAGCCCAACAAATAGCGATGCCATTCTGCTTTACATAATTTCTGATATAATTGTCTGGGACAAAATTTAACATATATGAGCAGGATGAACATTAGTTTTGGGGAATCATTATAAAATTTAAAGTAACTATTTGTAATAGTAACAGTCAAGTATGAAAAAAAAATTAATCCGTTTTCTATAACATGAAAAAAAAAATTCACTCTCTTCTGGGGATGAGGGGGTGGGTAAAAATTTTCCATATGAGTATTTTTCAAAAGAACTCGTTAATATTTTCAAAAGGAATATTTGATTCATACATATTTGGTAATTTAAATAAAGTATCGATTTTTTTCATAAAAAAAAAAAAAATTAGATGTCATCTGTAATGCACAAAATTGTCTTTTATTCGACATCAAGTGTCATACTTGTTTGAGTAAATCCTCTGCAATCATGATAGAAAATAATGTAAATAAATAATAATTTTAAATAATGTGTACTGCGTAAACTAAAAGAATGATTTGTGATGGCAACAACATGTTCATGTTAGTTTATTATTCGATTTTATTTAGAGATGTTTTTGAGGTTTAATGCTTTGAATCTGATATATATAATTCATGTCGGTTATCATGCATAAAAATTAAGTTCTGATTAATACAAAAAACTCATTTTATAAAAATATGATTTATTTTTCAATCGGTATATCTTTATATAATCAACACAAATTACTTTATTCCTATTAAACTTATACAGATTCCAAAAATTAGGCTGTAGAAAGCAATGAATAACCACACATTTTATAAAATCTGGAAATTTTGTTGCAAATTGCATTTATTACTTCATTTCATTTCACATTGTATTTGCCTTAAAATAAAAAGACTTTATATATAACATAAAACGCTGTTTACCATAAATAATTTGGAAAACATAATGTTTGGAATAATTTTGATGCCACATGGAACAAACACATGGATTTTTTTTTTTTTTTTTTTTTTTTTTCGAACACTTTTCAGATACTTCCGTCATAAGCTTATCAAAACGAAGATCCTGTCCCGCAGTTGAAAGCTTATCTTCTCTATGTGCAATGAAAACACATCATACAGTTTTATTTGTATTGTTTTTATATATAAACTAAAAAGCAATAAAAATAGGTTTTTAGTTTACCATTCATTCAGTTTGATTATGTTTCTGTTTCTTTAAAGTTTAATTATTTCACAGTTTGATTTGTGTTTATTAATGTACTAGAGTAACATGGAAAATAATTTTCAAGAGAAATTTCATATCTTTAACTAAGTTACTTAAATAAAATTATTCAACGCAAAAAATATATAAAATTTAGACATAATTTTCTTAAATTTTAGGCATAATGGTAGAAAGGATGCATTAATCAGTTAAAATAAGTCGCCATTCTATCTCAAGAGACTCAACGAAACTTCACCAGAAAATGACGTGTGTATTGACTATTATATCAGAAAATAATATATTTCCTTGAAAAATGCTCAAATTTAAATATTTTTCTTCTGTTAACAAAGCAGTCCATTGTTATAAAATAATAATAAAATATTGAGTCGAAATTCTACTCGTACTTTCCCCTCGACATATTCAAATTTATTGATTATTTTCGTTAATAAAATCATATCTACCTTTTAGACTCTATATTTTAATTGGTGTAAAATATTGCCTTATGTCATTTTTCTGTATCATTGTTGCTATCCTACTTAACCCATTTGGCTTCTTTAACAACTAAGCATAGCTTGATCGTTTACGTTTGCATGTAGTCTTGTACTTTCTAAATGTCCAAGCCGTGTACTAGAAATATATTTGTAGTTTTTAGTATAATTTAGTGTTTTTTCTCTAGAATTTATATGTTTTTTATTACCTGCTTGGTGCATCTTTTGTTTGATATCAGATGTTACTTTTTTATTAACTTCCTATTTGTCACTCGAGATTTCACAAACTACACTTTCGATTAATATTTATGTACCTTTTAAATATGTTAAATTTTGTTCTGACGGGTTTTTTAATATAGACCTCTTCTAACAATGATTGGAGCAAAGTATATTATGACATTATTTATCTGCAATTTCAAACCTCCTAAATTTTCGACGTTTAACACTTAAAATTTTTAAAACTTTGGCGCGTATTACTTTAAGCTGATTACATACATTTCTGCTTTATGTAACAATTTTTCACTGTTTGGCCTTTTAAAAACTTTGTTGATCCATATTATTAAATTTTATAAAACTACCGAATCTGCCTACACTTTTATAGCATGCTAAAAACAATATTTCAGTTTATAAAGGATTAAAGTTGTAGAAGTAAAAAACTGTACTTAAAAGCGGAAAATTAGGATATTTTAGCAAGCGCCAACATTATATACATGTATGCCACTACTGTATTGAGACGATATTTTGCTGCTTTCGCGTTACCTCCGAGACTCCTTTCTTAAGTGAAGAATGATCACGTTAGCCCTTTAATGTCTAGTGATTTCGAACAAAAAGTATCATTTGGCATCATTTGGCATTTAGTATGCAACTGTGTTTTAATATTTTCTTCTTGTTTTAGTTGATTTTTAAATTTTGTTTCTTCTTTGCTCGGTAGATAGCAGTAAAACTCCAAAATATAACAAATAATGTTTGAGAGGAAGCTAAATGCATAAGAACTTTCAGAGTTCTTAGCAGACGCAAGTGAGCATTGCTAATTTGGTAATGCACTCATGTCAACTTTTTTCACTTAATGAATGTCTAGACTAATATTTTGTTTTGAAACAACTTTTGCGATATTTTTTTAGTTTATTATGTTTCCCAACAAAGACATTTATTTGTTCAATTAAATATTATTTGAGTTTGATAAGGTTAAATTATACACGTTTAAAATTAAAAATTTCTCGAAAATTAAAAATGTTAATTTTTTGTACTTATTTAGAATCCACTACGTGTCTAATAGTCCTATTTTAAATTAGTTTAGCAATTTTAAAAACAAATTTGATAATAAACATTAAAGGGTTAAAAATAACACACCCAATAAAATTTTTTTGTATGTTTGTGTGTAGTATGGTGCTTCTTTACGAATTTAATCTTATTCATCCTTATTCATCGTATAAAAGTGTGATATGAGTATTTTTGGAAATTCTTCAAGAGTTACATTTAGACACACTGAATAATTTTGAATTTGTATGAAGATTTGTTTCTATAATAATATTAGTATATTATATATTTAATTTTCCAATATGAAAATAAAAAAAGGAACTTTTTTTTTTTTTTTTGTCATTCCAATTTTTATTCATATTCTTTTCTTCTTTTTCTTTAGTTTTTGCTTCCCCACCCCCTTTTTTTCCGTTTATCTTTTACAAAAACATTGTAACACATTAATTTTGTATCGAACTTCACATCAGGTCATTCAATTTTTCAACTGAATGGAAATAGAATACTACACGTGCTACCTCTCCCCAAGCAGACATTTATAAGAAACTTTTCCAGTTTCTACTTATCTAATAAATAATGTTTCAAATGAAATAAGTCATATCATTCTTTCGGAGTGCTTAGTTGAAAGCTATTGTTCTTGAAACATCGAACCAAAACATTAACCTTTAAGGCGAGTCACGACTGAACTAAAACTTTATATATTACCGGGAACTACCTAATAAAAAGTTTTAGAAACGTAACATGAGTTTGATTTAACTTCTTTTCTTTATGTCTATTCGATGATGAAAATTCATGAATGATTAATAAGAAATGACTTAATCTCATTTTTGATTAAGATACTGGTTTCATTTGGTGTTTCAATGTTTAAATATATATAGATACTTGTTTATTGATAGTCTTCTGAATCATTTTTATTTTCAGTTAGATATATTATAAGAAAAACAAAGTATATGTTGGCAGGTATGGTCGTATGTCTCTTTAGATTGCTATTTTTTATTTGATAAATCTACATATATACTTTATAACAAAAATAAACGACACACCAAGAAGAAGTGGGGACAAAAATTGGTAGATGGTACGGAATGCGTGTGCCGAATGCGGCAAAAATTGGTAGATATGATGTACATGTGGAGAAAAACAATTGATTACAGTTTCAGAAAATTTGAATGATTTAATCAAGAGAAAAGGCCTCACAAAGTAAACAAGACAATAACGCGTTGGTCCACTACTGGCCCTTAGTTATTCGTCTTGGTATTAATTGATAGAGTTGGCAGATGTGCTCCTGTGAAGTATCGTGCCAAATTCTGTCCAATTGTTGCGTTAGATTGGTAAAATCCCGAGCTGGTTGTAGGACCCTTTTTATGACGCTCCAAACGTCCTCAGTGGAAGAGAGATCCGGCTACTGAGCTCAACCCCACTGAGTCGCCTGTTAAGGGTATTTAAAGTCACTGAAGTACCAGTTGCACGTAGGATCGACGATAATGGTGAATTGGTGCTTGATTCCATCAAAACCTGTATGTATTTAAATTTGTGTCCAGTTTGCATTACTCCTTTTTGGTGCGTCACTTTTTTTGTTATAGAGTATATATGCATATCAATTATGAAATTATCTGGATAATCTGTCATACATTGAAATAAACAGCGTTTTTTCCAAATAAATCAATTTATGTATATACATATATATACAGAGTGATTCAACGATGAAGTGACAAACTTTGAGGGGAGGTAGGGCACATTATTAGGACTCAGAATTGCATAGGAACCCATGTACTCAAAACGTAATTTAACCATTTATTGACCATCGTGTTTTCTGTGTTTTTTACCAGTAAGCACCGCCTACTGCCGTTCCTCTTGAATGGTGTATTATTTAATAGTGAGATTCTATTTATAATTGTTTATCATACAAAAGGCCATACTTAATAAAAGTTTGTTTCAGAATAATTCACATTGCTTGAAGAAATATTAATATTGTGAGCATTTTTTTAGATATACTGTAACACACAGAATTTAAAAGTTACAAAGTAAGTGGCGTTTCAGATACGAATATTTCTTCGGTCATGGAATAAACATTAAGGGGTTGACAGTTTACTGAAACATACATCTTTTGTATAGGCATAACACAAAAAATTAAATATGAAATAAAAAACATTGTGCAAAAACGAAAGTAAAAACGTATAAAAACAAATAGTAAAAACAGAGCGCTTCTTTTCATCAATATTTGCAATTAGTGGCCAAAATTGCGACCACCAACCGCAATGCATGCTTGATAGCTTCGAAATGTGGATTGGCGAACAACTTCAAAAATGCCAGGTGTTTCGCGCACTTGCAGGGATGGAACACGGGCGCAGAATTCATACCACTATCAATGTAAGAAAATTTTCTACCTCTTAAATCGACGATATTATAGGCAGAGAAATTTCTTGAATACATTCCGGTATGAATTCTGCGCCCGTGTTCCATCCCTGCACTTGTGCAGCCACAGTGGTCAGTCGAGCAACGAGGTCCTCTGGTGAATCCTCAGGAGTCTCGTAATTGATGGCCTTCCGACGCCCCCATAAGAAGAAGTCGATGCTCGATAAATCTGGGTACCGAATTGACCATCGGACTAGCCTGTGCCGTCCAATCCATCGCCCTGCAGAACTGGCATCCAGGTAATTGCGCACTTCCATATCGAAATGTGCTGATGCACCATTATGCTGAAACCATATTTGGTTGGGCACAACAACTGGAACATCTTGCAGATTCTGGCAAAACTTCTTTTAGAAAAATAACATAACGTGAGTCATTGAGCGGCGTTGGTAAAAGATATAAGCCTGTGAAGTAATTGTTCACAATACCTGCCCAACAGTAACAGAGAAACGTTTTTGGAATGAATGTGGGCGTATAGCGTATGCATTTTCTGTTGCCCACAGATGAATATTGTGCACATTTAAAACGCCTTTCTGTGTAAAAATTGCCTCTGTTGCAAGAATCATTGGCAGAGTTCTACGTTCAGAGGGTGTTCACTTACTTCCAATGCTTGCACTTTCTGAATATGGAATGGGTGTAGATGTTTTTCATGTAAGACTCTCCAAACAGTGGACTAACTTGCATGTACACGACGTGCAATATCGCTTGTACTTGTGTAGGGTGTTTCATATACAATGTTTAGAATGGTTTCTTCTATATCTGGATGTTGCTCATTTCTTTTTCCAGTCCTTGTGTCAGAATTAACGAGAAATGTACCATTTTCCCAAAGGTCCCGATGCAACCGGTCAAACATTTTACGATTCGACATGCACCTGTTTGGAAATCGTTTCTTATACAGTCGTAACGGTGCTGTACTGTTCCGATTAGCAGTACCGTACATTACATGCATGTCTGCTTTTTTATTATTAGGAAAATCTTCCATCACCGTCGAAAAACACAGTTTAAAATTATAACAGCAGATGTAGATAACGAATGACCAGGTTTACTAAAGCTCTCTACCTTCAGCATTACCAGCCAATCACCCTAATTTTGCTTAGTTGTATTACTGATGATGATTGCAATTTTAAGCATTTATTGTCAATATTACTGAAAAGAAACACTTTGCGATGTATTTGAAATTCCGCCTAATGCGTAAATTTTACATTTCGTGCGTGTTACAGTACATCTAAAAAATTATTCACAATATAAGCATTTATTCGGTTAGTGTGAAGTATTCGGAAATAGCATTTCTATAAAGTATTTTGGAAGATTAACAGTGAAAGACCGAACCTTCTGTTAAATAATATCCACAAGCAATGGCAGTAGGCGGAGCTTTCTGTTAAACCCCCCAGAAAACACATGGTCTTTAAAGGGTTAAAATGAAGTTTGGGGACATGGGTTCCTATACAATTCTGATTTCTAATGATGTGTCCTACCTCCCCTCAAAGTTTGTCCCATCATCGTTAAATCACCCTGTATATATATATTTATTTATCGTATCAATGTATTAAATTTTTCATATGATTCCTTCATAATTAATTAAGTCAAATTTATGTCGTATAAAACTCAAATTCATACTGTCACGATTTTATTATATTCTGCCCTATTTTACCAGACATTCTGGAATTCACGAGCCACGTATTTTGTCTCATTAATGTCTAAAATAACGTAAGATTTAAAACTCGTCTGCAGATTTTACTCCAATATTCAAGCTATTTCAAGAGTATGAAATGTCAAAAGTTAAATATTCTAGACTTTGCGCATTTATAAGTATAATTAAAGAAAAATCATCAATTATTTGACTATTTAAAATTATCATAGTTATTATAATTATAGTACATATTTATTCAGCCCTTTTTTTTTTAATACATTTGCATACTTGCCAACCACCTCATTAATAACCGTACAATTGTTAACGCCCCCTGAAAAAACGCCCCTTTTCTCACACCGCTATATTTTTAGAGTAATTCTCTAGAAATGTTGTTACAATTAAATAAGACTAAAATTACTCTAAAAAGTTATTAGTGTGAAAAAAAAATACGGGTACTAAAAATTGTACGGTTCATAATGAGATGGTTGGCAAGTATGCATTTTCTTGAAAACAATGTTTACTTATAAGAGAAAATAAGCATTCAAAAAACAAAAAACTATTGTGCATCAATTTAATTATTTGTTCATCTGAAATATGATTACAGACTGTATACATTTTACATTTTTCTTCTTTAACCGTTGAAATCATGAAGTATATCCAAAAAATATATTTAAAAAAAAAAAAAAAAAAACGCTGTATTTTAGTTTTATTTGGTGGGATTTAGATTTACTAATTTTTTTTTTTTTTAAGTTTCCGCTGTATTATATTTACAAAAAAAAAATCGTTGTCCTTTCCTTTTATTATTTTTTCAGTAATTTTTTTTTCCATTTAACCGTGGTATTTTATTTATTTATTTTTCTGGGTTTTCTGGGAAATTTTCGCAAATGAGGGCTAGGACCCCTAAAAAGACACCCCAAGTAGGGGTGTTCCAAGTAGATGTGTTCCATTCCATTACGGGCGTACATTTCTAGTGTAGTCTATCAGCCTTAACCCCTACAACAAACCTATTTATGTATCCTTACAATTAGATACGTTTTTAAAAGATAAAATAAATTTGCACCTTTAATTAAATATTAAAAATTAGTATTAAAAATTAATATATATATATATATATATATATATATATATATATATATATATATATATATATATGTATATACTGTAATATTTTATTGGACTACAGTTGGTGTACAGTCATTTTGTTATTTAATGAATAAAATTCTGCTATTTTTGACCGCTGCTGACAGCTATTTTTGACCATAATATTATCTATTTTTCTTCAAAAATTTTAATTGGTAGATGTTTTCAAGTCTCGTGTCAAATACTTCCTACAATACAAAAGAATGTAAGCGCTATTCCCTTATGTTATTCGGAAAAAAAATTTACTTCGAGTTAATCCTAGTATTATTATCTTGAAAAATGCGTACCACTGCCATCATTAAAAAAACAACCCATTGGAAAAACAAAATGATGGAATTAAGAAGACTTTTTTTCTGTTGCCTCGTCTGTAAACTGAATCATCTTCTGACTATTCCTATCTGTCGACTGGATCATCCAATTCATTCCAACAAAAACAATCTCAGATCATAGAACTTTTTCTACGGATTTTATATGATATGTTATGTACACAACCTAGCGCTGCTTTACGAATAATTACCTTGTTGCAATGCAATGAAACAAATCTAGACTCAAGAACATTATCTTTTGCACAGCTCAGTTGCCCAGCTTCCATGCTTCCTGTTTATATGGAGGCTCTTGTTTCGGTCACTGTAATTAGATAAATTTTCCTTTGCACTACAGAACAGTGAAATAAAAAAAAAAAGAAAAGAAAAGCAAGAAAATACAGCAAAAACAATTCTCATTTTTTAGTATAAAATTACGAAACTCTTAAGATACAAACATTTTGTAGGACGGAGAACTATTAGTCTCAATCTACGGATTTTTACGATACGAGTTTTACGATAGTTGGACATTTGTCGAAATCGAAAATTTATCAAAAATATAATTGAATAATTTGGAAGTGATGTTATAACAATAATAAAAAAAAAAAAAACGAAAATTAATAATAATTAGCATCGAAACGGACAGTATCGATTTTTTTTTTTTTTTCCATTATTTACACATTTCATTTATACATTTAATTACTTATCAACATTCAGCTGCCTCCCTTCCCCTATCTTTTTTTTTTTTTTTTTTTTTTTTTCTTTTAAGGAAAAATTCTTTGTGTATTTATTTTGCTAATACTTTTAATGATTGCACCTTTACGTTAATTAAAAAAACCCTCATATTCTGATTATATTTTTAATGTACGGCTAGATTTAGAATAGTGCTTTTAAAAATAAAATTTGTGTTTTTAAATGTGCAGTTCTTTTTTTACATAAAATGACATAGTCAGATAAAAATATATAATTTGTGTGACATAGTTCCTGCTTCATTGGGGTTTTTTGTAATAGTTTGAAGTTGCACTTTATGTTGGAGCGTTCCATACACATTTTGCATGAGTAATTGTCTGAACTTGAAGGCTAACACATAGCATTTTTAACGGTTTAATCTATAACTATGATGAATGTCCAGGATAACTCTAAAAATATTTGTTAAATTTCGTTCAATCTTCACAGGAGAAGCAGTTTTCTATTATAACAAAATTCTCTCATATCAGTGAAGAAATTTCAAGCTTTTCAGAAATTTTATTAAAAATACCTCAATAAAATGTTCGAATTAGATTTTTTTTTTTTTTTTTTTTTTTTTTTTTTTTTTAAACATACGTCATGAAATTTTTTCTGACGTTAGCTAAAACTTTTGCAGACAATCCGCGATTGTAATGAAATGCTCGCCCTCTGGTGGACTAAGGTGAAATTAATAACACCATGGATAGCTTTCGTCGAGTCGCCATTGCTTGTTGTATATTCGATGTTTAGTTTCCTATATATTTATTGAATAAAAATGAATAAATCCGGTAAAAAAAGATAACATATACTGTTATGTGCCACAGTGTAACTCCAAAGAATCAAGAAATCCGGAATTAACCCTTTGAACTGCAATTTATTTTCAGTCAGCACTGCTCATGCAGACAATTTAATTGTCTTACTTTTAAGAGGAGGGATTTTTACATAACTCATGAAATTTTTTCTGACGTTAGCTAAAACTTTTGCAGACAATCCGCGATTGTAATGAAATGCTCGCCCTCTGGTGGGCTAAGGTGAAATTAATAACACCATGGATAGCTTTCGTCGAGTCGCCATTGCTTGTTGTATATTCGATGTTTAGTTTCACATATATTTATTGAATAAAAATGAATAAATCCGGTAAAAAAAAGATAACATATACTGTTATGTGCCACAGTGTAACTCCAAAGAATCAAGAAATCCGGAATTAACCCTTTGAACTGCAATTTATTTTCAGTCAGCACTGCTCATGCAGACAATTTAATTGTCTTACTTTTAAAAGGAGGGATTGATATAGCAACTTACAGTTTTGCTGCTCAAATAATTTGCTATTATTAACAATAATATTTGTTTCACACATTTATATGAAGTTTATTGTTATCTATATATATAAAAGAAGACTTCCTGAGTGAGGGGGTGATCTATCAACGCCCAGACCCAACCCCTGGACCTAGAAGCATGAAATTTTATGACAATGTTCTTTCCATGACGTAGGCATCCACTAAGAAGCGATTTTACAAAATTCGCCCCCCAAGGGGGGGAGGGGGGGAAAAACGTGATTTCACAAAATCCTTCATATCTCAAACAAAAAAAAACAGATATCCGTAAAATTTTTGCTTTAAAATATAGCTAACACAAATGTCTAAAAACCAATTTCTGAAATTTTCAAAATTCGGTCCCCAAGGGGGGCGGGGGGGCAAAACGTGATTTCACATGCGTAAAAACGTGATTTCGCATAATCCTATATATCTCAAACAAAAAAATAGATATGCGTGAAATTTTTGCTCTAAAATATAGCTAATGCAAATATCTAAAAACCAATTTCTGGAATTTTAGAAATTCAGCCCCGAGGTGGGGCAGCAGGGGGGGGGGGAGAGGGGGGGCAAAAAATAAAAAGAGAGTTAGATCGTTCAAAATTGGTATATAGAGGTTTTCGATACCTGCAAATCGATTTCGGATATTTTCGAATTTATAAAATTATTAGGAGGTGCGGGAAGGGGGGGGCGGCAAGGGGGGGCTATGGGGCAAAAACAAATAGAAATACAGTTAGGCCGTTCAAAATTGGTACAGTTAGGTTTTAGATGCCTGCAAGTCGAATGGGGATATTTTCGAAAGTGTAAAGTTATTAGGAGGGCCGGGAAAGGGGGAGGGGAGAGGGGGGGAGGGGGGCAAAAAAATAAAAATAGAGTTAGATCGTTCAAAACTGGTATATAGATGTTTTCGATACTTACAAATCGATTGCGGATACTTTCGAATTTTTAAAATTATTAGGTGGGGCGGGAAGGGGGGGGCGGTAAGGGGGGGGGGCTATGGTAAAAAACAAATAGAAATACAGTTAGGCCGTTCAAAATTGGTACAGTTAGGTTTTAGATGCCTGCAAGTCGAATGGGGATATTTTCGAAAGTGTAAAGTTATTAGGAGGGCCGGGAAAGGGGGAGGGGAGGGGGAGGAGGGGGGCAAAAAAATAAAAATTGAGTTAGATCGCTCAAAATTGGTATATAGATGTTTTCGATACTTACAAATCGATTGCGGATACTTTCGAATTTTTAAAATTATTAGGTGGGGCGGGAAGGGGGGGGGGGCTATGGTAAAAAACAAATAGAAATACAGTTAGGCCGTTCAAAATCGGTACAGATAGGTTTTAGAGGCCTGCAAGTCGAATGGGGATTTTTTTGAAAGTATAAAGTTATTAGGAGGGCCGGGAAGGGGGGGGGCAGAGGGGCAAAAAAAAAAAGAAAATAGAGTTAGATCATTCAAAATTGGTACATAGAGGTTTCCAATACCTACAATTCGATTGCGGATATTTTCGAATTTTTAAAATTATTGGGAGGGCGGGAAGGGGGGGGGGAGTAGAGCGGTAAAAAAATAAAAATAGAGATATATCGTTCAAAACTGGTGCATAGATGTTTTTGATACTTACAAATCGATTGCGGATATTTCAAATTTGTAAAATTATTAGAATAGACAGGAGGGGGGGGGGGGCGAAGTGGGAAAATAATAGAAATAAGAGTTAGAGCATTTTGGGAATTTTTTCCGAAGGCAGTGAGAACCCGGTGCGACATTTTTCCTACTCAGATTTTGTTTCTCTTTTTTTTTCATGTGATAAAAATTAATGCAATTTTGAGAATTCATTATAGTGATTCATTTAAATATAGGGACCAGCGAAGCGGGCGTTGCCTGCTAGTATATACATATAAGAACATAATTAGTGTCGGAAAATTCATGACGAGCTGGGCTCAGCATTTCAGTTCAAGGGGTTCAGCTTCCATTTATTTCCAAATGACAAATTTAAAATTTCAGTTGCTTAGGCTAATGGAAGTAAAGAACATTTTAAACTAATATTTGTTCAGCTTCAGTTAAACATCTACTTCCGATCGAACTTTGAATAAACTGAAATATTTTTTCCAAAGGCAATCGATTTTCCCTGATGTAATGTCGGAGACATTATAGCACGAATATTAAATAGTAACACAAATACAACAATAATAAATACACGTAGCTCATATAGTTACTAACAACAAAAATTAAAAAAAAAAGGGCCATCTATCGATCATTACAAACGCGGATGCGATTAAAAATCATGGAATAAATTATTTTTTACACGTTCTTACAGTTAAATACAAAAAATAAAGATGAAATAAAAAAATAAATAAACAAATTTAAATTTGAATTTTATTTTATTTTATTTCATTTTATTTTTTTATTTTTTTTATTATTATTATTTTTTTTCATGTCCATCTCTCCCTTCCCCCTTTTTTTATGTTACTTACAAGAATGTTCTATATTTTTACTTTTTCATTCATTCAAATTTCGACTCTTCGATTTTTTATTTATTTTTTTTTTTTTTTTTTTTTTTTTTTAAGAAATTTAATTTTGAGCATATATGCATTTCGTCGTAAGTAACTATTTAAAAACTAAATTCTTTACAATTTTTGTTAAAAGTTGATTTATAATTTTTGATTTTTGATAAACATTATGTAATTAAACCAATAATTACACATGCAAAAAATAATAATAATGAATAATTTAAATATTTTTTTTTATCCCTTAATCAATTTACAATATATATAATTAATTTACTCTAATCACGACACTAAACCTTAATCACATTTAATTTTTATTTCTTCGATTTAGATGGCTCAGGTCACTTCAACAACGGCATGTGCCCCTATTACATCGCACACAACAACAGCTGGTGGCGGTTCCCTTCCGGATATTGGAAAAGAAGTTCACCCAAAAGAAGAGAAGCATCAGAGCCTTCTAGCAGAGAAGCTTCATGGGTTCACGGAAAAACTACATTCACTGGGCCATCATCGGTGCGACAGTGATTCCAACAACAGAGGGAGAGCAGGTCAGTTGAAGTTTGCATTATTTTTGCACATTAGATTAATCTCCACTAGTTTGCATAAGTGAACGGTGGTTAAATCTCCGTCATATATTTTATTCTCATAAATTTGTACTGTAAGATATACTATATTCATTTTAAAAACAATAAACTCAGCTATCATCCTCCATGGTTGCAGTCTGAAATAACTTGTCCTAGGCTACCCTTCATTACTTCAATACGTTTATTTGCCTTATCCTAATCTGGTGATTAATTTATTATGTTCAAATTCGTATTTTAGCTTACTATTTCAATACAATAATTCTCAAAAAGTAAAATAACACTTTCACGACCGCTGACGTAGATTCACGTCATTTGAAAATCTGTAACTCTTCCAGTAGGCGTTTCTTTTGCAATTTGTATGTAACTTATTTCTTAAGAATATACCCAATATTCAAATTTGTACAATCAAATATAATATGAATACAAATATTTTGATTAGGAAGAATGTAATTATAATGTATATCCATTTGTAATATATATGTAAATATAGAAAATTTTGTTCTGAAATATTGTAACTTGAAAGAATTACGCCCACAGGTGGAGCTTATTGTCAAAAAGACAAAAACATGCTGTCGCGAAATTTTTAAGTGAAGTATTGCCTTGTTTTTAAAAAACTGTGAAAATTTCCATTTAGAATAACTCAAGTAGCTTTTAAGATAGAGCGTTAATATTCATTAATATTCATGCAATTATCATAAACGATATTTAAAACTTGTCCGACATCTTTACAATGGAAGAAAATTTCCATAATACGCATTTATGTGAAATTGTATTCTATTTTTCCGCATTAAAAAAAAAAAAAAAAAAAAAAGGGAATTTTTTAATAAATTACAAGGTTTTAAAAGTAGAATGTTTGTATTGAATGATGTTTATAAAGGATATTTTAAAATTTACCTGACATACGTGCGACTAAAATAATCCTCATAATGCACATTTATGAGACATTTCACATTATTATCTCTTATTAATGAATCATAAATTTTGATTTAGTTTTGACGTTTTAAAAATTAGAATGCTGAAAATCAATACACTTTTTGCCAATATCACGAGTAATATTTTAAAACTGGTTGACCTTTTTTGCAATCCTCCATTCCTGAGATAATGTCCATACAGATTAACTAATTGACCACAATACAGATTGATTCAATATTGAGTTTGTTATTTTCGAGTTACCTTCTTTTCAAAACCTCTAACGACTTAAAAAAGCTGAAATCAAAAATTTTACGAATATCTATTTCCCATACGTATAGTTTAATTGGAAGCAAGAAATATGTATTTATAGAATTACTGAGGATTTCAGACGTTACAAAATTTGAATTATGTATACATATTTGTCTATTTAATGTGTTTGCCCTGATAATGAAATTTAAACTTTTTTATATTACTGAAAAAAAAAAAAATCTGGCGTGTCACTCACGCGACTTTCTCTTACCCTGAAATTTAATACTTTAAATACAGGTTGCAGATTAAGAGGTAAGATAACGAGTACTGTTATGTAGACATATATTAAACAATTCAAATTAGGCTTCGGAAGAGTTTTAAATGATAATTAGTTCAGTGTGAGGGGGCTTCCGCCCCCCTCAATCCCCCATTTCATTAATGCACCTGCATTTATTTAGAATTTAATTCCCTTATTAAAAAATAATTCTGTTTTTTAAAAATAATTTATTAAAATTATTATTTAAAAAAATTATCTTTTATGATAATGCAGACGATTTCCATATTAGAGAAGTAGTATAACGCTAAATATAAAAAAAGAAGTTGACTTTATTCTCAATATTACATTTATATATATATATATATATATATATGTTAGAAATGAAAAAAAAAATCGATAACTTTATTTTAAATTATCGCAGATCGATGATTCAATCATTCGTTTTAAAGGTATTGGCGAGCTCTTTTGAAAGATACCCATCATGAAAATTTACTCCCCTCGAGGGGGGGGGGAGGCGAGGCTCCTACATACAAAAAAAAATTTCCCAGTTGACTATCTCTATTACAAAAAAATATATATTCGTTTCATTTGGTTTAGTGCAGTCTATAGACGTTAACCTCTACTTACCTGCAATTTCCCTCATAGACGTAATGTATTTGAATACTTTTGAGTGTCCCTGTACACGAACCATTTGTTTCATCTCAACGAAAAGCTTCCTGTAGTATCCCTATACGATACACATTTAGAATACTGAGTTTGGAATTTCTGCTACTATTTGTTCTTGAGATATGCTGATAACATCCACACAGACATCCACAGACAGACAGACACACAGACCATTCGCTAAAAACATCATTTTCGTATTCAGGGGACCTCAGAACATGTAAATATAACAAAAACTCGCGTTCGAAAATTTGACCCCAAAACAATACTTTATCGACCCTATGGGTAAGACAAAGTAATAAAGCATAGATTCGTGAATATTTTATTTTAAACTGATCGTGCAAGAAATGCATTGAATATTTTCCGCGTGCGCAATATAACTGAAATGTTTCGAGTGGGAATGTTTATCAAGTTTCTGATTACTAAAAAAGAATGTCATTAGTCTAAAGACAACGACATTAAGCTTTAGAAATTCTGTTCACTCTATTAGAAGTTATCAAACAGCAAAATTTCTATAATTGTAAATGTAAAGTTGTAGAAATAGTCATCAAAGACACTCAAACATGTCGTAGTAATGAAGATATGTGACTGACAAAAATGTAACGAAAGTTTTTCGACACTTCTTCAAAATCCGATGTTTTCATTGTAAAAAGATAATATGTATTAGTTGGTTATAATCTAACAATTCTGAACGTGTGACGTGGACTTTATAAACCCATGCCTCTCCGTGTTCTTTTTTAAGCAGTCCGTATTTAATGGATATCTTTCAACATGGGTCAGATGAATTCATTATATATACTTTTTTTCTAAATTGTATATTCAAAATAATTTCCAATAACAGCCATGCTATCTATTCTTTATATCCGCTAGACGTTTAAAATCATGGAATGGATTATTTCTTTCCCAACTGTTCTAATAGCTTAACTTTTGTAAATAAAGGAGAATATCTTGCAGCGTGATTAGCTAACTGAAGTAGTTACTCTCAGTTTGTATAACTTTTTATAGTTTTAGTATAACGCAGGTTTCAGTAAGTACTGCAACGCGAAATAATATCCATGTGAAAATAAAAGTAATTTCGTATGCTGTGATCCGTTCTGTAAATTAATGAACCATAGATATTTCGATTTAATAAGTATCCTATTATTTAATCTTACCTTTGCAGTATATGCCTTTTTAGGAATTCATTATAATTTAATAGTTTCGAGAGTTATTTTTCAAATATTTTATTTGATAATAACTATTGAAAATTCTGTTTAAGATATCATTCTGCGAATTCTTTTTGTTATCCCTTAAATTAATGATACACATTTCTTCTGGCTGGACGAAAATTCCAGAAAAATGCTCTTAAGTATAGAACTTATCATACGCGGAGTAAATAATCACAAAGGTTTTAATTTTACAAACGAATAACTATTTATAAAATATCCAAAAGGCGATAGTAAGTTACTACTACTACTAATAATAATAATAATAATTCAAATTTCTTAATTAGAGCAACTAATAATAATAATAATGTAGGAATATTATGCATGGACTTAGTTTTTCGCTGGTAAATATACGCATTTCCATTTCTACTGTGGCCATTTTCATTAATATAGTTAAATCTGTCTCCTGACTTGAAAAAACCTTTTGCTTAAATTAAAATTTTAAATACTCTAAAATAAATAAAGACGACTGGTAACTAAGAAATGAATTATTCTTAAATTAGATCAATTTTTAATGGTTTAAAACAGTTAATCAGGCAAAAACTTGCCGAAAATGAAGTTGAAAAAAATCAAGATAAAAGTTTACAATTTCAGATATTGGGAAAAATTGAAAATCTTAAATCATAGGTATATGGATTTAATAAAATAAATTAATTTAATTTTCAAAAACTATTTCTTATTCTTCTAAAACATTAGATTGAAATTCTGTTTTTCATAAATAAGCAACATAAGAAAATATTCATTGAATAAATCTTTAAATGATAAAAGACATTAATCGAAATAACAATGTGAGAACCCTTATTATACAGTTTAAAAAAAAAATTGTAATTATAAATTGAAAACGTAAGTTTTTGTTTTGTGCATGCGAACAAGATATCTTTTTCAGATATCATTTAAAAAATATATATTGAAAATATTTTTGAAATAAATATTCCTTTTTAATATTTTTAAATATCATTTTGTTCTTTCTACTAAAACCCTTTTTAATTAAAAATGTATGAATATTTCATAAAAGTTTTCACGTAAGCTGCAATTTCCTTTTTCGATATTAATAAGTAATTTTATGACAAACGAAAAATCATTCGGGCATGTTTTACTCGTAAATGGAAAATATTTCTACTGAAAAAAAAAAAAAAATAATAAATAGTAAATCTTCATTCGTAAAAAGGATACATTACATTTTTTTTTCTTTTTTTTAAATAAAGGGGAAAATTTCTACGTATATTTACAGTTTATGTATAAAGTAAAAATTATGTTTTATTGTAGTGTTCCCTGCAATTCTTTCGTAAAATATTTTAATAAAACTCCATTTATCCATACGTATTTATTATTACATTCCTATTTACTATATGGAAACATTTTTGCTTTTTATATTGGAATTTCTTCTTTCAGTTAGTTTAGATCCAGTAGGAAAATTTTGCCATTTATTGTAAAAAGTATTTGAAAAAACTCAATGTCCGCGCTTATTTTAATTCTATATTATAATATTTTTTATTCTCTAGATTTTAAATATTCTCTAGATTATAATATTCTTTAAATTCCTTATAAAGTTACAAAATAATACATAAAAACATACAAAATGCATCTCTAGAGCGATATTCCAAAAACCTATCATCCTAAATAAAAAATACCATGCTTTAACGTAGCTAATTTTTATTTATTTATTTTTTTATTTATTTTCATGGTCCTTTCAGCCCTTTGTAAATGTAAGAAATTGGGCAACCCTTTTCATTACATATTCGAAAAATGTTTATTAATTAAATACAATTTTAAATTTAATAGCCATAAAACTATAAGGCAAAACTTAAAAGCAATATTATTAAATCCAGATAATTATACTAAGCTAAAAGGTATTTATAATACCTTAAACGAAAACAACTCATTTATTAAATATAAATTTTAACACTGCATCCGTTGACTTACTTTTCTGTGTTGATGGTATGTAATCTGTCTAAATGTAATTTTTATTTATTTATTTTCATTTATTTTTATTTATTTTATATCATTTTAAGCTTTCCTCAAAACAGTATTAAGTACAACTTTCGATGTATCTCCTATTAATAAATTACGGTCTTCTGCTTTAGAAGGACCGTATACAATTTTTTTCTCCTGTGGGAACAAAAATCCCTATAACCACGCGGTTTGGGACCCACAGTGAGAAACCAATGTAACCAATGTCCTTAAAAGTTGCCATATTTCTAAAGTAAATTTATTTTTCAATGTACAAATGTATGTGTGTGTGTATCACAACTAGTATTGCTGGATCGGAGATTCATTTTTCTGTAAATTTATTTACCTTTAGTCTTACAGATCCGGAAATTTACTTACTATTTGCATACATTATTCAGTCACCGCTCCTAATGAAGTAATATTTTAATTTGTTCTTTCATTTTTGGATTTTGTTTGCGAAATGTTTAAAAATATTTTTCATACATATATATATATATATATATATATATATATATATATATATATATATATGTATGTATATATGTGGGATGGCCGATTTATGTGGGCGTTTAAAACACAAAACTACTAATTCAATTAATTACTAATCATTTAAAATTTAATAGAAAATTAAGGTATTATATACGAATATTTACAGTATTGTAGATCAAATTCTTACTGAACGGCCACTCGGAAAATCATATCTAAATAATCGAAGTTTTTAGTTTTTATAAATAAAAAAAAAAAAAAAAGATGACACAATTCACTTATGATTTCACTCGAAAATATATAAACCAGCACAGATCCTTTTTCCAGAAGACCTTCGTCCTCCACCGGAGAAAATTTATACGTCTCTTCGTCTAAAGCGTCAAACGTCAACTCCACTCTTTCCCGGCAAAAACTCTCCGCTCCATCGATGGAAATGTGTGTTCCGGAAGTAGCGTCTGTCTGACGTCACAGTTACGTTGTTCCGCTAATATTCTGCGCTCTCCGTCAATCGCTAGTTCATCCCGCTTCGGAGTTACAGGCTACGGCAAAAGGAAACTGGGCGGCTTTGGATTCCAATGTTAGGGGAAGTAAGGGCTCGCTACCACATTTTCGGCCATCCTGCGACGACTGGTCCTCCAGGCGGCCACACTGAAAAAAAAAAAAAACACAAAAGCAACACAAAATAATAACAAACTTATTTACAGTACATTTCAAATTTGATATCTATATATATATATATATATTTTTTTATTAAGTGATCCCTCGTCTGAGGAATTCAGCATGAGTGGGTGTGCAATAGGAGCCTTCATGGCATCCATCTCTATTCATATCATCGATATTTTCATTTTTTATTTTCACTGTTTTACAGTCACAAAATTATATCAGTTTTGGCTTAATGGCAACTTGGTCGCCTATGTTAACAGTTTTTGGTGGTTGTCTACGCAATTTATATTTTTCTTTATTTTTCTTTTTAACTTTGGTAAATTGTTGTACGCAATTCCTGTTGTACGCAACCTGTGTACGCAATTATTTACTCTGGGATTCAAAGTTATTTTGGGACTCGAACTCGAGAACCTCTAATTGATCATTCTCAGTTTTAATGTCTTTTAAGGCCTCTGCAGCATCATGTTCGGTCAAAAAGTCTATAGTAGCACTCTTATATGCAGGGAAAACTTCTACTTGTATTTGCACAGCTTTGGGAAATAATGCGGCTATTTCACTAATTGTGGTCTTCAATGGAAGTGATGGAATAAACAATTTTCTCAAATTTATACCGTCAGTCTTTTCTTTTGGGATATTCAGTCGTTTACAATCAATGGAATCTATCGTCACTGTCTTTTTTCTCAATTTCTTTCTTTTAAGGAGTTTGGAATTTTCTTCAACTTTTCCCTTCAACTCTTTCAGCTCTTCGGCTAACTGCGAAATTGTTTCAAGTAGGATTTGTTTTTCATCTTTCTTCGGATGAGTGTTTTCTTGATTTTGCAATTTTATTTGAGAAACATTCGTCTGACTTCGTCCCTTTCGGCGAGGCTCCTCCTCCTCCTCACTGTCATCATCTATTTGGAAAATACTCGTCTGACTTTGTTTCTTTCGTCGAGGCTCCTCCTCTTCCTCACTGTCATCGTCTACACTATTATCGTCCTTCAAAAGCATCTTCTTATCGTCATCACTTTCGTCATTCTCGTCGTCGTCCTCATTTTCACTTACGGCTTTTTCGGAAGATTCTAATGATTTTTTTTGACAGCATAACAGATTGAGGGGTTTTATTTTCACATTTTTCAACACTAATTAATGTTTCATTTATTTCTGGGGATTTCTCAAAAATTTTGTTTTTACAGTTAATAGGGGCATCAATAACAACATTCGTCTTAATTTCTTTTTTATATGCATTTACTGATAGAACTGTTACTAGATTTACTTCAAGTGAGCTAGATTTATTTTTCACAAAAATACCTTTCTCATTTATCGTTGTTTCACTTAACATTAACACATTCATGCGTATTATCATATCATATGGTATTACATCATTGTTTACAACATAAATATCAGTTTTACTTTCAAATTCGTCAATTTTAAGATCAGCATCAAATGAACCTAACGGCTTTATGGAACTTTTCCCGATCCCCTTCAAAGTAGTACTCAAAGGATTTAATCTATCAATATTCAATTTATTAAATGCATTTTTTCGCAACAGTGTTGCTTCACTTCCTGTATCGATTATACCTGTAAAATTTACATTGTTTATTTGTATAAGTTTATTCATGTTTTGATTTACGCCAATACACAATGCCTCAACTTCGGGTTTTTAACCCGGACATTCCGAACTTTTATGCCCAAATTGTTTGCATGAAAAACATTTCAGACCCTTCATTCTATGAGGGCAATCCCTAGACAAATGGTTTTTATCGCCACAATTAAAACAAATTTTATTTACTTCACTTTTAGGACTGAATTTTTCATGTACATTGTTTGCTATGTGTTTCAGTTTTGCATTATCTACTTTATCAAATCTGAATTTATTTTTCTCGTTGTCTTTTTTAAATGCTTCATATAATTTAATATTTTCTTTGAAATCATGTAAATTTTTGGCCCCATAAAGCATAATTTTATGTTCTGATCTATCATTAATTCCTTGGATCACATAGTGCATTATAGCGGCATCATCAATGTGCCCGTTCTTGCATAGTTCACGCATTTTAAAAAAATATTCCGTAATTGACTCATTGCCTCTAATTTTCCTTTTACTTAAGATATCATGCAATGAGGCAGAGTTAATTTCAATTTTGAATTCATCAATAAGTGCTTTTTTTAATTTTTTGTAAGTAAGTAGCGCTCTTTCAGATTTAATGAAAAGCAGAACGTTTCCGCTCAAAGATCGTTTACAAAAAATAATTTTTTGCAGTTCACAAAGATCAAACATATTCGATATATCTTCAAATTCAGTGAACTATTCAATTATGTCTTCATGCGGCTCACCGCTAAATTTGGAAATACTATTTTCAAAATCATTAAATGATATTACTGCACCATGTGTTCCAACATTTTTACTATTTTCAGAATGAATATTA
The DNA here is from genome assembly GCA_963930645.1 of Salticus scenicus. NCBI lineage: Eukaryota > Metazoa > Arthropoda > Arachnida > Araneae > Salticidae > Salticus > Salticus scenicus. The sequence continues at coordinate 283,079,401 of OZ005652.1, read as the reverse complement.
CTCTTTTTAGTTTTATCATAATTATCAATAATATTATAATCATTATTATCATTATGGCATTTATCATTATTATTTATATGGCATTGCACCGAGGAATCAATTTTCGTGACGTCATTATCGCCACTTTCCGATCTAATTTCGGATTCACTGCTCGATTCGTTCTTAAAATCTCCATCATCTGAATTATTCTCGGAATTTTCCTGTTTTAATAACTCTATATCACATAGATTTAACAACAATCTATCTCTTAATTCGTCTTTGCTCCCATCAAAAGGGACATTTAATATGTTACAGATTATGTTAAGTTCATTCAAAGAAAAGTTATCACTTATAATTTTTTGTTTTTGAATGTAATTTTCGTCGCCAACGGCGAAAGTGAATCCTGTAAACTTTTTTATTCTGCATATGTTCCTCCGATCACCGTTGTCATCGAATAAAAACCGATGCAGAATTCTAATTTTATTATATTTTTCCTGACTTAGTGCAACACCAATTTTAGGAATGTTCCCAAGAGAAACCATCATGCAACAAAACAAAATTTACGTACCTTCGTAGAGTGGAAACAGCAGGTGCTTTCTTGTTCTAAACTTCTGGCTCAAATTTCCGTCTAATTGATTTGTCACTTTTTTATCCTTGAACACTTTGCAGAACATATCACACTTTGTACACATCTACTCATCCAGGGAGAATTTAAAAATTTAAATCAGGGAAAACATTATGTATTTAACCACCGTTCACAACATGACCAAGCATGCGAAGAAATGTCGACACAGTTCTTTTAAAGTTAATGAAGTTAAAGTCTAATTAAAACACAAAGTTTATGCAGTTTATCAGTCTATATTTTATTAGTCCAAGAGCATCATCATTTATAGAAAAAATGTTCGCAAAAGTTTTAAAAATAGTCGATTAAATAAAGAGTTCACATTCTATAAAAGTAAAAATAGTTCTTTTTTTTTTTTTTTTTTTTTTTTTTTTAACGTTTCATTGAAATTTACGCTAAATTAAAATCCACGATCCATCCGAAGTTTATGTTATTTAAACATTTACGTTAAAATCAAAATTTACGATCCATCCCACTTCTGACTTTTTTGTGGGATGGCCGATTTATGTGGGCGTTTAAAACACAAAACTACTAATTCAATTAATTACTAATCATTTAAAATTTAATAGAAAATTGAGGTATTATATACAAATATTTACAGTATTGTAGTTCAAATTCTTACTGAACGGCCACTCGGAAAATCATATCTAAATAATCGAAGTTTTTAGTTTTTATAAAAAAAAAAAAGGATGACACAATTCACTTCTGATTTCACTCGAAAATATATAAACCAGCACAGATCCTTTTTTCAGAAGACCTTCGTCGTCCACCGGAGAAAATTTATACGTCTCTTCGTCTAAAGCGACAAACGTCGACTCCACTCTTTCCCGGCAAAAACTCTCCGTTCCGTCGATGGAAATGTGTGTCCGGAAGTAGCGTCTGTTTGACGTCACAGTTACATTGTTCCGCTAATATTCTGCGCTCTCCGTCAATCGCTAGTTGATCCCGCTTCGGAGTTACAGGCTACGGCAAAAGTAAACTGGGCAGCTTTGGATTCCAATGTTAGGGGAAGTAAGGGCTCGCTACCACATATATATATATATATATATATATAAAATTCATCATTATAATAGTCAAACACTAGAAAGACAATACACAAGAAGATCGAACACCAGTAAACAACAATTTAAATAATTTATATATGCATAATTAAACACTGAAAACGAATTAATCTCATTTTCTAAATCAGAAAATTTATTATAAAATTTTTATCAAGGTTTAAATTACATAATGTTAGTTTTGCATGTGTATATTCACTTTTATAATGATCAATTACGAGGAAGGAATACTTGACTGTATATATACAGATATATAAAATATTTTTTTTATAGATACACAAAAATTTGTACATATATATACAAAATATAACTAATATATATACCGGGTGATCTAAAAGTCACAGAAAAAATAATATATATATTATTTTAAAAATATTGACCGTAGCACTATGTGGTTTTCATCGAAATACACAGAAAGACATGGGATTTTTTTAGGTAACAAAAGATTTATTAGCAAATAAGTTTAAATTTTCTTCATCAGGTGGCACTGTAATTGTAAAATTACTTTTTTACAATGGCTCAGTATATTCAACAACGTAACTAAGACTATAAATGTTCATTGCGCATTAGAAATTCTGGTTAAAAAAAAAAAAAAAAAAAAAAAAAAGCTTCAGTATTCTCAATATGACGTCATTTGATCCAAATAATTTGTTTTTAATGTGAGAGGATACAACAAAAACAGCCCGATATGTTGTTAAAAAGTGTAACTAATATTTTCATATATATACAGGGTTAGTCAAAATGAATAGGACAATAAGAAAACTATTTTTAGACGAATGTATGTTTATTGTAACCAAACTACAGCTACGTATGGACAGATGAACTATCAAAGTTTTATTTGGCAACACACATGTACGTTAATGCCGCTAGGAGACGCTGTGTGTGCACAACAGTGTACGCGAGTACCTCAACAAACACCTTCCCAGACGTTGGATTGGCCGTGCTGGAGTGAATGATCTTCCCTTCCTGTTGTGGCCCCCGAGGTCCCCCGACCTCACACCATGCGACTTTTCTCTCTGGGGGTATGTGAAAGACACTGTCTTCAAACCTCCGTTCCGCTGACCTTGGACGAGTTAAAACAGCGCATATGTGCTGCAATCGATGCCTGAACTGGACTATCGCCTGGACGTCTGCCGTGTCACAAGGGGCGCCCATATCGAACATCTGTGAAGGTGAGAAAAAACTTTGATAGTTTATCTGTCCATACGTAGCTGTAGTTTGGTTACAATAAACATACATTCGTCTAAAAATAGTTTTCTTATTGTCCTATTCATTTTGACTAACCCTGTATATATATATATATATATATATATATATATATACAGGGCGATTAAAAAAAACGTGGACAAAATGACATGGTAGATCAGTCATACAAAAAGGATCAAAAATCGCATAGGAACAGAGGGTCGCAACTGCGATCCGGAGCCGCTACAGGGCGTTTAAAATAATACATAACACAAAGAGAAGAAACAAAACCATTAAAGATCATTTTATTGATAATTACTCACTCACATGCAACTAATGCAAGCCAAATGTTGAGCCTACAGGAGATGCTCAATGTTTTTGCCAGATGCATCGAGACACGCCTGGCATCTACGTTGCATAGAACGCCGCACATTCTCAAAGATACCACGTGTATCTCGAACACATCCTGCTGCCACAACGATTCTTACTACCAAGTCTTCCGGCGTTACAAGTGTTTCATACACAAGTCCTTTTAAAAATCACCATAAGAAAAATCCAAGGGAGATAGATCTGGTGATCATGAAGGACATGAGATTGGTCCATCGCAACCAATCCAGCCGCCAGGAAAAGTAGCCTGCAGATGTGCTCTGACATCTGTGCTGAAAGGTGCGGGAGCTCCGTCGTGTTGAAATCGAATGCGTTGAAGAATAGGCATCAGAACATCATTCAGCATTTCTAGTAGAACCTCTTGCAAGAATCTTAGATAAATGGGACCGTTAAGTCTTTCTAGGAGAATGTACGGACCAAGTAAACAGTCTCCTACAATACCAGCCCACACGTTAACGGAAAATTTTCGTTGTGCTCCATGCGGACATCCAGCACCGGGTTTTCATCCGCCCACGTATGCAGGTTGTGAAAGTTCATCACACTCTCTAATGAGAACGAAGCCTCATCCGTAAAGAGAACACTTGCTGCGAAGTTTCGGTCTGCAGCACTTTCTTGTAAAAACCAAAAAGCAAAATCCATACGACTGTTGTAGTCTCCCGGTTCCAGTGCCTGGACGCGTTGTAAATGATAAAGATGTAGTCCTTCGTCATGTGCAACGCGCCAGACGGTAGCTTGGGGGATATGGGTCTTTCGGGCTACAACTCATATACTCATTGAAGGATTACGCTGGAGTTCTTGGACAACTATTTCTTCAACATCAACTGTCGGATTTATTCGTTGGCGACCAGCATCCAACTTGTGCACGTCGAACGAGCCGGTTTCACACAATCGTCGATGCAGAGTGGCAAAGAATGAGCGGCTTTATACCAGGACATTTCTCACGATACATTTGCAAGGTTTCTCGTCCATTGCAGTTGGCCATGCCGTAAATTAAATGCATGTCAGCCATTTTACGGTGCGTGTAACTAGCCATGTTACGCCCAACGCATCCAGAACTCGAATGAAGACAATCTCCGTTTGCTCAGTTCGTGTTTGTATTCCAACGCCTTCTCGTGGCTCTAGCGCCTTCTACAGGCGTTTGAGACCCTCTGTTCCTATGCAATTTTTTATCCTTGTTGTATGACTGATCTGCCATATCATTTTGTCCACGTTTTTTTTAATCACCCTGTATATATGTTGTATATATATATATATATAAATCCCAGGCGTTTCTAGACATTTCAGTAAAAACCAGTCAGTGCTTTACTAATAATATATATATATATATATATATATATGTGTGTAAGGAATAGTTTGTAAAGGAGTTGATTAGTTACTGCCACTTCATATTTAAAGAGAGTCAGGATTGTTCACTCAATGAATACTTCAAAATAGTTTATGCAGTCTCTTTATTGAAGATACTTAGGCATTCTACAGGTTATTAACAGTCAATCAGTCTAAGCACGCTGATAAGTACGTCCGTAGACATCCCGTTAATACTCGCTTTCGGAAGCGGAACCGCAACCAATTTCCCCTCCCGGGGCCGTTAAATTGACATATAGTTACGTGGATTAATTAAGCAAAAGATCGCATGAAAAAGGCGCTGTTTTTCGTGTGCTCCTGCTTAAATACGGCTATTTTGGGGCGAGGCAAAACTTCTAATATGAATTCTTATTGGATAATTAGTTGACTAAATCCCGCCTACCTTTTATCATTCGTTGACCCGGACATCTGGGATTTAGTATTTTGCAATCTTTTGTCGCTTATTTTGACGATTGCATAATTTTGATTCTAAAACTTATTCTTAAATCCGATTCCCGCGCTACGACGTGTTTTGTTGGAAAACTAATTTTGCCTGGGCTCTAAAATAGAATTCCCGTAAAGTTGTTCTTAAAATTAAGATTTATTCTGAGATAGTACTATTAAGCTATCACTTAATATTAATTTATAATAATAATTTTTAAATCTGAATTCTTTTTATCCTTGCATATATATATATATATTTTTTTTTTTCTCTGACTTTTGGATCGCCCAGTATATAGGTTACCTTTCATTTAATATTTTTAAATTACAATGAAGTTTGAAATATTTTGAATATATATATATATATATATATATATATATATATATTAAATCTTTTATTACTTTTTTTTTTTTTTTTTTTGCTTGTTTTTTATTATAAAATATTTTTAAAAGAACTATTATTATATATAATTTTATTTATTTATTTTATTTTATTCTTTTATTTCGTAGTTAAGAACGCTTCTGCCTTTTATATTGCAATTTCTCTTTCAGTTACTTTAGGAGGTACATTATCCAATAGCAACTTTTGCCATTTATTGTAACAAGTCATTGAGAGAACTCAAATGGCTCTCTTATCTAGGAATTCTCTAGATGATAAGAGATCTTGAAATTTCTTCTAATGTTGAAAAGAATAGATAGAAACTTATAAAATATCACTAGAATGCTATTCTAAGAATCTATCCACTAAAGGAAAAGTACCATGCTTTAAGAAAACTAATTTTTATTACTTTTTCTCTCAGAAGTCTTAAGATTTCGAAAGTTATTTTTATTTTTCAATTTGAGAAATTTTAGTTTTAGATTTTTACTTTTTTTTTTCAGTAAAAGGAAAACTTTTTTCTGTTAAGCACTATAAGCTGATTGAATCCAGTCTACAAATGAGAGTGTTATGAAAAGATTTTATAAGAATTAAATTTCAGATTATCATATACGTATACAAAATTTTAAAATATACAATGCAACATCAAACCAGACTTAATGAGTCTTTAAAATGTGATTTGTAATTTTATATTTGACATATAAGCTGTCACATTATTTTTCAGATTTAGTTAAACTTCCTTTACTTTATTATAATAAACACTAGTTAGTTGTGGAGAGACTAAGGCGCCTATTGAAAAATTTCATTTTATTTATTTCTCACTTCAATTAATTCATTTACTAGCAAGTCCGTGTGACATTTTCGCACTTTATTTATCTCTTCGTTACATTTAAAACTTAAAATTATTATTATTATTTTACAAACGTCAGTTTTTCATATGCATGAGCTAATTTCATATTATATAAATTTTATCTATCTATCTATATATATATATTTTTTTTTTTTTTTTTTTCCACGTGAAAGCATATTTCATTTTATGCTGAAAAAAAAAAGTTTGCAACAATTAAAAGTTTAAATGTCTATTTTAAAGCTGTTATTTTCATATATTAATTAATTTTAAAAAATCTAATAAAAAATTCTTTACAAATAAGATACCTAATGGAAGGGGCGATTTTTCAGAATTCTTCAGATTAAACAGCTTATCGATCGGACAATTAATTTTTTCTAATTAACTAAAGTATGAAAATAATTAATATTTTAAGGTGGCAAGTTGCGTTCACACACAGAGTCCAAGAAAATCTCTTAAGCCTAGCGTGACAGATTCAAGCACTGATGAGCGTAACTATATATGCTGATTTCAAAATTTCATTGTTTTTTTTTCTTTAAGACATCATTCTAAATAAAGTATTTTATCGAATATAACCATATAATCTCAAATTGGTAGTATAAGAATCTTTTAAGCGCATTCTAAAAACTGTACATCGGAAAAAGAAGTACCATTTTGCCCTTTTCAAAGAGTTCAAAAGGATTCATAAATCTATTTGTTTTAGATATTTTTATGCACAATGTTGGATATATAATTAGTCTGTTAAATGCATAATTAATGTTACAAATGAGAGAGTTATAAAGATTTTATAAGAATTAAATTTCAGATTATCATATACGTATACAAATTTTTTAAATACAAAGCAACATCAAATCAGACTTAATGAGTCTTTAAAATGTGATTTATAATTTTACATTTGACATATAAGCTATAACATTATTTTTGAGATTTAATTAAACTTTCTTTACTTTATTATAATAAACATTTCAAAATTTCATTTTTTTTTTTTTTTTTTTTTTTTTTTTTTTTAAGAAATCCTCCTAAATAAATTTTTTTATCGAATGTTACCAGATAATCTCAAATTGGTAGTATAAGAATCTTTTAAGCGCATTCTAAAAATTGTACAGCGGAAAAAGAATTGCCATTTTGCCCTTTTCAAAGAGTTTAAAAGGGTTCACAAAACTATTTGTCTTAGGTACTTTTATGCACAATCTTCTGCTGAATATATAATTAGTCTGTTAAATGTATAATTAATGCATTTCCAGGGAGTGCGTCTGTGCATCCTATGGTCACAGTAACTCCAAATTATGCCGATCAGAAGTCATCCGATTCCTCTCCGAATCACAGCCAAGTCTCTAGGAACTCATCCAGGAAGTCCAACAGTTCCACATTAGTGCATAATGGTAAGTGTCAATATTTCAAAACTTTTAAACTAAATTTTATTCTATTTTGACTTTATTCTATTTTCGTTAGGAGAAAAATCATGGAATCGTAAAATATTTCGATTTGAAGTTTTTCTCGGCTTTATATGTTTATACCCTTTAACGTTTATTGGTTTCACACTGAAATTAAGCATTTATGCAACAGTTTTCATGTAAAATTTTTTTAATAATATTTCTGCTGTTAATTGATTTTTCTACTTTTCTTCATTTTCTATTTAGTCGATATCAGCACTAGCCCGAAATTTAATAAATAAAGTTTCAGAGGAAGCCATCTGCTGAAGTCAATTTATATTTGAAAGTTGGAGAAAGAACATCTCTCTGTTTTGGTGATGCATACATGCCTATTTTTTGTGTCTCCTGAGAAGCCGTTCTATTATTTTGATTTGAAAAAATCCTTTCGATTTTTTTTCAATTAACAGTGTTTACTTACAAATTTATTTATTTATTAAATTATTTATTATTTTAATTTAATAAGGTTAGAATATAGATATTTCAGGCCGAAATTAAAAATGCCATTTTCCCTTTTTTACATATTTATGATAAGCTATTTGTCTAATATCCACTTTTTTAATTAATTTAGCAATTTTTAAATTAAAATAGGGAGTGAAGGATAAGCGGTTAAAAGGTCATTCAGGGAAAATATTGACCATTTCTGGAATAATATACACTAGATTACATAACAAAAATTATGTTGCAGCATTAGAGAAAAAACTAATGCATAGAATTTGACGCAACCTCACATTTTTGTTTCTTGACATAAAATGGTATCTTTAAACTTTCAGTGCGTATCGCTCAATAGGTGGCGCTACTGTGCTGCAATTTACTTTTTTAAGGAAAAGTCTATATTTCAGCTTTTATGCAGTGTAAGTGCACAAAACTCGGTATGAAAATGATGTTGGCTAGTGCATATAAACTGATAAGTGTCGTCGGTGCTAATCTACGATTTTTTCCTTTTATTGAAATATTATTATCTGTGTTTCTACAGTATAAGTACACAAACTTGATATATAAGATAGATGTTACAAAAACCAACACTGATTAAAATTGGGTAGTTATAATAAATACTCTAATTAAATTTTACGTAGTTCTTCGCCATTTACAATATTCGAATGATATAGAAGAATTTTTGTTGACTTCAACATCCCTAAAAGCACGGCTTCTCAACAGAACATTCCACAGGATATTGTTGCGCACTCGGGGTTTGTGAATTGCCTGTGAAGAAAGACGAATCTTGCAGATGCTTAAAAGTTTATTTACAGAAGATTACAAGTCAGTCAAACAAGAATCAATTTTAGTTTCACCACAAAACACAACTTAAGCCGCTATCAGACGAAAGACCGTATAAACTGCATTAGCCTATAGTTCAGCATAAACCGGTTTTTCACGAGGAAAACTGACGAAATACCTTCGTTTGATACTTTTGCCTAACGTATAATCTTCTTTCACGCATTTTCGACTGTTTAAATCTTATATTGTAGTTGTTAGCCTGAACTCCTCCAATCAGAGGATCGCGATTACAGAACACCCTCTATTCTTTTCCCTTTTAAACGTCCTTGGGGGAGAATAATAGCCAAATGTTGGGTCCGTTGTTTACATTTCTGGATTTCGTTCTTCCGTTTATGCTTAAAAACAACCCCACTCAAGTCGTTTGGTTGCTTTTGAGCGGCAATAGCTTATATTTTAGAATACATCGTCTTCCGTCTGATAGTACCTTAAACAACATAAAACTCACAGCATAAACTGCACCATGGCATTCACACACAGCAATAGGTTGCACTCAGTGTTGGGCATAATTGGTTAAAAAGTAATTGAATTACAATTGAATTACAATTATAATTATTTTACAGTCAATCGATTAACAAGTAATTGATTACAAATAAATTGAATAAGTAATTCAATTTATTTTTAATCAATTACTTGTTAATTGATTGACAGTAAAATAATTATAATTGTAATTTAATTGTAATTCAATTACTTTTTAATCAATTATGCCCAACACTGGTTGCACTTAATCGTTAGCAGAGGCCCAGTCAAGGAGCAATTCACAGCAGGCAGCTCAAACGTCAAACTGAACCGAAATCCGATCCCTTTGTATAGCCTTGTATAAATTTAGAATTTTTCCAGTATGCCAAAAAATAATTGAGTTAGAGCTCAGATAAACGGTATATCGATAATAAGGATTTTCTTGCCATGGTCACCAATGCGCGACGAAGTCCCTAAATTATTCTCCAAGGCTATTATCTACCCTTGTGAAGCATTTCAATGGGTTTTCAAAGAAAAATGAGCTATTTTACCGTCAATTCAAACTAGAAATTCAGAAAATTAACATTTTATAACTTGACAAAGCCTCTTCAAATGAAATTACTGAAAAATAACTACTATTATTTACAAATTCGTAACAAGATCCTGAGAATGAAAGACGTTCCATGAACATCATGAGATTGAACTGTAGATGAGTGTGTGTTGTTAGTAATACAAGTTGTTAGTGGATTGTGTCTGATAAGTGATCCATAAATGGGTTTAAACTTTATTTCCCCCACTAATGTTCGCTTTTACAATATGTCTGTAAAGTAATACGTAGTTGATTAATATTTAATGATTATTTTAACTTATGTAGACGAAAATGAAGAAACTCAAAGACTTGTGAATAATTTGGTTTAATTGCAGTTAAGTACTATAAACATATTTCACCTTAGTTTTGATAAGTGAGAATGCATTTCTAAAACTTTTAGTATGGTTATACAAAAGTTATCTATAATTGTGGTCAATCGAAGGACGGTTTAATTCTGACAACGCTTCAATTATTGACTACGTTTTTTTTTTTTTTTTTTTTTTTTTTTTTCTTAATTATTATTTCTTAACCTTCTTAGAATTTTAAAAGAAATTCCCATAATCATATAATGTATTTGATTAAAGTTAGTATCTTTTAATAGTACGAATAGCAATAAAATCTAAATTCTGCATTACTTTATTTATTACCCTATTTTTGATTTGTTATTTTGTGTGTCAATATTTTTACAGATGTTAGTTACTTAAAGCATATTGCGTACTACATTTTTTTTTTCTTACTTTATTTCTTTTTGCAAAATAAGAATTATAATGTAAAATTAAAAAAAAATAAATAAATAAATAAATTTAGTCTTAGATTTGCACTAAAATAATCTATGTTATTACTTTTTCAATTTCTATTACATAACTATATAATACAATGCTCACTTTTAAAATGTAAATTTGGTTTTTGTAAATTTTTTAGAAGTTTTGAGAAACACCAAACTGAATTTCCGTACTTCAATATCAAAAACCTAAAGATAACACAATATTTTACAATTATTAGGGCGATTGATGCAAGCCATGGCAATAAATAAAGGAAATGTTTTAAAATATTATGTAACTACAGTAAATGGACCGCACTACTTTATACAGAAGTACATGCTTTACGAAAACTATGTGAATTAGTGATAAATGTGAATTAGTGCTATGCATTGTTAAGTGGTTTAGAAACACTAAATTGAATTTCGGTACTGCAATATTCACAACCTAAAGATAAGGTAATATTTTACTATAACTTGGTTATTGATTCAAGCTGTTGCAATAAAAAAAAGTTTTTTTTTCATACTGTGTAATAACAGTAAATGTAACGTAAAACAAACAAAAAAATTGTATCAAAATATATAAATAAAATAATGAAATTTTGTACCAGTTTGCATATTTTTATGCTAATTATTGTCAAAAAACATAAATAGGCAGACATATGGCAAATCCTCTTAAGGTCCATAATGTTTTTTCTTTATAAAACCACTCTGAAAACAAAACTTATTTCACAGTAAATAAATAAATAAATAAAAATAGGAACTTTTCCTTAGTTCTGTGAAAACTTATTCCCGTCGAATATCTATGTTCTCTCACCTGTAGTTTTTGTTGTGAAGCACATAACTTTTAAGTTTCTTTAATAAGGCAGTTTCAACGGAGTTTTATCATGTGAAGATTTTTGGTTGATTTTGTTAATTTTTATTTTCTAATTCAAATTGTGCTTGTAACATTGTAAAACTTTCTCGTATTTTTTATTGTAATTTTTTAATCCCGAAAATAAAATATAGTTTTTCTATCTTTTCGATCAGTAATTAGAAGTTTAACCCTTTGCGGCGCAAGACAATTTGAAACATTTAAATTATACTGCCACCGGAATTCATGAACTAAATTAAACTAAAAGAAATTTTAAATTTTAAGGTTAAAAAAACCGGCCTTTTCTGATATGTTATAAACGTGAATTTTTGCTAAAATATTTCCGGGATTAATTTTTGCAGCTGGATCTTAAATTTTGCGTCCTCGTGGCGAGCACACCGCGCGTTAAGGGGTTAAAGTTAAGCTTGATCATATATATATTCAAAAATAAATATAAACTTACTTTTCAGATCAAGCTCTGTAACTTCTTACTTTGAACGTTTGCTAAGAAGTCTGTTTTTATTTGTGCATACAGCAATTATTTTATCTCACCAGTAACACTTTCGTTAAAAAAATAAAAACAAAAAATCGAATGCAAATGTTAGTTACCGGTGTCCATTAATATTTTTCCTTAACTTTCTCGAAATTAATAAGATTAACTTGTCACATAAATTAAAGTTTGAAATTAGTGTGCATCATATTGCCTTATTCAGTTTTATGTTGTTATCCGTCCGTAGTACTATATTTAAAAAAAAAAAAAAAAAATTTGAAGGTTTTAGTACAATGCTTGTTTGATCAGAATAAAAGCAACGAAAGATAAGTAAAATTAAAGATCTAGACAAAATTAGAATAAATCTCTAACTGGCTAGAAAACCTTTGTTTAAAAAATAAAATATTTCTTTTACGTCCTGTCAATATCTAACACAAAATTACATAAAATCTGCATTAAATCACCAACTTCAATACAAAGAATTACCGCAATGCTGTCTTATTGTCTATTATTTTCATACAGATCTCGCCTTTTAAAATGTAAAATGTTAATCTTCTGAAAATCTTTACATGACATCATAAAATTAATCTCATACAGTTTCCTTGCTCTGTTTATAATAAAAGCAATTTTATTGAACTAAAAGAATAATTTATATACTTACTTAATAGGATAAGGAGATGTGCTTGAAATTACAATTATAAATTGCTGTTTGAAGTAACAGAACATGAAGCTTTCAGAATTTCACGCTGCGTTCATTCACAATAAGGGTTATTAATGTAACTGAATAAATTTAATTAAAATGCCAAATACCTTTAAACAATGATAAAAGGCGTCAGGATACTTAAATTTTACGTTGAAATGGAAGAATAATTCATACTTTGAAAATACATTATTGATAGAGTAAATGTTAAAATTAATTAATTTTAAATACTTCGTTATCATTTATTCCTTTTGGCGTTTTCCTGTTCATACAGTCTAAGGCATTTGTTTTCAAGTACGCTAAAGTATTATGAGATTTTTTTTATTATAGATTTTTTTTTTTATGAGGTTTTATGCTTAACTAAAAATAAAACATATAATTTTCTACATATCAAAAATTGGAAAACCATATATAAACTAGAAACATCCTTTATCTTTTTTTTTCCCAAAAAACATTTACAGAAATGTGAAAAATCAAAAAATTAATTTATACCCTTTACAGAAAATTAATACTTATATCGTAGATAAACAAATACCCTGTATTGCCAATTCCGTACAGAGATCTGTATTTTATATAACAGTTTAATTCTTGATTTGCAGGATTATACCTCTGGGGGTTACTGAAGCGGGGGAACCATCCTCTCCGTTTAGAATCAAAATTGTGATGGCATGTCGCCGGACCACCTCCAGGGGTCAGTCCCAGATCGTCGCCAATTGCCCATTGCGATACACTAGTGCGACATAAAACCCAATAAACCAACCAACTTGATTTGCAGGTTGAAAGCAAAAGTAAAATTCTGTTAGAATCCGCTTTCCTGAAATTAGTCAAAGTGAAATTAGCTGTAATCTCAGTTTATTACAAAAATCCTAACAGTTCTATTTTTACACACGCTGATTCATAATTTGCAATAACTGATAAATTGAATGTCCCATGCTTAATTACTCCACACTTCTATGACACATTAGTAAATCAAAAAGAAACATTAAATAATTTGTTTATGCCAGACATACGTAATACGATAACGCCAAATGTTGATAAAAAGGGTCAGTGGCGGATCCAGAACTTGACTTTTGGGGGGGGGGGGGGGGGCTAAGATTTTTGAAAGTGTTATTCTAGACCAATAAAAAATTTACAATTGCAATATTCAATTGTGAATGTCAGTGTGAATGTCATTTAATTTCAAATATAAGAAAACTAAACAAAGTCGTTAGTTTACCAGATAATAATAAAATTAAAAATTTGGAACAAGGGTGTGCACAAAACAATGTTAATGATTTATCTGGTGCTAGTACATTTAGAAAAAGGCAGCAAGAATGCTTGTCGTTACAAACAGCTTTTAAAGACTTGGAATTAAAGAAAAATAATTGTTTTCTTCAGGATGATTTATTATTACAGAAAGATATTGATAAAATGTCTGGGGAAGCAGTTCAACAATTGGTCTTACCTTTGAGTTATTGTGAAAGTGTTATAAAATTAACTCATGACTCAATGTTTGGAAATCATTTATGCATGCGAAAATCGAAAGAAAGATTAGAAGTATTATTTTAAAGGCCTAATCTAATCAGAGATGTACAAAATTTCTGTAAAACATGCGAAAAATTCCAGTTAAGAAGTCCGGAAAAGATGTCCGATAAAATAATTATTACGGCCTGTGGTACGTCCGCTTTACCCTTTCCATACAGTGTGTGTCAATTTAATCGGAGAGATTGCGCCGCCCTCAGGTAGAAAACATAAGTATTGCCTTTGTCCAATTGACCAACATTCGAGATTGCCTGATGTCATACTTTTAAGAAGTCTTTCGGCTAAGGTCACGTGTGATGCTGTTTTAGAAAACTTTATGCGTACAGGAATCCCAGAAATGACATGTAGTGATCAAGGCACTAATTTTACGTCTCAACTAACAAAAGAGTTCGAGAAAAGATTAGGAGTAAGTCCTCGTTTCTCAACCCCAGCTTACCCTGCATCGAATGGCCGTGTTGAAAAATTCAACCGTGTATTTAAACAGATCCTTCATCATGTAATGACACTGTAAATTGGGATAGACATATTCCGTATTTACTTTTTGCATATCGCGAAGTCCCTAACTGTACTACGGGAGTTTCTAAATTTAGGCTTATGTATGGACGCGAAGCTAGAGGTCCATTAGCAGTATTAAAATCGACGTGGTCAGGAGACATACCTTTACCTCTCAATTTAAGTAATCCGGCTGTAGACTGTTTACAAGAATTGAAATTAACTTAGAGAAAGCTCCCGATTTAGCAGCTTTGACTGCTGCGGTAAAGCAAGAAGCTGATGCTTACTATTTTAATAGTCGCAAAAAATGAAAGAATTGAAAGTTGGTGAAAAAGAAACCAATAGAATTGCTCGAACTTTCGACTCATACATGTAAATAAAATAAGAAAATTTCATGTTAGAGCACAAATGGTAGGTGTAATTTTTTAAGATGACCGTGAATTTTGGGATATTCACCCATCCCTTTAATAAAGAAAATAAGACTGCCATTGATGTAGATGTTAGACATTTAGAAGAGAAGAAACAAATAGAATTGCTCGAACTTTTGCATAAGCTTGCACTATTATTTTTGGGTAAAGTTCAAACTGCCAATGTTTAATAACATAAAATTCGTCTAATGCCAGGTACTGTAAGGAAGAAACCTTACGCTTATAAAATAACAGGATCATTAAACCTGAAGTAGACAAACAAATAGCAGAGTTAGAAAGTTTAAACCTTATTGAGCCGAGTGAGGCCGAATTAGCATATCCAGTAGTGTGTGTGGCTAAGAAGGATGGAAGCGTAGGTTGTGCATGGATTTTTGTTTGCTAAATTCCATGACGAAGCCTTTCGATTATCCTATGGATAATATTATAGACTTAATCAATGAAATCGGTCTTGCTAACATTATTACTTGTTTAGATGTGTTAAAAGGGTATTGGGAAATTCCCTTGGAAGAGGAAAATCGTGATTTTACCACTTTTAAGACATACCGTTCTCAATACTGCTGGAAGGTGATACCCTTCAAATTAGGTAATTCGGCTGCAAGTTTTCAGAAAATAATGAATGAAGGTCTACATCAACATCGAGAATATTGTAAAGCTTATCTTGATGATATAGCGTATTTTTCTAATGATTGGGAATCACATCTTAAATATTTAGATGCGATTTTAGCTAAGCTGACTAAACTAAGATTTACCGCAAATGTTAAAAAATGTGTATTGGTCAGGTCAAAGATTAAATATGTAGGCCATGTAATACGATCCGGACGAAAGTTACTTGCCATAGAAAATATTGAGTCACCAAAAACTAAAACAGCTGTAAAAAGCGCTCTTGGTCTTTTTTTATTTTATCGAAATTACATAAAAGACAATGCTGAAATTGCTAAACCTTTGACCAATTTGACTAAAAAAAAGATTCCAGAAAATTTACCGTGGACACATACTGAAAAGATAGCTTTTCGACAACTTAAAGAAATGTTGTGTGAAGCTCCTAAACTTTATGCTCCAGATCCTAATAAGCCCTTTACTATTCAATACGATGACAATTCCTATGGTGTCGGTGCGTGTCTGTCACAAAGAGAAGACAAATGTCATTTACAGTCGGTAAAAGTTTCCGAACACTAGCAAAAATTCTTATATAAAAAAAAGTACACTTAATACAGTTTTGTCAAATAAATCCTTGTCCAATCCTGTTTTTAGACTGACTAAGAACAGGATTCGACAAGGATTTATTTAATAAAACTGTATTAAGCGTACTTTTTTCACATAGGAATATTTGCTAGTGTTCAGAGACTTTTGTTACCGACTGTACGTCCAATAAGTTTTATTAGTCAGAAGCTTACTAATGTATACCGTAATTGGTCTATAGAAAGTGAAGCCTATGCTGTGGTATGGTCTATCAAGAAATTTGAAAATTAAGTTTTTGGAACTCGTAAAGATATGATACAGTCGGTAACAAAAGTGTCCGAACACTATCAAAAATTCCTATGTAAAAAAAGTACACTTCATACGGTTTCGTTAAATAAATCCTTATCGAATCATGTTCTTACACTGACTAAGAACAGGATTCGACAAGGATTTATTTAACAGAACCGTATGAAGTGTACTTTTTTTACATAGGAATTTTTGATAGTGTTCGGACACTTTTGTTACCGACTGTACTTACATATCACATTGCCCTGGTGCAAAACTGAAAAACGCTGATGGGTTGTCGAGACTAGGCCAATAATAAGTTTTACTAATTACAGTATAATTTTGGTTCTGTTTAGTAATTTAGCCTTTTTTGCGTGTGTTTAGCATTATAAATAGTTGTTCCGCTATTGTATCAAGGCATCTGGATATCTGTTGTGAATGTTTATTTTATTTTGCATTAATTTCTTGTGTTAAAATATCTATACATGTTGCAGTATTGTATCAAGATATCTTTACATCTGTTGTGAATTGTTTATTTTCATGTATTTAAATATTTATGTGTCATTTGGTTGCTAATAATTATCAGATTTTCATACGCTTGGCGTATCTCAATCTTAACGGGAGGCGGGGGTGTCATGCAACCTACTATTCCCCTGTTCATTTTTATTCACTCAGCCAACTTTTCATGCCGCTGTGAGCGGGTGAATGTATTTTCGCGGTTTGTGAAGCTTTGGCCTTCAGCCCGTGAAGTAGGATGTAATTGGCGCATCTGAGTTAAGTAATTTATTTTGTTATTTTATGTTTTTGTTATAGCATGAACACATATGTTCTCACCTGTTTACAATATTTCAAGTTCACCTGTACATATTTATATTCATGTTATATGTTATATTAATTAAAGAGTAAACTTTCATAGTAGATAAATTTGTTTCAGCTATCTACACTTGTCCATTACATTGGCGTTAACACTAAACCACTTGTACACCATTTATTTTTATTTACTTATTTATTTATTTTCAATGGCACGGCACTTACTACTAAGTATTGGCGGGGGGAGGGGGGGGGAGGTCACCGAATTGATGAGCATATATTGATTGATGATCGAAAATTTTTTACTCAATAATTTTGAAGAATAATATTTGATAGACATAATTTACGATTAATATTCGAAGCGATTAGACAATTACAAATTATTAGTAGTTGCTGAATAGAAATATCCCTAAACTTGACAATACTATTTGGGCTATATAACGCTCGAATATAGGTATTGCAGAGAATGAATAGTTTCGTTATTGTAGAGGATGAAGGGCACCATAGTTGAAAAAGCAAAAATAAGTCTGAAAAGTAGCGTTAAAAGAGCTACATTTTAATGTTAAAATTAAGGATAAATTTATAAATATTGACAAAATCATACTATTAAGAAAAAAAAAATGAATTATTTTAAGTATAACATAAAAGGTGACTAGATCGAAGCTTTCTGTATACCAGAATTATATTACATGGTCGCTAAATATATAAACGAACTGATTTACAGTTAATTAATATTAACAGGCATCATAATGATAATTTTAAATAATTAAAATTATAATAATCTGTCATTTACGACATCTACTGCAACAAATGAAATGCAAAATAAACCATTCTACATCATACAACATTCGCTCTGTAGACACAAAGTTATACTGCAGCATAATTTGGGTCTTATTCAGGAATATGTATTTTCGTAACGATTTTAAATATAAGTACAAAAACTATCACTCTGAACAAAATCCGTTTATAAATAAGATTTAACGGTATGCAAAAGTCGCCAAATAAGATTTTACACAAAGTAAATATCGATTATTATATTTTTCCTTTTCTCTTTTCCACTAATTATGATTTTATATTCTTCTTTTGAAATCGTGATAACTTATTATTATTGTTGTTGTTGTTGTTGTTGTTGTTGTTTAGAAAACTTCTAAACATAAAATACCTCGTTATTTAAACATTCATTTGACATATTTGGATATATCCAATCAGTCTTAAAATTTTAATATCAAATTTAATTTAGAAACTAGAAATATTGAGATGTTTAATAATATACAATATTTTGTATTTTTTTTTTTTTTTTTTTTCAAAATTAATCTAAAAAACATATTTCTATAAACAATCAAAAATACAATAACTGTATTTTAGAAATGCAATTTTAAGTACCCTGAAGGACGCAATTTATAAATTTTTTGCAGCTTTAAAACAAGAAATATAAAAGATATCCCTAAAACATTCTCCCAAACCTAAAAGAAAGTACTAATAGACTACACGTGAAATACGTGAATACACGTGAAAATTTCTTTTTCTATATTGATCAGTTCTGAAATAGATTATTATTATTATTATTATTATTATTATTATTATTATTATTATGTCTTTATTTTTTGTCCTTGTATTCCCTTTATTTATGAAAAATTAACGGAAGAGTTATTTCTTTAAACTTTAGTATTATATGCGATTCTAAATCTTATTTTTCATAATAAAAATAGAATAACTGCGAAATATAAGTTTTAAATGTTTTATAAGTAACTTTTGAAATATTAAATTTTTCAAGCCCAGCTTGTTTTCATTTACTTATAAATTAAAGTTATTTCTTATATTATTTTCTATCTGCTAACTTCACTGTCTGTATGATTTTTTTTTCTAAAATACTTAGTGCAAGGGCTCCCACACTTATCCAAATAATGGAAATAATAATACTCAATAAATAATATTTATCTATACAATTCTACATTAAGGAGAATACGAATTTTCTCACATTATTCTATTTAGATAATATATTACATATCATGCTTTAATAAATTCATATATGCGCGTGTGTGTGTAAAAGCCTAAGCAAAGCGATGACTCATACACAATCCTATTACTTTGGTTGCATATATAGTCACGAGGGATATTAAACCCTTTAGTGATAGGAATATTCAAAAATATTTTTTAGATTTCATTAAAAAGTTTTCAGGAGGTAAATTAGGGTACATTTTCTCACCTTAAACAATGAAAACGAAATTGGAGTACTTCTAAGAAAATATTGGATAGTTTTTCGCACATTTGTCATGTTTATGGAATATTTTGTCCACTACTTTCGAATAAAAATATTCTATACTATTACTTATTCTACAAAGTAACAAGTCGAAGGTTATTAATTTTATAATTAATAAGCCAAAAACTATTAATTTTAAGGTGAAATGATATCTACCAGAAAAAAATATCAAATTTGGCAGTTATGCTTAAAGAGTAATAATCTTTACTACCTAATGCTGTTTTAGTATGTAGGTTGAAACAGATTGTCTAAGCAATGGACCTGTACTCTTCATGGGCATCTTTTTCAAAGAGTGTTTGCGTAGAGATAAAGGCCTATTATCTACACAAGAACCTAGTCCTGGGTGGGATGCCCTGCATGGGTGGTTTTCTAAGAAATTTTAATAATCACGCGGGTTTCGTACTAAACCACTGTAAACTTCAAACATATCGGCTGACGAGCGCGACATGAGGACAAACCTGACACCACTCGTCTATCAGTTTAGAGAGTGAAACCTCTTGTCAGCTTAGAGAGTAAAACCTCTTGTCAGCTTAGAGAGTGAAACCTCTTGGCCACTGATTGTGCTTTTTAGCGGGTCCTAACATATACAGAGGCTGTTCGCACATTTTTTAGACGATTTTATTTCGCCGTAAGAAAAAATCGTCTGCATGGAAAATTTTATTTTCACAACAGATATATTTTTGGAAGTTTCATTTATCGTCTGATATTTAGAATTTTTGTTTATATGCAAAATTGTGCTTTTTAAAAGGCAATGGATGGAAGGATACGTTTCCGCTCTTTTCCGAAAAGGCTCTGTAGAACACGCTGCAGAACTTTTTATGAAAAACATTTATCAGAAGAAAATGGGAAAATGTTGTAACAATAGACGAAGATTGGGTCTATTTAAGTGTTTGCAACAAAAAAAGATCGATTTGTCATCGTAAAAGGGGAGAAAAAAAAATTTCCTACATGGTTCAAAGAATCAAAAGAAAGTTTTTCTAAAGGATTTATGATTGTCGCTGGTTTTCATACAAAGGCAAGATAAAAATAAAAAACTTTGACAAAAATGTCAAAATCAACTCTAAATACTATGAAGAACATATTTTAATTCTAATTTTTAAATATGAAGATCCAGATCTTTATCCACAATGCCATGAATCCGTTGAACTGCAACAAGACAAAGCAAGCAGCCACACATCGCAATCCGCAATTGCTTTTCCAGAAAAAATGGAATAAGAAACCGGAATTAAAACCAAACCCTTCACTGATATTTCTGCTAAATCTCCTGATGTATCACCGATGGATTTTTGTGCTTTGGGACTCTTAAAATCTGCATTATCCAAACGCCGACCTACAACGCTTTGTGGATTTTGGAAAGTCGTTCAAGAGGAGTGGAACCAAATACACCTTCCGATATTACAAAAAGCATTATTATCATGGAAATTACGATGTAGAATGATAATTCAGAACAAGAGTTATCAAACTGAACATTTAAAACACGAAATAGGAGTGTAATTTTTTCAGTACACACCATCAAAATCGTCTAAAAAATCTGCGAACACCCTCTGTATTCATGCGAGTTACGAGGAAACCCGTGAGAAAACGCTACGCCAACGAGAGCGGTATTATTTAGAACCCTGCATCACACTTCTAACAGTTTTGAGGGCAGCCCCTCTTGACCATTGAGGGCTGTGGAAGACGTAGAAATATTAAAAGTAATAGAATGGAATAAATGCTTTTAAAACCTTAAAAAATATTACAAAAATTCTAAAGCATTTCTTTTTCTAGTTCTTAGATTGTAAAAATAGAATAAAAATTAATTGTGCACTAATCATTAGCTTAATGTTCGCTCGTTTACAATTAAATGTTTAAACTTTTTAAATATATATAAATAACTATTGCAGTTTTAATATTATTAAAGTTTGGTATGTTTTTTATTTATTTATTTATTTATTTATTTATTTCAGTGGATCTGAAGCCTTTAAGAAAAGCAAGTAGTCACATCGATGTACATTCTTTAAGGGTCCCTCTGAAAGATATAGTTTGTTACCTGTCCCTCCTAGAAGGTGGAAGACCCGAAGACAAGTTAGAATGTAAGTGGAACCTTTGATGTCATACTTCATTAAGTTAATAACAGATAATCGTTACAAGAATATCACATTTAACAATTTACATTAAAAGATACCACTAAAATTTATATAATGTTAGAAAAATAATAACGATGATTTGAATTTCTGTGCGAAAAATATTTAAACTGTAAAATTTTTACCCCTTAACAATCACGTTATTTACAAAAAAAACAATTTAAAAAAAAAATGTTTCAAGAAAGTTGTGTAAAATAAAGTTTAAGAACAACACATGTATTATTATTTTTTTTTTTTTTTAAGCTGGAAAAAAAAAATAATAATAATAATAATAATAATAATAATAATAATAATAATTTTGCAGAAAAACTAACTTTCAGGGTTTTTATGACTGAATGTTGGTTTTCCAGTAAGTAGAAAAAAAAAAAAAAAAAAGATATGTGTTTTCAACATCAAAAAAGAGTTTTGTGAGAAGAATTTAACGTATAATACAACATTATGCGTATACTACACTGTTCTCAGATTCGGTAACCGAACATTCATAAAGATCACATACTTCCGTATCACTCTCAGATGCTAAAGTTAGAATCCGAGTCACTTAGTGATTCTGACTCCATATAACGTAAGCAATATTAAAAAATGCATCTTATCACAGAGCAGAAAACCAAGTGCATTTAAAAACCTAACTGAGCTAAGATTACAAAATAACTATCACAAATATTTAAAATTTCATAGTGCTGGTGAAATCTAGTTTAATATAAACCGACTATCTCTAATTACATTTTAAATACTCTGCTACTACCATCTAAAGTGTAAAATAAGCAATGAAAAATTTCCCGGGTGTCAGAAATGGTTTGTTTTTAAATCTTTTTAATGCCAGCCCGGAAATATCACGGGTACGAGAAACAGAGAGCGAAACCTAACTCGTCATTTTTACGAGAGCCAGAAGGAAGAGGTTAATGTACCAAAATTTAATTTTATATGAAATCTAAATTTAAAAATAATACTTTTGTTAATTATATCATTTTTTTTTCTCTAGATGACTTTCTTATATAGTGTTGAGTTATGTATCTTTATAAATATAAATTAATTGATAATATGTATTTAAATATAGAAAAGATAGGAAAGCCAACAATCCAAAAGTATTGGAAAAGGGAAAAATTCGAATGTTTTATTATTAGTTGTATTAGTATTTATTAGTTTTACTTTTAATAAATAATTATCCCTCCCCCCCCCACACCACCACCACCACCACAAAAAAAAAAAAAAAAGTTGAACACATGTTAAATGCTATCGGAAAATTTTCGCCTGATTTATGATGATTGTAATATAGGGTATTTGTCTATATCGTCCTATTCTTCAACAATTTGAACAAAGTTCTAATTTCCCTTTTTCTTTCTTTTTTATATATAGAAACATGTAGATAAATTTGCCTTAAAAATAGACCTTTTTTTTTTTTTTTTTTTTTTTCAGTGAATGATTATGTAAAGTAAAAAAAAAAGAATTTTATGAAATTCATAACCCGATACTTATGTCATATATTTTAAACACCTGACACCATCTCTCATAAACGTCTGACGCTATCGATACATTCAGCAAGAAAGAAAATGAAAAATTAACTTCCCCCGTCTTTCGACATATTTTTTTTTTCTTTATAACTTATGTTTTGTACGATATTCTATATTTTGTAACATGGCATCGCTTCAACAAGATTATCGAAACTAGATAATCTGTATCATAAATTTAGAAATGATGGACTTCCGATAGTTGTACCCACATGTGAAAAATATATAATCAATCTTCCCTCTACTTCCCCCCCCCCTCCTGCCAGTCCCCATACGCTATTTCTGTTTCAAATTTACATATAAAAATATCACTCATAAAAATCGATGATAGATAAAATTTATTATACAAATATACATGGGAATTGAAATTTAGGGTCAGTCTACAAATTCAAGCTTAAAATAACTTTTAAATTTTTAACAAATAAATATAATTCTGATTTAATATTCTAGATTTAAATATATGTGTCCGACTAAAGTTTATCAATCTATCAAGATTGTGTCGAGGAAATACTTGCAGAAGTGTTAATTTTAGAGCGTAGGTTAAATATGCAGGGTTTTAAAAAATAGCTTGTATCCCAAAGTAGAACAATTTTTTTTTTTTTTTTTTTTTTTTTTTTTTAAGGGTTAACCAAGTTGTAGAAATTAAACATAACTAGACGTCGAAACTACAGTAAAACGTGAAATATGAATTATTTGTTTTATAAATTCAGTTAGTAATTAATTTTTACTACCTCAAAAGAATAAAACACATTTTAAGACCTATCAGTTTTTTACTTATGAAATTCTTTAAAATATTTATATATCAGAAATTGGACGTTATATAGTTGATAATTGTATAACATTATTTTTGAACTACAGTACACTGAATGGATGAAAGCCTATATGATGATAATTTTTCGATTAGAAATTATGAGATATTTTAAAAGAAATTCAGTTTATCAAGCAATTAAAAGTTTACCTTCGGATCTATAAAGTTTCTAAAAAGGAAAAAGAGGATTTATTGTTTTTATTTACTTATAAGGTCTTTAAAGAAACGAAACTGTAGCTCAAGATCCATATAGGTTCGTAATCAGAGGCTTTATTGATATTCTAAAAGTTTAATTCTCCCAAAACGCACTATATTTATCTTTGTATTCTTCGGAAGTGAATTGTTTAATAAAGTATTAAATATATTTTAAATTTTGCTGGTTTATACTTAACAAAATATTGAATTATTTTTCAGATAAAAATAATAGAGTATGTGACAATAAAAATCTGAAATTTTTAAATTAAAAGAGTAGCAGACGCAACTAAAGAAGCTCTAAAATTTTGAAAGATAAAATATGGAGAGTAATAATTAAAAATATAGAAGTTATGTGTTTCCAAAGATAGTTATTTTTTTTATCATACATCCATAATATCATTTTCCTTCTTAAGGTTGCTTTTTTTTTCAATAATTTACGCTTTTGTGAGATTTTTCTAAAAATTTGGAATTACTAATATGTTTATATACTAGTATTTTTTTTTTCCACAGTGCATATGCAGTATTGATTCCAGAGCTCAAATTTTCTGCAACTTCAATTATTTGTAATAATTTAGGTCTTTGTATAATTTTTCTAAAAATTTGGAATTGCTAATGTATTTACATTCTAGTAAGCTTTTTTGAAGAAAGTATATCCAAGATGTGTCCCAGAGCTTTTAATATCTGCATTGGCTTTTATATATGATTATTACGCCCTTCTGTCATGCAAAAGAACTTTGAATGATAACAAGATATCCAAACGCCTTGCATTTTCTAAATAACCATTATATTCGAATCCTGAATTGTAAATAATATATATTTCGGATTTATTAATAACAAAAAACATCAAAAGTTATACTCAAGCACAGCTTCATACGCTTCTCTGTTTGGCTAATCTTACTTCTGTGTATTTGAAGCAGTAGTAATAGTAATTAACCGTGAATTAACTGGAATGAAAAAATCGATTGGACTAACGTTCTTTTGTCGGCAGTAATTACCATTAACTTCGAGTCTCAGAGAAACCTGACAAGCACCTTGGGACTGGGTGCAATTATCTCGCAAAATTTCGTTGGTTGCTTCTATTCATGTAGTGACAAAGACTTCAAATACTTTGACATTTGTAATTCTCGGTTTTTTAGTTGAGATGGCCAATTGTTGCTACAAGGCATAAATTTTGATTGAAAGTTGCAACCTACACTTTGACGCTATTCATATTATCGCGTTCAACTGGATGTCAAATTTGATTTTGGACAAAACTGAAGATCGGTATTATTATAACAGTAGAACTGAAAACAATAACAATATTTTGCATTTTTATTGGTGATTCTTTTTTTTTTTTTTTTTTTTTAAATCTTTTTATTAATATTATAATATCAGTATATTAACATGCAAACATGAAATTTGTCGTACGTTTTTAGCTTATTTTTAATAAAAGTACTGACTTAAATCATTCGAAAAATATGGTTACTCTAACAGCAGATCTTTTCCCCAGGATATCCTCAGGTTATCTTGAGGATGAAAAGACAACCCATTAACATCCGCAATATGTACTTGGAATGAGTATGCTGTCAGTGTTATGTAGGTTGCTTAAAAAATAAGAAAAACTTTCATATGAAATCAGGCAAGCAAGTAAAATTACCTTTATTTTATTCACTTTTTTTATTTTATATACGTGTAACTGCGCCACTTTCTGGGCATTTTAAAATGGGAAGATGTTTGGTGCTGCCATCTGTTGTCTTAAAGTGAAGATGATAATTTGTTGCGAGTTCATTGCAAAGGCCAGGTTACCAATATTCCAAATCTTAGGATATGGTACATTTAGACAAATTCATAGCGATATGCATTATTATGTCCAAAAAAAAAAAAAAAAAAAAAAGTTGATGGCGATTTTTTTTTTTTTTTTTTTTTACTATTTTACTTTTTAAAGAAATATTTTTAAAAAATGCTGTTATAGCTGTATTAGATTTATTATTAATCGATTTTTTTTAACGAAACATATATTTTAATACGTTTCCTTTATACAATAAAGTAAACACAACGATATCAAACGAATTTTGCTTAGGGTCTTTGATTCTGTTTTTTTATACCGATTGGGAAAAGTAATATCATCAAAATATTCATTCAACTATACCTTCCATCGAATATGACATTCATTAAATAAAATGAAGATAAGTATTATATTTTACTTTTTACATCCTTAAATGTTCGAAGAATTTTAAACAATTCATTTCTAACATTATATATTTCTTTCGTGTTTTCCGCATATATATATATATATATATATATATATATATATATATATATATATATATATATATATATTTATTTTATTTTTTTTTTTCTAACTAAGATAAATGTTTTTAATAATGATACTCATGTTATTCTAGATGTAATTGTCTTTTTTAGTAAATGAGTTGTACTTTACCAAACATTCATATAAGGAAAAAGCTATTAATCAAATAGTTTTTAACAATGAAAAATAATAGCTGAATATCGTGGTTTTAATTATCAGAAAATGCTAACAAGTGTGCAATGAATACATTCTCCATTCATTTGCTTTTATTTATGCCTTTTTTCGTCATAACTCATTATTTTATGGTATTTTGCTGCTCTTTCATGTTGCAAATTGGTCGTTTACTTGTATAATGAGATCGTTATTTTCTTTTAAGTATGTAGATTACAACGAAAATACATTTTAAAAGGAAATTGTTTGATTTTAATTTGCTATTTGAATTTTTATTATAGGTTTTTTAGTCTGTGAGTATTTTTTATTATTTTATGTTTACTTTTTAAGCCATGTTAAATGAAGATACTCCGCCTCCATCTTTGTTTACTAAATATAATTGAGTCTTTATTCTGAGTGCTTCTCTTAAACTATTTGAATAAATAAATTTATTAGCATAAGAAAATTTTACATAGAAAATATTTCAATTCAATTTTTTAATTCAAGTTTTAAAAAGAGAGCTATATATATGTATATATATAAAATCATAACAAAATTTTAAAAAGAATGTTAGCATTTAAAAAATAATTTATATTTCTGTTTTAAATATTAGAACTATATTATAAAGAAATAAAAGAAATGAAAGATTTCATTAAAAACTCTTCCATCCTCTCCCCGTAACAATAAATATATTTTCAACAATTTTATATATTATTGCATTTTAGTCTTCTTTATTTATTTTTTTTTTTCAAGCTATAAGTAAGATTATAATAATAAAACTTTAATTTTATGTTTTATAATAATAATAAAAAAAATAGCATACATTTTCGCTTGCAAAGGTATAAAAAGTTGAAAGTTTTTGAAAGTAATTTTGTGGTTAAAAATTTATTTTGTCGTAGTACTAGATGGATTTGTTATTTTGTTCGTATACTCATATACAGCATCTTATGCAGCTCATGACAAAACGTTTTCCATCAGTGTATATGACTTACACAATACAATATTTAATTATGTATGCGCTATAAATTATATATATATATATATATATATATGTTTATTATTTAACAATACGTTAAGCTTCAACAAATTAAATTATTGTGAATTCTAAATATTATTATACATATAAGAAATGAACTAAATAGTCAAAGCACAATTTTTAAAAATCTTAAGTATATATACATCCAAAAAATTTAAAAATAAATAAAAAATTAAAAAATTAAAAAAATTATATTGGCAGACAGTCTTTAAAAAATATCTAGCCAACAAATTCAATACTTTGTGGCCTTTATTTTTACTCAAAGTACTCCTTTCATATCACTTGGTATGTAGTCTACAGGTTTTATTCATCTGGAGATATTTTATACAAGCTTTCTCTCATAATTTCTGCAATTTCATAACATTTGGGAATATTTTGTTGTTAATGTTTTGCTTCAAAATATTCCAAATGTTTTCTACTAGATTTAAGTCCAGGCTATTTGAGGGACTTATTAATCTCTTGACTGTAGAGTTTCCATCGTTGTCAGGAATATCCTTAATTATACTGTAGCGGTGAAAATGGGTTTGACGTCCTGAAAAATCAAATCACACTGAACCATTCGTCGAAGTTAGATAACAAAAAGCATTCTAAAATTTTCTGATACATATCATTGTTAACAATTTGACATATTATAGCTATTTTTCAATTTACAGTAAAGTAATCATATGCTTCAACATACACGTTCCACACGCTTAAAAATAGTTGATAATCCCGGTTTAACTCTTTCAAGACGCATGCAAAGTTAAAGTAGTATTTTGGAGCTTATTTGGCTGATGTTAACACCTGTGATTCGAACATACACAAAAACAGTCTACCGTCAAGAAAATTAACAGTTGATTTAAAAAATATATTCAAATAATTAGCTATTTGAAGCAAATATAGCGGAGGATGGAAATTAATATATGTCTCCTAGAGTATGTTAACCTCTAGGAGTGAATCTTTAGGGTATGTTAACCTCTTCGTAAGTTCTAACGCTTTCTAAATCTGCCTTTGAAGTATGTTGAATTAGAGTTTGTTGAAGTTAAAGAGATATAAAAAGCTTTCTTTCTATATAATCTTTTCTTTTTTCAATCTGCCTTTATTATAGATTAAAAATCGCTGTAATTTTAACAAGAACAAAAAGTTAACAAATCATCTATAGAACTTATTTCACAAAACAAATAAATATTGTCAATGTTCAAGTGAACGAAAAATGTCTGACAGATAATGATTGGGCTAACTCTAAATCCGAGAGTTACAGGTGTCGTCGTATTTGCGACTGGGGCAGATCCAACCGGGGTTAAAATCCTAGCACTTCCATCCGCCGTGGTTTTAGGGTAGCATTTGCGACCGCTTCTATCCGAAAGCTGGTGCAACACAAAAAGTGTGTGTGTAAAAGGTAGGCTTCTTTGATTAATTTCGTTAAAAAGAGTTAACAAAACTGCATTTATTTACCAATTATAAAACCCAAACGCGTACAAAAGTCGATAAATTTGAATAATAAGAGACTTTTTTATTATTATTATTGTTACAATATAACTTATTTTACATTATAACTTTCTACTTTCTTCTATATTCAATAGAAGAGAGTATTGGCTTCGTAAAAATTTTACACTTCCGGTTTTCGACGGATTTACACGTTTTGAGAGGTCTAGAACACGATTTTATCATTTTTAGAAAATGTCTGTCTGTGTGTGTGTGTGTCAAAAATTTTGTGGCAACTATATCTCCGGAACTACAGCTCAGAATTGCATATAAATTTATATGTAGATGCAACTTGACCTAAATTAGTGCTTACAAACTTTTGGTGTCAACCGCTCAACAGGTAGCGCTGCTATACAGCGATTTCCGAAATTTAAGGAGAGGCTATATCTCAGGTTCTATTGAGTATAATCCAACAACACTTGATATACAAGACGGTCATTATGAGACATTATGATGATTCAATTTGAATAATTATCGGCCGACATGTGGCACTGCTATTCAATACTTTCTCTGTGTGTACTATATATAGAAGAAAGTAATAAAAAGTACAATAGCCGTTGTTAAGATACGCAAACGAATGAAATAAAAGATTAAATTTTAGAAAATGAAACAGTAAATTCAATGGATAAAATCGAATATATATATATATATATATATATATATATATATATATATATATATAAATTTAAAAATTTAAATTCGAAATTTGAAAAAAATCTCGATGAGGTACAAATCTGCAGCGTACCAGTTGCCCAATGTCCAAGTTTTCTAACTCTGCGATCAGTAGTCTGAGCACCAAAGCGCAGAGATACACACACAAAGATACAAAGATACTTATATAGAAGATTTATATAGAAGATTAATCATCTTTTACACTAACTCAAAAATGTATAATTTTGTAAAACTTATAATTTTATTAAAATTATCTGATAAATAAATCTGAATATGTTCTGAATTCGATAACTTTAATAGTTTATAATATTAATTGTAAAAATGGTTATGCACCTTCACTGCATTTATATAATTATAAATGGAATTTTGGTCATATTATCATACTATATTAAAACCCGAATAAACTACTGCGTCAGAAACGCCAAAGAAAAATATTTGAGATGCATACAGCTGTTTCGGTAGCCTTAAGCGTACCGTCTTCAGTGCAAAATGTTCTTTCTTTTTGCACTGAAGACGGTACGCTTAAGGCTACCGAAACAGCTGTATACATCTCAAATATTTTTCTTTGGCGTTTCTGACCTAGTAGTTTATTCGGGTTTTAATATTCCATCGCCAAGTCTCCTGTTATTATATATTATTATACTATAACATATTTTAAAGGATTTTTGCTTAGTAAAATATTTAGTCTTTTCGGAGAGAAAAAAATCAGCAACAAATATAGAGTTTTGAAATAATGTTCATTAAATTTAATGTGCATTGCTAAGGGAATCACGTTGATCTTTTGCCTCTTGTAAATATGATAGATCCATTCACGCAGCGTTTGTCATGCCTTTCCTGTCGGAAAATCTACCTTGCGGTGAACAGATGTACATCGATTTAAGAATTCGGTCATAAATGCTACGATTTTAACCACTGTCGGAAGTGCGACGTAATCACATCAAACGGCCAAGGTTAATTTCTTGCATGATCACATAATTTATTTGTCATATTGTCCTGCTATATATTATATAAACGTTGAATTTTAAAAAATGAAACAAATGAGGAAATCTTATCAAAAGATTATTTGTATATAATTCTTAAACAAACACAAACCTAAAAATTTAACTAAATTTCCTATTTCATTTATTTTATAATATTATATATAAAAATCAATTTTATATATTATTTATATGTTTATAAATGAGGATATATTAAAATTTTTATTGATTTATGAAATTCATGTGTCGTATTAATATTTTCCTCGCTCCCAGCATAAAGCTCAAATCCATAAGTTCCCTTACTTCTTTTATTCTTGTTTTTTCCTGTCTCATTTCTTACATTAAGTTGAATAAATTGAGTTGAATAACAACTAATGAAAGAATATTGTTCGACATTGTATTATTTTTTCGGAAAGTGGACTTTGAGTGTACACTTATTGTACTTCTTTAGGTATGTTATTAATATTTTTCCTATTAGCAAGATCTTTTGTTCTCTTTTTTTTACTTAAGCTAATAACAAAGAGTTAATTAGCTAGAACAAGAAATAATCGTTGTCCTATTTTATTAAAAGAATTATCTTTATATAATGAACTTTTAGTGCGTACACACACACACACAAAAAGTATTTTAATAACTTTCTAAGAAACACTTCAAGAATTTTGTAGGTTTTTGTACTTAAATGTATTTTTAATTATATTGGTTTTTATAGTTAAGTGTTTAATAATTGATGAAAAGATTCAATTTTAAATTGTTTTTGCTCAAATTATGTTTCAGATCTTATAGAACTCTTATTCTTCTTTTTGTAGTTACTTTCCGATTATATGATACTGATGGCAATGGCTATTTAGATAATAACGTAAGTAATTATTTAGCTTTAACAACTTTATTTGTGTTTGTTTTTCCTTTGCTTGGGTGACCAGAAGTCCTTGAATCCTGAGGTCAGTCCACGAAATCTACCCTTTGTCCCCCAAAAATTACAACATGTTAAAAAACGCCGCTTTTAAAGTCATTAATGTTTTACCATAATAATTTACTATATGTATAATAAATAAGTCAAAATATGTTCTTTAGGTACTTTATACGTATACATTATTAAAATTATGCAATTTAATGTTATTTATTTATTTTATTCTGGATTTCAGAGACACCACGAGACTTTCTCCACAAATTCAAATTTTTAAATATCTCATCGCCCTACCTTTGCAAAAACTTTTAATCTATAATGCAGAATACAACCCAAACTACATTTTTTCTTTTTTTACTCCAGTTTATTAATCAGCTGGAATTTTTTTTCTTTTCCTAAAATGGATTTATCGAAAGAGTTTCGCATTATATTTTCTGTTTAAGTTATAGTTAACTTACCTGGTTAATTTTTTACGAGAGGTGTTATATATAGACAAATGGCCAAAATTATTGAAAGATTGAAAATTCTAAAATTTTAACCATCTTGAAAATTTGTGAGAATAATTGTCAGGAAATTATTTTAAAATCATCCCAAAATTATAAGTTGGCCTACTGAACTTTTTGAGAGTTGTATCAATTATAGAGGGTCTAAAGCTCTCAAAAAGTTTAGTAGGTCAACTTATAATTCTACTATTTCCATTGATGATAAAATTAAACCTGATAATCTTGTTGTCTTGCCTTTTTATCCCCCATTATGTTTTAAATTAGCCAAAGTTTTGAAGCGTTTCAATTTTCACGTTATTTTTAAACCTGTCAATAAATTCCAATTCCCTTCAACCAAATCCCCTGTTCCTTGAGCTTCATAAATGGGTATCTATAATGTCCCTTGTAATAATTGTGATTTATCTTATATTGGTCAAACAAAAAGAAATCTTGAATGTCGTTTACGTGAACATTCCCGGTATGTTGTTAATCAAGAAATTTCTAAATCTTCTATTGCGAAGCACAGTTGGGAATTTGATCATAGTTTTAATTTCAAGAGTGCCAAAATTATCTTTCATGCCAAACGCGTTTCCGAACTGGATTTTTTGGAAAATTTAGCTATTTACCTTAATCGTGATAGAATTGTCAATGAAAAATCTGATACCACTTTGCTGTCTACAGCCTAGGAAAATTTGTTTAATTCAACTAAATAATTTTGTTCATTATGTTTATAACATAATATTAGTTATAATAAAATAATTCTAATTAAATAATAATAATAATAATTAATGGTTAAATTTTTATTAAATTTACTTATTGGTTTAATATTATTGATATAAAAAAAAATTAATTGATTACTCCTTCCCTCCCTCCCTTTTTATGGTGTGTGTGTACGTGTGTTCCTCTCTGATTGGTCCTGCCCTGCATGATGCTTCCTATTGGTTGTTTGTGTTTTTCCTCCTCCTCTGGATTTTGCCCTGCTTTCAGTCTTGCTTTTGCCTCCAAGGCAGTTGCACGTGTTTGCACCTGATGAAGAAAGGATACATCCTTTCGAAACCGGTTGTGCTGATTTAAAATTTATGGTGTGTGAAGTTTTAATTTCTTTCTATTGACTGTACGCCAGTTTTTGAATTTATTTTTGGTGATAATGACGTTAATTTTGTGAGATGCATAATTTAACTTTTTATGATTTTTTAACGTTCACGTTTAATTAAATGTATTTATTTTATGTCGAAAGAAAATGAACTCGTAAAATTTTTTTGGCAACATTTAAATTATAGCTAATATTTTAATGGCTCTTTTAACGCTGTTAGGATGTTATTATTTTCATATTTTAATTAATTATATGAAAACTAATAAAAAAATTCGAAAATTTGATTTCGAAGTTTTGTGATGTCACAGTGTTCTGAGTAATGCTAAAAGTTTCAAATTTCTAGCTAGTCGGGAAGTTAGTTAAAAATCGATTGCAAGATTTGTACAAGATATATATATAGGGAGAGTGTGAACTAATAGTTGGAATTGAATAAGAAAGAGCCCCATAATCCCATGCTACAGCCAGATCGCTTTTCAAGCATTACTTTTTACAGCGATATGCCAAACACTTTCATTTCTCTTTAATTTTTTACTGGTCCCCCCTTTCAATTTTGGGTCAAAACTTTAACTGAACTATATGAGGTATAACATATTCTTTACACTCCTAAAGTTTGAAGATGATATGTCTAGCGCTTTTTGAGATAATTTAAAAAACGTCTGATATCGAAAGTGTCCGGTCATTTATGGAAAGGTAGTGTAGGATTGAGATAAATCGTATGACAGAAATTTTTAAAAATGAATATCGTAACCGTTGCCAAGAAATGTAACACAGTTACAGAATGCCTTTGTATAAATGAATATACTAAAAAAGTGTCCTGTCATCTTAAATTAAAATCTCTTTTGTACGGAATTATAAATCTTTTGCTTAGAAACAAAAATTATGTTCGGCTTCTTTCTTTCTTTCTTTCTTTTTTTTTTTTTTTTTTTTTTTTTTTATCGCAATTTTTTTGTATTTAAAATTCCTACAAAAGGAAGTTATCAAATTCCGTGAGCAACTTTTTAAAATACAATACAACGACTCTTGATTTAGCTAATTTTCTGGATTTATTTTTGTCTACTTACTTTTCATGTGTCTGGTAACATAAGTGAGTATAGCTTCTTTTCAAAATGTTGGCATATTGTTTCAATATAGATAGTATTATTTACTAATGAAATGCCCAGAAGAAGTTTGATCGTGAATTGAGAGGCATATAGATAGAAAAGGTTATAGAGTTAAGCATTTCCATGTGAATAAAGATGCTGACAGCAGACTTTTTTTTTTTTTTTTTTTTTTTTTTTAAGTCTAGAATAATTACTAAAAACACTGCTTACAAAGAAATCTTGTATTTCTATATTTATTATTCAAATGCTTACTTAAAAAATTGGTCAAATTTAGATCGCTGGACGATGCTATTATTGCTTATATCATTAAAAATTGCTCTTAAGTAACTAAAAAATTTTCCAAGTGCATTTTTTGTTTATTTCTTATTGCGGTAATGGTAAATAATGAGTAAATGTTTAATAACGTCATGGTATTAAAAACGATGTTTTACTAGATAAATGAGATTCTATATATATATCTATATGAAATATTTAAATAAAAATAACAATACGTATATTAATATCGTCGAAATTTTTGCTTGCTGTTGTTTTTTTATTGTCTGCACAAAATCTTTTGCAAACCATTACTTTTCAATTTCAACTAATTATTTATTTTTCAAATATGCTATATCGAAAAGAAAATACTAATAAAAACGGTGAATGAAATATTCTGGAATACGTATAAAATATTTGTATTACGAGCGCTTTTTATACGAAAGAAATGAAATAATATTATGCAAAATATCGGATGTCTAGATATCTCAGAAGCGGATGGTGTTATTTTCTTGTTACAGAATAATCCACGGTGAAATAAAGATTCTTACGTCAGAAAAACCTGGATCACGACTCAGACTGTTTTTGCACATTTATCTCGGGAAATAGCATTAAAGTTCCATGAATCTTCACTAAATCTCTCTTTGTTGATGCATAAAGACAATTTATTCTCATGAGTAAATGAAACTAAAAGTCATGGAGAATATTAGAGTTTCTTATATAAAACCAGATATTTGCATATATAGTCTTAATGTATTCTGAAAATATTATAAACTTTTTTTTTTAGATTAACTTTCGTCACAAAACAAATTTTAATAACGAATAAATGTTTTCGTTGTCATCTCTTAGAAAAGCGTGATTGGGAAATTAAGAAAAAAAAAGAAATGTAAAGAATTAAAAAATTGAAATTAATGAAGATTATTATATATTAAAATTCATTTTGATAACCCAATAAATTCTACTGGAGGCTATTTTTAATCAATATTTGTTTTTGTTTTTTTATAAGCGTAGAATGCAAATTATAAACGCTTATATAAACAGCATTAGTTAATCTAACGACTTATTTTACTTTTTTTAATTTAAGTGCATAGTCTTTTTTTTTTTTTTTTTTTTTTATCAAAATTACATAATAGCTTTAAAACATACTTTATAACGATGTTGTTTAGTTAATTACTACAGTAAAAAAATTATAAATTTTATAAATGTTTTGAATGATTATTTTTTATGTTCTTTAATGTTCCGTATTTATTAATAACTGCCTTCAAAACAAATATTTTTTAATTAATACTCGTTAATTAAATTAATAACACATAAAGTGCTTTCTACGAATATGCAAAATCATTTTCTTTTTAAGTAAAGTATTATTTTAGATGAAGGCCTACTGGATGGGTTCATTTTTAATTTTGCATGACCCGCAGGCAGTGAGATAACTCTGTAATAGTTTACAGAGCACAGTGGTTGCTCAAAAAAAAATTTAGAGTAATAAAAATACACTATAAAATGTAATTTTTGATGCTTCAGTGAAACAAAATTTCTAAACACGCGCACACACATATGTATATATATATATGGATCATTCCGAAAAAAAAATGTAAATTTCACATTTTAAAACTTAAAAAATAAAAATAATATTTGCAAAAGAACTTTATATTCCAATGATAGCCATGAATCCGTACTTTATAATGGCATAAAATTTAATTTGATAAATCAAGGAATTTTAAGGATTTTTTTCGTTTTCTGTGAAAAAATGGAGAATTTTGTCCACTCTGTTACATAAACGTTTTTTGATTTATCTGTGTTAATTAATCATTTAGATTGAGCTTTACTCCTGTAAATATATGCAAATACATTAAAATGTGTCATACATATTGTAAAATTTATAATAAATGTAATTATTTATATTTTTTCCTATATTATAGTCCACTATATTACGAATTATGATACAACAGAAGAAAAAAGTTTATGTTTCTATTATATATTCAGTTTACATAACTTTTGTTTTTATGTCTTATAAAAGGACTATAATTCATATTTAAAATAAAATACACTTATTTTGCATTACTGTTTGTTTTATTTAATAAGGATAAAATAAGCTTCTGTAACAGAGTGGACATTTTCTGTAACAGAGTGGACACATTCTGTAACAGAGTAGAAATATTTTATAACACTGGTCATTTTTTCCCTTGAAAATAGGAGGGGGGGGGGGAGGGAGACAAAAAAAATTGCAAACATTATTTAACGATTTAATGGTGTTTTACACAATTCTTGATATATGTTCTTATGCTTTCTCACAAACATCCACACTACGTGGGAATTCATAATATAGTCGCACACCCTGCAATTTAAGTGTGGGCTCAGGTAGCATTTCAATGATGATCTGATCAAATTCTATGTATGAAATATCTTAATCATCAGCTTTGAATAAATTTGCACTATTACTAGCAATTTTTCAAATTAATAACTCTTACTTCTCCATCATTCATATCTTCCTGTGTTACTACAGCATGAATGTTAATTTATAATGAGTACCATCTGTGTTGAACTTTGCAAGCACATGGACTCCAGCTTTTATATCTTTTTGAAATATTTATTTTTATTTTTCTCAGTTCTTCATCCATGGACAATAGTTCATCAGTTTCTGATGAAGCCGATAAGTAAGCATTAGCTATTTTCAGCTTTCAGTTGTTGTTGGATTTAAGGCTGATTGATTTCGCTGAGGTGCTTGCTCTTACGTGATGGTTTTTCTAAGGAGTCTTAGCACACATTTACGTGAGTGTCAGAGAAAACCACAGAAATATCTACATAGTTAGGTTGATGAGCGTGGCCTAGGATCGAACCTGGCACTTCCTATCTACCAAAAATAAATTCAAAAACTGGCGTACAGACAATAGCAAGAAATTAAAACTTCTTCACACACCATAAATTTTAAATCAGCACAACCGGTTTCGAAAGGACATAGCCTTTCTTCATCAGGTGCAAACACGTGCAACTGCCTTGGAGGCAAAAGCAAGACTGAATGTAGGACAAAATCCAGAGGGGGAGGAGCAACACAAACAACCAATAAGAAGCAACATGCAGGGCAGGACCAATCAGAGAGGAACACAAGTACTCACACGCCACAAAAAGAGGAGGGAGGAAAGGAGTAAACAATTTTTTTTATTATTATTATTATTATTATTATTATTATTTATAATATTAAACTAATAAGTAAATTTAATAAAGTTTATCCATTAATTATTATTATTATATTTTTTTTTCTTTATTTAATTAGAATTATTTTATTTAATTGAATTAAACAAATTTTTCCAGGCTGTAGACAGCAAAGTGGAATCAGATTTTTCATTGACAATTTTATCACGATTAAGGTAAATAGCTAAATTTTCCAAAAAATCCAGTTCGGAAACGCGTTTGGCATGAAAATATTATAAAAAAAAAATAATAATAATAATTAAAAAAAAAAAAAAATGTTTACTCCTTTCCTCCCTCCTCTTTTTGTGGCGTGTGAGTACTTGTGTTCCTCTCTGATTGGTCCTGCCCTGCATGTTGCTTCTTATTGGTTGTTTGTGTTGCTCCTCCCCCTCTGGATTTTGTCCTACATTCAGTCTTGCTTTTGCCTCCAAGGCAGTTGCACGTGTTTGCACCTGATGAAGAAAGGCTATGTCCTTTCGAAACCGGTTGTGCTGATTTAAAATTTATGGTGTGTGAAGAAGTTTTAATTTCTTGCTACTTCCTATCTACTTTATTATTTCAATCTGTTTAACTTTAATTAAGTATAATTTCACCTTAGTTGTATCTTTAAAGGAATTAAAAATTTAGTAGCATCCTTTATATTATTACTGTATAATATTACAATCAGCCTTCCTCTTCAGCATACCTCTACATCATCAGCTGCCTTTGTGGTGACCTGCTTCGAAAAAATTCCAAGTGCGCCACATAAAACCAACTGCATACTTATTAAATAAGTAATTTTTTTTCTTTTGCCAATATTGATTAAAAGGTGTATCGGAGAAAATTGAACAACATTTATTTTCGTATCTGAATCCTCTTTAAAACTGGGTCCAAATAGATGCTAGACCATGATCTAAGCACAGATTCCGTACATACATGACTTTGATGTGTCAACTTACACTGTTCTCTAATAATTTTTCAGGGTCTTCCAAAGTGATGTATTTCTTACATAATACAACTGATTTATATTTTACATAGCTTTGTTGAAAATATAAGCCTGCTGGAAATATTCTTAAAAATTAGAATCTCTCGATAATGGATTTGGCGCTCTGCATTACTTTCTTTTGGCGATATCAAAGGAAAAAAAAAAGAATTTCCAGTAACACATTTAATGTATTTATCAATTTGAAAAATAAATATATTAATTAAGGTATTTATAGTTCATAATATTATCTGTTTCTGTCAATATGTCCATTCTGTTACATTAATGGTCCACTCTGTTACATTCTTTATGTAACAGAGCGGACATGTAACAGAGTGGACAAATAACCCTAAAAGTAAGGTTAGAGACTGTAAATTTCAAGCTATAGTAAAAATAAACTTTTCTGAAAAAATCCTCATGAATTACATATTGATTTTCAATAATTTATTCATTTAAATTTTTTTATGAAATAAAAATTTAAATGTAACAGAGTGGACATTTATTTAATGTATTCAAGATATTATAGGCATAAAAAGCAACTTATGTTGTTCTTGGAAATTTTATCCCAAATGACTGATTACAGGGAAATAGTAAACACTTTAGGCAATCCAGTACTGTTGCCAGCTTTGATATAATATTAAAATATTTTTTCTTATTTACTGTAACAGAGTGGACATAACAAAGTTGAATAAAATTTGGGACACAGACAAAAAAAATTGTTTTTTCATACAAATAAAAAGGTGATGATTTTTCTTTTTTGTCAGTCCTTTTTAGAATTTGTATTTCTGTTCTATATCATTAAACTGATTATTATAACTCATTACAAACTTGTATTAAATATG
The DNA here is from genome assembly GCA_963930645.1 of Salticus scenicus. NCBI lineage: Eukaryota > Metazoa > Arthropoda > Arachnida > Araneae > Salticidae > Salticus > Salticus scenicus. The sequence goes on along the minus strand of OZ005652.1, from coordinate 283,039,594 downwards.
TTTGAATTTTATAAATTTCCGCTTGGGACAACAGGTTTTTCACTCTTCATTTATTAAAATATTTTATTGTGGCTATTATATTTCATCTAGAATTTAAAGAAAAATATCCATTGAAAGAAATATAAACAGGGAATAAAAAACAAACATAGTTGCGTTTTAATTCTTTATCATTATTTAAATAAAAAATCATACTTTCTCGGACATAGTTTTTACCATTTTTTTCGGAATGGTCCACATATATATATATGCATGTGTGCAGGGTAATTATAAGAAAAACTATCCTGATATATAAGACCATTGCTATCATACCGTTCACAAAAACTGAATAAATGCTTGGTGCTTATTTTGGGGTATGCGCTCATAAATCATATGAAAATAAGCAGATAAACGCTACCAGTTGCCGTGACAGTGACAAAATTTCAAAATTTTCAAATGGCAGTATTTATTTATTTATTTATTTATTTATTGTTTTTATGTGATCTTCAGAGCAAAAAACCATAAATAGCGCTGAAACGGTACCTGTAATTCGAAAATCGCCAGCGCTAGAAAAACTAAGAATAAGAAAAGAACAATTGTGGTGTGCTTACCCACGACTTTCAGTTTTAACGACATCAGATTTGACACTGAGCCTTCGGTGCTGACTCTTAAAGCCTTCTGATTCTGCTTCGAATCGAGAAGGGGAGACCAAGGTATGGTTCATTCCGTGGTTAGTCACAAGACACCGTCATGACTGACGTCATCATACTAGGGGAAAAATAAGTCACTTTGAAATGCGTGTCGTGTATCTTGCTTTATCTCTCTGTGAACAGCATGCCTCTTTCAGTGAAACAACGTGGGAAATTATAAAGATTTATTACCTGAATGGTTAAAATGCCACAGAGAGTGTGCGTATCATCACCACCGGCAACACCGAGGCCTTAGTAGTTTATAAGTTATACCGAATTTGATACGTAAATTTGAAGAAAGTGGTTGCACAAGGGATCGATCTCGGCTAGGACGACCTTTCGTTCTTTACAAGATTGTTGCAGAAGTCCATCACTCCCTCAGCAAGTGCACGCGGTGTTTCACACGTTCTGATGCTTCCAAATTCTACGCTCCGCAAGATTCTGCGCTCTATTCTCCAAATTTCTCCGTATTGACTCCAACGTGTCCAGAAGTTGTAAGCGGGTGATAAGGAACTACGGCTAGATTTTCTGAACGAATTTCTCATTCGGTGTGATTATAATTAACACCTGGCTTTTAAGCATTCTGCGGACAGACGAGGCTCTTTTTCCGTTGACTGGTAATGTGAATTCTAACTGTATGCACTGGGCAAACAGACACCCTCATGATATGGTTGACATTTCGTTACAAGACAAAAAAGTGACTGTTTGCTGCGGTATAAAAAACAATTTAATCTTCGGCGATTGCTTACTTTGTTGAAGTGGTCATTACCTCAGGTCTACAAATGTGTACGATAACGAGAGCTCTTGTTCTAGAAATGTTAACTTCCCTTCCGCCATTTTACATTTCAGGGGCCTCCAAGGACCCCCGATCTCACTCCTTGGATTTCTGTATATACTTACATCTGTTCAAAAGTGTAATTAATACGCAAACTCATTTGAAAGATGCCATCAGACGTTTTCACAGATTCTTCTCGCCATTATATGTGCTTCTGTACTATCCATCTTCGGCCGCATGCAAAGTATCATCGTGGTTGAAGGCTGATTGGTTGGTTGGGTTTTTACGTCGCATTAGTGCTGCACAATGGGTAATTGGCGATGGTTTGGGACTCACCCCTAGAGGTGATCCTGAGACATGCCATCACAGTTTTGATCCTTCACTGAAGGGATGGCTCTCCCGTACGACAGATTTTACGTGCACCAGCCACCATTAGTGTGCACGACGGTCTTTGGCCAGCTCGAGTACCGAACCCGCAATCTTCCAATTACGAGCTCGACGCTCGTGATTGAAGGAGGCTTTATGGAAAATTTGTGAAATACAATAAAATGTTTTGCTTTATGGTGCTTCTCTGGCCTTATTGGTTGTTTTTCTCTTTTCTTCTTAGCGCGGTGATTTTCGTGTTAAAGGTACCAACATTCATTGTGGTTTTTAGCTATGAAGATAACATTCTAAGAAAAAAGTAGGTGTTGCCATTTGAAATTTTTTCACTGTAACTGTACCTGTTAGTGTTTAACTTTTGTTTTTCTTGAGCGCATACCTCAAAACACCTTGCACTAAACATTTATTCAGTTTCTGTGAACAGTAATATAGCTATGGTCTCATATAGCGGGATAGTTTATTTATACTTACCTTATATATATATATATACATATATATCTTTATATATATATTTCTTTTGTGCGTGTGTATGTCACTGAACTCCTCCTAAACGGCTGGACCGAGCTTAATGAAATGTTTTCTGTGTCTTCAGGTGGATTCGAGAATGGTTTAGATTTACAATTCAGTTCAATCGGATAATTGGATCAAAAGATATTAAATAAAAACTCCATTTTAACTTTAAAATGATTAAAAAGAAAAATATATTTGATGCCAAAATAAACAAAATTCACGTTTATTTTTTTTTTTTCCGGAAATAAAATATTTTTAATTTCGCGTGATAAACAATAAAAATTAGAAAAAAAAAATTAATATACTATGAAAATATTCGCGTGTAAATAAATATTTTCATAGAGATACTTGGTATTAGCTTAAAATTTTTATTTAATTTAGTAGTACTTTTCTTTTCTACAGTAAAACAAAAGTTTTCGTTTTAATTGATACTTTATATGTAACTTATACAGGTTCTTTATGTTTTCACCTTAATTGTAAACAGTAATAATTTCGAATTTATTAGAATTTTTTATTTTTATTTTGTATATATCATAAAACAGTTTTTCTTTTTTTTCTTTTTTTTTGTATGGAACAGCTTTAGTTTGGAAAAATTTGAAATTTGGCACCGAAGTAGTACGGATGCTTCTCACCAAGATCGTCAGTTACGCAATTGAGATAGCCATGTTAATTCATCGCAAAAATGGCCAAAAATATTTAAAGTCGACAAGGGGGGGGGGGGGGAGGTCGATACTAAAGCTGTGCCTTTGTATTTATCTTTATATATATATTTCTTTTGTGCGTGTGTATGTCACTGAACTCCTCCTAAACAGCTGGACCGAGTTTAATGAAATTTTTCGTGTGTCTTCAGGTGGATTCGAGAATGGTTTAGATTTACAAATCAGTCCAATTTAAATTGTTTATTTAATTAATTTATCACTTATAAATTGTTAATTATTTTGGAATGTTTCACATTGGATCCGGCAGACTGCGCTACGATCGTAGTATCGAATATTCAATAATACGCAAGCGAAGTGATGACGTCACTGGCCGTCCGTGGATGCAAGAAAAATATTTCCTATGTTAATCGCCCAGTGGGTTTTTTGTAAAAAATTACTAAATATCGAGGAAAATTATTTCCCGATTTTAATCCCCATATTTGGGTATAGATATGTATTAGTTATCATGTGCATGCGTTAGATTGAGTTGTTTTTGCTGTAAAATTGATAAAATTTGAATTTTTAATCTCAAAACTCTGTCATCCTTGGCGGAAAAAAAATATCGCCATATCATCTGGCGAACATATTTAATTTCTTTCAAAAATAATGGTTATTTCAACAACTTATATTAAGAGAGTAATGAATAATATGAAACAATTTCGTACAATACATATTACAAAAATATACATCTGGCATGTATATTTTCGTATTACGTTTTTGATCGCTAAATACAAAAAACGCCAAGGAAGACAGAGTTTTGAAATTTAAAATTAAAATTTTGTCAATTTGAGAGCAAAATAACTCAATCTAACACGTGCATACCATAACTAATACATATCTATCCGCGTTTGTAATGATCGATAGATGGCGCTCTCTGAACTGCAGTTGTTAGTAAATATAATAGCCACGTGTATTCTTTCTCCGCCATTACATCATGGAAAATCGATTGCATAATATGATGATATGCAGTGGTGTGATAATTTCACCTTAGCCCACCAGAGGGCGAGCATTTCGCGGATACCCAAATACGGGGATTAAAATTTAGAAATAATTTTCCTCGATTTTTAATAATTTTTTATAAAAAATCCAATGGGAGATTAACATAGGAAATCTTTTCTTGCATCCACTGACGGTCAGTGACGTCACACTTTGCTTGCGTATATTCTATTGTAATTCCAGTTTGTCCAGACAGTTGAATCTGCTATCAAATCCAGGAAAATATTTTGTAACTTCGTGTTATTATTGTTATACAAAAAATTGTGTCCTAATTTAAATATTACATCAAGATGTAATTAGTGTTTGAAGAGTTTTGAAGTGTGCATAAAAAACTATACATTTTGCAAATTTGGTGCGGAATTGGAGTGGGTATTTCATATAATTTTCTATCAAATTTACACGCGCGTTGATTAACAACCACCCTAACCTACAAATTTATTTGTGTGGCTAATTTATTATATTTTATTTATTTAGTTTTTGTATGGAACACTTTTAGTATCGGATCCCTTTGGCAAAATTTGAAATTTGGCACCGAAGTAGCTCGGACGATTCTCGCCAAGATCTTTAGTTCCACAATTGAGATAGCCATTTCAATTCATCGCAAAAATGGCTTAAAATATTTAAAGTCACCAAAGGTGTCCCATACTTTTGTGCGTGTGTATGTCACTGATATTTTATTTATTTATTTTTTGTATGGAATACCTTTACTATCGGATTCCTTTGACAAAATGTGAAATTTGGCACCGAAGTAGCTCGGACGCTTCTCGCCAAGATCTTTAGTTCCACAATTGAGATAGCCATTTCAATTCATCGCAAAAATGGCTTAAAATATTTAAAGTCACCAAAGGGGTCCTAATTTGTGACTTAGATTTAGAAAATCCGTGCTTTTATCACGGCCAGTTATATGTTGCGTGTTCCAGGGTTGGAAAACCTTCGAATTTGTTTGTGTATACTCCTCAAGGATTAACCAAAAATATTGTACATCCAATAAAAAATATACCTGTTATAAAATAAATTGAGTTTCAACTTTTTCACCTTTAATTAAAACGAGTTTAAGTTTTTATTTAATACGAACTCTACATTTCACTTCGCTCATACTATACACATACTCACATGCATCGATTGATTGAATTGTGATAAATGTACATGTAATGATGTTAGATATTGTAATAAAACTATTTGATAAAAATTTTCATCAAATCGCTCCAGATTGTTACAGCTTATTCAAAAAAGACGGAATTTTTATGTGAAATTCGTTACTATCAGAGATTCTCTCATAAATTGAAATATCTGCCATATGAAATAAAATTTTGTGCTGTTCGACATTCAGCGGAGGTTTTAAATAACAAGTAGCAAGTAGAAAGTACCAAGTAGCAAGAAGCAGGTAGCAAAAATTTCGGTAATTATGTCTTTTACGTTATAATCGGAATTCACAGTCACCGTTTCACAGCGCTCCATACCTGTTTCACTTATATACCACATCCTTACACACTTACAATAAGTTAGTTATTTTTTTCTAGCAAAATATTCTCTAGAAATAATTTATATGACAAAACAACGTTTGTCGGGTCAGCTAGTATATACATATACATATATATATATATATATATTTACAAGAGTATCATTAAAAGAATGAGAACGAAAACTAAACAATTGTATAATTTACCAGGAAACCCCACAAAGACCAATTAGGTAACTAGTTAACTTGAATAGGTTTAATAATTTTAATGTATTTCATTAGTTATATTAATTGAAATTTGTTAGAAGATTAATAAAATTACTTACCTAATTTTAAAACTTGATAGATTACAAAACTTGTTTAAAAGCTTATAAAATATTATATATAAGACAATAAGAAATTTGCCTATTTTATAGCAGGTTTTTAGTTTATTTTTTATCTTTCTAGCAAGTTACGATAAATTATGGATAATATCATAAAAATATATTCTTATTTGTAAATATTTTACAGGATTTCCAAATACTACTTCAAGACAAAGATAAATAAATAAATGTTAAACAAGTTTAAACGAGAAGAACCAACACTAATTTTGTTAATAGGAATACTATTTTAGTTTAAATTTCTTCTCTATGACATTTATTTTTATTTGCTTATTTAATTATTTATTTACTTTTTACGAGAAATAGTGTAATATGGTCATTCTTCTTTAATATTTATAAGTAAATAAGTACAGTCGGCACCGTTTATAACGTACCTGGGATATAGCGTACTTTCGCTTATAACGTACTCAGATGCTTGGTCCCGAATGAAACTCTATATAATGTAATGGTTCACATCTTCTGCTATAACGGACTATGCAAAAGCCTTAATCTGGTTACAACGTACTTTTTAGACTGGAATGAAAAGCCAAAATTGGATGTCAACCTTGTATTTCTGGTTTGGAAATCGGTATATTTTCTTGGATACCGTCTTTCGATGTCTCCTTTATCGCCTTATACCTCCTTTATACCTTTAAAACTTTATCGCGGTTCGTTGAATTCCATACTGACTATTCAGAGACTCTGCAAAGTTCCATTATAAATATTGAAAATGTAATTTTTACTGTGTCATCCAATCAAAGAAAACAACGAAAAATAACAGATTATTTTTCCAAATAAACATGTAAGTAGTAAAATGTTTTTTTCTTTTTTTTTTTTTTTTTTTTTTTTTTGAGAAAATCATAAACTTTCTATTTAAAATCTCTATTATTGCGAGTGCTATTATGCACCTTTTTCTTTCGTTAGGCACTAAATTATATTGGAAATATTGCTTATAACGTACTTCGGTTATAACGTACCATATTTTCTGGTCCCCTGACAGTACGTTATAACCGGTGTCGACTGTATTCGTTATAAATAAGTTTTTAATATGGAATGGACGGCATTAGAATTGTGTATTTGTTAGGTTTTCAAGCATTCTGACAAAATTTTGGATCTAGTCCTATTTAGGATGCATCCGTAGGAAATTTGTATTAAAGGTTCTAGCTCGCAATTACGCGAATTTCACAGAAAATTCTGAATGGCCAAGCCGATGAGCACGACCCAGTATGGAACCCCCCAGCACATACCGTTTACAAATTTTGAGAGCCGAATCTTTCGGCCACTGGCGGAAAGATTCTGCTAAAAAAAAAAAAAAAAAAAAAAAAAACTAAATGAAAACTAAAAGGAAAAAAAAAAATGTAAAGAAAATACAATGTGAAGAATTATATTTTTAGATTTAAAAAAAAATAAACATTAGGCATTAGAATTAAAAACGCTTCTTTTAACAGCATTTTAAAAAGTCATAGATTTTTTACAAACACTTTTATTTTAAACAAACTTATTTAAAATTAGATATTTAAAACACTACGATTTTATTATGCCTGTGTTCAATGCACAATATTATTATTATTATTATTATTAAATGTGGATTACAAATGAGAAATTAAAAGGCTTAATATAATTAATTAGTTATATCAAGATTATTTATAATTAAATTTCTAAAGAAGAATTCTTAAGTTCATTAAAAATTTTATATTCTACTCATATATAAATATTATCTTCTACCAAATAGAGAAAAGACATTTTCTCTGATGATTTGCGAACTTAGTTCTTTCGAAAAATAAGGATTACGGAGTCAGTGATTGAATTTCTTGGCAGATTAAAATTCATTGATTTTTCCTAGAAAATTGATTCTTTTGTGAGAGTTTTCTCTTAACTTTAATCTATTGGGAATACAATGGAATAACTCTTTATGGGAAGTTAAGTTTCAAGTAATTTCTGTTTCATATAAATTAATGAAATGTTCTGATTGAGGCAGTCCAACAAAACATATGTTTCCCCATAATACAGCAGCAGTCCATAAGTACATTTTTAAACATTATATCATACACCAACAAAAAATCGGATATAAATGCATGTCGCAGTGTTTGTTTGTAGGTTATTTAAATATATTTTTATAAAAGATTTTTCTAGCATTTATAAGATAAAAACATAAAAGATTTTTCTAGTTTTTTGCAGATTTTTATTGGACAGATAGTGGTATTTTTCTCTTCTAAAACCCCAAAACACAAGTCGGTGTTATTTTTAGCATTTTAAGTTGAAAGTGTGCGCCCCCAGAAATTTTCAGGACGATCATCGATTAGTGAGTATTCTTGCATAATCGTCTGAGACTTGAAATACGGGTCTTCTATATCGTGCAGACTATTTTACATAACATTGGTTTTTGGAAAACATTTTTTTATTATATATATGTAAAATAATACTTATTGTAATAATATTGCTGGGAATGCACTGCGGGTGTTCTAGGAGTATTACACCCGATTCTAGAGTCATTAAATTGCACACTTGCAGTCTAGGCACAATAATCACTCAGCAGTTAACTTTAATTGACTTTATTTAATTCCAAGGCATGACTGAAGGTCGTTGAAGGCAATGGAGTTCGGGGTTTTGCTGGACATTATTATTGAAACTTGTCGAAACTTTTCTGGACCACGGACCCCGGAGCCGGGCCCCGAGGCCGGCCTACTCGGTCGTTCCAATCTTTTTAGCCGATGATAGTTTGAATATCTCTAAAACTCTCTCTAATTTTTGTGAGTTCGTGTTTTATACCCGTAATTTTTGGTGTAATTTGGCGTAGTTCTAATTTCATCCCCTTTTCTCTAATTGGCTATCCTTTTAATAATAACAATTCTTATTGGTTGTACTTTCGTTTTTCCCAGACATTCTGGAGCCTTAACCCGCCAAAGTTGCCAATTCGCTAAGTGATTAAAACAATTATTTATTGCCTTATTTTGACATAAGTAATCAACCCTTAATTTAGAATCATAAATCTTTTATTCTTTTAAATTGAATCTTTCCGGCGCCCAGATATTTTTTATTGCTCATTAAATATTATTTATAGGTTATTTCCAGATATCAAAATACTTAAATGATTACTTTGTTTATTTTCAATTGATGATCGCGATTATAAATTCCCATTCGTTATTTTTTTATGCTTTTAGTCTTGCAGCCTGATATGAAATTTCCTTTAATTTATTTTGCAATATTACTTTGAAATATAAACAGAATACCCTGAAAATATGAAAACAATTATTTAAAATATTAATTCTTACTTCTTTGTATTTATGTATATATATATATGCATGTATGTATGTATGTGTATATATAGGAATCACTTCTATGTATGTCAGTCAATCACTAATTTATATGAACTGAGCTGACGTAACATACGAAGCGAATATTCGTCATCCTGATTTAATTTTAAAACACTGAGTTTATTTGATGATAGAATGAACTCAATCTGTAAGCAATTTCAAATACCTAAAATATAATTTATTATAAAAATAGAAAAAGTCCTGTTATAGTACAGAAAATTCATGGCAACAAATTTGCAAGAAAATACTCGTATGCTATGTGGACAATTGATTGATAAAAATTTTCTGTAACAGAACAATACAGAGAATATTCGTGCACCACATGTTTTTGCCATAGTGCACACCGTAAAAATTCACGTATTAATTAAATTTCTCCAGTACTATCAATCAGAATTGAACCGGAAAGTACCGCACTTTAGGCGACTATATTATTGTTCAGCCACGGAAGTACAATTTGTTTTGCAGTTTGTAACTTCTAAATCCTGTTTTGGTACCAAATTTCCGTATGCAAAACAGAAAAAAAGTATTATGTAACCACCAGATTAAACCCTTTTTCATTGGTTATATATTTTATCTGTTTGAAGAAAAAAAAAATGTTCCTTTTAATTTTACTATTTTTCAACAGATTTTTTACAATGAATATACTACGATAATTTTAAAAAACTAATGCCGCTAAGTGTTACCGAAGCGAGGTCCCCATATTTTTGGCGGAGAATCGAAGTTGTGATTGTGTGTCTCCTTACCATCCTTAGGGGGGGGGGGGGAATCCTTATGTGATGTAAACCAAACCAACGCAGCTCAGTTCAACATACACGACGTTTTGTTAAATTATTTTTTTCTAAAATAAAGTTATTTATGATAACTTGGTATTTTGATACATTATTTTGTTTTGATGTTATATATATATAATACTAAATGATCTTGGCATCCTAGGAAATAAACGATTTTTTCCTTGCTTTTCCTTATATTATTTTTCAAATTAAAAATTTATGATTTAAAAAAAAAAAAAAAAAATCGGAAGATAAGCAGAAACATCAAAGAAGTCAGCCGAAAAACATATTAATTCTTTTGAATAGGAGGAAATTTTACTGCATACATTTCTTAGAAAACAGAATGTTTCCGATTAGTTCCGGGTTCGCTGAGTTATTGTAAATATTTTTTTAACTCAGTTTCATAGGTATGAATCGGTATAATACATGTAAATATCTATGTATCATGTCGTTTTATTATTCGAAAATGTAAAAAAATTCTTATTTATATAGGCGACATTGTAAATTTTAAGAGGAGTTCGTAATAATAAAAAAAAAATCTAGTTTTACATGAATTATACTTTTTTTTAAAGTAATTAATTTTTAAAGGATAAAACGTTTCATTCTTTAAAATGTAAGCTATTTCGTTTAAAAACTAGTTCGATCGATATATATATATATATATATATATATATACATACAATATAACCGATAACGAATGAAAAGCAATTCCGAAACACATGAGAGTCTTTTCAGGAGAGCCCCCCCCCCCCTCCCAAGTAGGGAATGGAAATGAGAAGTTTTAGAGGGGACGTGTGCTCTAAGCCAAAATATACATCAACAACTCCCAACTTCTCAAAGATGAAAGCAAAAATAAGCACAGCCATCGAATTTAAGTTTAAAATATGTTAATACGAAACATTAATCTAAAGAATCAAATTCATAAATAAAGTATATTTATATAAAATAATACATCAATATAAAAATACAAAAACCTACAAATAAATAAAGATAAATTTATAAAACAAGCAAAATGAAAAAAAAAAAAAAAATATATATATATATATATATATATATATATCCCTCCCCTCCCCTCCCTACTGAAAAGGAAAAACCCTCTGTCGGCTGGCAGGGCCACTTACCAGTTCCTAAATGTCGCCCAAGAGGAAGAAAAACCGTAAATTAAATTTCATTCAGGTAGATTGAAATGTTTACTTAGTATGAATGTAGAGTAACGTTTAACGGTTAAACTGTTTTTAATGTTTTACAAGAGCTATATTCAGGTCTATTTCATTATTATATATATATATATATATATATATCAGTGATAGAATATATACATTATAAAATAATTTTATAAGAATACTTATTTGTCAATTAAAATCACCAAAATTAACTACGCAATAAAAATTCTGATGTTATCAATAATTCTTCACTTTCTGTTAAGAGGAAAATGATTTCCCCTGATAGGACTTTTAAAGCTTTTAGAATATTTTTCTTTGTCTTTTCATGGCTCGAAAGATAATTATCAGATTTCTAATCCGATTATCTGTCCGAATATGGTTTTTAATAAATTCTTCATGAAAAAATCATATGTTCAAGTATCTTGATTTCAAAACTTAATACTCCATATGTTGAAAATTTTATAGTTAACAAAAAAAAAAAAAAAATCTGTCGAGATTCTCCCACTTTTAATTCTCTAAACCAAAAATAAGAATTCAGTTTCCGTTTTATTATTTTATAACTAATTGAGAATATGACTGTTTAATTATGCGATTAAGTCTCATCATTAATTACTTTAAATCAGACAAAAATATCAGTAATTTTGTAATACATTTAATAAGTTTGCATGTGAGATTTTTTTTTTTTTATCCTTTGACATTTATTATCGAAAAAATACAATTTGTTTACTGTATTTCGTATCTGAACTGTAAGTAAAAATGTATAAAACAGTTTCGTTATATTTTTCAGTATTTAAATTTTTGTAAAAGTCTGTGTAATGTGACAAAAACTCGTTCACTCTGGGCATCCGCAAAAATGTATTTACTATTTGTTTTATACGTTAAGGTACCATAATGTTTTTAAATGTACATTTTATATAAATGGATAAAAAAATTTAATATAAAAATAGACATATGAAATTCTTCTTTTTTTTTTTTTTTTTTTTTTTTTTTAATTTCTTATTCGCAGACATTCTAACGCATTTACTTGTTATGAAATATATAAATATGATAAAGTTGATGAGTTTGATCAGGAGTTGATTCACCTCATAGGATCAAGAATTGATCTGTATCGTCATTACGATTTTTAAAAAATGCAAAAATGTTAAATATATAGCTGTAATATCTAAATATCTATTTTTTCAGTATCTAAAATTAAGTTTTTTAAAGCGTTATATCTAAAATTTAGTAAAACAATAAAAATAAAATACATTAGTTAAAATATGCATTTAATAACAGTACCACTTTAACCAAATAATAATATTTATAAATTCCATACCTTTGTTTATTTATTTATTCATTTATTTATTGTTTATTATTGTAGATGAACTAAACTCATGTCAGTCTTAAAGAAACATTTACATTTTGTTGATAATGATAAATATGGGTCAGTTTAGTTTTTCGAATTATAAAGAGTATGAATGTGTATTTTCTATTCTAAATGTTTAGTGATACTTAGATTTATTTATTTATTTTATTTATTTATTTATTTTAAACAGGAAATGGATTGCATTGTAAATCAAATGATGACTGTAGCAGAATATCTTGGATGGGATGTCACCGAATTAAAACCGGTAAAGGCTCCTAATTTGCATTTCGTCATTGTTGCCAACTTTTACAAATTTTGAATGAGAATATTTTAAAATAATTTTATTTCTCTTTTTAAGTGAAAAATTTTAATTTTTAAATGAAGCAAAAACTTTTCTACGAAAATAGTGATATTCAAAATGTGCAAAAGTTGACAAACTATATTTTATAATAAATATTTTATTGTTAAAGAAATATTTAATGTTATCCCTATTAATAAATTTAAGATGAGTTTCAAGACTCTGGGTTTAAACTATCAATTTTATGTATGAATTTAATAAAAACAGATTTTACGTATCTAGTTATTTTCCTTTTTATTAAAAAGAAATAAATATTTATTTTAACCGAATAAACTGTCTTTGAAAACTACATAGAAGAATGATTCATACATATGTATTTTTACAGGTATGTAAAACAATTCATAATATTAATCTTTTTAAGAGCAAACTTAGTTGACATGGAAAATACTTTGTGATTTTATATAACTGATTTCACAGAAATAGGCAGCTCAGTGCTTTAAAATTGAAATACGTTTCACTTGACATTCAAGTAGTTGACAGTTATTAAGTTTGAAATTTTTGTAGTAATACTACCAAGATTCCATTCATAAGGAGAGGGAATAGGCGTCTTGATGTTATTTATTTAGAATTTTCTTCAGGAGAGATTTTTAGTAAAATTCTGCCATTTAAAATATTTTTTAATCCAAAATTGAGACAAAATATAAAAAGATTTTGGAGAAAAATTAAGAAAAATTTCTTTTATAGTTTAAAACATATAAAACATACTGTAAAAGCAATGTCAATATAAAACTAATTTTTGTTATTTTCATTAAAAAAAAAAAAAAAAAAAAAAAAAAGTTTTTTATTTTTGCTTCAGTTTGGTGCAAAGTTATGAATTGAATCTGTAAATTTGTCTAGGGAAACCTCACACATGCATCATAAATAAAGGAAACCTTTTAAATATTTTACTCAGTAAATCTGAAAGGAAAATCAAATTAATTAAAAATCACCAAAATTGGCATTGTTAAGGAAACACTTTGTGTAAAGCTTTGTGCGTCACTTAAAGAACATGAGAAGAAAATTTCAGATTATATGAAAAGTTAAATTTGCTTATACAACACCATGTAAGCCATTTCTGCATTCATATTTTTTGGTTTGTGTATAAAAATATTTTCCGGAAATTTAGTACTAAATCTAAATGTGTAATAATCCTTTGTGGATATTCCGTAGTTATATACTAATAATAATTGTTAGAATATAATAAAGAAAAGTGAGTTCGAAATTCATATTTAGAAAAATATTTTAATGAAAAAATTAGAAACATAAATAATATTTTATAAATTACAAATGAAACAAAATTGTGTAAAAATGAAATTTGTAATAGCTATGATTTTTTATAACGATCCATATGTAGAACAAAACAAAGAAATTTGATTTGAAGAAATTTGACATAGTTAATAAATACACTTGGACATTATGTTAATAATTAGTTTATTAAGGAATACCAACACCTCTGTAACGACTTTTTTTTTTTTTTTTTTTTTTTGGCAGAAGGAAAAGTGATAGAGAAATAATACTTGGGATAGTTATTGAGCATACTATATTTAAGTATATTAGAAAAAACTTTTGTAGGAAAATATTACAAAATGGTGACATTGCAGCAATTCTCCCGAGGCATATTTAATTTGAGGCTATTTGTGGCACGCAGTATAACTGGTTCCACTTTGAATATGGGAAAAAAGTTATGTAATCTACATGAGTGTAGCTATTGAACCACCAAGGGGATTTTAGAAATATTGATTTTTGTGTAATTAGCGAGTATTTGAATAGAGTCGTTCAATTTAACCAACAATTAGGACAGTCATTTGTTAATAAATATTGTTTAAATTGACTAATAAAAAATACCCTACGTGTTTCACTTCGGAATGTTATTTCAAAGTTGGGATTAAATTTTCAAATAAAAAGATTGAAAATTGTTGGAATTATGCTGCGTGTCGTTTTGAAAAATCATATTTTGATTAAAATAGGTTTGAAGTTTTGAAATGTGTTATAGACATGGACAAATGAAAAAACTCTACTTTTTGAAATGCTATTAACTATATCCAGACACTACACTATCGACACCTATAGAGTTTTGAAGAAGTTGCAATTAAAAAGTGGAAATTTCTCAGCGGGTATTGAGTTGGGGGGGGGGGGGGCGCAGGCAGTCCGTTTTGGGTCATCCGAGGCGCAAGAGGAGGATTATAGAATTCCATACTTTTTTTTTCAGGGATTAGACCTTTTGCGTCATTTTTTAGAAAGTTCAAAACATTCAAACCAATTAATATATATATATATATATATATTTTGTAACTTCTACAGTGGTGTTAACCCATGAAGTCACACTAGAAATGAGTAATTAGATTTTTACTCTAAATTTATCTGAAAGGTAGGCTCTTAAATTTATGATCAATAAACATTTACATATAGTAACAATATCGTGCATATTACGTAAACATACTTAGTTATTACCAAAAGGTTTATGACTAATTACACTGCTCTACAAAAAAAAAAAAAAAAAAAAAAAATCGAGATCTGGTATCATTTTTGCTGATTCTTATGTAAAATGACGTCCTGAATCCGAATATGACTTCCATTTTGCCCAGACACCCACAGTTTTCTAGCTACACCACCCCCTTCCTTAGTTTATTTCCCTGTTCGATAATTTCATGACCATGAATTTGATTTGAAGACTGAAAAATAATTAATTTAACACCTAAAAACAAAAAAATATAAAGTTTAAAAAATAACATTAATAACAGATTAAAAAAAATATAAGATATGTAATGCATAATTGCAATAGCAATCTCCCCCCCCCCTCCTAAAAATCAAATTTATAGCCATAAAATCACCGAAAAATGATTAAAAAAAAATAAGGGCCATTTCTAAAAAACGGTGGGTAACAGGGTAATATAGGCGTCATATTCGGATTTAGGAGGTTATTTTACATAAGAATATGCTGCAATGGTGCCAGAGGCAATTTTCATGCCGAGCAGTGTTATCATTGTATTTTTGTATTTTTATTGAACGTAAGCTTGGTGCCCGAATTTTCCTGATTTCCTGTAATTTTTACAGAATAGGAAAAAAGAAGATATATATATATATATATATATATATATATATCTTTTTTATTTACTTTTAAAGAGTAAAAACGGTATTATGGAAATAAACAACAATTTAAAATTTTTGTTTTATTACTTTTAACTAACAACTTGACAGTAACTTTTGAAACACCTATGATTTACAGATTCTGCAGGACATGATGGTGGAGATAGATTATGATGCTGATGGTACAGTGTCGTTGGAAGAGTGGAAACGTGGAGGATTAACAACTATCCCTCTTTTAGTTTTGCTTGGTTTAGACTCTGTAAGTATGTATTTCGCCTTTGAGTAATTGAAAATCAATTCTTATATTAAATGTTTTTTGTATTTTTATTTCATTTGAATTAGAAAAAAAGAAAATTGATTTTATGACAAAAATCAAAGTATCAAAGCAAATAAATTAAAAAATTTCTTAAATTTTGAAAAATAAAAGATCTTAGATTTTTTCCTTTAAAAATTTACTTGTGAAAAAATAAATCTATAATTTTTTTTCTTCATAATGCTTTTAAAAGAATATCAATATAGGCATTAAATTTTTCTTTTAAGTGAACATAAATAATCATGTATGAAAAGATATCGGAAAGAATGTAGCTCCACACATTTAAAAACCAAGGTGTCTGAGAATTGTTGGATGCTTTACAAAAATAAAAAAAAATAAAAAAGTTTGTACGAACCGGATATTTGAATGAGATCTAAGTAACAAAGATACTACATCTTTTGTGCAATTTGTGTTCATAAAAAATAATGTTAAGTGCTCTCTATTTAAGAAGGAAGTTGTATGTCCTTTCTTCTTTCAGAAAAGACCATATTTGGTGACACTTATTTAGCTATAATGGAAATCTTTACAATTTTCTAGACAAATTTATGACAATGTGAATTTTATACCAAGATGACATATCTTCATATTGGTCAATTGCCTCAATCAACATTTTTCTAGCAATAGAATGGTGGAGGTGGTCCAATTTCGTGACCTTTGAGATTTTCAGATTTAACACTTTTGATTTTTTTTCCGTCGGATTACGTCAAAGATTTTGTTTTTCAGACTGCAGTAACTTGAGTAACGAATCACATGTTTTATTTATTCAGATTCTGAAATTCATGAAGTGGAATCGAATATCGCTTAAATGTACTGCGATTCACCAGTGATTCTCATATTTAAATCTATTAATTTTATAAGTATGTTTCAATTTAGCAATTAAATTTTAGCTATTATTCTAATTTAACTATTATTTCTAGACTTTTTTTTTCCATTTTGAAAGATGCTCAACAATTCTCGGTCACCATAGTAATTCAATGGTTTCGGCTATTATACAGCTTTTATTTAATGCAAGATCAAGCGTATAAGTGTAATTGTTCTACAATTATGTCATATTTTTTTCATAGGTTATAGAAGGAAATTTTATGCAATATGCAAAATAAAATTCTTTCATACCATAAATTTAACATTCCGCTATTCTATGTTTTATCATACCGGCCAAATATGTTATTATGAAGCGTAAAATTTTTAGTATCCGCCTTTTTTCCACACCAGTCATCTTTATGAGTGATTTTATTCTTATTTAATCGTAACGACATTTGGAGAGAATTACTCTAAAAATAAAGCGGTGTGGTAAAAAGGGCGTTTTTTGAAGGAGCACAATATTACGCTTATTATTATAAGATGGTTAGAGGTATAGTTTTATTCATGTTCATACGAAAAAGTTTCATTTAGGTAATTGCAGTAAAATAATCAGAAAATAATGAAAATGTTCTGTTTTAGCATCTATATAAAACTATTTCTTATGCACAAAATCGATATAGGCCTTGTCTATTAGAATGTCAGTAGGAACACTGAATAGTTTTTTTTTTTTTTTTTTTTTTTTTTTTTTTTTTGGCAGACTTACTGATTAAAAGTGTTACTATTTAACTTTTGAATTTTTTTCCTTTTTTTTTTTTTTTTTTTTTTTTTTTGGGGGGGGGGGGTGGCAATTACTCTGGGTATTATTATTAATGTTACATTCAAGTCCAGATATTTCTTAAAATATTATACTATTTTGAATCAAAAATCAATTTATTTTTAGTTTATTCTTCTATTATATTAAAATTATAGAACTGTTTTTTCATTAAATGTATGATAAAAATCATATTTAACATCTAGAACGTGAAAGATGATGGGCATCATGTTTGGTGGCTTAAACATTTCAACCGTCCGGCCTACTGCAATCTATGTCTCAATATGCTTGTGGGATTAGGCAAGAAGGGACTTTGTTGCATATGTAAGTGACGATAATTCATACTTTTTAAAAGTTGTATAAGGTATTATATTATTTAGCTCAAATATTTCAACCTATAAAAAAATATTTGAAAAATTCATGAAGCCAGTTTTTAAAGATATCAAAAATCGTTTTAATCGAAATACAGATATCATATTTAACCCTTTGTGAAGCAATGTATTTATTGACAGCGACCAGAATTTACTAAAAAATTTAAAAAGAAAACATAAATAACTTTTCCCCACTAAGTTATAATATATATATATATATATATATATTCCATACGTCTGTACACATTTTAAAAATTCATAAAAATTGAAGGAAGTTGTAGAATTGAACGCAGTTTCCGAAAAAATTATCCTCGTGAAGGTTTTATTTATTTATTTAATTTTTTTTTTTAGGTAAAGAAAAAGAAAAAAATTCCATCGATAGAGGGCGATGCACGGATGCGTAATGAATGATATCCAAATAAGAGTCCTGTAAACTGCACGGTTTTTCACTTAACACAGCGCATTTCTGTTTTTGCCGCCTACTGGTGGATATATGAATTTTAATTGCAATGCTGACTTGGTGGTTAAAGCATGTTATTGGTGACGATGTTCCCTGAGGTAAGAATTGCCTACTGAATCTGCAGTTAGCAGTGTTGTAACTCGCTTGCAAACTGTAATTTATGATATTGGTGGACACTTATAAAAGCATTTATATGCCTCTAAACATTTACTTGAAAGTAAAGTTTTCTACAGAAATGCACGATTTGCTCACGTGCAACGCCCTCTGTCGACAAAAATTTTTAACTTTTTTTTTTTTCCTTAAGCAAAAAAAAAAAAAAAAATACATAAATAAAAATAAATAAATAAAATAAATAAATAAATCACCCTTTACCAGAATACGTTTTTCGCAAACCGTGTTCAATTCTACCAATTCTTTCAATTTTTATGAATTTTTGACCTGTCTACTAACTTATGGAACATTTGGTATATATATTAATTGTGAGATGAATTTTCGAAGTTTGGAATTAAAACTGTGTGCTCGTAGTCAAGGCACTGCATGTTAAGGATTTAAAAATATAAACTAACTATTGAAAACAAGATTTGTAATGGTATAAATGCCAACACTGAGAAAAAGGGCTTTTTCATAAACTTTATCTACATCGATCGCTAAGGATAGTGCTCATCATTCAAGGAACTAAAAATCCTTCTACCATCAGAAAAGAATGTAATTTATGATTTAATATCCTTATCGAATTGGGAAACTAAATATTTAGCGTCATACTCAAATTGTCACTCGGTGATCACAACAGTTGTAGTAATCACCTTTTGATAAAGTCTGTTTTTTAAACATATTTTCTGCGACTTTTTTTTTTTTTTTTTTTTTTAAGCGAATCATTTTTGAAATATTAACTTAAAAATATAATTTATCTGCTCATTTTTTAAACCAAAACCTCGTAAAACATAATAGCTCTTTTATGCATCCCCAGCTCAAAATAAACTGGTTTACGCATTTCCAAATATATGTTCATATACATCGTCTTAATTAATGAATAGTGGCAAGAAATTAATAGATTGGTTCTATACTTTTTTTTTTTCGTTAAAAAAAATATTTTCAGACAAGTTATTTCTTATGATAAAAAAATATAAATTACATACATGTTAGTTTTTGATTGAGTATGTTAAGAAAATTCCAAAAAATAAAAAAAATTATAATATTACACATTTATCATTATTAATAATCATTAATGTTTCATTTAATATCTCTTTTAAAATTTATTATTTCATTATAGTCTGCAAGTACACAGTTCACGAGCGATGTGTTCAAAGAGCACCAGCTTCATGTATCAGTACGTATGTAAAATCTAAGAAAACTTCACACGTAAGTATACAGTGGTAAAAAATTATTTATGCTTACACAAAATTCTAAATTCATATAAATTTAAATTTACTAAAGTATATTATTATTATTATTTATTATAATCTATAAAAGGCAATTCCCGTCAGTTTTAAGTAATGACCAACCGACTATTCGTTTTGTTCGTTTTGTCAATATTTATGTTTGTCCTTGACGAAACAGCTGTAAAAACAGTAATATTGCTACTAAAATATCATTAAATAGAACGCTTTGTTGAAATTTTATATGTATGCAATGACTCTAGACTTGGATCAGGCTCCTATATATACAAGTTGACGCATCTGTCTTTTTTTTTTTTTTTTTTTTTTTGTAGGGTCGCCACATATACTCAGAGAGTCTGTAGACGATAAAATGCACTGAGAAAAACTAGATAACGTCTTCATCTAGAACGAATAAGTAACCATTTTCTGCATCCCTAAACTAGAAAGGTAGATTTCAGAATTATGCGTATAAGGTAAACAAATAACCTGAATAGACGAAATGATCGAGAAATTCTAGTCAATGCTTTTCTAGATGGTGAAACAATATTATGAATATTATGAGTCACTTGCATTGCGAAAATTTTTCGTTTGATTTCTTTGAATGGGGCCATTAACCAAAATTAGAGCTCTTAAAACTCGCCGCTCATGTTCCCACTCATTTGCAGAGATTTTTAAATAATTTGACCAAGTTAATATATTAAAACGCTCTAGAATTCTGATAGGAGTTTTTAGAAGACACTAGCAAAGGGAACTATAATTTTCAAAGATGACATGAAACTGTTTTTACTACAGCCACACTTTAGTTTGTAGATGCCAGTGACAGAATTTTGTTTCAGTGCGATAGCTACTGTTTCGGTCGTTATCTGTTACTTTTTTATTTATTTATTTAGTTTTTTATTTTAGCTTAGCAAAATGTGTTACAATAGGTTGTTTAGCAATAATTTGTTAAAATCGCTGCAGGACAAGATATAATATTTTTATTTTTCCCTCAGATCGTATGAGATGAAGAACGTAGCTACTAAAAATTGCCCAAGCTGGAAAACTGGCGTTTTTCTAGGCAAAAAGATGGCGGCTAATGCGCCAGCTTGTATTATTATAAGGACTCTAGATTTGGAAAGCGTATATCTGAGACAAATAGGAAACAATTCGTGCAAAAAATATTTAAATAATAACTTATAAATACATTAGAGCATGTCCTATCAAAAAATATATATAAATTCGGATAATAATGTCCTTCTGATATAAAAATGCATTAAAACTTAATTAACATTACGGAAGAAATTCAAAATTCTGATATTACAAAACATACTGTTTTTTTTTTTTTTTTTTTTTTTTTTCAAATTAATTTGGTTAAACTGCTAGTATTATTTAATTATTTCAAACACAAACAATTTTGTATGTGCTATTTTAGATAATTGTTTTATTTCATAGACATTACTTCATCATTGGACGGAAGGAAACTGCACAGGAAAATGTAGTAAATGCAAGAAACCCATTAAATCCTACAATGGAATTACAGGCCTTCATTGCCGCTGGTGTCACATGACTGTGAGATTTAACTTCTTAAATATGCTTTTAATTATATAAATGCATTGCATAATTTTTTATGAATAAAAATATCATTCTGTTTATATATATACAAATGTTTCATTTAAAAGGCTAAAATGTTAATAAATGTAAATTTACTTATAAGTATATAATTTCATTTGTGTA
Source organism: Salticus scenicus (assembly GCA_963930645.1). NCBI lineage: Eukaryota > Metazoa > Arthropoda > Arachnida > Araneae > Salticidae > Salticus > Salticus scenicus. Next base: position 283,017,890 of record OZ005652.1, on the reverse strand, counting down.
TTTGTACTATTTATAATAACATTTGATCTATTTATGTATACTAGTAGGACGAAAAAATAGTGTATTCGTCAAAAAATCATTAAAGATGATACTAGATTTAAAAGAGTAATTAAAGCTACAAATTGCAAAAATATAATATTTCAATAGACAGGACAAAATATTCAACTATAGAATTTATTTTCTTCAGATTGTAGAATCATTAATAATTTCTAAAGAATGGAGAAAATTTTTGACATATACCCTAAGAAAATATTTACTCATACATATTTGAGACCAAGTAAATGAAAACTAAATATTCTGGAAAAATGAAATTTCCATGTTTAATAATTAAAAAAAATCGTTTGATAAACACATTTTCTCGATTTTTTTTTTTTTTTTTTTTTTTTTAACTGAAATATGGTTGACTTATTAAATGAAATCCTCTGTTCTATCTATAATAAATAAGAAAAAAGTATTATTTTAAACATCACAAAAAAAAAAAAAAAAAAAATCATTAAAAAAGTACATTGGCATGATCTTTATTTATTCTCTTATATGAATAAGGAACAAAAAACTTTTTTACGAAACTTTACAATATAATAGTAGAAAGTAAAGTTCGCGTTGTAATTAAAAAAGCTATGATTTAAAATAAATATATAAAAAACATCAAACTTTTGCACGATTAATACTTAAGTTGAATATTTAGAAATATTCAAATTTTCCAAGGTATATAAAGTAAAAACCAAAAGTTTGAATATTTCTAAAAACAAATACCCTATTCAAATTATTTATAAATATTCTTTGCATAAAATATCCTTAGAGTGTATTATTCTATTAATTTTCTATTATTGAAATGCAAATTTAATTATTTTACTTTATGAAGCATTTTGTTTTATGAAGCATCTTTAGGTAAATGCTTCTTAGAAGTGTTATATTTTTGCAATTTGTTTCTTCAAAAAAAAAAAAAAAAAGAGTTTATGTAGCAAAAAAGCTTTATCAAAGAAAAATTTATGTAAAGTTTATATGTAGTAAAAAATGCTATATTCATCTCTCAGTTATTATAAGAAGATTTTTTTTTTTATAAAAAAATTATGAATTTTAGTAAATTTTTCTTTTTGTTAATTTTGAGTACTTATTAATAAATAAAACATATCACATTATTGAAAAATAAAATCACCAAGAGCATACGAAACCATAAAAATTGAACACAAAAGAGGATGAAGACGAAGTCGCCAAAATTGGAAAATTTCGCAACTGTGACTCGATGGTGGAAAAGATATGCTGGACTTATATGCTATACGACTTTTCAACAACTTGGTTTATAACGCAAAAGTTGTCGAATAAGTCGTATAGTGTTTGGGTTCAATGTTCGACTAGTTTGAAGAAGAAACAAGTGGAGGAAAACGCAGTCCAAAAGAAGCAAAGAAAACGGATTTCAACTTTACTAAAGATCTTAGGACAACAATATCAGGAATAATATTTTAGTTATTATTGAAAATGTGAACAAAAATAATGTGTCTTCAAAATTCAAATTATTGTTCAAATTGTTAAAAATAATATTGTTCAAATTATTGTTATTCCATGGCATATTATCTTACTCTATAAAGTATTATTATTATTTATATATTTGTTTATATATATATATATATACATTTATTTGTTTATTTATTTTTTGTATTAGTCATAAATTACTGAATAGACAAATATAAAAGAGCTTGAATGTAGCAAAATACAGATTACGATTGTACAATTTTGAAAATATTATTAGATAATGAATGTTACAATATAAATAAATCTGCAACTTAATAAATTAAAAATTGATTGTAAATTAAAATTTAGTGAATAATATTTTTAATCTCCTGAATAATTTCAATTATTAAAAAAGATTAAAGAACTTCGTTGCGGTTGAAACTGTTATTCTTTTATAAAGGCTGTCTAACAAAGTAGCTTGATTTCGTTACAGCTTCACAACCACTGTGCCTCTCAGGTGAAACCTGAATGTACTCTCGGTGAACATAGGGATCATATCTTGCCTCCCACCTGTATCTGTCCCATTGTTCTCGTAAGTAATGGTAAATGATGAATATATGTATTAACATTAAAATGGATCCACAAATGTTATCTTAATAATTTTATTATGTAAATATCTCATACGGTTATTTCAAAAGAAAAAAAATTAACTCATATTACATTGTAAAGTATTTTACTTTCAATTATGCAATCATCACTAAAAAAAATATAGAGGTTAAACTAACATGAGAATTAAGTAACATGAAATTGAAATTATAATAAATATGCAAAAATAGTTTATATATTAACGCATTTACAAACATAATTTTATAAAATTTTTTCCTTTCCTTATCGCATTATCTGATTAACAAAAAACAATTGTCATTTTTATTTACGTATACGTTCATTTGAGCGGGTTAAACGGGACAAATTTATTATATTTCTGCGTGAAGGGGTTTTTACTGTAATAAAGTATGAAGTTCGGTTTATATACAGATCTGTTAATCTTGTAAAAACATAGGTGCTCTTCCATTAGCCAAGCGTAACCGATTAAACGCCAAATATCGCATATTTTTTCATTTTTTAGTTTATAATCCTTAAACTTATAATCATTAAAATTATATTTTGATGATTATATGTTTAAAGATTATAAACTTATTATTTATTTATTATTTATTTATTTATTTTATTTTATTTTATTTTATTTTATTTTATTTTATTTTTTAATCAAAATTGTTCATATTAATTTCTTGTTGTTCCGTCATTGAAAGGAAAAATCTCATTTTAACAAAACTTGCGCGTGACTAACGGGAGGGGGGACGTACATTAGAAAAAAAGACTAGATTTCACGAAATAGAATGTACATAAAAATTACATTGAAGAAGAAAAAGCCCTTTAATATTTTAACTTATTTTGGGGTAGTTTATAATTTAATCATTATCCTGAAACTTGCTTGAAGTACTTTTTTAAATAAATAAAAATTAGTAGACGCTAAAAAAATAATAGAAAAATGAAGTTCAGAACACAGGAATATTTTAGTAATTTACGAAATTATAGGGTCCCCCCTTTCTTTGAATTAATACTCAGAAAAAGTTTTTAGAATGCTGGATGAGACAAGAAATTTTGGAACTTTTCCTAAAGCTTAATTACGACTTACATACGGGTTTTGAATTTTTGGGGATTTTTTTGTAAGAAAAAAAAAATTGTCTTATATTCGGAAATATACTGTATATACATTCATTAAAATTTAAAGTTGTTATTAAGTTAAAAAAAAAATATTCCAAATTATACAGACAAATTTTAGCTTTGAAAATTAACATTCTTGGTAGAAATATTCAAGTGGTTATCCCATGTAATTTTCAAAATAGCCAATTTTTCTGCTATAATTTGCTTTCAATTTATACTGATAACAGATTTAAACACAAAACAATAATCTTGATTTTTTTATCCAGAGGACCTCAAATCACGTAATTATACCAAAACTAAATGCAAAACTGGTGTACAAACGATAAATAGATAATAAGACTTCTTCACACACCATAAATTTTAAGCCTGCACAACCGGTTTCGGAAGGATGTGGCCTTCCTTCATCAGGTGCAAAAAACACTTGCTACTGCCTAGGAGGCAAAAGCAAGACATTGCTTTTGCCGTCTTGCTTTTGCCTCCAAGGCAGTAGCACGTGTTTTTTGCACCTGATGAAGGAAGGCCACGTCCTTTCGAAACCGGTTGTGCTGGCTTAAAATTTATGGTGTGTGAAGAAGTCTTATTATCTATTCACGTAATTATAGCCAGAAAAAAAAGTGTTGAAATTTTGACTCGAAACTAGTACTTTGTTTACCATAGGATATATAAGGTAATTATCATTCCATAGCAGTTTTCTTGAACTTGGTAAAATTTAGTAAAGCACTTTTATTATTGAATTCAATAGAGAAGAATATATTTACTTAATTTTGTGTAGCAGATAAAAATGTCTATAAATTACGTACACATCACATACTGTACTTAAATTTAACCAAGAATGAAAATACACAAAGCAGAATTGCAATTTTAGCAATTTCAAATATTGTCCCAATATATTCGAATTATTTTGTGTTGGCAGTAAATAAATGGTAGATGATTTTTTTTTAATCATATCCTATAACGAACATACTTTAATGCATCTAGAAAACATATGCTCATTTCATTTTGTTTTGCGCAATTTATAAGCATAAAAATGTACCTACCAGAAATTTTGTCCATAGACGTATTGTATTTCACTTATCTTGGATGTCCCTGTACATAAGCCCTTTACTTGATCTTAATGAAAAGTTTAGTGTAGCATTCCTGTGTGATACAGATTTAGAATGCGGAGTTTAGACTCCATGGTGCTGTTTGCTCTTCTGATATGCTCACACAGACACTGACCAATCGCTCAAAACCTGATTTTCGGATTAAGCAGATCTCAAAATGTGTAAATTTAGCAAAAACTCAATTTCGAAAATTTGACTCCGAAACAATACATTATCTATCATTATATGAGTAAGATAAACTAAAAATAAAAAGAAGAAAAAAAAATGCATACAATTTAGCATTATTTGAATATTTTGTTCTTATACTATTTGTTGTTTAATAATAACGGATGTTTTTTCTTAATAATTAATATCACTGACACCATATATATACTTATAATGAAACGAGTAGAATTTATTTCAGCGAAAAATCAGTGTGGGAATTTTAATTTTTCTGCAGATTGAATATGCATGTACAAATTAATACCTTGAGAATAATTTTGATTTAATACAAAGAATGCTAACGAAATATTATTCATGAACTTATAGAAGGCCATTGAAAAATCGAAACAAAATGTCTATATAGTAAAAAACAGAAAAATTAATATATGTAATTTGGTGAAATGAATTGTGTTTTGGAAAGTCATCATTGATGTTATTTAACTCTTATTAGAAACACATGCGAAACTTAATCAATTTTGAGATATTTTGCTTGCAGATGCTAGTACCATTTGAAGTTCTTGATTTTAGAAAAAGAAAAAATAACAACAAAAAAAAAATTGTTTCTCGATATCAATCTTGACAGTATTAAGTACATGTGTTTTGTCGTAAGAGATAGATAGAGTGAGCGTGGAAAATTGCTACATTCTAAGCTGTACGCAAAAACTTATATCAGGGATATTGTTGGCCATTTCACGAATAATCATTTTACTTTTTTCATAATTTTGCAGAAAACCAAACGATGTATTTTGAGCTATTTTTTTTTTTAAAATGAGGTGTAGAATTTTTGTTTTATGTATCAAACTTTTTTAAAATGCTCTTATTACATTGGTTTTTATTAGAACGATTTTATTTATTTGCTTAATTTAGGGATAATGTAATGATATATAATGGTTTAGCGAGATACTGAAGCAAGTCTTAGTAAGATGCGTAAACCTTTATAGTAATATATTACTAAATTATATATATATATATATATACATCTGTTTGTGGCACTTATTCAGAACCATAAAAGGATGTCATAGGTGGATTACCAAAAACAATTGAATTTTTTAAGGTACAACCATTTATGAGATGGATTACGATATCGTTTTCTCTATCTAAGTTTTACGCTTTTAGTATAACATAGATCACAGATTGGTCTAACCCAAAAACATACAATGCTAAAATTCTTTAGTAATAGTTGTGACGTATGAATACATATGTTCGTGTGTGTGTTGTTATTGTTGTTGTTGTTTTGGATTGAATTATATTTTGTTTTAGGACAACTGTGTTTTGATCTGTTTTTCTAGGAGCGGCAACGCAGCGTTTCGGCCGGCCACAAAAAGAACCTCAGTCGGACGGATTCTAGCGCAGCAGGAGACAACAACCAGGGAGCTGTAAGTTTACCTGAAACGCCAGAAGTAAGATTAATATGATGTTTATTTTAGCACGTCTGCTGTAGAGGCACGCCTGCTTCCAACAAGCACGCCAATAGCAGAACTCACCTTTCTTCGCTTGCTGAGAATGGCCCTATATTTTATGTCCTTACTTGATATCACTGCTTAGTGCTTCAGACTGAAAAGTAGATATTAAATTTCTAATTTATCTCTTATTTTTTTATATAATAGATAACATTAAAAAAATATCGTAGAATTTTTTAATATGAAATATTTTAATTATAGTGAGTAAGGAATGCACCGTTAATACATAATAAATCCACTATATACTCATAAAAATTCCATATTATGCGTACAATTTCAATAAATATCACTTGTCATACGTTAAACGTTTTCTCAGAACACACAGCGATGCATTTTTATTTTCCTTGCTTTTAAATAAATGAGAGCAATAAAACACTCAAAGGTAGTTTCTACGAGATGTTTATGCAGCAATCTTCTAGATATACAAGTGTGCAATAAAAACAAAGTAGGCTAATTGGTTAAGAAGATTATATTTTTCATGTATATTTAATAAAATCAAATTTTATTCATGTATAAATTTTGAATTTTTTCTTATTTATCGAACAGATAAAAAAAATTACTTATTGGATAAAAGAATAAAACAATCTCCAGCTTAATTCAAACTTTAATTAAAATCTCTTTCAGTAAAAAAGTTTTAATATGAAATCTATCTATAAATTTTTCTTCTGTCTCTGTTCAATAGTTTTTTTTTTTTTTTTTTTTTTCAAACTTGTTCAAAAACATTTTTTTAAGAACACATTAGATTTATTTTCAATTAAACTAATTAAAATTATGTTTTAGTTCTTATTAAATATTCAAATAAAGAAATTGTCAAACATTTCCCATATGTTAAATTCTTTATGATGTTTCTGTACGTACAAATCACAATTTTCCATCAAAACATTTTAGGCTTAAAAAGTAAGGCCCCACCAATGGCCGAAGATCTAACCTGGAAGCTGTTAGATGGCATATACCAGTTTCTATCCCAGGTCTCGCTTGTCGGCCTACCCGTTTTGAATTTTCTGTGATTTTTATGAAGATTCTGAGCTTTCTGTTTTCTGTAATCCCTCACTCTCTTAAAAAAAAAAAAAAAAAAAAAAACTGCAGTCACTGCACTCGATCTTCCGAACATTAAGTAGTTAACGGTTCTATAAAAAAATTACAGTAAGAGAAATCGTTGAATACGCAAAAGAGAAAATTATAATAGTGTGCATGAGTACTTTTCTTCATATAAAGTAGGGGATCCAAAGGTGGCCATCGTTAACCTTTGAAAATATTTTATAATTTTCTCGTTGCATTTATGTAGATGGACTTTTTTCCGTAAAATGCTACACTTATCTCTTACACATATCAAGTATAATTTTCTTTGTAAAATGCAATTTAGATATTTTTATAATACGATTTTAAAATTGTAGATTGTGGCCACCTTTGGCGCAGAGTGCACCAAAGGTGGCCCATACATTGAAAACAACTTTAAAATGCGCTTATAGGACGCTCTTTTGTTATATTTCGGGTTTTTCTTCTTATTAATCTTACCTTTTGACACAAAAAGACTTTCAACCACCTTTTATGAAAAGTAGTTCAGAATTTTTATTCTCGGATTCACTGACTTCTTTCGGAAGATCTCTGGTTATTCTCAATAGTGTAGAAATTGCTGGAGAATAAACGATAATAAGATTTTTTTTAGATATTTAAGCAGAAATTTCGAGATTTACCCTTATTACATTAATTTCCGTTTCTATTCGCTGAGCTGGCTCACGTGTTCTAAGGTTGCCCGATATCTGGGCCACCTTGAGAACATGCATATGGGCGCAATTTGCAAGGAATTAAACTTTTTATCTGATAAATTTATTAATAATAAAGTAAATGTAGTTAAAGAGAAAGAAATAAGCTTTTAGAAAAGATACCATAACTCACTGTTCTAAGAATTTAAACACATGTAAATTAAATTATCTCTTAACTGGAAATTAGAACGACAACCCTTCTAAAGTGAAATCACAGCATACAATGGCTGTCGATCAAGATAATCTCTTTAAATTCAGGCAGATACCCTGGAGATACATAATTTACAATGCAGTAGCGCCACTTTGAGATTCAAAATAAAATTTGACTACCTTAGGAACACCTTTGGTTCACCTACCTTAGTATGTTGTTTAGTTTAACGCTATTGCTCTTCAAATAATTCGAGCCCATAGATCATAATGATAAATTTTCGTTGTGTCCCTGTAAAAATCTATAACTGCTAGACTCACCAAATTCTAAAACGTTTGTACGATGGTTACCTATAACATGCATATAGATTTTCAGATCAATCAGATGAGGCATTTAGAAGCAATTGCATTTTAAATAATTTGAGCCCATAAGCCACAATGATAAAGTATTTTTCTTTGTGCCTCTGTAAAAAAAACTGTAAGAATTAGATTCACTAAAATCTATTTGATGTCTGTGACTGTAACATGTGTATGAATTTTCAGTTCATTCAAATAAGGAGTTTAGACGCAATTAAATAATTTGAACCCATAGAGCATAATGATAAAGAATTTTTCTTTGTATCCCTGTAAAAACATATTAGTGCTAAATTCACCAGAATCATTATTTTTCATGAGACTGTGACCTATAGTACGTACACAAATTTTTAACTCAATCAGATAAGGCACTTAGACGCTAATGATTTTAGCACATAAGCCATAATGATAAAGATTTCTTTGTTCTGTCCCTGTAATAAAAAGAAAACTACGGGTACTAGATTCACCAAGAGCTGTACAATTCGAGCAACGGTGACTTCACGTAAATAAATTTTCCGCTCATTCTGATAAGGCGTTTAGACGCTATCGCATTTGGAATAATTTCAGATAGAAGGCCATAATTATAAGAATTTTTTCGCTGTGTCCCTTAAAAAAAAAACTATATGTGACAGATTCACCAAAATTTATACACTTCGTGCAACAATGACTTGTAGCATTTGGGTAAATTTTCAACTCAATTGAAAAAAAGCGTTTAGACTCTATCGCACTTCGAATAATTTTAGCCAGAAGGCTATAATAATAAAGAATTTTTCTTTGTGTCCCTGTAATATATATATATATATATATATATATATATATATATATATATATATATATATATATATATACGTGCTAGATTCACCAAGAGCTGTACAATTCGAGCAACGGTGACTTCACGTAAATAAATTTTCCGCTCATTCTGATAAGGCGCACTTCGTGCAATACTTCGAACACGTTTGTGCAACACTTCGTTGTGCAACACACATTGTGCAACACTTCGTTGCACACTTCGTGCAACAGTGACCTTTGAATGTGTGTAAATTTTCAACTCAATTGAAAAAGCGTTTAAACGCTATCACAATTTACAAAAATTTGTCCCATATAGACCATAATCATAAATAATTATTCTTTGTATCCCTGTAAAAAAAAAAAAAAAAAAAATCTATAAAAGCTAGATTCGCCAAAATTTATACGGTTCGTATGATGGTAACTCACAGCCTTCATATAAATTTTCATCCCGAACGGATAAGCCGGTTAGACACTAACGCACATTACAAAATTTGGGTCCATAGAGCATAATGATAAAGACTTTATCATTAAAATTAATTAACCAAATTAAACCAAATCTTTTAACTCGCCAAAATCAGTAGGATTCGTGCTACGGGAACTTATAACATGAGTACCAAATTTCAGCTCATTTGAACAAAGCGTTTAGACCCTATCGCGTTCACTCACATACATACACACATACATCGTCATAAAAATAGTAAATATGAATTCAGGAGACCTCAAAACGTGCAGAAACACCAAAATCTAAAACTTGGATTTTTGACATAATTTTAATATTTTCCTCACTATAGTTCCTCACTATAGTTCTCACTATAATTCCTCACTATAGTTCGAAAAGTAAAATTGAGTTAATTCACTATGTCACGTAGGAGTTTTTTTTTTTTTTTTTTTTTTTTTTTTTTTTTTTTTTTAAATAGACGAGTTAAAAATGCAATTCTTTGAGCTAATTAGAAGTTTTCATTTGAGAGTATTTAAGATATCGATATTTACCGATATTTGAGTTATTTCTGCTCATTCAACCATTGGTAAGTGGCAACATCACTCTCGTTGCAACATATTTCTTCAGTAGCACGGAAGTGCGGTCAACGCCGTTGTAAAGTGATCCAGTTTATTAAATCATTTGTATTAAAATCATTAATAAAATGAATAAATTACTCAAATACAATAAATAACTCAAATTTGAGTGCATTATGTTAACTCATTTAATTTAGTGAATTTAACTCAAGATGAGAGGGCGCGTTTCTTCTAGGCAAATGAATGAAAATTCACTCGATTTAAGTTATTTTCATTCTTTTATTTTAAGGCAGCACCCCTCCCACAAAAGCGTTCCAACTAGCCTAGGGTGCATGTGAAGTCTATGAATCACAACCCCTATACCAGCAGACCTAAAAAGTAGACCCTTCTGGTAATGTGAAAGTAATATTTTAAAATGCTTTTAGTAAACTACTATTATAGAAAAGGGGAAAGTTTTCGAAAGCTTTCTGCAATTTTAAAAACAGAAAGGAAGTAAACGAAACACTTTCATTTCAACGTGTGGTAATTTTTGTATTTCCGAGTATTACCGCGAGAACTATACTTAAAACAATTTCATCTTCTTTAGTGAGGTCACTGTAATGTTTTTGTGGGCAAAAAATTACGCAAACAATCAGAAAAGTTCTCTCTATATTTTGAGCAAACATATATAACATTTTACTTTTACTAATGTGGATATAAAACCCAAAAAAACTATTTTTTTTCCTTTAAAAATATTTTGTCCTCAAAAAATATGTATGTATATATATATGTGTGTGTGCTGTAAAATTAACCTTTTTTTTTTTTTTTTTTTTTTTTTTTTACTTTTACAAGTCTTAACTTTTCTTTTAAAATAATAAATTATTTAGAAACAATTTGAGTGCACCAAAGGTGGCCCATACATTGAAAACAACTTTAAAATGCGCTTATAGGACGCTCTTTTGTTATATTTCGGGTTTTTCTTCTTATTAATCTTACCTTTTGACACAAAAAGACTTTCAACCACCTTTTATGAAAAGTAGTTCAGAATTTTTATTCTCGGATTCACTGACTTCTTTCGGAAGATCTCTGGTTATTCTCAATAGTGTAGAAATTGCTGGAGAATAAACGATAATAAGATTTTTTTTAGATATTTAAGCAGAAATTTCGAGATTTACCCTTATTACATTAATTTCCGTTTCTATTCGCTGAGCTGGCTCACGTGTTCTAAGGTTGCCCGATATCTGGGCCACCTTGAGAACATGCATATGGGCGCAATTTGCAAGGAATTAAACTTTTTATCTGATAAATTTATTAATAATAAAGTAAATGTAGTTAAAGAGAAAGAAATAAGCTTTTAGAAAAGATACCATAACTCACTGTTCTAAGAATTTAAACACATGTAAATTAAATTATCTCTTAACTGGAAATTAGAACGACAACCCTTCTAAAGTGAAATCACAGCATACAATGGCTGTCGATCAAGATAATCTCTTTAAATTCAGGCAGATACCCTGGAGATACATAATTTACAATGCAGTAGCGCCACTTTGAGATTCAAAATAAAATTTGACTACCTTAGGAACACCTTTGGTTCACCTACCTTAGTATGTTGTTTAGTTTAACGCTATTGCTCTTCAAATAATTCGAGCCCATAGATCATAATGATAAATTTTCGTTGTGTCCCTGTAAAAATCTATAACTGCTAGACTCACCAAATTCTAAAACGTTTGTACGATGGTTACCTATAACATGCATATAGATTTTCAGATCAATCAGATGAGGCATTTAGAAGCAATTGCATTTTAAATAATTTGAGCCCATAAGCCACAATGATAAAGTATTTTTCTTTGTGCCTCTGTAAAAAAAACTGTAAGAATTAGATTCACTAAAATCTATTTGATGTCTGTGACTGTAACATGTGTATGAATTTTCAGTTCATTCAAATAAGGAGTTTAGACGCAATTAAATAATTTGAACCCATAGAGCATAATGATAAAGAATTTTTCTTTGTATCCCTGTAAAAACATATTAGTGCTAAATTCACCAGAATCATTATTTTTCATGAGACTGTGACCTATAGTACGTACACAAATTTTTAACTCAATCAGATAAGGCACTTAGACGCTAATGATTTTAGCACATAAGCCATAATGATAAAGATTTCTTTGTTCTGTCCCTGTAATAAAAAGAAAACTACGGGTACTAGATTCACCAAGAGCTGTACAATTCGAGCAACGGTGACTTCACGTAAATAAATTTTCCGCTCATTCTGATAAGGCGTTTAGACGCTATCGCATTTGGAATAATTTCAGATAGAAGGCCATAATTATAAGAATTTTTTCGCTGTGTCCCTTAAAAAAAAAACTATATGTGACAGATTCACCAAAATTTATACACTTCGTGCAACAATGACTTGTAGCATTTGGGTAAATTTTCAACTCAATTGAAAAAAAGCGTTTAGACTCTATCGCACTTCGAATAATTTTAGCCAGAAGGCTATAATAATAAAGAATTTTTCTTTGTGTCCCTGTAATATATATATATATATATATATATATATATATATATATATATATATATATATATATATACGTGCTAGATTCACCAAGAGCTGTACAATTCGAGCAACGGTGACTTCACGTAAATAAATTTTCCGCTCATTCTGATAAGGCGCACTTCGTGCAATACTTCGAACACGTTTGTGCAACACTTCGTTGTGCAACACACATTGTGCAACACTTCGTTGCACACTTCGTGCAACAGTGACCTTTGAATGTGTGTAAATTTTCAACTCAATTGAAAAAGCGTTTAAACGCTATCACAATTTACAAAAATTTGTCCCATATAGACCATAATCATAAATAATTATTCTTTGTATCCCTGTAAAAAAAAAAAAAAAAAAAATCTATAAAAGCTAGATTCGCCAAAATTTATACGGTTCGTATGATGGTAACTCACAGCCTTCATATAAATTTTCATCCCGAACGGATAAGCCGGTTAGACACTAACGCACATTACAAAATTTGGGTCCATAGAGCATAATGATAAAGACTTTATCATTAAAATTAATTAACCAAATTAAACCAAATCTTTTAACTCGCCAAAATCAGTAGGATTCGTGCTACGGGAACTTATAACATGAGTACCAAATTTCAGCTCATTTGAACAAAGCGTTTAGACCCTATCGCGTTCACTCACATACATACACACATACATCGTCATAAAAATAGTAAATATGAATTCAGGAGACCTCAAAACGTGCAGAAACACCAAAATCTAAAACTTGGATTTTTGACATAATTTTAATATTTTCCTCACTATAGTTCCTCACTATAGTTCTCACTATAATTCCTCACTATAGTTCGAAAAGTAAAATTGAGTTAATTCACTATGTCACGTAGGAGTTTTTTTTTTTTTTTTTTTTTTTTTTTTTTTTTTTTTTTTAAATAGACGAGTTAAAAATGCAATTCTTTGAGCTAATTAGAAGTTTTCATTTGAGAGTATTTAAGATATCGATATTTACCGATATTTGAGTTATTTCTGCTCATTCAACCATTGGTAAGTGGCAACATCACTCTCGTTGCAACATATTTCTTCAGTAGCACGGAAGTGCGGTCAACGCCGTTGTAAAGTGATCCAGTTTATTAAATCATTTGTATTAAAATCATTAATAAAATGAATAAATTACTCAAATACAATAAATAACTCAAATTTGAGTGCATTATGTTAACTCATTTAATTTAGTGAATTTAACTCAAGATGAGAGGGCGCGTTTCTTCTAGGCAAATGAATGAAAATTCACTCGATTTAAGTTATTTTCATTCTTTTATTTTAAGGCAGCACCCCTCCCACAAAAGCGTTCCAACTAGCCTAGGGTGCATGTGAAGTCTATGAATCACAACCCCTATACCAGCAGACCTAAAAAGTAGACCCTTCTGGTAATGTGAAAGTAATATTTTAAAATGCTTTTAGTAAACTACTATTATAGAAAAGGGGAAAGTTTTCGAAAGCTTTCTGCAATTTTAAAAACAGAAAGGAAGTAAACGAAACACTTTCATTTCAACGTGTGGTAATTTTTGTATTTCCGAGTATTACCGCGAGAACTATACTTAAAACAATTTCATCTTCTTTAGTGAGGTCACTGTAATGTTTTTGTGGGCAAAAAATTACGCAAACAATCAGAAAAGTTCTCTCTATATTTTGAGCAAACATATATAACATTTTACTTTTACTAATGTGGATATAAAACCCAAAAAAACTATTTTTTTTCCTTTAAAAATATTTTGTCCTCAAAAAATATGTATGTATATATATATGTGTGTGTGCTGTAAAATTAACCTTTTTTTTTTTTTTTTTTTTTTTTTTTTACTTTTACAAGTCTTAACTTTTCTTTTAAAATAATAAATTATTTAGAAACAATTTTGAAATAAAGAAAGTTTGATAACATTCTAATTTAGAAAAACCACAGCAAAAGGGCATCTTCTGCATCCTTATTATTGTATTGAACATATTTTTTTTTTCCTTTTTAAATTATAATTATACGTTGAAAAAAATTATATAATTTAGAAACTTTAAAAGAATTAGAAAATATATATATTCTCGGAATTCAATATAGAAATTTTCAAACATAATAGTGATTATGATGAATTACATTAAACAAATCAATTAATACGAGTAAATTTCTCGAGAAAATTAAAAGTCTGGAATGACTCCACTCGGCTTTCCTAACATATTTACGGGCCCACCAGCGGCCGAGTCGTTCTGCGCTCAAAGCTGGTAGATGGGAGGGGCCGGGTTCGATCCCAGGACCCGCTCATCGACCTAGCCGTTCGGAGTTGACCGTGGTTTCCTCCGAAACTCGCGTAAATACGGGCTAGGACCCCTTTGAAAGACCCCCCACGGAGGGCATTTCCCCCTATAGGCCTAGGATACTTATGGAGTCAATCGGCCTTAAATCCTACAACCAACCAACCTAACATATTTACATTATACTCCATACGACTTTACTACACATTATTAATTAAAGATTGTATAAATAAATAAAAGTGAGAGAAGTTTTCAAATAAATTTATAATAAATTTTTAATAGTTTTTAAATAAATAAAGAGAAAATTATGATAGAAGGTTTGAATATGTTTCTCCATATAGAATTTTGTTTAATTTAATGCTATCGTACTTGAAATAATTTAAACCCACAGATAATGTTGATAAATATTTTTTTTTTACTGTGTCTCTATAAATCTATAATTACTATATTCACCAAAATCTGTACAGCTCCTTCGACGGTGACCTATAACATGTATATAAATGTTCAACATAGTCGGATTAAACAGTTAGACTCAATCACATTTTAAATAATTTGAGCTCATAAACCAAAATGATAAAGACGTTTTCTTTGTGCCCCTGTGAAAAAACTATAAGTGCTAGATTCTCCAAAATTCTACAGTTCGTATGATTGTGATCTATAATTATATGTATATAAATTTTCAATTTATTCGAATAAATCGTTTAGGTGCTATCGCACTTTAAATAATTTAAGCCCATAGGCCAGTAAAGAACTATACATGTTAGAGTCACCAAAATTTATATAGTTTGTGCGATGGCTACCTATAACATGTATATAAATTATTAGCCCAATTGAATAAGGCAATTAGACGCTATCGCACATTAAGTAATTTGAGCCCAAAGGCCATAATCATAAGTAATTTTTTGTGTCCCTATATTAAAAAAAAAAGAAGAAGAAGAAGAAGAAGAAGGCTAGATTCGCCAAATAAAATCTTCAGCATATAGGCCAAAATGGTAATGATTTTTTTTTTCATTGTGACCCGGTAAAAAACTGTAAGTCCTAAATTCACCAAAATCAATACTTCTGCTATGGTGACCTATAACATACATACCAACTTTCAGTTGAATCGATCAAAGTGTTTAGATGTTATCATGTCCACTCAAGTATATTGACATTTACATACATACATCAGTAAAAATAGCTAAAAAGAACTGAGGAGACTTTAAAACATATAAATCGAAATCTCCAAGTAGATTTTTTTCATGATTACAATACTTTCCTTATATTGTCAGGAAATAATTATGCTGCATTTTACATTTCAAATAGAACTTTTCTTGCTTATATTATCTACATAATAACAAAGCTTTCAATTTTTAAATTTATTCTATAGCATTGTTAGTGCCCGCCTTTTTTCCCTACGATTTTTTTTTCTACAGTAATTTTCTACAATATACAACTATTATATAAAAAAGGCAGGTAGTACCGGTGCTACAGAATAAAGTTAAGAGCAGGTAGCTCTATAGGTATGATTTAAATCGTTTAAGACCTGTAGACAAACATATGCTTAGTAAATCAGCATGTTATAATAGAATTTTAGTTTTAGTAAAATATTTTGCTATTTCTGTTATTACAACGCAAAATAACTTTTAAAATGAAAGCAAGAAATCACTTATATTAAAACAAAATTATCTACTGTATGGTGTTTTTTTTTTTTTTTTTTTTTTTTTTTTTTTTGTGTGTGTGTGTATGTGTGTGTGTGTGTGTGTGTGTGTACTTGATAAAAATGCCAAATACTTTTGAAACAAATGTATTACAATACTGAAATCATAGAATATTTCCTTTGCAATATACGTGATTATAAATAAATAATCGAGATAGAAACTTATGTTTATTTGTTATTTTTTACATTTTCTCTAACTATAAGTAACCACCCAGAGTTTTACATTTCTTGATATTTTGAAGGACGTCATTGTAGAATAGAACGAATGTGCGTTATTCCAAGCTACATTTTCCTGAAACTAAACAAATCAACGTAATTATCTGTTATTGATAACATAATGTGCGTAAAAGCCATTCAATATGCAGAATAATTTTTGTCCAAACATCACGGTTATTTATTAGTAATAATTAAAACATTGCGATACCACTTAGTATTTTGTTGAAAAATACATTCCTTTATTTAATATTTTGAGTAAAGACAGTGTATTTTTCATGTTTTATACCAAAGATTCTACTTAAATTTATATACAGGAAACTACTTATTCTTAATTTGTACGTTATTACGCACACAAAATTGTTTAAAAAATTATTTTAATAACAAATTAATATCGGAAAAAAGTCATAGAACGCATTAACATCTATACATTATATGATTTACTGTATCCGATTTCTAGTGATATTCTTCGAAGAGAACTAATTCCTTTAGTCTTTACTGCATCATTATATCATACTTGTCAACCATCTCATTAATAAGCGTAAAATTGTTAACGCCCCTTTTTCCACATCACTTTAATTTTAGAGTAATTCTCTGCAAATGCTGTTGCGATTAAATAAGAATAAAATTACTCTAAACGAAGACTGGTGTGAAAAAAAAAGACGAGTTCTAAAGATTTTACGCTTCATAATGAGATGTTTGGCAAGTGTGTTATATAATAGCCTCCTAAACTAGATGCCTTCCGCGTGGCTCGGAAACTTGGCAACAGTTCAAGGGGTAGACAGTGCCACCTGGTACAGATTGCGCGACTTTTTTAGTCAACAGCCACCAAAAAGTTTTAAAAATGGGATTTGTTATACATAAAAGGCGAATACAATCGGAGAAACGTCGATTATATATATCATATATCACTTCTAAAAGTTATTTGTGGCAGTTAAAAAAAAGGTGCGTAAACTGTACCAGGTGGCGCTGTCTACCGCTTGAACTGTTGCCAAGTTTCCGACCCATGCGAAAGGCATCTAGTATAGGCGGCTATGATTATATGAAAAAAAATGAACTTTTCTAAATACAATAAAAATTAAACACCCCAGAATCTTTAGATTCTTCCTTTATTAAAATGATATGCTTTCTCCAATACGATACCGTTATTTCTACTACAAAGCTCTATCTCTACTGTTTAAAAAAAAAAAAAAAAATCTACAGCATAAATTTCTAAATATAGCAATTAAAGTAGCATTTTTATAATATAAGCCAATAATGTACCTCATTTTCCTTTAAGTACTCTCTTTAACAAATATTTTCAAAAAGAAAAGTTGAAAAAGTTGAAAAATCTGTAAATTAAATTTAATTATGTATACTAGGATGAGTAAAGGTAAATGTAATCAATTCTACTATAGCAGGTTCCATTGTAATTTAGTAAAAAAAAATTGAATTTGAATTAATTATAATAGAACCTCTAGTAATTAATGAAAGCAGTGTAAATATTTCGTCATAATTCATGCATATACAAAAAAAAAAAAAAAAAAAAAAAAAATTAAATGCAAAGTAACAATTTTTATTACTAATAGCTTGATAACTGTTTGTATATTTTATTAGTATTTAAAGTTTGCACATTAAACTCTGAATAGTATGCAAATTCTCTAACAATTATTAATTAAATCATATTAAGTGATTTTTACCATAAAGCATTATTCTTTCCTAGCATTTTAGATTGCTCGATTATTTAATATCTTCCGCTTTGCAACTTTACTAACTTTAAATGGTACTGCTATCAAAGCTGCTAACATCCTAATTATAAACCTCAAGAGTTTTAGAAGACGCCCGTTTGTCCACACCACTTTATTTTTAGAGTAATTAGCTCTAAATGCAGTCACAATTAACTAAGTACAAAATTACTCGAAAAAATGACTGGTGTGAAAAAAAGGCGGGTACTAAAAATCTTCCGTTTATAAATGAGATGGTTGACAGGTATGTGTTATGCATTTACACTTAGCAATATTTTACTTGCACAACACTATCATAGCTTTACTATAATTGATTGCTTCGTTTATTAATTAATTTATTTTTTATATGTTTTTTGCTTTATTTTCTCTTATTGACACACGACTACAAAATAACAGTTGTACAATATTTAATTGAGCACTTATGAAATGAAATAATGCTTTTTACGTAATTTTGATGCGTTTACGAAAAGCATTCCTGATTTATAAATATTTTTATCATTACATGCTTTTTGCATATCTTATTTGAAAATTATCTTCATAGTTCCACTAATTTTTTTTCCTCTCTCTCTCTCTGCTTTTCTCTTTCTTATGTTCTGTTTTTGTGAGAAGAATAATAAGGTACCATATATTTAAAGTTTAGTTGAAAGTGTTTTTTAAATACATCAAGAATAAAATATCAAATTTGTTTAGTGTCTTTTAGGCCATTGTCTTCCAGGAAGTTTTGGAAATTCCTATTCAGTAAAATACATATATTGAATTCATAACATTACGCTTAAACTGATTCTATTTTGGTAAAACATTATCAAATAAAGACAAATTTACTTATTTTAAAATGCTTAAAGCCAGTGTTGTCAGATTTGGGATTTTTTTTTATTCAACTGCCACCAATAATTTTAAGGAGTGATATTTGATATACATAAAAAACGATTAATTTTCGAAGTGATTAGACAACAGTTACAATTAAAATTTGTTGGTGGATATTAAATAAAAAAAGTCCCCAGTCTGGTAACACTGCTTAAAACATATATTAAAATCGTATATATTTGTTTCCTCACAAAATTTAATGTTTAAATAAAGATGTTCTGACTTATTAAATGATTAATTTGGCATTTAGGATTAGTTTTATTCAGATACTTATAACCTTTAATTTATTTATTTCATACAGATTTTTGTCTAATCTCATTATTATTTTAAAAAGATAAAACCAATAGCATGACAGAAAATATGTGTTCGTGATCATGTCAATTTTATGTGTTACAACTTTTTAATTAGATACTAAAAATTTTTAGAAAATAATTCTTAAATAATTACTATTTGTAAAATAATTAGTACTGAAATGTTTTTTAAATTTTCCCTGTTTATTTCTTATTTTAAAAAATAACGACAGAGTAAGTGCACCAGTGACTGACACTTTTAGAGCAATCTCTGACGTTTTTAATGTTCTAGTCATCAGAAAATATTTTTAGAAACCTTAAGTTAATACATATGGCATGAAAGACATTCAGAACCACATATATGTTAAAATATATACATTTGATAACAATTATTTTTTTTTTTCACACCCACTCAATGTTCCAGTAATTGACGCTGCCAGTTTTCCCTTTTATTAGTAATTGGCACCCTATGTTCCAGTGTTTGACACTGCTAGTTATTCATTTTACCAGTTATTAGCACACTATGCTCCTGTGTTTGACATAAAATCTTAAAATTCTTATATGTAAAATATATTATTTTATTATTTTTCTTAATTATTAATTATTTCGGGATAGAGGTCAATTACTGGAGCAAGCCAATCACTGGAGCACCTACCCTATATAAAAAATGATTGAGGATGAAATATATTTCATACAATTATACTCAGTGGCGGCTCGTGCAAATTCTCACAGGTGGGGTCCGATCCATCATATGATGCGTAATTTAACTTTAATATTATTCATCATTCAAACATGCAAACAAACATTAAAAAAATGAAGTGTAAAACGAAATTTCGGATTTTTTTTTTTTTTTTTTTTTTTTTTTTTTTTTATGATGGTGAATCTTAAATTCAACACTATGGAAAACATTGCATAAAATTATCTCAAAAACTAAAGTTTTACAAATACAATTGCAAAATTCTGCAATGTTCTGATCAATGGAATATCAAAATTTAAATAACGGAAATTGCTAAGTTCGATACCAGACCGCTTTCGTCGACATAAACATTTGGAGTTTAGTATGGTTTTCTCCAAAACTTGAATAAAAAGAGCTATGTAACACTTAGAAAGATTCTCTACAAAGAGTACACCACTCAGGTCTAGGACCCTCTTTTAGTCAACTGGCTTTAACCCTACCACTACACAACATTAAAATTTAAATTCAAATGTCTCAGAGTGTAATATTATTTAGCTTATGCTAATTATATTTCTAAATCTTTTAATTATAGAATTTCAAGTGTTATATTCATGTTTCTTATCTTAAAAAATAAATAAAATAAACCTTAACCAACCTGTAATAAGTTATATTGGAATTTAGAAAGTCATGATTAATGTAATGTGGATACATATTAAAAAAAAAAAAAAAAAAAAAAACATGTTTCTCACTTTAAAAGCTTAATTTTAGATAATTTAAATTAACTTTCAATAAATAAAGAAAGAAGATGGGTTATCATCTTAAAAAAAAAAAAAGAAAGAAAGAAAGAAAGAAAGAAAGAAAAAGAAAAGATAGAAAAAAGAAACATTGCGGATGTTTCTATTAAATCGCATTTAAAAGAAAAATCATTTAAATAATAATAAATCACAATTTTATGCAGATATTTAATCCATTTATCCATTTAAATCCATTAATTATTTACCTAAAAATTTTACAATTTATTTACATAAAAGTTTTAATACACTATTCTAAAGGGGGAAAAGGAAAAAATCGCATATTCTTTTTATTTTTATTTATTTATTTATTTTCCTCATTTAAATTCAAAATACTTTAGTTAAAGAGGTCTTAAATTCTTATACAGGCTTTTATCTCAAAAGCTAGTCTAGAAAATATTTTTGACTATTACCAGATTTCTTTCTTTAAACACTAAAATTTTAAACCGTCATATATAACTCTAAAAAAATCACCGAGAAAAAAAAACGTAATGCAGAAGTCGCCAAATTTTATCCGTGAATTGCATGGTTAACAGACAGTTTTTTTCCCCTATAGTTTTGTTCCAAAGGGCAGGACTCTACTGGCCCATCGACGAGAAAATTACAGCGTACTTACACTCATAAAGCAGTTCGTCGCCAAATCTGTTACCCCGATCTTCTAGTAGAATAAACTGTACAAATAAACATGCGAATTTCGAGCCGACTGAAAACGGCCCTATTCTCTCATATAAGGAAGGGAAGTAGGAGTCGGTTAGTCATTAGTGATTTGTGACAGCTGAAAGAATATATTGACAAATAAATGATAATGAAAGAAGATTAAGAAAAAGTTAGATAAACTTGTTATTTTGGTGAACAGTTATAAAAAAAAAAAAAAGAATTATTATTACTTTAATCGAGAAAAAATTAGGTGGGACAGTATCCCGCTGGCCCTCAATTACGAACCGCCACTGATTATACTCTATATAAGTATTAAGTTGAGCTTATTTTGACAAATTTGAAAAAAAAAAAGGGGGTTTTCTCTGATATACCTAATTTGTAATTTCTTTTAAATAAACATTATAAGTTTGGTTCAATATAGTATTTCTTATTTTCAAGGTAATAAAATTATACTTATTTTACCACGTATTTATTAGCTCACTTTCTTGTTTGTTTGTTTGTCCAGTACAAATCTTGCAATCGATTTTTAAATAACTTCCCGACTAGCTAGATATTTGAAACTTTTAGATTAGCTCATAATAATATGTTCATAACACGATGAATTTTTTATTAGTTTTCCTTTAATTAATTAAAATATGAAAATAATAACCTCCTAATAGCTTTAAAATTTAAATATTAGCTATAATTTAATTGTTGCCAAAGAAAAAAAAAATAACAGTTCATTTTCTTTTGACATAAAAAATAAATGCATTTAATTAAACGTAAAAATTATGCATCCGACAAAAATTGACGTCATTATGACTTTAAAAAAATTATACACATTGATAAAGTGCCAATATAGTTTTTTAGCTATGATTCAACAGAAAATTTAACAACATAGTACACGCACACACACACACACACATATATATATATATATATATATATATATTTTTTTTTTTTTTTTTTTTTAATCTATTCTATAATTATTTCATATGTGTTAATACGAAATTAATTTGTAATAACATATTACAAATTATTTATTTCTACGAATTTTTGAGCTTATTATATTTAAAGTCGAAGCGTAATAAAAAGGAGTAAATTAATGAAAAATTATATAAACCTGGTCTTGCAACATTCTCATTTGATAACTTATGATACATTGTGAAATTTTCGATTATGCGTGAAATATTTTTTAGTCACGAATAAACATTAAAAAGAAAAGAAGAGGTAACTAATACTTTCATCTAACACTAAAGCATTTTGTCAAAAATAAGATTTCATTAATTCTGCTTATTTTCTTTGACGCTATTATCAAAGCACCTGTAGTTGTCACTAATAAGGATAAGGAAGATAAGTGAAAAGACTTAAGGATGCTTCATTAAATTAGGATTCTTTTACCGAAAACCATTTTCTCTTGCGACATTTATGACAAGGTTTTAACTTTAATTACGAATATGTCAGATTTAGAACACCTTTGAATAAATCTGAAAAAGATTTTTAATTGATTCTGAAGTCAGTAAGCTTTATGAAATAATGGATATGGTTTTTTTTTTTTTTTTTTTTTTTTTTTTTTTTTTCTAAATATGTGGTGTTAATACAGCGGGCTGTTTTATTTTTTTAGGCATTGTTTTTTAATTGCTAGAACTTTTTAATTTAGGATTTAAATTTCGAAATTTTAAACAGAAACTTCAAATTTAGTAATAATATATAATAATAATTATATGGAGATTGTCTTTATTGATTAATTGTTTTATGAAATTTAATTACGAAAGTTTAAAAATAATTTTAAAAATAAAGTCATAAACAATGCGCCAATATTTTTAAACATAAGAAGTTAATTGTATTTTTATCTGTAACAAAAGTATCCTAACACTACCAATAATTCCTATATAAAAAAAGTAGAGTTAATACTGTTTTGTTAAATAAATCCTTGTCGAATTATGTTTTTAGGCTGACTAAGAACATGATTCGATAAGGATTTATTTAACAAAACACTTTTTTTACATAGGAATTTTTGCTAGTGTTCGGATACTTTTGTTACCGACAGTACATAACAAAAATTTTTTCAATGGAGTACTAACAATAAATGAAGATTAAGAAATTGGTTCTGTGAAATAAAATGAACGAATATGCCTTTGAATTATATTAACATTCTTTAATCAATAGTTAAAGTAATATATTTTCAAATATGATTACTTTTATTTTTTATAGAATCTAGATAAGTGGATTCTCTATAATATTTTTGATTTGACAGAATTGTTTTGTTACAGCAACATTAAATAACATAACATTCTCATTATTAGATAAATATGATTAACTAATGAATCGGTTTATTTCTACAGCATTGAAAATAAATAATTATAGTATAAATACTTGTTGTTAAATAAATTCTTGTCGAATCCTGTTCTTAGTCAGACTAAGAACAGGATTCAACAAGGATTTATTTAACAAAACAGTATTAATTGTACTTTTTTATATAGGAATTTCCGCTAGTCTCAGATATTTTTGCTGCCGGCTATATATCACATGTCCTAATCCCCGAAAAATATGAATGCTATCTACTTGCTTAAGGCACGGCAGAATTCTGGGATGGCTTGTTACACAAATAATCGTATAAGAAAAATACAAAAGCTAAATACACCAAATTTCCTGGTGCAAGCATCGAACGAATGAAGTCATTTTTTTTACAATACTGCCGTATTTGTGATTGTTTGGTTATAGCATATAGGGCAGTCTTATTAAAACTGCTTTAAAATAGAACAATCCAGTGTTTAACATCATGAAACGCTAGGTATTCGATTTATATTAACACAATATATACTTAAAAAATTATATATACTCGGGGTGGATTATAAACAAATTCAATAACTCCCGCTATAAATTACATACTACAGTTAAAAATGGGTGAAAGGATTACTATCAAGTTTAGTATATGAACTATAGGCTTGTTGTGATCTTGAAACAAAAGGAAAATAAATTGTAGTTCAAAAATTTCCTTACATTGTTCCTTTCACTTCATTGTGTAGTTCTTTGAATTGTAAACAGTGAATCTAACACAAGAAATGAACACAGAATAGAATGTTTTAAGTATTTTATTTTATTTATTTATTTTATTTTATTTTTAAGTTTTTGGACCCTTTTATAATATTTCATTTGTTACACTTGATGTTTTCCTCTAAAAATTGTTATCTAATAAAGACTTTTTTCAATCAATAAATTAATAAATAAAAATTATAGAACCAGTTAAGTAATATTAGAAGGGATTTTGCACAAGATCACCATTATTCAAATAACTCAATTCAGTTTGAACATTTATTTTCAATTTACGAACATGTTCTTTCATAACGCAAAAACTTTATAAAAGAATTTAGTTTAAATTTGTATTCTGGTCTATAATTTTCAAAAAACCATTTATTTTTTTATTATTATTGAACAGGAGAGCAGCCCCGGCTCACCGATCGAAGAGCGGTGTTGAGCTATGCTAGGACCGAAGTCCAAGTGGGCTGTCCCGAGACGTTTATTGAAAAACAGGAAAAAAAAATTACATAATTCATCACCAGGTTTAGAGCCTACCGCGACAATGGGCGATGAGAGAGACAAGTTTTTATATACATAGTCTTTTGTTGATCAGCTTGCCGAGCCCAGCCGGCCCCTCGCGACAGAGGGCATGCTGGTGTACTGCATTATAGTGCTGTTAAGTCCAAGAAAAATGGAGATGAGAAAAGGTGATAGTCATGTCAGTCTCTTGCCGGGTAAGACCCCCCGCGACAGTGGGCAAGAGGTGCAAGACAGACTCTTTGTGTGTCAGAGCAGCTTTTAGCTGTTTTCCAACTTGACCAAGTTCAAGGGAAGTGGGAAAGTTTAATCTATTAGGTTTGTAAAGTTATTAAGTAGAAAATAAATTTTATAAATTTTGAAAAGGAGGGATTTACGCGTTAAAATGTTTTCGAGCCAGTTTTGGGGTCTAGGAGATGGGTTTCTGAGATGATATGGAGCAGTTAGTGGGCAGGAGTAATAATAGTGTTTAGGAGCACACTCCTGGCCGCAAGGACATAAGGACGACCGGCGACAATGAAATTTTTTCAGGTAGGTGGGGAAAGGCCTGTGGCCTGTCAGAAATGCCGCAACAGGAGGAGTGAGATTCCAGCAGACGTTTGAAACGTTTGGTATTAAGTTATACGTGAATCTCCCTTTTGGTGATTCATCCCAAAGGGCTTGCCACTGTTGGTTCAGTAAGTTTTTTAATTTTTTCTTGACATAAGATGAGGGAGCTGGAAGAGAATGCTGAATAACCTCCTCTTCTGTTGCGGCCTTCGCTAAGGAGTCAGCCAATTCATTGCCGACGACGCCCCTATGGGCAGAAACGTGTGCCAGGGAAATTAAGTGTTTTAATTTAGCTATTTTACATTTTATATCGAATACTTGTGGATGTTTTGTCTTGTGGCTAGTGATGGCCTGCAGGCTCGAGAGGCTGTCACTATAGATGTTAATAGGTGACAGCTGAGTGTTGTCTTCTGCCCAATCGAGGGCCTTTTGGATTGCATAAAGTTCCGCTTGGAAGACGGTGTTGAAATTCTCAAGCCTGCACGCCCACCGATGTGCCTCAAGACCATTGACCATGACGCAGAGCGCTGCTGCAACGCCAGTGTCCGTCTTTGAGCCATCCGTGTACACCGCCACAGGAACTGAGGGATCAAAGCGGTTTTTATGATTGTTTACTATGAGGGATGCAGCGTCTTCTGCAGGGTGTAAATCCCAGCTTCGATTAAGTAGTTGCAGCGGGGTGTTGGGGAAAGTGGAGTTTATGATTTGCTGATTGTTTAGTTGGAGGATGTTGGTTTTGAGGTAATTACTATGAAGTTGAAGGTGGGCATGAGGAATTCCCGTGATGACAGTGAGGGCGTCAGTCGAAATCGTCCTGTAACCTCTCGAGATTTGAAGTAGAAAAGGACGTTGGATAGAATCTAATTTGGCCTGATTTTGTTTCGACAGGTGGCCACCCCATATTCCTGCACCATAAGTTAAGATTTTATCCACTATGGTAAGGTACCATGTTTTCAGGAAGGAAGTGGAGATGCCCCACCACCTTCCTGCTAGTTTTAATGAGTTATGGTAAATTGTTACGGTTTTAAGTTTTAGTTCGTGCAGGTGGGCGGTCCAGCTAAGTTTCCTGTCGATGGTCAGGCCAAGAAGTTTAAGGTGGGGTACATGGTGGACGCTGACGCCGTCGATTCTCACCACGGGAGGTCTTTGGAGCAACTTGGGGAAGCCTAAAGTTAGTGCTTGGGTTTTAGAGGGGGAGAGTGACAGATCTAAGTTTTTTAATAGTTTACTGAATAGAGGGAGGGCCTCCTTGGCTTGAGTCTCCAGGTCCTTCCTGGTTCTTCCCGAGAGAATGACTGAGAAATCATCAGCATACGCGTAGGTAGTGTGACCCTCAGAGTTCATGCGGACGAGGATCGAGTTGGCTATGATGTTCCATAAAATAGGTCCCAGGCATGAGCCCTGAGGGCACCTCTTAGTTTGAGGGAGCTCTGTAGAGCTACTACCCCAGTTGGCAATGATTTTCCTTTTTGAGAGATAAGTGCTGATGACCCCCGCCAGGTTTCTCGGGCAGTTGAGTTCGTGTAGTGCTTGTAATATGTGGGGCCACTCTACGTTGTCAAAAGCTCCTTTGATGTCGAGTGAGACTAAGGTGGTATATTCCAAGGACTTTGAGTTAGAGGCGCAGGAGCTTTTAATTGCCTGTAATGCTTGTTCACATTATCTGCCCTCTCTGAACCCGGATTGGTTTGGATGTAGGAGGTTGTTAGATTCCAGATGGAAGTTCAATCTGGTTACAACCAGTTTTTCTAAAAGTTTGCCTAAGGTTGGCAACAGGCAGATCGGACGATATGATGTAGGGTCAGAGGGGAGCTTCCCTTGCTTTAGGAAGTACACCACCTCGCCTCTTCGAAGGATTTCTGGAAAGTACCTATGCTCCAGGCATAGGTTGGCCCAGTCGCGTAGTATGTGTGGTACTGTGTTGTAGGTGTGTCTTAGTATTAGAAAGTCCAGATTGTCTGGGCCAGGAGCCTTTTTAACGTTGAAGCTGGAAAGAGTGGCTTTGACTTCAGTCTCCGTGAAGGGGACATCTGAGGGAGCTGAGAAAGTGGGCGCTTGATAGTTGGGATATTTGCTTGGTGCAAAGAGTGTTGTTGTGATGTGTTCAAGGTTATTGCGTTTCGAGGAAAGAGCTGGAGGACGCTCTAGCTTCAGCTCCGTTGGGGTGAAAAACTTGTTGCTGTAGAATTTTTGTGCACTGCCGAAAACTTTTGTTTGTGTTGAGCAGAATTTTCTCCATGCGTCGTTTTTTGCCATGTTAAGTTGTTTTTTGAAGAGAGCCGAAAGTTGTTTGATTTTTTGTTTTTGTTGGGGTAACATCGCGGGGTCCAGAAATCTTTGTTAGCGTTTTAGTGCTGTTAATTTGTTGCGCATGGAGCGTAGCTGGGGAGACCAGAAGTTGTAGGTGAATTGCCGACCGCATTTCTTGAGCCTGAAGGAGGAGGTGGCTACTGAGTGGATTGTTTGTATTAGTTTTACTGTGAGTTGTTCTAATTGTGTTTTGTTTTTAACTGTTTGCAGTTCTTGGCTTAGGTTTGTTAGAGGTGTTTTGATTAGTGAATTGAACTTTTTAAAATTTTTGTTCTTGGTTGCAAATCTTTTGGAGTATGTGATTACCGGTTTTGTTTCTAGTGTATATGTTAGTAGTGGTCTGTAGTTGTGGTCTATGCTATTGTGTACATCTAGAACTGACCAGGCGGAGATTCTTGCCGTGGTCTTTGGATTTACCAAGGTAAAATCCGGCCAACCCTTGGCTCCGTCCTTTTCGAATGTTGGATGTGAGTTTTCTATATTAGCTAAGTTTAGGTTGTTCGAGGCTATGAATTCTATGAGACTGCGACCTCTTACGTCCTCACGTGGAGAACACCAAAGTGGGGGAGTTGGCATTGAGATCACAGCCGCAGATGAAAAGTGTTTTCTGTGATATTAGGTGTTGCCATTCCTCCAGGCAAAACTCAAGATCCACGGACGGGGCTGCGTATGCACTGCCAAGGATCAACTCACCTTCCCTTGTAGTGAGTGTAATGAATACACAGTGTTCCCCTGTGTATAGATGGGTGTAGTTGAGATTTTGTGTGTTTATTATTCTTAAAGCTCATACATTTAGGAATCCCCGATTAACAAAATATAAGTATAACGTACTACTTTATGACTTAGATTGCTGCGGCTGCCTAAAATTTTTGCTCAAAACCTTAACTCGTTTTTCTCAAAACTGCTGTTTTCGACATGGTTGACAAACTATCTTTAGTTCTTTTTAAGATATTTACTTTAAATTTTCTACAAAGTTTCAATATATAACCTTCTATCGTTATATATAATCTCCTATACTACCACTTTGGTATGAAAATTACTTTATTATTATTATTATTATTATTTTACTATTTTTTAAAATTAAAAATTATGAAAAAAGTTGAAAAATGTATTTTTTCTTCAGACAATTCCCATTTTGCGGATTTTGTTTTTCTTAAGTAGAGGCTATAACGATATTCTTACTAATTAAGAATATTTTTCTTTAATTTTGTTTCATTTGACAAGAAAGGATACAATCTTGAAAAACAAAACACTGCATTTTCTTTTCTTGTCTTTTTTTTTTTTTTTTTTTTTTAACCCACCTATCTTACCAGCTTATAATTTTCTAATTTTTTTTTTCTCTTTTTTTTTCCGAGCTTGAAAAACGCTAAAGATGTAGACCAGAACGCCCCTTAAAATATTTAATTAATAATAATTTTAATTTTTGCTTTTAATTTTAGTAAAATAATGTATGGAATAATATCAAAGAAAGTGCACTGATTATGCATTTATCTCAAATGAAAAATTACGCATCTAACATTCGTCAATGTTAATAGAATCTTTTTTTCTCATTTCAGTCAATTTTCTTTAATTTTATTCAACCAATTCAATTTGTGGATCATTCTATGTTGAAAAATATATAATAATAATACCTTTTTTTTTTTTTTCTTTTTTTTTTTTTACTCGATAATAGTCAAGTTTTTTAACACTTTGGAGCAAACGTATCACGAATCACAACCAATATAACGTTTCAAATATGTCGTAACATAGTTTATTAAATTGATTCCAAATAAATAACATTTTATGACAAGCAACTTCAAATGAATAATTCCAATCTTATGTTTCACAAAATTATGTTTGGGCATTCATTTGTACATTCCCTTGACAACATTTTTCAATGGCTTCATTGTTTGAAATTCACATAACAGCTTTTGAATAATTTAAGCGAACCTATTTTTATGTTTCAATATTCATTTTCGAAATGTTAGTCTCACAAATTCGATACTTACCGAGTTTTTAACTAACGTATACTGAAAATAATAAATGATTTATTCTGTGAAGCCAGCTTTGAAACTAAACATTTTGATATTTTCTTACCCTTTAAATAAAATAAATAACATTTTAAATAGAAAAGATGTTTTATTTATTTATTTTTCTTTTTTTTTTCCCTGTTAACCCTTTTTTTTTTTGTTTTTCATATCACTTCTGAAAATATTGAATGTAACGTCTATATTTATTAAAAGTGCTCTTTTCACTTTTTTTTTTTTTTTGTGTGTGTGTGTGAAAAGTTAAATTATATAGTTAAAAAAAAAAGTTATTATTATTATTATTATTATTATTATTATTTTGAAATCATCATATTAATGTAAAAATTTATACCAAAACACACTTTCATATTAACGCTGACCCTGTTAAATATGTATATAATGCAGAACACCCTTTTCTTTTTGGTTATATTTAGAGAAAAAATTCTCCGGGACAGAGAGTTTAATTTAGTAAGACATGACTGTTTTGTATATTAAAAAATGCTTTTTATTTATTTATTTAACTGTAAGAACATGTGTAAAACAGTTTACTGTATGATGACAGGAGACTTGGCGTTGGAATATTAAAACCCGAATAAACTACTACGTCAGAAATGCCAAAAGAAAAATATTTGCGATGCATACAGCTGATTCGGTAGCCTTAAGCGTACCGTCTTCAGTGCAAAATGAATTCTGAATCTGGAGAAGTGCTCGTATATATAGGAGAGGGACCGGATTTAGTTCAACCAATAGGATTACGGGAAAGGTGGAGTGTGTGCCAATAGGAATTTAAGAAAGTAGTAGAAAAATTAAGAAAATGTGGACTGAATGTGAAATTTCCAACAATCAGACAAATAAGGAACAGTGAAATCACAATTTACAAGGTTTTTAAAATTTTTATAAATATGAAAGCTTCAAAGAAATCAAGTTCATGAGTGGATTTAGGTCTGCAAATTATTTTAGCTGAATTAAATTTAAAATTATGATTTTCCTCCCAGCAATGTTTAGTAATAGCCGATTTATTGGTTTCTTGTTTGCGGACGTAATTCATATGTTCTTTTAGACGAAATTTAAGACTGCGTTTGGTTTGGCCAATATATGATAAACCACACTGACAGGAAATACTATAAATGCCCCAAGAATTATGCATATCAATGGGATCTTTTAACTGAGAAAAGGTGAGTTTATTGGAAGGCGAAAATATTATTTTAAAATCATATTGTTTGAGAATTTTAGCTATGGTTTGACTGGATTTAGAAAAATAGGGTAAAACAATACTGATATTAGAAGAGACTGATTTAGTAGACGAAATACGAGGGAGCTGTAATTTTAAACAAATATTTTTCTTTTGGCGTTTCTGATGTAGTAGTTTATTCGGGTTTTAATAAGTTTACTGTATGATTATAAATCTGATTGTGTACAAAAATTTTCAATTAATAAAAATTACGCCGAAAGTATTATTCAAGACGCATGTAAAATAAGTGGCTGATTCGAACATTTTATTTATTTATTTTTATTTTATTTTATTTTATCTAATTTTCGGACGATTTGAATTTTTCTTAGATATAGCAGACTTTTTTTTTTTTTTCACTTAATTATTTTATTACTTGTGAATCCAATAGTTAACAGTCGTTTTTCAAATATGTAAAGTATTTTACAATTTGAACATATTATTATAAGAAATGAAATGGTAAAACTCGATGTAAGTGGACATCCTGACAAATTCCAGGTCAAATCCAGCAAATGATAATAATGAGAAATGTCTGATTGAAATCAAACAAAAGTTTAAATACTTAAATTTTATTAAAATATTGGATTAGTTAATGTGGCAAAACATTATCGTATAACAGTATTTTATTCGTATATATATATATATATATATATATATATATATATATATATTAACATATAACATTCTTATATATATTTCTTTTCTCCGATAGGGTTCCGCCATGTCATTCCAGATCACATCTCTTCCAGGCACTCATCCATTGCTTGTTCTCATCAACCCGAAAAGTGGTGGAAGGCAAGGGATGAGGTATGATGACCAATTAGTTTAGTTTTGAGAATAACACGTTTTAAAAATTTATTATGTTCAATTTATACCATATAACATAGTTTTTAAATTCTAACACCTTATTGGTCAGAGACACATATGATTTCCTCCTTTGTTTTGACTTGTGCGGGAAACTGGTTTTGAACCTGCGACTTTAAAATAGAAACTAAAAGATATAACTCTGGAAAAAGTGTCAGCTCGCTGTACATCGCTAAGCTCTGATAATCTGTCCGAGAAATTCCGATGTTGGATATCATAATTAATATAACAGTTTTTGTCTATCAAATATGATAGAACATTACGAAAGATTTATACAAATATTTTCTAAGAACAATTTTGTTTTCTAAGAACAAATTTGTGTATTATTATTTAATAGCAAAATAATAATAATAATAATACCAAAATGGTTTATGAATTAAAATACTGGTAAGAAAATTAGTAGAATAAAATTCACGCCTTAGTTCTTAACCCTTTAGTAGTCGCTAGTTGGTCGATTTGCCGCCCATCCTTCAGTGTTGAGAGATTTTTTTATTCAATAGCCACCAAAGAGTTTTAGAAGTAGCATTTGATATGCATAAAACACGAATAAAGTCGAAGGAACGTCGATCACATCACTTCTTAAAATTATTGGTGAGAGTTAAATAAAAAGTGCGCAATCTGTAATAGGTGGCGCTGTCTATAGCGACTACTAACGGGTTAAACAGATAAAGAAAAAAAAAAGTCGAAGATAAATCACGAAATTATACATTCACGCCGTAAGACATTACAGGCATGTGTCGCTATATAGTGTATATCTAAAATAAACATGAATCCTTTAAAGGGTCTTGTAACTTTAAAAATATTTTAATGCTCATATAAAATGAGTCTGTTTCGAATGATTAAAAGTTTTTTAGCTCTTATTTAAATTACGCAAGAAACGGTACATTTAAGGCTTGTTTTAACTTGTGAAAGTCATAAAAATAAGACCCATAAAAAATCATAAAAGTATTAAACCAGTAAAATATTAAATACAATAAAAAATATATATATAAATTTATCCATGTAACAAGATGTTCAGTGTTCTTTCATGATCCACAAGATAACTTTATTGAAAATTTACATATTAACATGTAACATACATTAAAATGTTTAAAAAATACAACCTATACAATAAAATAATGTATTTAAGTTAATGCATATTTTCGTTATTTTTAATGATGCGTTACTAAAAAATTACATTTATTTCTTTATTTTTCATATTTGCACGATAATTTAAAACAATTTATCCCAAGCGATTTCTGGGCCGCAGTAGCCCAGTCGGTAGAGCGCCGGCCTTGTAATTGGAAGATTGCGGGTTCGGTACTCGAGCCGGCTAAAGACCGTCGTGTACACTAATGGTGGCTGGTGAACGTAAAATCTGTCGTGGCCGCAATGTCCTCCATGTTCCCATCAAAAATTATACCTCTGGGGGTCACCGAAGCGGGAGAGCCATCCCTTCCGTGGAGGATTAAAATTGTGATGGCATGTCTCCGGACCACCTCTAGGGGTGTGTCCCAGACCGTCGCCAATTATCCATCTGCGCAGCACTAGTGCGACGTAAAACCCAACCATCCAACCATCCATCCCAAGTGATTTCTATAGAATTAATTCTTTCTGTAGAACGATAGTTTGAGCTAAATTATATTATCTCGCGGATAGTGAAATAACGCTAAAAGTTTTTGCTACATTGACAATTCATTATATTTTCCATTGTAATTTATTTATAGTATTAATTTTACAATTTTTCAAAGATTGAAACGTGACTTCAATATTATACCAGTTTTTGAGTCATTTTAAAAGGAATAAAGAAACTTGTGATAAACTGAAACAAGCTGATTTTTTTTTTCTTGTAATAAAATATTCCAAAAAGTATAAGGTCCCTTAACTAATGTTGTATGAAAAAATCTTTTTCAGGGTACTACTTTCTACGAACTGGGAAATTTTCTCTATAGATAATAGTATGAATTTATAGTATAACCACGTTTCTTATGCCTAACAGTGAGGGCGAGTCATAAGAATTGGAGGGGTGCCAAAAAGAACGACAGTTTGGGATTTGATAAACATCCAGTTATTCGGGGTTCCTTATTTTTTATCAACGACAAGGGTTATCATCCTTACTGTAACACTGCACTCGTTGAATCCAGACTTGCGCAGAGGCTCTCATTGTCTCAAGAAATTGGGTTAAAGAATACTTTCTCAAAAAAAAAAGAAGACGATACAGATTAAAACAATATAAACAATATACTTATAAAGAATAAAGCCCATTTTAATATTTACATCGTAAGGGCGTGGTGGACGCTCTAGACTAATAGTCCTAAATATCAACGACATTCTTCAAAACCTTCAGCAGTAATTAATAGAGTTAATAGATATGTATGATTAAAGTTCCACTAATAACCCTTTTATAAGTTTAAAGTAAATAGGCACCTTTGACTTGGCACCACTAGTATCGGTTTCACATAAAAGCTTATATTTTCATTCACTATTTATAAATTAAACTATTTTAGGGTCATTCAGTAAAATTCAATAAAATAATCAGGGAACAATTCTTATGGTTTTTCATACATTTTTTACAGATTTGAAATCTTAAAATTGCGTATATGAATATATGAACCTCAAAATGTTAAAACATTTAGAGATATTTAAGAAAAAACTTAACATGTTTTTGAATATTTAAAAGAACCTGCTTAAAAGAATTAGGGATGGATTTTCCAATATCTTTAAAAGAAAAAATATTTGAAAAATTAAAACATCTTTTTTTTTTTTTTTGTAAATATTTACATAGGGATGTAATTCTTTTCTCAAAAATTAATTAATAATTTTCAAAATCCATGCCTCATTCTTTTAACATTCAAGTTATCTATTAAATATCCAAAATGTGTTAAGTATTTTCTTAAGTATCTGTAGAAGTTTTAGCATTTTGAAGTTCAGGAATTCATAACATAGTTTAAAGGTTTCATATCTGTGAAAAATAAATCAAAAAACATATTGCCTGAATAAATATTTTACTGAATAAACCTAACACAGTTCAATTTACAAATGGTAAATGAAGATGTAAGTCTTCCCATACAGCCAACTGATATCCATTCGACATCTAAATTTCCTCCAATGATCCATAAAAGGTACAAAATATCTAAAGAATGTTCATTAAAAGTCCTGGATATCCTGTACTAATTACAGATATCTATTAGATGTTTAAATATAGACGAAATTTAGACATGTCTTTTTTTATGTCTAATAGACGTAACATGGTAGATCAAAACAAGATTTAGGTATTTTCAATATCTATTAGATCTAACAAATCCAATTATTCCATTATTGGAGATCTATTGGATATGACATCTAATGGATGTAAAAAAGAGTGACATCTGTCGTGCTAATAGGTATCTGTACAATATCTATAGAAGTTTAAAGGATCATTTTTTAATTTTTATACATGTTTATAGATGTCTTATGGATGTAAGTGGCTGTGTGGGTTTATATGAAACCTACTTCAATGGTGATAAGTTAAAGATGCTAGTTCTTCTTTAGATTGGCAAAATTTGAATTTAAAAAGTATAATTTAATTAGTATAATTTAAATGCACTAAGCGCAAATAGTTCTAACATACATTTATATTATTTTCCATAATAATTCGGAACGCGGTAGCCTAGTAGACAGATTATCAGGCTGATAATTGGAAGATTGCAGGATCGATACTTGATCCGGTCGAAGAACGCCATGTGCACAAATGGTGACTGGTGCACCTAAACTCCGTCGTGGCCATAACCTCCTCCACGTTCCTAATCGAAATTATACCTTTGGGGGTCACAGAAGCAGGAAAGCCATCATCTCTATGGAAGAATTGTGATGGTATGCCTCCGCGACTTAAAAGTCACCCAGTCTCTAAATTCCATAATAACCAATTCACACATAAAAAATTAAGATGTTTTCAATACTTGTCATCAAATTAAAAAAAAAAAAAAAAAAGTGTATAAAAAAATAATAATTAAAGTTGATTTTCATTTAATTTAGCATTTAAAATCTTCAACAACTTTTATAATCTTCATTATCTTAAATGATCTAAAAATAATTATTTTTAGTAACATATATTTATACTTATATGAAGAGCATCTGTCAGGAATTTCAATAAAATTAAAAAATAATGAGTTTTGCATGGAGCATTTTAAATTCATAAAAATGTTGAAAATAAGAACAAACTTTTAGATTATACAATAGTTTTAAATCTTGAATATACTATATACTGAAATAATTTCGAAGATATATAAAGTATACAATATTATTTATAACAAGTATATATTTTTTTTTGCTGGAAAGAAGAGTAGCCTTTTGATAAGGGCTGGTGAGTTTGAAAGTTCATTATACATTTAAAACGTTTTATATAGTATAACCGCAATACTGTGTTTTTTGCATTCTGTTTAAGTATTTTGCAACAAAATACATAAACAGAATGCATTAATGATTTTGTGGAAATACATAATGCAGTTTTTACGAAATATTTGCACTTTATTGATAATAGTATGGAGCAATTGTTAACATATGATTAACAATGGATCAGTTTGTCGTAATTAAATTAGTATTTTGTCTGTAAATAATAACGGAAGTACCGTTGGGCCTGATATTCGAAGATGTAGATAATCAAATCCTGTAATAATTTTAGGGGGAATATTGTATTTAAATGTACATTGTCAACTAATTAAGAGTAACCTTCTTTGCAAGCAGATTTATTATTATTATTATTATTATTATTTCTTATAATTGTTGTAGTTTATAAATAATACTACGTTTATTTTTCTTATAAATTTAACATTATTTTTTTCAACTACCAAACCAGTTTTACTTTTAAATTATTTTTTTTCGCAGGATATTACGCAAGTTCCAGTATTTATTAAATCCTAGACAAGTGTATAACTTAAATAAAGGTGGACCAATGACAGGGTAAGTTTAATTTCCTTATGCCAAATATTGACTGATTCCATAAGATTTTTTTTTTTTTTTTTTAATTTTCTATTGTTTTTTCTTAGTCGTTAAAAACAATGAAAGAAATTTTAACTTTTAGAGAAAAAATATTTGAGTTGTTTTATGCATGTATTTTCTTTTTCAGTTTACAAATGTACAAAGATGTACCAAATTTTAGGGTGCTTTGTTGCGGAGGAGATGGAACTGTTGGCTGGGTTTTAGATACTATAGGTAAATATATTCTTAATAATAAAAGCTCAATCTTT
The DNA here is from genome assembly GCA_963930645.1 of Salticus scenicus. Classification (NCBI taxonomy): domain Eukaryota; kingdom Metazoa; phylum Arthropoda; class Arachnida; order Araneae; family Salticidae; genus Salticus; species Salticus scenicus. Next base: position 282,980,488 of record OZ005652.1, on the reverse strand, counting down.
CTAGAACTAATGCTCAAAACGGATATCATTGTTAGAAAAAAAAAGTTAAATAAAAAAATTATTGAAAGGAAAAAAAATATCCTTGGTTTGAAGGAATGAATAAAATAAGGAAAAAGATTATTTAGCAGGAAAAAAAAATGGTACCAAAATTGCAACAATGCATTAATCCGTGTAATTTGGAAAAGATAAATTAAGCCTAAATGATAATTTAAAATAACAGATGTAATACTACGTAAGTATAACTAATTGGTAAGTATAACTATTTTTCAATTTTCTTTTTTGGCCACTTCTATATACTGTCAAATTGTGGTCAAAATACAGCTACATTAGAAGAAAACGCAAAAAAAAAAAAAAAAAAAAAAAAAGAAGGGGGAAGGGGTAAAATAATTATAATAAATAATAATAATTTAATAATTTAAAAGATAGCATAAATTGTTATAAATTCAAACCTAAAACAGTTATGGTACTTTTCTGTTGTCGTGATCGGGTTTAAATAGAGTAATAAAGAAAAAAGTAGTCTATTTGGGATACTTAAATATTATCCCTTCGACAAATAAATTAGCTACAATTTTGATGAATTTATGTTGAAGTTAAATAAATTGAAATTACATTTCATGACTAGAAATCTATTATTTTGATTAATCAAAAAGGAAAAAAAAAATAATCTTAAAAAAAAAAAAAAAAAAAAAAAAAAACTTTTTTTTTTTTCAATTATTGGCTATTTACTATGACATTTGGCCACAGTTCTTGATTTGGCGAATATATAAAATTTGAAAATAGATTCTTTTGAAAATATCAACTGCTAGACGAGTGAAAACCAAATAAAATTAGAACATACAACCTTCATAGTAAATGCTCTTTCCATTAGATAGAATTAATCACCCAAAATCTACACACATCCATGAAAACATTTTTTTTTTTAAACTATGTGTAATTACTCTCTATGTGTCTTACTCTGTAATTATTTTCATTAAAAAATATTTTTAGAAAATTTAGCATTTTAAATAAATGTAAATACATAAGTACTATGCAGATTTGTTGAAACCAGCCCGTCACTAATCTCAACATACAATTGATTGGCTCTAAACAAAATTTGAATATCCTATACTTTTTTCATCCATTTTATAGTTTTTAAGGATTCCTAAATCACGTGTAAAGGTCATAATCTTTATTTCATTTTTAAAGTTGGTAATAATTTAAAAAAAAAAAAAAAAATGCCTCCGAGGGAAAAAATTCTTTTAGATATACGAAATCTTATTTTAAACATAATAATAATAATAATAATAATAATATCACATGGTAATAGTAATATAATATCATATGGTAAAAGTAAATCATAAAGTCATTACCAAAGCTAATGAAAAAAACCGTGGAATTGTATGAAACGTAATTGGAAGTTTTAAATTAATAGGAATGTGTCCAGCAAATCTCGTTGTGTTCGTCCAAGTAAATTTAGTGATTGTAACGCAAGAACCATTTTAAGAAATGTCAAAATAAATAATAAGTAAATAAGCACTTTTGAATGTCTTATAACATAAATGGTGAAGATAGTTAATCTAGAAAATATACAGCGAACTGTAAAGAAAAAATTCTGTAACTGATATCTAGAAACTAATTTGTGGCTCTAGTAAACATAGTTCCATGTCATCCTAATAAATTCTAGTCCCCTTTAAAAGCAAGTTCTAGAAACCTCTGTTGGAATTCTAGAGCATTTACTAATAATTTCAAGGTCAACTTTATTGAAAAATCTCTGCAGATAAATGCAAAAAACTAGAAGAGAGTCTCAGCAACTACAATTCGAGTTTATGACTCAGTTCTAGGAAACGAAGCAAAAATTTCTCGCAATACAAGGAATTCATAATATTTTAATATTGTTTCATCAACTAGAAATGTATGGACTATAAATTCTCGATTCATCTGTTCATTTTATTAGCTTACCTTATACGCATAGTTCAGAAACCAATATTTCTAGTTTTAGGGTTCAGAAAATAACTACCTATTCGTTCTAGATGAAGGAGATATACTTTTTTTTTCTCAGTGAACAATGAGCAGGATTTAAATGCATAATTCCTAGATTCATTCTCAAAATCTACAAAAGCAGATTATTTTGCATTCAAACATGTTATAAATACTTTTTTTTTTTTTTTACAGTTTTATCTATTTATGAAAGTAAACTCTTTTCTAAGTTCTTTTCTCTAAGTTCTCTTCCCTAAGTAAACAGTAAGTTCTCTTCCCTAAGTAAACAGTAAGTTCTTTTCTCTAAGTAAACTCTTCGCTGAGTAATAAATGCAAAACTTTCAATAGATAGCATGAAAGGCAATAACTCGCAACAATTGTTTCGGGTTGAAAGAAGACACGACCCTTCGTCAGGTGAACAAAGCAGGGACGAGTGCTTCCATCAAAGCGGCTATGCACAAAGTCGTTTTCAGTGAGAAGCAAAAATATATAAAAACAAATGTAAATATAAATACTGGTGTGCAGAATTATCAAATGAAAGAAGAAAATAAATTAAAAAATAAGATTAAAAAATATAACAAGATCTTAAAATCTTAAAAATATCAACATTAAACTAAAATTGAAACTATGTGAGTTCGATTTTCGTTTAATTTTGATATTTTTAAGATTTTTAGATATTGTGTTTTTAATCTTATTTATTTATTTATTTTCTTCTTTCATTTAATAATTCTGATCACACCAGTATTTATATTGACATTCGTCTTTATATATTTTTGCTCTCCACTTAAGACAATTTTATGCTTGCCGCTTTGATTGCAGCACTCGTTCTTACTTTATTTGCCTGACGAAGGGTCGTATGTTTTTTCCACCCGAAACAATTGTTGCGAGTTTATTGCATTTTATGGTGTTCCTGAAAAGTTTTGTACACTTTACTTTAAAACGCCAGTTCTTATGATGGTTCTTATTATCTTCTCTGAGTTCTTTCCTCAAAGTTCCTCCTATATAGTAAGTTCTTTTATCTGACGGTCACCGGAAGATTTGGAGAAGGAAAAATAAAGAAATGGAATTGAAAAAAAAACGAATACAAACTTTTAAATATGATGGAGGGATTGCAACTGTTTAGGGCTTAATGGCAGCGGCTGTAATAGATAGTTTAGATTTTTTATTGGTTATATTAATAAAGGATTTAAATGTTTAAAACTATTTTAAAGTATTTTGGAATCATGTGTCTGTAAACTGAGTCTATAAAAGATCTTCTTGCAACAAGACAACGACCCTAAACATACTGCCAAAATTGTTAGATCCTGTAAACAGTTATCAAGCAACTCTATTCAATACCAGTACCTTCAGACTCAAATTCTAATGAGGAGGGCTGAACCTGATCTCTGAATACGACAATACCCAATTACGAGCAATGAAACTCTAACGGTAGCAATATCCATTGCGCAGAGTTTGAAATTACAGCAGATACGACTTTTTTGTTTTGTTTTTGAAACCTTAATTATAATGTAGTATTTAAGCAAATGCCGGTAGATTAGACGGGAGTTTCTCCAACGAGTTAAGGTTTCCATACCGAAAGATTGGCAATAGGACTGGGCGATATAGCGATTCTATAAATCGATTTTATCTTCCATCTAATATTGCGATATAGAGATAAATCGATTTAACACTGATTTAGAAAATACCTCCTCCCTACCCTTCCTACAAGTCTTTTAATCAATAGCATAATGACCGAAAAACAACGCTGCTATTACTCATTTCCTGCATTTTCCCATATTGCTATAACTCAGCATATATGGCTTAAAATTACGCCAAACTGCATAATTTAAAATTAAAATTTTAAATTATGCAGTTCAAACAGTAAAGATTTTATTGAGAAATGTTATGTTGATTAAAATTTTCCGTATGATTAACAGTAGGGGGCATTGTTATAAATATTGATATTAAAGAGAGTTTTTGATGACCACAACAATTTTGTTGTGGTCAATTTTGTTGTGCAAACCACAACAATTTTGTTGTGGTTTGCACAACAGTTTTTGCAGTATGCGTTGCCAATTGTTTACAGCACTTGGGCCTACTTTGTTCACTTGACGATGGGTCGTGTGTTATTTCGACTCGAAACAATTGTTGCTAGATTTTTGCATTTTATGGTGTTTATTTAAAGTTGTTAACGAATTACTTTTCAACTCTAATCCTTTGATGCTTTTTTGTTATTGTTATTTTTTATAGGATTTTTTTTTTTTTCTTTTAAATTGTTTACCCTTTTTTGTGTGTTCCTGATATATGATGGAATACTTAACTTTGTATTTTGATTTATAAAAGTTGTTTTTTACCACAGTCAGTAAATTAAATTTCCGCATTCTTTAAAAAACAAAAATTTAAATTTTTTTCAAGTCGATTGATAACTTCGACGAGATAATTTTCAACCAACTGCCCAGTTAAGTAATAATTTCGTAAAAAAATTTTTGAAAGCTGATTGCCAAATTTTTTATCATTTTATAAAAATTTAACAAAATTTCTGCTTTTTTGTGTCATATTGCCGAAATACGTTATTTTCTAGCAGTCAATATCCAATCTGCCTATAAATAAGCCAAACATGATTCTGAAAGAAGAAGAAAAAAAAAAAAAAAAAAAAAAAATCAAGACCAATTTGTTCGTTTGATGAAATAGGTAACAGAGTTTGAAAAAGAAATTTAATTTTAAATGATAAAAAAAATTTAAACTCTATTTCCATTTAATAGTATTTTAAAGTACGATATAGTATTAATAGTTCGATATAGTATTAATAGTATTTTACATCGATGTAACGCCCAGTCCTAGTTGGCAATGTTCGCTGATGGGTTCTTCCTCATCCTGTTAAACTAATCACAAACTTTACTTAAACAAGTAATGTAAAAGAAAAATTTTTTTAAGTCAATTCCTACTTACAAACGCTATAAAAAAAGTTTTTTTTTTTTTTTTTTTTTTTTAATTTTGAATTAGGAAATAAAAAGCGTGCGTGCAAAATGAAATATAAATAATTATAAGATTAAAAAAAAAAAAAAAAAAAACTTTTTGTATACCATGTTTTAAATTTTCTGATGAATCATAGAGCTCTTATCAATGTGCATAAAATTTTTTAAGTGATAATGACGTCAATTTTGTGAGATACAAAATTTAACTTTTTATATTTTTTTAACATTCACGTTTAATTAAATGTATTTATTTTTAAAGAAAATGAACTCGTAAATTCTTTTGGCAACAATTAAATTACATCTAATATTTTAATGCCTATTTTAACGCAATTAGGATGTTATTATTTTCATATTTTAATTAATTATAAGAAAACTAATAATAAATTCGAAAATCTGACTTCGAAGTATTGTGTTGTCATCGTGTTCTAAGCAATCGTGAAAGTTTCAAATTTCTAGCTAGTCAGGAAGTTAGTTAAAAATCGATTGCAAGATTTGTACAAAATATATATAGGGAGAGTGTGAAGTAATAGTAGGAATTGAAAAACAGGGAGCTAGATATTTATATATGTAATGAAACCTTATTCAGCTATATATTATCAAGTGTATAAATGTAACAAAAAACGGAAGTCCAAAATTTTCAAGAATCTAATACTCTACTTTTATGAATACAGAAAAAATAGTAATAAACCAATTTTTTTAAACAAAATATGTATCATTTATTTTTAATGATTTTAAATCATAAATTCTTAGATTTTTTTTAATTATATAGCTTTTAATTTAACGTATTTTTACGTAAATATGAAAATTTTATATCTACGTTTTACTTGAAACGGAAACAATGAGCTAATCATAGTTACAATTAACTTTTAAGTAAATATTTATTTTAAGTTGATAAGTAGCACAAAAATAAATAAATACAAACCATTTATCTTTCTTCCATACAAAACAATTTACACATTTTTATGAAAAAGTAAACAAATAGTCAATAGTTGCTGAAATCAGTAAAGAGTTTAATTTAAATAAATTTGTAATATGATAATAAAGTTATTTTATCATTTTATATATGTATGTGTATCAACAAAATAATTTGCTCATCACATTTTTTCAAGCAAATAAAAAACATATATTTGTGAGTATAGAAAAGCAATATAATAAAAATATAAGGAAATAACTTATGTAATACCTAAAAAGTACCATTTTTTTTTTTTTTTTTCATATTATTTATGTTTTCCTGATATTTTTAAAAATGTTTATCTAAAACTAATTTCACACAACTTGATCTCTTTAAATAAACTGAATAAATTGTTTTATATGTATACATATACTTTTAAAAGAAATTTTTTCTATTTATATGTCATTTATATGATATATTTTTCTACCTTTTTACGCATTTCCTAGAGGTTTCCTTAAAAGATATATTTAAGCTGAATTTAAGTCGAAAGATAAATTTACTTTTTTCACGCCGCATGGTGATATATGTTTGAAAATATTTTCTCAGTACTAAACCAATTTCTTTGATAAATTGCTGTAATCTTATTCTGAGTTTTTCCTCTTATTTGAATCTTTTTATCATTGAAGAAAGGTAAAATGTTTGTGTTTGCAAAATGCTATGAATAATGCATTAAGCCATATAATTTGGAAAGTCCCTTTTTCTAATATTTTTTTTAATTTTATATTTAGATAAAATGAACTTTGCTAATCCTCCTCCAGTTGCTATTCTGCCTTTGGGAACTGGTAATGATTTAGCGAGGTGTCTTGGTTGGGGACCAGGTGAGATTATTTTTATATTTTTTTTATACATGTATGGATTTTTTCTATTATAGTTATTATCCAATGTTATTCATTAGACGAGATATGTGCATGTGTATGTGTGTGAATATGTGCCAATTCTTCCGATTTAACGAAGATAGCTATTTTATAATGGTTGTGTGAAAAAATTGGTAGAATCAGTAGTTATATGTGTGATATAAATTAATATGTACATAATTATAAATGAATAAGTGGTCATAAATTCAATTGAGGTATACGGTGTATAATATATACATATACGTTGTTTTTGAAGTGAAAACTTCTTTAGGCGCGTTGAGCACTTTTGGGTGAACAAAAATCATTAAATTCGCGTCATCGTCAGCTGACGCTTTCAGTTTGAAGTGAAAACTTTTGGGTGAACAAAAATAATTGAACTCGCGTCATCGTCAGCAAACGCTTTCCATCCTTGTATGATACTAATAATGTATCATACAAATACAATTAACATGCTAATGTGAAGTGTTAATAATTATATACTGTATATTGTTTTAAAATCTGGTGCGGCTCTACGCGACTTCTCTCATCTCCGGGCACTGTCACTATTGCAGTTAGACCTCATAATACCGTAAGAAAGCCCAAATCTGCCATTTTTCTCACGTTTTTACAATCTGGTGCGGCTCTACACGACTTCTCTCCTCTCCGGGCACTGTCTCTTAAAGATTGCAGCTGGAAACGTTGCAGTTAGACCTCACAAAACCGTGAGAAAGGACAAAGCCGCAATTTTTCTCACGTTTTCACTCACGTTTTTACAATCTGGTGCGGCTCGACACGACTTCTCTCATTTCCGGACACTGTCTCTATTGCAGTTAGCGCATTAAATAAAATTTTAATATAATTTTTGTAGAGTAGTTTATATTAATGAATAAAAAAACACTTCATTTAAAAGTATTTCCTGCACAATTTGATTACTTATGTCAAATATAAAACTATAAATAATTGTTTTAATGACTTGGCGAATTGGCAACGTGGAGAGCCAAACGGCGCCACGATGTCTGCGAAAAACGAAAGTAGAACCAATAAGAAACAATGGAGAGGTAGGGTTGTAAATGGAATAACCAATAAAGAAAATAAGGAGGGAATTAGAAATGCGCCAAATTACACCAAAAATTAGGGGTATAAAATAGAAAACTCAAAAAAAGAGAGAGAGAGAGAGAGAGAGTTTAGATTGATTCTCAAACTATCATCGGCTAAAAGTTTCTGAATAATATTCGTCGGCCGCGGGCCACCGGGTTCCGCTGCCCGAACGCCCGGTAATCGCCTCAAACCATGAAACCCCAATTTAATTCCGTGCCACGATCCGAGACTGCAAAATTGAAGTACTGCGACTGGATATAATGTCCTCACTCCACATCGCCTTCCAAGTCCCTACTCTCTTGATATTAAATAAAGAGAAGTTCCAGAAATCAAGTCTGTTTCTTGAAGATCCACGTCTGTGCACCCGTAGTATCCCAGCATGTTATTTTACATATATTTGCGTGTGCAGAATTTATTGCGAATTGCAAATAATTTTCATACTACTGTTTATAAATAGTAACTTTTTTCTTATTTCATTTTAAATTAATATTGAGTAAGAATACCACCAAAAAATAGTGATAAAAAGATAATGTGTAATCCATAATAAAAAGAGGCATGATTTTTAAACGGCTCAACGTATATTTTTCAAACATGCCGTGTTAACTCCCTTTTAAATCTTCTTTTGTATTAGTGGGTTTCCAGTGTGCAGGTGACTTTACAAAGTTTTCATTTAAATAGGAAGGGTGATGAAAACTCGGTATCTTAAAAATGGCTGTAAAGATTTTCTACAAATTTGCTACATAAACCCTTTAAAAATGTCTTTTTTTTTTTACTGATGGTATTATAGGAAAATTGAGAAGTGTCCTGATCTAGTAAGTTAGTTTAGATCTTAAAAATTAACAATAAAAAAAAAAAAAAAAAAAAAAAAAGATACTCTACCTTTTTTTTTTTTTTTTTCATTATTATTTTTAATTTATTTCTTTACTTTTGCTACAAAAACTCCCTTTGGATGTCCCTACAACGTATGATTAGTTTACTGCTACATGAAAAAGAATTTATGTTGATATTCGAAAAACCAAATCAATGACCATGAGCCCAGCCGTGGGAAGCAATACAAGATTTTGAAATCTTCTATTGCTTCCAACAATTGGGCTCATAGTCATTATTTTGATTTTTCTAAAACTGACATAATCCGTAAGTTTTCAAATTTAACGATCACGGTCTCATACCAGTTGTTTTACCTTTTTATTCATTACTTTCTTTCAAAAGTTTTAAAATTTCATCTCCATTTGGTTTGAAAATCATTTACAATCTCCTCAACAAAATTAAATTATCTTCTTTTAAAGATTCCATTTCTACTGAAAAGCGATCTGACATTTATTTAATCCCTTGGTTTTCGTGTAATTTAGGTTATATTGGTCAAAGTAGGAGGTGTTTGAAAAATAGAATAAATGAGCATCGTCATATTGTTGCTAATAAAGAGATTTTCAAACATTTTATATCTTCCCACCGCTTGTCTCAGGGTCATTGTTTTGATTTTTCTAAACCTAACATACTTTTTTCTTCTATCTCCTCTTCCCATTTGGATATCTACAAGATTTTTAGACATTTAAAAATTCGAAAACGCTTGTTAATGATATTTCTTCCGCTCTTTTCTTGACTGAAGCTTAGAAATTACTCACGTAACTTCGTTTTCCGTTTAGTTTTCATTTTTTTTTTATTTCTAGTTTGTATTTTAATTTTTAATTTATTTATTTTCTTTCACGTTAATAATTCTATTCCCCCAGTATTTATATTTACATTCAAATTTATTTGTTTTTGCTCTTCACTTAAATTGGTTTTGTGCGTTGCCGCTTTTATTGCAGCCCTCGTGCCTACTTTGTTCGCCTGACAAAGGGTCGTGTCTTCTTTCGACCTGAAACAATTGTTGCAAGTTCTTGCATGTTATGGTGTTTATTCAAAATTTTGCACATATTATGAACAGTTCTGTTGAACGCCATACTGCTCGTCAAAGTAGTATAATGTTTTGGATAGCCATCATACTAAGTAACAGGTCATCCCTGGTGCGCATGAGAGCACACTAATTACACGGAATTATGCTGATTTTGAGCTACAGCCGGTTAAGCTACCATACAATCAGCTGTTTCAAAATGATTTTTGCCAACAAGACAGTGCGCGGCCGCATATTTCACTCATTAGAAAATAAGCCTAGAAGCATGTTGAATTCCTTCCTTGGCCTTCAAGGTCTCCTAATCTACCATCAGTTGAGAATCTATGAAACGTGATTAACCGTCATTTGTCTGTTCTGTCCCAGCCTAAATAGGAGGACAACTATGGAGAGAGATTAAAAACAAAAGGGCTTTCATTTCCAAGACAATATCTACGTGCTAAATTAAACTGTATGTCGTAGGGTTGCCGCTTGTATCACCGCGAAAGGGTGTCCTGTTTTGCACTGATCACCCCGTGTTACGCCGTATTTTTCATGTCGCGTCTAAAATTACCTTTTTTGTAAATAACATAACATATTTAGGTACACATCACCCCTCTGTGTATAAATTTTAATCACATTTTATCTATTTTTTCATGGTGTTGCATTTTTTCTGTCGGGCAGTTTATTTTGAAACATTTTCTCTTTTTGAGGGTATATGTTTGCCTACAATATACTTACAATTCAAAAATACATAACTATGAAATAATTTTTATCCATTATTAAGCGTGTTTTGAAATTTTTATTTGTGTTTTAAAATAATATATAATATTCATAAAGTTATATATATATATGTATAGTTATACTCGCCAATCCATGTTGAAATAACCTTCAATTTAGTTCATTGACAAAACTTTACAGTGAAAGAAAAGTTTTTGTCATTTTATAGTGCATGTAAAATATACACTTTGCCCTTATCAATGGCGGTCAAAAAGTTTATATTTGTGTCGTCCTTAAAGACACTTGGAAGATCGTGCATTAATGAAAAGAAATAAGCTCAAATGAAGATATCAAGTTTAAAATTTACATGTATGAGAATTTTACAGCGAATATAAAGTATGCACTTTTTCCCTTTTTAATGGTGTTCAGAGGATTAATAATAGTCTTTAAAAGATTACATTTTTTTTTCTTTTTTTTTTTAATACATCAGCTTGGAATATTTTGCATTATTTTGAATTAAGATATCAAGTTAAGATTTAACAAAACATTGTTATGTTTAACAGATTATTAAAGAAATCATATATATATATATCCTATATTAAACAATCATATATCAAACAAAAGTTTCAAAAAATAAGAGTACGCGGATATCTTTCACAGCAAATACTCAGGTCCTAAAATTACCATTAAAAGAAAAAAAATAAAATTCATAAAAATAACCTTTTTATTAATTATTTAATCTTTAAATAAATGTATGTGCCGCTTTACTTTAACGTTTTAAAGTGTGCCAATATATTTTAAAGTAACACAAATGGCATTGCGTGCATAGTAAACCCTCTAGTAAACCCTCTAAAATTTTGATGAATTTTGTATGCACTTGTTATTTCTGTATTGTCTTAAGCTTTTGAAAAAAAATTTAATAATAATAATAATAATAATAATAATAAGTTTTAAAAATCTCGCTTTCTAAATGGAAATATCCAAAGTAATTCATTAATAATGTTTGGGAACATTTCGCATGACTTTAGATGAGATGCAAATATATTCGATGCATGAAATTTTCCTAGAGCCATCTGCTTCACAATGATGTTATTTTGTCATTTCTACACGACTTTTTATAGAAGTAAACACTGACATTTGTTTCCGACGAAAGAATATTTCTAAAATAACTTTTACTAGAAAATTTATAGTTTCCTATTTTTAAAAGGGATTTTCGTGTCTGCGACAGGTACAGTTTTTAATATTTCTTTTATGTTTAATATTTTCAAGTTAAAAATGTTCCTCTGTTTGTCACATTACATTTTAAAACATTACCTTCTTCAAACTACAGTCGGCAGCAAAATCATCGAAGCGCAAACAAAAATTCCTATTTAAAAATATGCACTTAATTCTGTTTTGTTAAGTAAATATTTGTCGAGGCACGATATTAGACTTTATGCTGTTTATACAAAGTAGGTTGATGATAAAAATTAGCGACCAAACTAAAGAATGAATATGACAAATGTAGATATGTGCTCCAATAATTTTGCTGCCGACTGTAGATAAAAACACAGAATATGACTTGTGTTACATTAATCGACAAACTTGTTACACACACACACATTACAATATTCTTATCAAGAAAATTTACTGTGCAACCGCGAAAAGATGGCATACGACCTTGGAATAGTTCATTTTGAAGAAGGGACGGCCGAATGAAATGCAAATGATGCTTGGCGGCAGTTCTTTTCGCCAAACAATTCTTTGAGTTTGACTTACCAGCTTCTTTCGCACCTATACGAGCAGGCAGTCAAAGTGTCTATTGTTGCTAATTAAATAGAAATTGCTAAATTTTTGTCAATTTAAATATTGTTTTAATTATACAGATATGCAGAAAATCGATAAAACAAAATAGCTTTAAACATTGCTTACAATTTGTGTTCACATGTATGTTTATTTCTAGTATTTAAATTAATTGAATCCCTAAAATTTACTCGTTTAGTTTTTAACTTCTCGAAGTATACGTAAAACAGTTCCTTTTTTTTTTTTTTTTTTAATAAATATTCACTATCATGATTAGTTCAATTATTTAAGTCTAAAAATATATCCTAATTGAATGTTTTTTAAATGTTAACTATCGTGATTAATTAAATTTCTTCCTTTCTACTTTTATTACAACCATTATATGATTATGTCATGTTATTTAATGACAATTACAATAATTTAATGTTTATTTTATCAAAACTGTAATGGTATTAATCATGGTTTCTTTTATTTCACACATTGTAGAAATAAACTTTTTAAAATTTTAATTAAGTTACTTCTTTCATCGAATTCTGCTGATAATGATTGAACTTAAAAATTACTTCTCGGAAGCCATTAAGATTACTTTATTTTAAAAAATCAAAATTTCTTTTTGAATGTTATTTGATCGCCGAAACTTTAAAATTTGTAAACAATAGTACCTCCGAACACTTCTTTTAAGTAGTAATTAAAAATACCTTGAAACATTAAGTTGATAAACAACTTCAAATTATAATTTCACACTAAGAAACGGGCCAACAACGCCAAATCTGGAAGCCACTGTACTCTGTGTTACCATGGAAACACAACATCTCACCTTATTTCATTAATGGAATCATCTGAAAACACGTGATTCGCGTGCCAAGTTATCGCGGTTGTACAAATATAGAAAGAAAAATCTACATAGATTCTAACAATAAGTGTTGACTGAATGAGTTACAGATAATCATATGCCAAAATTTGTTGCAAGAGCCAAAAATTGATTTCTCCGGTAATATATATATATATATATATATATATATTTAAGATATGAAAAAATTCACAGTTCTCACTTGAATATTATCCATAAAAACCCGTATTCACAAAAAAAGAATTATAATTATATAAAATAATTAATCTTTGTTTAATAAAAGCCCATATAAAATTATAAATCGCTGTTCGAAAATAATGACTGTAAATTTAAGAAAACGCTAATTCAAACTCGTAAATTGCTTTTCGAAATTATAGATCACAAATGAATCGTAAATTGTCCCTGTAAACTTAGTTTTGCTTCATGGCACTTTACAACGCAAAAAATCAAAATATGTAAAACTTTAAGAGCAAATTTTGCATCTCGTTATAATCTATCTCCGACGCAAGTTAAAGGAAATTAAGGCCCGACATATTTCTACGAGCCCTTGAAAGACTGACAGCCAATTAGAATGAAAAAAATTAGAAATAAAAAAAGGAAAATATATGCAAACAGTAAAGATTTTACACGGAATTTTATAGCTAAAATACTCATGGTCGATTTGAGTCTGAAATCGGGGATTCAACGAAATCAAAATCTCCGAAGTCTCACGTTGCCTTCCCAGACTATAACTTTAAAAAATAAAGGTTCTATGATTAGATTATTAAGGACTCGTTTTTGTGCCCATAGACTACATCCCGTAATTATAACACACACACAATATACACTACACTACACTACACACACACACACACACACACACACATATATATATATAATATCTTTAAACATTTTCTTCGATTAAACTGATTATATGTATGCTTATGCGTATGTTTCTAAAGAAATTTTTATCTTTTTTTTTTTTTTTTTTTTTTTTAAGATTCAGGAAAATAATCTTTCTTAATTTTATTTCCAGGTTATGAAAATGAAAGTCTATCAAAATTTCTCAAAAAGCTTGAAAAGTCCACTCCAATGCCAATGGATAGGTGGAAAATAGAAATAAGCACATCAAACTCCGATGAAAAAGGAGATCCAATTCCCTGTACAATTTTTAACAACTATTTTTCAATAGGAGTAGTAAGTGCACTTTTTTTGTAAATATATATGTAGGGTAATTGCCCAGTGATTGACACGTTTAGAGCAATCTCTGATGTTTTTAATGTTCTAGTCATCAGAAAATATTTTTAGCAGTCTTAAGTTAGTATATATGGCATGAAAGACATTCAGAACCACATATATGTTAAAATATATACATTTGATAACAGTTATTTTTTTATGAATTTTTATTTGACACCCACTCAATGTTCCAGTAATTGACACTGCCAGTTTTTCATTATATCAGTAATTGGCCTCCTATGTTCCAGTGTTTGACACTGCTAGTTATTCATTTTACCAGTTATTAGCACCCTATGCTCCAGTGTTTGACATAAAATGTTAAAATTCTTATATGTAAAATATATGATTTTATTATTTTTTTTATTTATTAATTATTTCGGGGTAGATGTCAATTACTGGAGCATGCCAATCACTGGAGCACCTACCCTATATATATTATTTCATTTATATCCATTCAATAGAAGCCGATCATATTCCTGATTTCGATAATATAAAAATTCTAAATTCTGGTTATGATAATTATAAGTTTCGCATTTTCCTTGAGAGTTGGCACACTGCTAGCCATCTCCACACTATCAATGAAGCATGCGCACTGGCTCCTCAATATTCTGTACTTCTGTAAATTACTTGGGCGTTTATGTACATAAAGCTTGCAGATTATGTTGTATTGATACTGATGAGCAAACTCGGACGGGTTTCGAAACGTCTAGATTTTAATCGTTTTTAAATGTATATTTTAATTTTTTTTTAATTTATATTTTAACTAAAGATTCTCTCTCGTAAATAAAAAACTTTTGCGTTTTTAATATATTCTTTCCTTTTAAAGTATATATTATGTTCTGTTTTGTCAGGAACACCTCCATTATTTTATGCTATTTAATATGCACAAAGGAAGTCATGATTTTACGCATAAAGTGAAAAGGGGGGGGGGGGTTCGCAAAATTCCGTCACAGTGAGTGTTGGATAGACATAAAAAACCCACAAACCAAAATTCGTGACTCTAGAACCTATAGTTACTCCGGACAAATTTAATGCGGAAAGGTCGCTCTCAAATTTGAACCTCGTAACCCCCTACACCCCCCCCCCCACTAAAAAAAATAATAATAGTAATAAGAAATATATTAACAGCAAAAATACAAAATAGGTTTATAGAAAAATTATCTAGAAAGTCTTCAACCTCTTTACATTTCTAGTAGAATTATACACAAAAATTTAGATTATTCTAAATTCTAAAAGGTCATTTTTCCCCATATCTCTCCCTTAAAATAAAAAATTTCAAAATTTCAAAATTGCTATATACTTTTTTTTTCGAGTTATACACGCAGCAAACATGTTTCTGCCATATGCGCAGGTGACACCCCGTCATAGTGGTGGTCAGGACCCCAATCACAACTTTCACACCACGATTCATAACCTAATCTCTCACAGAATTGCCACGTCTATGTTTAGTATATGTTAAGCGAATCCCGGAAAAAGTCGCACCAGGAAAAAATCGAACCGGAAAAACATTCATGTTTACGTACACACATGCCTCTCTCCCCAGAAACCAAAACTCATCTTAAGATTCATATGGGCCTTAGGCAATAAATTTTAAATTCTATTTAATCTTATAAACGAGGTTACAGAAAAAAAAGGCGGGGGTATTATTAAATTGCATTCTCTGTCCCTATAGATCCGGAAGAGTGGATATATATGATAATTTAACAACTTTTTAGAAATAAAATTTAAAAAAATAGTAAATGTTTGCGAATACCAATCAGAGATATAGGGATTCCGAAAAAAAAAAGGACACCGGAAGAAGGGCATACTTCCAATTCGCGAATCGCAAAATAAAAAATATCAAATAAGTAATTTAAAGAATGACTTTCAATTGATTTGGTGCAACATTCATTGGAAAAGGGGGGAGGGGGGGAACTAAGTGCAGGTTGAAAGAAAACAATTGTTTTTTATATCATCTTCTTACCAATTTTAATGAAACATTTTATAATCACGTACAATTTGTGAAAAAATTACAGTAAGTGTCAGACATACTTGGGGGTGGGGGATTAAAGAGGGGGGAGCAGAGGAAAATAAGATGATGTTTTATATCACTATTTTACCGAATTTAATGATGTATTCTATAACAATCACTTACTTTTTATGAAGATCACAATGAGTGTACTATACACCTGGGGGGGGGAGCAAGGGGAGGGGGAGTAGATGGAAATAAAATATATTCTTCTTTAAACTACCCCATTATCGATTTAAGAAAAAAAAAAAAACTTTGTATAATCATGTACAATTTGTGAAAAAAAAAAAAAAAAATGTATAAGACATATATATATATATATATTATTTTCTGAAGTGAAAACTTTTAGGCGCGTTGAGCACTTTTGGGTGAACAAAAATTATGAAACTCGCATCATCGTCAGCGAGGGCTTTCCATGATAATCGAAAGTGGAATTCGAGATTTCAGCTGATTTACACGTATTGAGGTGTCCTGAATCGGTTTTCTTTTGTATCTCAGCTACTAATTAAAATAATTTCAAAAGTAATACATCATTTGAAAGCTTTGTTGAGTTGGAATCGAACAGTAACATACAGAAATTTCTACCGCCAGATGGCGCTGTAATATTTTAAAATTTCAATATTTCAAATTCTAATTCTGATTAAATTATTTTTAATACATCATTCGAAAGATATTTTAACGTTCTGTTATTTTAACGTTGAGCACTTTTGGGTGAACAAAAATCATGAAACTCGCGTCATCGTCAGCGAAAGTTTTCCATTTGAAGTGAAAACTTCTTTAGGCGCGTTGAGCACTTTTGGGTGAACAAAAATCATGAAACTCGCATCATCGTCAGCGAGGGCTTTCCATGATAATCGAAAGTGGAATTCGAGATTTCAGCTGATTTACACGTATTGAGGTGTCCTGAATGGGTTTTCTTTTGTATCTCAGCTACTAAGTAAAATAATTTAAAAAGTAATACATCATTTGAAAGCTTTGTTGAGTTGGAATCGAACAGTAACTTACAGAAATTTCTACCGCCAGATGGCGCTGTAATATTTTAAAATTTCAATATTTCAAATTCTAATTCTAATTGAATTATTTTTAATACATCATTCGAAAGATATTTTAACGTTCTGTTATATTTGAGAAAGTAGAATTCGAGATGTTACCTGATTTACACGTTTTGAGGTGTCCTGAATGGGTTTTCTTTTGTATCTCAGCTACTAATTAAAATAATTTCATAAGTAATACATCATTAGAAAGCTTTGTTGATTTGGAATCCAACAGTAGATTACAGGAATTTCTACCGCCAGATGGCGTTGTAATATTTTAAAATTTCAATATTTCAAATTCTAATTCTGATTAAATTATTTTTAATACATCATTCGAAAGATATTTTTAAGTTCTTTTATATTATCGAAAGTGGAATTCGAGATTTCACCTGATTTACACGTTTTGGGGTGTCCTGAATCGGTTTTCTTTTGTATCTCAGCTACTAATTAAAATAATTTCATAAGTAATCAATACTTTTACCTAGTATAAGGCTTAGTTCATTTAATTTGGGTAGCTACAAATATTGTGCCGAATCATATAATACAGATCATAAACACTTCTTTACAAATCAAAAATAATTCGAAAATAATAATCTAATAGCTCGACGATACAATTCACAAGTTACTTAGTTTTCACTTCTATTGGCAGTCCCCAAACACTGCTTTTTTTTTTTTTTTTTTTTTTTTTTTTTTTTTTTTTTTTTTTTGGGGGGGGGGGGGGTAAAGAAAGGGGGGCTTTTTTTTAATCAATAATAGTGTAATTTAAAGAATAATATATTTTACTTTCATCTGCACCCCCTTGCCCCCCCCCCCCGCAGGTATATAATATGTACTTCATTGTGATAGTCACACATTGTACGTGCTTATACAAAGTTTCATTAAAATTAGTAAGAAAGTTGTATAAAAACAATTGTTATCTTTCCATTTGCTGCTAGCCCCCCCCCCCCCCCCCACATTTCTCAGATATAAAATAAATGAATGGTGTACCAAATCAAATGAAATTCTAAAAATGTAATTTGAAAGTCATTCTGTAAATTCCTTATTTGATATTTATTATTTTGCGATTTGCGAAGTGAAAAGTGCCCTTTTTACCGGTACCCTTTTTTCCGGGATCCCAGACCGACATATATTTTCTAAAAATGGTCAAATCGTTTTCTGGAGCTTTCAAAACATGTAATTCCATCGAAAACCGGAAGTTGAAAATTTTTACGAATCCAATACTTTCTATTGAATTAAAAAAAAAAAAAAAAAAAAATCAATAACTTAATTTGTGATGCTTTAGATGATTGATTATAAAAGATATTTTGTAATTAATGCCCATCTTCAATGTAATCATCACTTATTACTTTCTATTACCCATAGGGTCGAGAAAGAATTGTTTTAGGGTCAAATTTTTGAACGTGAGGTTTTGTTATTTTTACATGTTTTAAGGTCCCCTGAATACGAAAATCATGTTTTTAGCAAATGGTTTGTGTGGATGCCTGTGTGTCTGTTATCAGTATATCTCAAGAACATATAGTAGCAGGAATTCCAAACTCGGTATTCTAAATGTGTATCATATAAGGATGCTACAGTAAGCTTTTTGTTGAGATGAAGCAAATGGTTCGTGCACAGGAACACTCAAAAGTATTCAAATACATTACGTCTATGAGAGAAATTGCAGGTAAGTAGAGTTTAACATCTATAGACTGCACTAAACCAAATGAAACGAATATATATTTTTTGTAATAGAGATAGTCAACTGGGAAATAAATTTTGTGAATGTGGATGCCTTGCCTCCCCTCTGGGGGAAAGGGGAGGGGGAGAGTAAATTTTCATGATGGGTATCTTTCAAAAGAGCTCGCTAATACCTTTGAAACGAATGGTTGAACCATCGGTGTGCGATAATTTAAAATAAAGTTATCGTTTTTTTTTATTTAAAGAAAGAAAAAATTATGTAATATTGAGAATAAATTCAACTTTTCTTTTTTTTCTTAATTTAGTGTTATACTACTTCTCCAATATGGAGATCACCTGCATTATCATAAAAGATAATTTTTTTTTAATAATAATTTTAATAAATTATATTTTAAAAACAGAATTATTTTTCATTAACCGAATTCAATTCTATATAAATGTAGGTGCATTAATGAAACGGGGGGTTGAGGGGTGCGGTAGCCCCCTCACACTGAACTAATTATCACATAAAACTCTTCCGAAGCCTAATTTGAATTATTTACCTTTTAATCTGCAACCTGTATTTATAGTATTAAATTTCAGGGTAAGAAAAAGTCGTGTGAGTGACACACCAGATTATTATTATTATTACTGTACTTAACTTAAGCAATCATAATAAGTATTAAAATTTAATTATTATATTAGAAAAATATAAATTCATAATAGTTCATTAAATACTACTATTAAATAACAAACTGAATTTACCTTTGAAAACGTTAAAAATTTTAAAATTTCAGTCTTAATTATTATTTTATGTAATAATATTACGTAAAAAATCACTTGTCTAGACTAAATTTGCACGAATCAAAATTGTGTATTAGAATTTCGATTGTATGTCTTTTTAATATTTTATGTCAAACCTTTCAAAGAGGTGTATTGTATAATATACTTTTGTCTCTTCATTTCTTTACACCTTTTTATACGACAACAAGATTCTTCTAGAAAGGAAAGCAAGATTTTAACATCTGTAAAGAATGTAAAGGGGGTTTTCTGTATCTGAAAAGAAGGAAATATCACAAATTCTGACCTTTAAAATTTCCCTTATTTATTCAATGTTCAAAGAGTAGGGCTATAAAGCGAAGGACCACTATATATCTTATGATTGTGAACTGTGAGGTGAGAATACAAAAGCAGACGCTGGAATAGGAGAGGGTAACTGAATGACATTACCTGATGAAAGAAAAAACTGGAGAACGCTTCTAGGAAAAACATTTCCTTGCTAATTCCCTCATTGTCTACACAAAGAAAGCTTTTCTGTTTATCCATGCTCAAAAAGTTAAATTAGCCTCCAATCTCCACCCATCCTCAGCTCATTATTTTTTTTTATTTAATTATTAATTTTTAAAAATTTTATTTACTTATTTTATTTTTCTTCTTCTTTTTTTTTTATTTTTTTTTTTTTTTTTTAATAACTAACATCGATATAAAATCGCACAAATATTGAGTACGTGAATAAATATATTAATAAAGGCTAAAATTTCTTCTTAAAGACTGAAAAAAGTTGGAAAATGAATGATTCTAATATCCAGAGCCCCTTTGGAAAATACATATATATCTATACACATTTATATCTGACGGCGAAAAATGTTATCAGTACCAAAGATGAAATATATTTTACTCTTGATATATTTTAGCATATAATTCGCTAGTAAGAATTCTCAAATTATCCTTTTTCGTTTTACTTTATTTTGTTACGCTTTTTTATATATTTATTGTTGCCATTTTTTCCTGTTACCATTTTTCCGTTGTCATATTTACCTAAATTTCATTTTTACCGTAGCCATTCTTTCTGGCATCATACCCCCCCCCCCCCCCGATTACTATTCTAACCCCAGCCATTTTTACATGCGCACAGTCAAAATGAGAATTTGCAAGATTACAGACCTCGAATAAAAGAAAACAAAATTACTGTTCCATAAAATACTCTCTCTCTCTTTATATGTATATATATGTTACATAGCTGTTTAGAAATACGTTCTGTGATATAGTTTTATTATTCTGTGCGATTTTTTCCAGTGCGATTTTTTCCGGTGCGATTTTTTCCGGTGCGATTTTTTCCGAGTGCGATTTTTTCCTGTGCGATTTTTTCCGGTGCGATTTTTTCCAGGTGCGATTTTTTCCAAGTGCGATTTTTTCCGGTGCGATTTTTTCCGTGCGATTTTTTCTAGTGCGATTTTTTCCGCCTCCCATGTTAAGCATGGCCGTGTTCTTATATATAGATAAAGGTTTATGTGAAATCTCCCTTCCCTCTTAGAGGCGAATTCCTAAAATTCCTGAAACTGCTATTTAGGTATTGGTGTTTGTTATATTCCAAAGTAAAAAACTTACCAATCTTTTTTCTTTGTGATACGAAAGTTTATGGGAAATCATATTTTGCCAATGTGAAAAACTGTTTTGCTGTTTTGCCCCCTCCTTCCTCCATTGTGTGTGAAAGTCCTTAAGTTCACGAAAATGTTGTTTAGGTAATTGTGTTAGTTATATTTTAAATCAAAAAACGTACAGAAAACTTTTTTTTTTTTCATTTTCTTTTAAATATGAAGGTTTTTGTGAACTCTCTTATTACTCATATACACTATTATTTCTCTTATAAAATGAAATTGATAAAATATTTTAATAATATGTATTTATTCTCAGTGATGTATAATTATATTTTAGGATGCTTCAATAGCTATTAAATTTCATTTAGAAAGAGAAAAACATCCCGAAAAATTTAATAGTAGGTAAGCCAGATTTTTATTTCCTTTCTTTCAGATTATTTTATCGTATTTGATATTTTTGAAAGATTTTTTTTTTTTTTTTTTTTTTTTCATAGAATGAAAAACAAAATGTGGTATTTTGAATTCGCCACGTCCGAAACATTTTTTGCTACCTGCAAAAATCTTCATGAAGATGTCGACATAATGGTGAGTTCTTGTTTATAAATAGTGATTATATTTAAAATACACCATTAATTAATAAATAAAAAATAATACGTTTAAACGATAACACAGAAAATGCTAAAGTTGGAAAATTACATTATTTTTTTTCTATCTATATTGTGTTGTAAAGCATATTTGTCAAATGAAGTCATCACTAACTGAAGAAAATGTTAAAGAAGGAAAATTGCATTATTTTTTTCTAACTATACTATGTTGTAAAGTATACTTGTAAAATGAAGTCATCATCAAGAAAAAAAAAAGAAGAAAGAAAGAAGGTTGACGATTTTTTTTATAACTTCAACTATAGTACTTTATAAAAATTTAATTTATGTAAAGATGCCATACTTTAGTCTACAAAGAATAAGATTAATTGTCAAAAAGAAAGTTTCGATATATTTTTTATTTACAAATCTTGTAAAATGTACACAAGATTCATGTTTTTTTTTTTTTTTTTTTTTACAGTGTGATGGCCAATCCTTAGATTTAGCAAATGGGCCTTCCTTGCAAGGCATCGCTCTTCTAAACATTCCCAGTATTTATGGAGGATCTAATTTGTGGGGTGAGAGTGCCCAAAAGAAAAGAATAAGGCGGAAAAAAGATAGAGATAATACATCCTGTTCCATAGATCTGAGCACAGCAATCCAAGGTAAATATTTAGCTCTTTAATATTTAGTTTGTTAATATATATATATATATATATATATATATATATATATATATAGTCTCTTACATTTGGTGTTTATATGCATACACGTTTTGAAGCAGAAATATGCAATGGTATTTTATCTTAAAATACATCATTTTTCATTATAAACTCAAACAAATTTTTAATATCGTATTGATTATACGATAAATAATATAAAAGTAGGTAAAATTATAGCACACGATTCTTTTTCCCTTTTTGTCTAAAGACAAAACATTTTGTTAAATTAAATAAATGTTTTTGTTGACATAGCCTCAACACTTTTTTTTTTTTTTTTTTTTTTTTCTTTACCGGACGAGAACCAAAATTATTTTGTTGTTTTCCGCAAAACAGTTTTGATAATTCAACCGATATTTCTTTAAATCAACAAAATTCTTTTGTTGATTCAATCAAATAGTTTTGTTTTTCAGAAGATTGCTGGTTCGTTGGCTATGTACAGAGAGATCTATGACTTAGCTTAACGGAGTGACATTTACTCTCTTTTAAACCGTATTCCTTTGGTTAATCGAAATAAATTATTTGTTTAGCTGAACAAAATTAGGGTTGAAATAACAAAAGAAATGTAAAAATCTGTCAACAAAATAAATTTGTTTTTTTTTTTTTTAACGAAAGATTTCTTTCAGGGCATGTTGTTGTTTTCATGTGGCATTGATGCCTATTTCTTCTTGCCTGAAGAAGGATCCTGTTAAATTATTTCCCTCAGCAACTATTATTGCCTGTATTTTTCGATTTATAGTATTTTCCTAAATGAATATCGAACTTATACTATAACATGATGGCAATTCATGTTTTTGTCGACGCTTCTGTGAGAATTTTGTATGCTCGTAAAAAAAGAAAAAAGTATTTTAGAATGATTTTATGTTTCATAGTGGTATTTTTGTAGATTATTTCTTTTAAACTTTAAATAAATTATTCCCGAACCAAAATATATTTTTAGAAACCAGTACCTTTATTATATATATATATATATATATATATATATATATATATATATATATATATTATTATTATTATTATTATTATTATTTATAACACTATTTCAATTCTCATTCAGTGTATTACAATTCTCATTCAGTGTTTTGCAATTTAATGATCATTTCGAATTATTTTTATCACTTACTTTATTTCTTTTTTTGGTTTGATTTGGGTGGTCTTCGTTTTTGATCAGAATAATTGTTTGAATACTGAAATTAAATCATCTTTAAATTTCAAATGTTTGCACTGATAATATTATATTACTACTGAACGGTCTGTTTCTACATATATATATATATATATATATATATATATTAGGTCGCTGCAAAAGTTCGTGCGGACGCGGATCATTTTATTGCCTCCAAAGACGAGAGCTTCTATCGCCGTGGTATACATTTGTTACCCGAAAAATGGGCAAATGTTGTAGAAAGTAATGGAGAGTATTTTGATTAAAAATTGTCATTTGATTTGATGTATTTTTATGAAATGAAGCAATAAAAACCGCACGAATTTATGCAAAGACCTAATATATATATAAACTGTGGGCATAATATTACTTTGCATGTAATTTATTCAGATGTAATTTTTTTAAATATTATGTATTTTTATAAAAATTAAAAGAAAAATGAATTTTAGGTATGATGTTCATAGTTGAAAATTCATTTTGCAAAGACTAATTATTTATAATTTTTATTATGTTTTTACAATTAAATAAGAATATTTTCTTTAAAAAATTAAATTACTTTTAGTAAATAGGAGTGGCAAAATTATTTGTTCTATTTTTAAACGTTGGGGAACTGTCTAAAGCAGGGTCATGCGGGACATCTGCCTCTAGACACCATGTACAAATGAGTCCCATAAATAAATATAAAACTTATTTTGATGGATTTTTAGGTTAAAAATTTAAGGGAAGAAGTGTAAGGGGTGATGGGATCCATGGAAGGGGGGGGGGCTGAAAAAATGTCTACTATATGCCCAAGTTAATCTAAATCAGATATGATATACTAAAATGAAATAGCCAATAAATTTCACTATTTTTGCAATAAAATTATTTAAAATTATGTGATATTGAATAATTTTTTCAATAAATAAGATAATTAAGAACTATTTTTTAATTTTGTTTAGTTAATTTATCTAAAAGTTTGAAATAGAAAAGGTGGAAATATAGTTCCTTCTTTTCATCATTCTTGATAATTTGTGAAAATTTAATTTTTTAATTTACTTTTTAATCTTTTTTTTTTTTTTTTTTTTTGGCCATATTGAAGAAATGATATACAATTTAATAATCTTTCTTTTAGATATTGGTGACCGGAGGATTGAAGTAATTGGCCTTGAAAACTGCATGCATGTTGGTCAGGTAAAAGCGGGACTTCGGGCATCTGGAAGGAGACTTGCGCAATGCTCATCAGTAGTCATTAGGTAGAAATTTTTAATATCAAAGAACTCATTTTAATTTGTTTGAAACTTTTAATTCAAAAGTGATAACTTACAAACTGTTACACACAAATAGAGTATGCAGTAGCTGGAAAACAGAGGTCTGAAGCATTTAATATTAGATAAAATTATCTGATAGACGATTTTCGATAAAATATGGCGTACGTGAAACCAATCGGTGTATTTGTCGATAACGGAAATTTTTGAGAATCGTTAAAATTTAGACAGTACAAATTTTTTATATGTTTATTAATTTCTTTTTAATTTTATTAGTTCTTTAATATTTTTCTAAATCATTAAATTCATAGATTTTTTAGCCCGCTCAAAAATCGAAGATTTAAAGATTGGTGATTACGAAAATCACATCGTAAATTATAATTATTCATCTACTAAAATAAAAAGCTTAATATTATAAATATTTAGTACATATATTATTTTTAATATTAAAAAATTCTTCAATATCAAGTTAGAATATATTACGGATTTATTATTCTAGAAATCTTTATTTAAATAATCATAGCCTACTCTTTTCCACAAAAGCGACGAAGTTTTAAATAATGTTTATCGGCTTTCTATTTTCGAATCACTCGAGAAAGTATAAGATTATTTTTTCTTTAATTAAATAATAATAATAATAATAATAATGTTAATTTCAAAATTACATTTTCGGATATAATATTAAATATTTTGCATCTGAAAACAAACATCGCAAATTTAATATCCATATCATTAAAGCACGACTTGCGAAACTCAGAGATCCTCTATGTTGTAATAAGTAATGCTAATAAATAGTTTGTGATTCTACAATCTCTTTTTAACAGAAAAGTTCTTTTTTAGAACAAAAAAGAGGTTTCCGATGCAGATTGATGGTGAGCCTTGGATTCAGCCTCCATGTACGGTAAGCAATCATTGTTTTTTATTTTTCTATCTATTTATTTTCCTTTTCTAGATGTAATAATTATAGTGTATCCAAAAATCACATTAAAAAAAAAAAAAAAAAAAAAACACTTTATTAGAACATGTGAATAAATTAAAACTGACATGTGTGTATATATATATATATATATTTCATTTTTGGATTAAAAATAATCTTTTATTCGTACATGTTGAGGATTGAGGGTTGGGTGGGTTTTACATTACACCAGTGCTATACTGTGGGCAATTGGTAAAGGTCTGGGACTCACCTCTAATGTTTGTCCGCAGACATGCCATCAGAATTTTGATCCTCCTCAGAGGGGATGCTCGTAGGAATAATATATATATATTAATTTAATTCATTGGCAGGGACGCAGAAAAGAATTTCATGACATTAGAGCCTATGGTCAGATTTGCATCAAGCTTATTTTAACGCGTTTATGATGCGTTTAACAAAACAGAATTAACAAACATTACTAAGATGTTGGAAAGCATGTTTTCCCCCAGCAAAAAAGCATGTATTTTCTAAATAATTTATTTAGAGGCCCACACAAAAGAATTCCGATGAAATTCTGTAATCATTCAGTGATGTCAAATTTAGTTCAATATTAATGAGTTCCAACGAATTAGTTTATACTTTTATTAGTGTGTTTAATTAGTGTGGCTTATGTACAGGATCACTCAAAACAATTTTCTACCGTTATGGTTTATATATGGTATTTCTTATAAGTGCATTTTAACATGATTACACTCCATTAAACTTAATTAAATAAACAAACATTAATAGAATGTTAAAAATCAATTAGTTTACTGGGCTGCACAAAATAATTCCAATAATTTAAGCAATCATTTTGCATGAAATTCGATACAAGTGTTTATCAGTTAAAAGGCATTAACACAAGGCTATGAGTTACAAGGAAATATATATATACACAGATAGATATAATCAGACGAATACAACAGGGAGTTGAGGGGCGCTAGCCCCCTCATAACCATATCTATTTATGTAGTAAGTTAATCATCGTTTTAAATACTATATAATAAATAAAAAGGTTTTGCTGAATAATAAATGATACAAATAGAACGTTGAGGCTCCTGATCTGCATATCCACTAGCTAAAACCCGAATAAACTACTACGTCAGAAACGCCAAATGAAAAATATTTGCGATGCATACAGCTGAAGATGCAAATTAATTCAGCTAAAATAATTTGCAGACCTAAATCCATTCATGAATTCGATTTCTTTGAAACTTTTCATATTTATAAAAATTTTAAAAACCTTGTAAATTGTGATTTCGCTGTTCCCTATTTGTCTGATTGTTGGAAATTTCACATTCAGTCCACATTTTCTTAATATTTCTACTGTTTACACAGCTAACATTTTAAATTCCTATTGGCCACACACTCCACCTTTCCCGTAATCCTATTAGTTGAACTAAATTAGGTCCCTCTCCTTTTTATTCGAGCACTTCTCCAGATTCAGAATTCTTTTTGCACTGAAGACGGTACGCTTAAGGCTACCGAAACAGCTGTATGCATCGCAAATATTTTTCATTTGGCGTTTCTGACGTAGTAGTTTATTCCTGTTTTAATATTCCAACGCCATGTCTACTGTTATTATATCCACTAGTTACTTTGCATTTTATATTTCTATGCAATTTGTATTGAGTTATATCTAAAAATATTGTCGTAGCTTAGTTTTGTACATTGTATATATAGGAAAAATTCTTCAATTTACTTCAGGTAAATGCATGTATTTGTTATTATATGATATTATTGATATTATATCATCTTTAATTATTCCACATACACTTGTTTAATAGTGTAAAACGGTTATCAAATGTCAAAATGTTTTGGGTGATATTACATAGACATTATATTATATGATATTGCATGATTAGTAATATTTAAAGATTTTATTTCAAGTTTATTTCAGGTTTTTTTTTTTTTTTTTTTTCTGAAAAAGAATTTAACTTTCTGAAGTTCACTTTTAAATAACTGACATGTTTTTGGAATTTTCATTTTATTATTTCTCAAATAGATACACATTACTCAAAAGAATCAGATGCCTATGCTGATGGCACCTACACCAACACGAAGGACATTTTTTCCATTTTTCTTTTTCAAAAGGAAGAAATAGCGTACTAGTATAATCCTTCAAATGTAAGTTTTGAAGTATTTTGTGGCAATTTTAATAAAAATGCAGTAAACTCTCGATTATCCGCGGCACTGAAATATCAACCGCAACATTGATATATATATATATATATATATATATATATATATATATTATATTTAGTCTTCAATTTTTATTTTATTTAAAAATTTAATTGTATACGTAATTGTATGTGTTGTTATTGTTTAAATCCATCGTAATTTATAGCAAAAAAAAGAAGAAGAAAAAAAAAAAACAAGGAAGATGGAAATCGCAGATAATCGAGAGTTTACTGTAATCTGTAATTCGTTTTTCGTTTTTAAATATTGATAGTAATGCAGAACCTCGATTTTACACTTTTCTAGGAAAAAATATATAAATAAAAATAAAAATAAATTCAACCCTGTATATTGAAAAAAAAAAAAATATTGCGATATTTTATCTATTAGAAGCTGAAAGTAAAAAAAAAAATAAATAAAATAAATAAAAATAGAATGACGTAGCATCGCTGGTGCTCGCATAAAAATCCCCTATAGTTTTAACATAAGCAATTATTCCTACGGTAGATATCACTTCTATAAAATTCAAAAATTCAAACTATATAACAAAATGCAACCAACATCGTTGTTTTCTTTATTCTATTCTATTTCTTAAAACAATTTTTATTGATGTCACACGCTCCACATAAACTTTAAATTTTGCATCTACTTTTTAAAATAGCACGCTATAAGGTTTTTGTAAAAATTAAATCGTTAAATTAATTTTTTTTACTTATTTTTACTTTATTTTGCACGCGCACTTTTTACTTTCTAATTCAAAATTATTTAAAAAAAACTTTTTCGATAGTGTTTGTTTCGATACTGATTATTATTAATTTTCTTTTCTTTTCTTTTTCTCTCCCCCCCCCCCCCCCCTCCCGGGAAAAAAAAAAAAAAAAAAAGGTTTTTGTGAAATTTTGGCAAAAGCAGAATTTAGTTTAGAACGGAGGACTATTAGGTTTTTTTTTTTTTTTTTTTTTTTTTTTTCAAGTTATAACATTGCTTTCAAATTATTCCATTATATTTTCGATGAATTTTAGATTTCAATAAACGTCCAACTATCGAAAAATGACACCGCAAGAATTCCAAATTGAGACTAATAGTCTTCAGTTGTAATAAAAACAAAACTTCGTGTGCAAATAAAAGTTAAGAGGAAACAAAGCACTAAACTGCAATAAACTTAAAAATATTAATTAGACGTTTTAATGAAAGAGTAATTGTGGAAACAAATGATTGATTAACGAACTAACTTCTACCTTTAATCATTGTACTCTACTTCGATTATAGCATATTCTGTTTATAATGATATATTTTCTACATTGAAGAAACTAAATAATATCACTCTTGAATTTTTTAATGTTTAAGATTTTGCTCATTTTTATTTTTTTCCAAATTTCTGATATCTAAATACATTTATGTTATAGTATGTAATTGTATAATCTCTTTATCATGCCATATTACAAAAATTTTAACAACATTTCATAAGGAGGTATCAAAATCAGGATTCGGTGTTCTATAATTTAATCCTGACGTTATTTAAAATTTAAAGTATTTACAACAAAATAAACCAATTGAGGACAAATTAAATGAGATTTTGCAAGAAATTCGTTTATGTTTAAGGGGAAAACGTAAAAGTAATTTTAATTTATAAGTTCTATATATTTTATTGATCACCTGAAGTTAAGTTTTACATTGTTTAAAAATATTGTTTTCGTTTTCTTTTTCTTTTCTTTTCTTTTTCTTTCTTTCTTTCTTTCTTTCTTTTTTTTTAAGTTTTGTTTAACTAATAAGAAAACGAATTCTAGGAATATATTATATAAGGTAACGATACCAGTGTTCGGCACTCTTAAGGCCTTATTTTGAAAATATTTGTTTTTTTCGTGTGGTATTCACGTGTCATTATTATACTGCTGTCTATTTTATACACTGATCCTTTTAGTTTTCGATAGACACTTTCAATCTTTCAATACATTAAGCCAATTTTATAAAATAATAATAATAATAATAATAGTAATAATATGTGAACCTATAAAATTGCACTAGTGTTCGTCATTTGAAAAATGGATTTCACCAGTAGTCTCCAGTTGCTTGCAAAAGCAATCGCCATATTAACAGAACGTAAAAATTTTTTAAATAATTCGATTTTAAATGTGTTTTTACAAAATTTCATCAAACAAAATGTCTCTGGAACATAACTTAATACCTAAATTTACCCTTAGGCTTTAAAAAATATGGCATTTAGTGGTCCCTTAATTGAATACCACTTTTTCAATAGAAAAATTAAGTAATATTTTGCTTGTTTCTTCTTTAATTCTTTGATTTCCCTCTTTTTTTATTCTGTGGTCTTATTTTTATGATACTCTGTCCAAGAATTTGATGTGATCACACTCCCTAAAAATTCTTAGCTCTTTCTTTTTTTTTTTTGGAAGGTGTAATTCCAGGGAAAAAATAATATATTTTTGAAAGGACTTTATCAGTATGCTAAAGAGGTGGTTAACTCCGAAACTGTCAGAACTGATTTTGATGTTGTCAAGTTTTCTGAAACTGCTGCCTCCAGAGATTAGTCCCTAGTGTTCTAAATTTTCATTGTGACATTTTTTGTTTTGTTTTAATTGTGAATTCGGTGGTATCTGTAAATAATTCTCTTCCAATAATTGCAGCTGCAAAATCTATATTAATTTTTTCACCGTACAGGCTGATTACATTTTTTTTTTTTTTTTTTTTTTTTTTTTTATAAATAATAAAAACTATAAACAGAATCACAATAACTAAATATGATTATGTGTCATAGTTTAATTTTTCCAGCAAAATACAATGAAAATTGAGGGTAATTCAATGTTAGAACCAGTAGATTAAAAATACCCAGATTGACTGTACCACAGAACTGACGTTTAAAAATAATAAATACAAAACTTTGAATAAACACCTTAAAATGAAAGAACTCGTAACAATTGTTTTGGGTCGAAAGAAAACACAACTCTTAAAAGTAGGCACGAGTGCCGCTTTATTTGTAGTACTCGTGCCTATCTTGTTCGCCTGACGAAGGGTCGTGTTTTCTTTCGACTTGAAACAATTGCTGAGAATTCTTTGATTTTATGGGGTTTATTCAAAGTTTTGTACTTGTTCCTAATTGACTGTAATTAAATTGGCTAAAGAAAAGTTACAAGTGCAGCTCAGGCCACGTTCATGGGGTCAAATTGTGTTTGTTTACATTTACGAATACCCCTGACGACTATAGGTACCGGTAGTCCAATTGAAATCAAAATCGTACCATTACAATTCTAAACGAAAATATAATATTTTTTTTATTAAAAACAATACCCAGGTAAAAAAAAAAAAAAAAAAAAAATGTTAAAACAACAGTATGCACCTTTAATGGTGAACACTGGTAAAATTTGCAAAATAGGAACTAATAGCCGCCATGCCTTAAATATCACTATATTATGATACATTTTGAAAAATCTCACGTAAATCGTATTCTACATTTCACAAACATTACATGCAATGTTTTAGAAGTAATGTCAGACACAACAAACAATAAAATATATCAACAAATGCATACCAGCGTCTTTAATTATTTTCTTTACGCTAGTTCCGTCCAACTGTCGTTTAGTGCATATGTTACTTATTTTGCCTCCCCCACTCTTCCCCAAACATTTGAAGGTGAACTATTTACATAATAAAGAACAGAATACTTTAGAGAATCTAGTGAGCACGGATTCAAATTCTTAGTGTTATTAATCGCTTATTTTAACACTTCTTTTACGAGAATGGCGACTACTGGTGCAAATTTTAGGGGTGGTGAACACTGGTGTCTTTATTTTAGTCTAATAAAAAAGTAACCAGGAAATTTGGAGATTCGAAAATTCTCAAAATGAGCCTGTAATCCATACCTGCCGACATTCTAATTAATATTCCACAATATTATTTGAGCCGCTCCTTTATCCTCACCACTTTATTTTTAGAGTAATTTTCATCAAATTTAATTACGATTAAAGAAGAAGAAAAAGGTTGATGTGGAAAAAAAGGCGTGGACTGCAGGACTACGGAATATTAATTAGAGTGTTGGCAGGTATGCTGAAAATTAAGAGAAATCTTAATATGACACTTAAGTATTGAATAATGTAATTCAATTTTCAGTCAATCGTACCAGTCTGGTAGACTTGAAGGGCTTTTGTAGATATATGAAATCGACGACATACAATAGATATAATATATATAAAGGTTTTTTTTTTAATAACATATATAATTATTTAAATTTGCATTTTTCGAATTTATATTTATTTTCATTTGTATTTTTGATCCATAAAAACTCTAATACATTGGAAAATACTATGTAATAGATAAATTTTGGTAACTATGAAATAGACAAACATTTCAAAATTATATAATTTTTTTTCGTGGAAAGCGCCACGTATTGAATATTTTTGAGCGAAAACTTATTTATTTATTTTTTTATTTTTAGGACTGAGGACTATTAGTCTCAATCTGCGGATTTTCGATACCAGTTTTCGATAGTTGGACATTTATCGAAATCTAAAATATAATTGAATAATTTGAAAGCAATGTTATAATTTGGGAGGGGAAAAAAAAAAACTAATAGTTCCCTAAACTAAATTGTGCTTTTACCAGAATTTCATCATTTTTTTTTTTTTTTTTTTTTTTTTTTTGTTATTATTATTTTAAGAAAAGGAAAAGGAATGGAAATTAATAATAATCAGTATCGAAATAATCACTGTCGAAAAAGTTTTTCTTTTCCCTTTTTTTTTTAAATTTTGAATTAGGAAATAAAAAGCGCGCGTGCAAAATGAAATTAAAAAAAAAAAAAAAAAAAAACAAAAAAAAAAAACAAGATAATTAAGTTTGAATTTGAGTTGATAATTTAAGGATGCCTTTAATATAGTAACTTTTTTGTTGTAAATTGTTTTAATAAATTAAAATGCGGATATCATAATTGCTCTAGTAGAGACGTTTGCGAGAAACGTCCGAGTTACTTCGGTGCCAAATTTCAAATTTCGCCAAAGGAGACCTATACTAAAGCTTTTTTTTTTTTTTTTTTTAATAGAAAATATAACAAAATTAAAAATTCTAATAATTTAGTCATCCACTGTACTTCCAATCGCAAATATTTCTTTTAGATAAAGAGAGTAATGATGTCATATTGTAAAAAAATCTGTAGATTTAATTTTGTAAAAATTACAAAATTTTAAATATTCATGCTAGTTTTTTTAATATTCTCGGGGAGGGCGAAATCCTTCGCACCATGAGAGGTATCCTTGAGCGCCGAATACTACAAGGAAAATATTTCAGAAAGTTAGAAATTTCTATCATTTTAACTAACGAAGTTATTAATTAAAAACACCGGGCTTATAAAGGTACTCTATTTACCATCTTACTTTTTTTTTTTTTTTTTTTTTTTTTAATTCCTTCAGTGTGCATTTCTTGAAACGTGTAGACACCAATTTTAATACCAAATTTTGACGACTGAAAGAACATTTACAACGAATGATTGAGCGTAACCACTCTCTATATGAGTATTACATCATACTTTTTGCAATCTAGAATGTAAATTCGAGATTCTGCTTACTTATTACTATTTATTACTTATTTTATTTATTTATTTATTTTTTCTACTAGGTGAATACGAAAAAATTCGCAAGCGTAATTTTGAGAAAAAGAAAAAAAAAATACTATTTAGACTGTTTAACATTACTCAGTGAGATAAACAATTGTTGAATGTACGTCATGTGAATCTCTTACATTTTCCCTTCTTTTATTACCATCTTTGTACTCAACTTTTCACGGTTAATCTTTACAGTGTACAGTTCAACAGAGACTTTAAAGTAGTTAATTTATTCATCTTACTCCTCTATCCTTGTTAGTCGTCACATTCGTTTTGCTGTGGATTACCTTTCCGCTGAACTTAAAGATACCTGATGGATATGTATATATCTTCGTTATGTATTCCTATTATTCAACAAGCATCATTGATGCAAAGTGAGAACGTATTATTTTTTGTGTTCACTTCTTTTTTGTTGAAGTTTTGTATTACAAGAAAAACATTTGCGAGTTTTTCCCTTTTCCTCAATTAAAGAAAAATTAAACACACCATCTATTGCTGGCAAAGTTACATGCTTTTTCAAAAAACAAAATGTATTTCATATCATCTTATAGAAAAAAAATCAGTAGTTATATGACTCCGACGAAAATGGCTATGTCATGACAATGTAATCATACAGTATGATGACTGTAAAAAATAAATTTAATATTTCGAACTTCTAAAAAGCACAAATATGTCTTTATAAAGTTGTAAATTCACAACCTGCACCATAAAAGAAAATCTTTACATACAAATTTCAGTAGCACTTTTATTCGCTTTTTTATAACTATTTCGTATAAAGAAAATTATATATTTTCATAAATTATACTGTTTATAGATTTAGAGTGTTATGGCATGCTTGTAATATTTCCATTGAAATATACTCTGAAAAAAAAAAAAAAATAGCTGAAGTAAAATTTATATTTTGGACTGTCATTGATGTTATTAGTACATTTATTGTAATATTGATATGCTTTACATGTACCAAATGTATCAGTAGTGCTGAGAAAAATATATAAGTGCACGTGCATCAGATCATTGCAAAACCATAAATTAGCAGCATACGTGACAGTTATTTAGTAATAAGATATTATTTTACGGCGCAAATTATTTTATACCGTAAGTATGGTATCCCTTATCGTAAAGAATCAAAAGGGGACTAGTGTCTTAATAATATTTTATATTTATAGCGAAATGTTAATAAATGCTTAATTTAAGAAAAATAAGTTTGATATTTCGCTTATATAGAACTAAATATCTGAAGTATTTTAGATTGATGTTGAAATTAGTATGATTGCATGTTTTAATAAGTTGTTAATAAATCCTATTAAGATAAAAATAATTTCAAACACACACACACAAGAAAAAAAAAAGAAAGAAAGAATAATATTAAAAATAAAGAAAAAATCAGCCTACACTTTTTTTTTTTTTTTTTTATCAACTTAGTTAATTTTTTTTATCAATCGAAATATACGAAATTAAGTATCTTTTATAGAATTTGTCAGCAGTATCCGATGCAGTATTAATAATTCTTATAGACTTTTTATTATAATTAATCTATTTCAAAACGAATTAAAAAACTAGATCATTTTATTTGGTATAAAATTAGTGTACAATATAAAATTACACGATTTGTTATATTTTGTTCTGTTTCTGAATTTAAATAAAATGTTAAAAATAGAGAAAGTTCAATTACAAAAAAGAAAGAAAAAAAAGGGGGAAAGAAATAACACAATGTAAAGTTTACTCTAAATTTTAAATTTTGATAGAATTTTTTCAGATATGACCGATATATATTTATTTAAAGCTCTATAACATGATGTTCAACAACGTTTTTAATAAAATAAATCTCTAAAAATCTCTCTTCGATATATCGTTTACCTTCAAGTAGTTGTATGCTAATTTTTTATGCGACTATATTTCAATGGAAATATATAGTTTACAATGAAAGAGCTCTGAGATACGTACAATTTTTATTTACTTCCTTGCACTAGAAATCATTTTTCTTTTACCAAACATAGCATTGTTTAAAAGAAATTAAAAAATTGTTTGCTTATTTAAAGCAAACTTGCTTTTGATATATCAAGATAACTGATTTCTGCAAAGAAATCGTAAGGGGGAACAATTGGAACAAAACTTGAAAGTATATAAATGTAAAAATATAGTCTTAGTGATAAAAGAACTTTGTAGAATATAGAATTAACGTTAGTGAAATTAATTAGAAGGTTTAAATCACTTCAATTTTAATATAGCTTTTATTAGGTTACATGACACTTTAGTTCAGTTTGTACATATAAATTACTCTTATACACATATTATTATAAACGCATTTCTTCTAATAGCGTCTATATAATCGTAGATATTTTACGTATAAAAGCGATGATATAAAGAATTAATTACATTAATAATATTTTAATAAGAGAGTATTAATTATATATTGAGACAATATTAAACATAACTATAAATTTTCAAAAAACATTATTCATAGAATTTAAAAGAAATAAAAATCTCATTCTTTTTGTTTTGATTTAAAAAAAAAAAAAAAAAAAAAAATGTTTTAAAATGTTTAAAACAAAAGTTTTTTCTTTTAAAATTATGCTAAAAAATACATAAAGAAAAAAAACTGAAGTTGTTCTTTAATATTGATTAACTCAACTTTTCCTAGATTTTCTTTTTATAAATTATTCATCAAGAATTGGTGAAATTTTACCTTTATATTTCTATGTGTAATTAAAAAATAAGTGATTCAAGTTTTACATTTCTACAGAAATGTTGAATGTCAGATTATCATGTACTGTGAGTATTAAAACTCATAACAAAATAAATTAAATAACATTGCAAAAAGCTTTCAAAATCATAACGAACTTTTTCTTTTATTATTTAAAGTGGCAATAAAGCTAGTTTTTTCTTTTTTTTATTGTGACTTAAAAAAGAGATGTATAGTAATACAATAAACACATATATACTTAATTATGTGTACATAATTTGCAAATGAAGCTTCACATTGATTACAAATTCATGACTAACAAAATATTTTAAATATTTTCTATAACGATAATAATAGAAAATTTCTTGGCATTCTTAACACTTTATGAAAATAAATACATATTTTGAAAAAATTCTATTTATTAAAAAATATATTTAACTTATAAGAATATATTTAATTTATGAAAGATTAGTCTTATTATTAACTACTAATGTTACTCTTACAAAATTATGCATCCTACCTTCTTTATTCTTATATTTTTCAGTCTTTAAAAATTTTAACTTATAACTATATGCAAAATTATTTTTTTTTATATCAACGCTTCTATACATAAAATTTTCGATTGCACCTTTAGTTTTTACGAAGACGTAGGAAACAAAAATATTTCAAAAACCGTCCTCTTAGACAGTAACCGTTCAGTACAGAGCCCATGAGCCAAAATCCTTACTATTTGAAAAGGAAAGTTTGGCAGAAATCTTCAAGCCCAAAGCTTAAATTAAAAGTAGTGTTAGAAGTAAGGAGAATTTGATTTTAGGAAGATTTAGGTAAAGCTGGTTTACGTAAAAGATAAAGTGAGCTTATAGGCAACTTTTAAATTTTAATGAAATTAATACACATTGGTGAGCGTAATGTTATCCATGTAAAGTGTGAGGATTTAAGTCACCCTATTCTGTAGCACGGTTATTTACCATTACGCTAAATTTGAAAATGCCATTTATCACGTAAAACTGCATAAATTTTAAAATATCTAAATTAAAAACTATTTTGAAATGTGTGTATAACATTACATTTTATAAAAGATTTTGAAAAATAACTATTCCAAATGAAGTATTTAAAACATGCATTGTTGTACATTGTTGTTAATTAGAATTATAGTATATATACTACACTTAATTAAACAAGTATTTTCTTATGAAAACAGGATCGTAAAAGTTCTAACTAATGGTAAAAATAACAATTATGTGTGAATTGATTAAATTATATTGGATGATTGCTACAGCAGGTCTCGCAGCGTATCTAAAAATTTACATACGTTTTATTATATTGTTACCAATATTTTCAAAAAAAGAAAGTTTTTTAGCAGATTCTAATGCTATAAAATTATTTTAAAAATAACTTTTCTGAAAAAGTGATATATCGCATGTAAATATTTAGGAATGTTGCGAGCCCTGCTAAAGTTTGTACCCAATTTCAAAGATGACTTTATACGTAATTCATATGATTGTATTCCATGTATGAAAACTGAAAAGATTACTTCAAGACTAAATATTGATAATTTTATTGTATTTTGTCATTCGAAGATCTTTGATAAACTTCAAAACCCGATGAATGAGTTTCCGATATTTAGAACAGAAAGAAACAATATGAACCACATTTTCAGGTGATGCCACTACTTCATCACTTAATTTTAATTTTCAACTGCAAAAACACATCCCGGAAATTTTTTTGCAAAATTTTACTTTTATGACAGAGCGGAAAACGTCGTCAAATTCTTTTATTTTAATTTTCGTGAATTCCGGTGGCAGTGTAATTTAAATGATCTAAATTACTTTGCGCCGGAAAGGGTTAATCAAGTCATTGGCTAAAGCTGAATGGCATTAAAAAAAAAAAAAAAAAAATGTGTCTAATGGTACTGAAAAATAATCAGGATTCGAAGTTTACTTATGATTTTTAAAGGGGATGTAGTGGAGTGGAAAGTGTTTTACGTCGAACTAGTACTACGCATTGGATAATGGGCAATGGCCTAGCACTCACCTCTAAGCGTGGTCCGGAGGTATGCCATCTCAGTTTTGACACTGCACTAAGGAGATGGTTTTTCGCTTCCTGGATCCCCAGATGTATAATTTGGGATGGGAACATGGAGGATTTTACGTACATGAAAGATTTTACGCACACCAACCACCATTTATGTACGCAACGGTCTTCAGCTGGTTCGGGTATCGAATGCGCAATCTTTCAATTCTAAACTGAGTGATGTACCAGCCATCTCAGTTTTGACATTCCAGTTTAGTGTACCAATGTGAAATATCATCGAGTTTTGATACAATGCGATCTCAATTTTGATACTCCACTGATGAGATGGCTCACTTTCTTCGTTGACTCCTACAGGTGTAATTTGGGAGGGAAACATAGAGGGCATTGCGGCCATGGAGAATTTTATGGGCACCAGCCAGCATTAATGTGCACGACGGACTTTGGCCAGCTCGAGTATCGAACTCGCAATATTCCAATTATTAGCTCGTGGCTCTCTCCAGACCAGGCAACAGAAGCGCGTTTTTTAAAGGGAGAAAAGTTATAGAATTATCAATATTGTCCTTCAGTAAGCTTTTCAGTAATAATTGTGGAATTCAATAAATTACAACACAGATAAAATCATCTATGAAATCAGTCACTAAGTCTCGTAATCACTCAGTACATAAATTTGTCAACCTTATAAGCATAATGAGGATTTTAACTGTTATTAGAAAGATAATATATATTGAAAACTATTCAGTTTATTAAGTAAGTTTTTTACACTATACTGAAACTACATTCAATACAAATCTACTAAGTGTTTTAATGGATATATTTGTATGTAAACATTATAGTAGTGTCATAATTTGCATTATTATAATTTGTTATTATTGTTTTAAAGTATAAATTTGTAATATAATCTACTGTATTATATTTTTCGTGTTTGATATAAATGTGATTTTTTTTTTTTTTTTTTTGAACATGTATGTATTGCAATATTAAGAATGTTTTATTGTGCAATATTTATTTCTAGTGTTATATGGTGCAATAATGTGATTTTTCTTTACAGAAGAATCATTTTATACATTTTTATTTAGTTTAAAACTTCTCTCTGTATAAAAAGTAAAACTTAATGTGATTTAGATTTATATTTAGTTCATTAAATGCTCAGAATTAAGCTCATTATCGTATTGTTTAAGAGCTAGTCATTTAATTTTTGAAATAGATAAAACTACTCTGAGTAATAAATTTTTGTTACTTTTATTAAAATACGGCACAAAATATTATATGTTCTACGCTTTTAAGAAGCTAGAGCTTCTACAAATTTTTTTTTATCGCACACACAAAGAAACACAAGTGCTCAGAATGACATAATTGTTCTAAAAATGGTCAAATCGCATTCTGGACCTCTCAAAACTTGTAAATCCGACGAAAATCGGAAGTGGATTTTTTTAATAAATCCAATACTGTCTGTTTTTGCACAAACACATAGCTGCCAACTTCCTAATTAATATTCCGTAATCCTATTAATACCCACCTCTTTTCCTTCCTACAGCACTTAATTTTTAGAGTAATTCTCTCCAAATGTAATTACCCTTTTCATGGTGATGAACGAATATATGTGGTCAGAGTTTTTCCTTTTTGAATGGTTTATTCATTGTAATGATGTTGCTACACAGTTGGAAATCAGTTTCATAGTATTGCTGATAAACTTCTAACAGTTTTAGCACTTAACTATTTACAAAGATGCAAAGCAAATCCCAGAAATACTGCTTCCAAAGTGAAAAAATGAGAACAGCTTGACCATGAATGGGTTAAAATTAAATAAGCAAAACATTCTATAAAAAGACTGGTGGGGAAGAGAGAAGGTGGGTACTAACAATACTACAGAATATTAATTAAGATATTGGCAACTATGCACATACAGGAAAGTTAAAAATCATTACCATTATTACAATTGTTTTAAAATTTTGATATAATGATTAGAAAAAAAAAAAAAAAAAAAGAGGAAATCTATTCATATTTAAATAATTTTATCTTTAAAGAAACTAGTGATATATTTCTTGTTTGAGAATATGTATTAAAAGTAGTCGAACAAATCTAATCGCACGATTTTCAATAGCTTTCATATTAAAATAGAGCATCTGTGTAACAGATAACGCAAGCAATTTCATTCTAACGACGGAATTCAATGTCCTTCACTATTGTGCAGTGTTGCCAACTTGTAAGAAGATGCTTTTAATTACCACCAATTTTGAAGAACGATGTTTAATATACATGATATAGTCGATTAGAGAAATATACAATGGACGACTAGAACAAGGCGTAGCTTCTGGTGTCTGTGGGAAAAAACTGCGCTGTGATTGGCTATATATTCCACTACTTGTGGGCTAAATTAAGTCTCCTATAGGTTAAATTTAAGAAAATCTTTATCATGAAGTCAAGTGGCGTCAGAAAAACATATCGTTTAATAAACAAACATTACAATTAAAAACTTTGATGGATATTAAATATAGAAATCCCTACATGATGGCAACACTGCTATCGTGTAATGGCGGGAATTCAAGTCATTATTTTTATTTAATTTTTACTTTGCTTTAAAATGTTAAATTCTCAAGGTATTTATTGTTTTATAAATTTGAATTTAAAATTTAATAACGGTAGAAAAATCAGTTATTTAGAAAATTTATTTAATCATAAATTTAACACATCGAATATCGTAAATTGTACGAATAATATATATTATGCTCTATGTGAATCTGTGCAAAATGTCTGCAAATGTGGAAAGTCATTTTAATGGTATATGCATATATATATATAATATTGGCTTCAATTGTAAATGCTTGTATTAAAAATATTCACTTTGGTAAATAGTGAACGTGGCACAATTTAGCAAAAGCAAATTTATAACTGAAAACCATAAAAACATATGGCAAAAAGTTATAATTTCAAAATAGCTCGTGAATAATAAAAAATGTCGCCAAAAATCTATATTATAATATGTTTTTATATTTCCCTGATGTGTTTGTAAAATAAAGAATTTATTTTTTAAAACAATACTAAGCAACAGTGTTGCCAGATCTGGCGGATTTTTTATTCACTAATCACCAATAATTTTGAAAAGCAATATTTAATATACAGAATAGACTATCAAACTTCGAAGATTTTAGGCAAACGTTACAATTAAAAATAATTGATGATTATTTAATAAAAAACCCGCCAGATCTGGCAACACTGTTGAGCAATTTCTCAAAATATATAATAATTTGATAAAATTATCTAAACATCAGCATTTTTACAAGTTATCAAAAATGTTTTTTCGTTTAAATGAAATATTTAATTTATTAATGTAGTTTAGAACATACAAAATTTAAATTTCATTTTCACAAAATCATTGATATTTTTACTTTCCAAATTATTTTTATACTGTTATTAAAACGAAAATAAGCTAAAATTTTGATTCTGAATCATTCTTATTATTAACATTATTTAAATTAAATAGTTGAAAATATTTTTGAAACTTTCAAACCAATTACTAGAGTCGGAATCACATGCATTTTGTATTTCATTCTTCATTGTAAGTGTCTATTTATAATTTAGAGTCGTCTTAGGTCTAAAAGCTAGGTCTAGTCATGGGCCCTAGGCAGAGTTGCCAACTTTTATAATTTATTCCAGATCATCTTTAGCCCCGCGTTCTTTTCACACCAGAATTTTTCTAAAATATTTCTCTTCAATAAATGATAGCGATTAAATATGAAGAAAATCATTCTAAAATTTATTGGTGGAAGAGAAGGGCTGGGCCAAGAATGCTCCAGAATAAATTATAAAAGTGGGAAACTCTGCCTAGATCTCATTTGGAAATAAAGCCCTCAGTGGAGAAAGGTTTTTCTAAGACGTTATAGCCCATATTCAAGGCTGTTTCAGAAAATTCGCTGAAAATTTGGAACGAATTGGACGAGAGAGCGACCTAGGTTCTGATCAGGAACCTCCCATTTACCAGATTCGAGAGAAAACCCTTTCGACAATTGGTGAAGCCTCTATAAAGGAAATTATGCGGGAATATATTGATGCAGATAATAAAGAATTGTCTGTAATTGAACCCCCCCCCCTCCCCCCATTATTTTTTATTTTATTTTTCTCTTAAAACTATGATTTTTTTTTTTTTTTTTATCAGACAAATTATTTAAGGTTTACCGACTATTGCAAAATTTTATTTTTTATTTTAATATAAAAAATCACGTAATTTAGACGAAATTTAGACAGTCTCTGAGTGGTATGCCTTCATTCTTGGTTCACATCTGCAGATGATTTTCATCTTAGAAAAATAGAACACTCTTTGACATAAAATAATTAATTTGGGGCGTTTTAAAAGATATCTTAGAAAATGTTTATTTAGATTTTTTTTTTTTTTTTTTTTTTTTTACCAGTAACTTCGTTTCGAATTATCTCAGAAAACAACTAATTTTAAATGTATTGGCGAAGTATTTTTCCTTTCTATACTTTTTGTTTGGTATTTATATCGAAAACTTACGCCCCTATGTAGGATGAGGCGCTCCTACATATATAAAAAATTTAGTTCAGTTGACTATACTTGTGATGAAGTTACTCACATATTATTTAAATAAATCTAATTTTTATTCGAAATGTATTAACTACCAAATTATCAGCTAAATAATATCAATTCATTCAATTCATATAATTGAGTAATACGAATTTTCTTTTAATATTATAAGAAAGACTTACTGAAAGAACACAATTTCCATTTTCCGTTAAGCTCAGATCATTAAGTGTAGATTTATTATTTTGTTCGTTGAATAAATAGCATTAACTGATGCAATTTAAATCGTTTGCGGTAAATAACTTTTTGATTATGCATCAGAACTCAACTAACTGACAGTTCAAAGTATGATTTATTAAATAAATTACTTTTTTAGAAAACTCAGCGACAAATAATATTGCACAAGTTAATTTCATTATAACTAAATTTAGAAATCCTTGTCAGTTAATATCATTTAAAAAAATTATTTAGTTTCTAAATTATAATTATAATGCAATCGTTAGATGTAACCGTTTTTGATTCGTTTATTTTATTTTGTTGGCGAAATAATTCGTTATAAGTCTTTATAACGAACTTTTGAGTTCAAAATATTTATATCATTTTATTCGGGAAACAAAGAAAGTATTTGGCATTAAAATGTAGCTGTGTTTTTTTTTTTTTTTTTTTTTTTTTTTAATATTGGCTTTTTAGGTTCAGACATCCCACTTCTGTACTAGTGAAGGGAACTCAGAACTTCCCCAGATTATCATATAGCTAAGTCGCAATTACATTTGCTCTCTCCCCGATTCGACATTCTCAACGTATCACCAGGGATTATAGCATTTTTAATAAATACTGATCAACGCTTTGTATTTTAATATTTTGAGAATATTATCCTTGCTTTTTTTTTTTTTTTTTTTTTTTTTAATTTCTTCAATGAAAACATCCTGATGATTGCAATTGGACTTTTTCTTGAAATGCTGCTAATTTACAATTCCTTCGGAAATTTCTCCATTACAAAAGATCACTGCATCAGTAAACTACTTAATAATAATCTTCAGCGCTTCTTTTTTTTTTTTTTTTTTTTTTTTTTTTTTAATTACCATTATTTTCTCTCTCTCTCTCTCTCTTTTATATATATATATATATATATTATTATTATTACAGTACTAAAATTTTCACCAAAAACTTTTATTATTATAAGAATTGGTTTAAAAAATTCTTTACCCTGTACATTTGTATGAAACCTTATCCTATGCTGAGAAGCTAAAGGTTTTCTTAAATGCTGTCTTACAGCGCCACCTTTTGAGCAATATGCGTCAAAACTTGGTGCATAAAAATATTTGTCAATGTGCAATTAAATATAAAATTACTTGAAATTCTGCGCATTTGCTCAAAACGTGTAAATCCATTAAAACCGAAATAATTTCTTTAATAATTTCTTCTTCATAATACTTCTTTAATGATTTCTTTTTATGAATACATGTATTTCTTAAAAAAAATTAACATTTAAAAATTGTATAGGCAGCAACAATCCGGAATGAATTAAAATGTTGGCAGGTGTAGCAGAGTTGTCAACTTTTTAACAATTTCGCGACCACTGACGTGAATTCACGTCATCTAAAAATATATAACTCCGCCAGTGGGCGTCTTTTTAGTCTACATAGGTTATATTATTTCTTAAAAATATACCCAACATTCACCTTTGTGCAATCAATGCACTATGAATACAAATACATTGATTAGAAAGAGTAAAAATGTAATGAATATCCATTTTTATTATAAATATAAAAACAGGAAACATTGGTTTAAGATAATGCAATGTACAAGAATAACGTTCATAGGCGGAGCTTACTTTCAAAAAGACAAAAACATG
Source organism: Salticus scenicus (assembly GCA_963930645.1). Taxonomy (NCBI): domain Eukaryota; kingdom Metazoa; phylum Arthropoda; class Arachnida; order Araneae; family Salticidae; genus Salticus; species Salticus scenicus. The sequence continues at coordinate 282,935,632 of OZ005652.1, read as the reverse complement.
CGATTGTCAAAGTGTTAATTTATTCGGATCATTGTCAGCCCTGCGCTTCTCTCACACCAGTAATTTTATAAAATGATTTTCTTCTTATTTAATAGCTGTGAAGTAAAAATGTGATGCATATCCATTTTTATTATAAATATGAATACAGAAAACAGGGATGGAACATGGGCGCAGAATTCATACCGGAATCCGTTAAAGAAATTTCTCTACTTATAATATCGTTGATTTAAGAAGTAGAAAATATTCTTACATCGATAGTGGTATGAATTCTGCGCCCGTGTTCCATCCCTGAGAAAACATTGGTTTAAGATAATGCAATGTACAAGGATAACGTTCATAGGCGGAGCTTACTTTCAAAAAGACAAAAACATGCGATTGTCAAAGTGTTAATTTATTCGGATCATTGTTAGCCCCACGCTTCTCTCACACCATTAATTTTATAAAATGATTTTCTTATTTAATAGCTGTCACATATTGAAGAGAAATATTTTGCGAAAACTCCAGTGGGAAAAGAAGTCGGTGCTAAAAATGATCTGGAATAAATTATAAATGTTGGCAACCCTGGTCCAGTGTTGCTAGACCTGGCGTATTTTTTATTGAATAATCCCCAATAATTTTTAATTGTGACGTTTGCCTAATGACTTTGAAGAATTACAGTTTATTATGTATGTAAAATATGGCTTCTCAAAATTATTGGGGATTAGTAAATAAAAAATCAGCCAGATTTTTCGACACTACTCTGATCTAGTTAAATGCGCTTTTTATTAACCCTTATCGCTCGTATGTCACTTCTGAGTGGACATTAAAAAATCGAGCCACGCCTTAAGGTGTTCCTCTGCAAATAAAATGTTATTTTTCTAAAACGTGTAACTATAGGCTAATGGAAAATTTTAACAGAAAGATTTATTTTATTTAATGATGAAGTAAAATAAAGCAAATTATTACAATTTTTCGGTAGCCAAAAGGTAGTAAGTTGGAAACTATACCTGTGATGTTTTAAAGGAACGCCAAAAGGAGTGTCTAACGGAAAGTATGCCATGCGCAAAGGGTTAAAATGCTTTTTTATTCAACCGAGTTCTCTGTCATCGAATCACTTTTCTGCTATAATTTGACTCAAGGGTCATCCCAATGAATATGGGTGACCTTGAGTAACCCATGAGTGACCAGTGAGTAACTTGTGAGTAACCAGTGAGTGAACAATGGATGATCAGTCATCACTGAGTGACCCATAAGTAACTCACAAGTAAACCTTCTCTCCTTTGATACCGGTTTTCCGGAAACCTATATATTTTCTGAAAGCTTATGCCACAAGTAGAAAAACTGTGAAATCTTAGGGGCAGAGGGATAAGCGTTTAGGAGTTATAGGACATAATGTGCATATTGGAAAGATGACACCAAAATGACTAAAATGTTCATTTCACGTATTTATATAAACTAATAATCTGGTAAGAAGGTGGAGATATCAATATAAAAGAAGAAACAACTCGTTGAAAAAAAATAGTATACGTTGGGATGCTAAAAATGTGACTTGCTACTGACTTCAAACAAAATCCATTACAAAACACAATCAATGTGCACTTCATCAAATAAACAGTGAGACGGGCAGAAAGACAGTTCACAATGGGCACATTTAACAAAAGCGATTGCCGCACATTTGCAAATTCATCATTTGTCAATGAATTGAAGCAGTAATCCATTGGCGCAATCCACATCCCAGGTTTGTCGTCCAAGTGTCCGATTTTATAAAAAGCTTACTTAATCAAGTTCTTGAAACGAGGAGCGTTGAACTGATATAGGGAAAAAGACTACAGGGCCAGAAAACTATCGCCGTGTCAGATGTGCTCATGTGTCTCGATAATTATTGTGTCCATTATGTAACGAACAAAAGATTTCTAGTGTCTGAAAAAATGAATATCCAGAGGCTAAATCTTTCCTGTACATACTTCAGGTACCAATTCTTTTTGTAGGACTTTACCATCAAGTACTTCGGAAGCAGACAATGCATGATCTTTGTTAGAACACCATGAATCCACTAAAAGCAGAATTTTCTTCCTCTCATTAGCCATACTTGACCAAAATATGTCATGACAGAAGTGGAGACGGTGACTGTTGCGACGAACATTGCTGTTCCTTATAGACACCATCATCTTCGAAGTCCATATCCTCGTCCGTTCTTTTCCATCGCCTCTAACAAATCCTAATGTCCGGATCCCTTCCACAATCTTTATATCATTTTCCAGGAGAGTAATTATGTGTTTTATCATCTCCGATTCCTGGATATTCGGATACCGATTACTTGATCCGAATCGGGGGACCAAGGCAGCCACAACGACTATAGTATCCATATAATAAGTAGCAATGTAAGAAGAAGACATACAATACGTTAGTACTTGACAGCAATATACGGGAACATGCAAGAAATAGAGACGTCTTTATGGGAATATGTCCCTCTATACACACTTTACTGATACTTTGTGGGCCCTGTATCTCCTGAACGCTTGTCCCTCTGCCCCTAAGATTTCACAGTTTTTATACTTGTGACATAAGCTTTCAGAAAATATATGGGTTTCCGGAAAACCGGTATCAAAGGAGAGAAGGTTTACTTGTCAGAATATCAGAAAATTTTACAGTATTTGAAGGATTTCAAAACCTTTGTCTCCTGCTTCATTTCGGTTTTAAATTTTGATTACGGTTTTTTAGTTTTAATATTAAAAAATAATATATAAAAAAAAAGATTTTTAAATTAGAATGCTTTTTTATCGACATCCTAAAAAGTAGTAAATAAGTTCAAATTTTTCTGTATTCAAACCAATTTAAATATCAAAAGCATTCATTGATGACAAAGTATGTTATGATATAGCAGGATGACGAATCGACGAATGCTTTTACTCTTTTAATGGGTTTGAGTACAGAATTTTTCTTATTAACTACTTTTTAGGACGCCGATAGAAAAAAAAAAACATTCCTTTTTCTTATATATATATATATATATATATATATATATGCATATATATATATAGTATCTTTTATTAATTGATACGATTTTTATTCATTTATGGGCCTTTAATTAAAAATATCCAAAATACTTAAGTGCATGTAATTCCGACTATTCTAATTAATTATGTAAATTTGTAAAATTTCTTCAGATAATCCTATTTTTTTAGTAAATGGTTAGTAATTATTGATGTAATTTTTCTTATTGTGTAATTTATTTAGTTATTTACGACAATAACTTTTCATTTTGTTTAAATGTTTTGTGTTATGCATTTTTCTAATAGGTCCATATTTTTTGTTACTTTTTAATTAAAATATTTGACAGACAATTTCATACTTGCCAACCATCTCATTAACAACCGTACAATTGTTAACGCCCATTGAAAAAACGCCCCTTTTGTCACACCACTATATTTTTAGAGTAATTCTCTCCAATTGCTGTTACGATTAAATAAGAATAAAATTACACTAAAAAATAACTAGTGTGAAAGAAAAGGCGGGTACTAAAAATTGTAAGGTTTATAATGAGGTGGTTGACAAGTATGCAATTTATACTTTAACACAAGTTGTTATACCAGATTTTTATTGATTATTTTACATAATTTTGTCGGATTAAATATAATTTTATTCATGTTTCTGCTTTTATTATTATTGTGAATAATGATTGTTTCTGTTATGATGAAAAAAGATGTATATATGTCTATATAAAGCTATGAAAAACTATATGAGTATTAGCTAAAAAATTACGTAAAATATTTATGCTATAATTGTTATTGCAAATAAATTATATTATTTAAAAACATGTGTAAATATGTCATGGCCTTTTGGGATTATTTTTTGTAAACAAATGTAAAACACTTATTTCAGAAAATTGTTTATTCTTTTACCTCAACATTTCATAAATGTATTTTTTTTTTCTTTTTTTATATTTGTGTATAGTTATGCTAATTAAAGAAAAATAAAAATCAGTTATCTTCATCATATGATAATATAAATTTTTTCTTTAAATATTTTACTGATTTTATGCTATACTTAAAAGTGCCAAATTGTGTTTACAATGCATTATAAACTATTTATTTTTAATTCTAGCTTACTGAGCTAAATGAGAGAGATCTTATTAAATTTAGAAAAATAGATTATCTATACATGTCTATGTACATAAAGCACTATAAAATATATTAAACAAATGTACGTGAAATTGTTAAGATATTACTATTAATGCTATTAATTAATCGAATATGTATTATTCTATACTTAAATCTACAATATAAATATAGTTCATTTAAAAGAAATTTTATTCAAATATGTGTAGGAATAAATAAGGAGTGACTTATTATTGACTTGTACAGGAAAAGTATACGATTCTGTGTAAAAGTTCATAAATGTCTTATTTAAAGAAACGACGATTTATGTGATCATTTTTTTTTTCTCTTAAATTGTTCCTGTTTGCATATTTATGTGAATAAAACATCCATTTATTAAATAAGTTGAATTTGTTTTATTTAGTATTATCATTCACAGACTTTTGTTTTCTGATTTTATAAATAATTTCCAATTTTATAAGATTATCCTTAAATATCTAAATTAAAAACACCTAAACTAGTCTGACACTGGCGGCTATTTTTACATTTTGTTCCCACAACTATTTGCGAAAAATAAGCTTTATAGTATATATATATATATATATACAGATAAAATACGTAGACTTCGTATATTCTGGATGTTGGTAGCACGTGTGCACATAGTTGCCGACATTTTAACCCTTTAATTTCACTCTTCTGTTCAGTGATACCAAATTTCAGAATTTATTCAATATCCACCACTAAATGTTAACTGTAACAGTTACATAATTACTTTGAAAATTAGTTTGAATAAAAGACGAACTAAGTACCATCCTTAACGAAATAGCTAAGGAATTTAACGTATCCAATATTGCTGACCTTATTACGAAATATAAAAATGTTCTGGCAGCTATAAGAGGTTGTCCTGACATTATTTCCAAATTTCGGATTATCACACAAGCCTTCTCGGCCCCATAATGGCTGCGCGTGGTTGTTTGTCCTGTGTCGCTTGGAATTGCAATGGCATTCAGGGTAAAATTTTAGAGCTTAGGGAATTTGTTGAAGAGCATGCCCCTGATATTATTTTACTACAGGAAACAAAATTACGACCTGGTATGAGCCTTAAAATTCCAAATTATATTGTTATTAGAAATGATTTCATCAACCCTGTTAGTCCACTGGCCATCCGAGGCACTGCTATTTGCATCAAAAATAATCTAAATTTTCATCAGGTAACTATCCCTACTCTGAACGTTGTCAATGCCACTGGCATTACGCTTATGGTTCCTAGCTCCCCCCCTTTGACTTTTTTCTCAGTTTATGTTCCTTGTAATGAGAGCGCAGTTGATATTAAATCTGACTTACTTGCATTACTCAGATATGACGCGAACACCATTCTCCTTGGTGATTTTAATGCCCACCATCCCTCTTGGAATTGTAATGCCTCGAACTCTTATGGTACTGCTATTCATGACCACATCCTTCTTCTCGATTATGCGGACATCCTTTTTCCGGACACCCCTACCCACCACTATGGCTTAAGTAGTAGCACTATTGATTTCGGTCTTTTTAATGGTTTTAATTTTGATAAAAACATTACTTCTCTGGCTGAATTGAGTTCTGATCATAATCCAATCAAAATTAATATTCAAATTCGTCTCCCCCTGATCCCCCCCAAAATAATCTCTCGTACTAATTGGACACAATTCACTAACTTTATTAACGATATTCCACCCTCCCTTCCTACTATCAATAGCACCAATGACATTGATCTCCTGGTAAATACCATCACTAATGATGATATTAAGAGTGCTATTGACTATGCTACTACTTCCAAACCTGCTAATGAATTTTTTTAATTAGACCCGCACGTCCGCATCCTAACTACTAATAGAAATAGAGCCAGGAAAATTTGGCAACGTACGCACAGAATTCAAGATAAGATTACTCTAAATAGAGCTTAACAAGATCTTAAAGATTATCTTAACAAAAACCGCAATGACAGTTGGATAGAATTCCTTGAATCCCTGTCTCCAGAGGATAACTCCATCTGGAAAGCGGCCAGGAGATTTAAGAGCTCCTTTGAACCTATGCCCCCTATCCTTATTCCAAATTCCCAGAACTATGCGTACACTAACGAGGAGAAGGCTAATGCTATTGCTGTAAACCTCGAGACACAATTCCAAGGCAACCCTACTGATAGCGATAAAACTGAGAGAGAATCAATTCTACTGTTAGCAGATTCTTGAATAACCCCATTCCTCCCTCCGACTTTTTGGTAACCCACGCTGATGTCATCCGCGAAATCAAAAAACTTAAAAATAAAAAAGCCCCAGGCATCAGCGGAATCACTAATGATGCCCTCAAGAATCTACCATTCAATTATATTCCAAAAATCACCCATCTATTTAATAATATTTTTAAATTTAATTATTTCCCTTTTTATTGGAAAACTGCTGTCATTGCTCCGATACTTAAACCTGCCAAACCCCCTGATAGGGCTTCGAGTTATCGCCCAATTTCCCTACTTAATGTTTTAAGTAAATTATGCGAAGCCTTTATTGCTCAACAGATTGATTCTTATATTGCAGAAAATAATATTATGATCCCAGAACAATTTGGGTTCTGCAATGGCCTTTCAGCCCCACACCAGGTCTACAGATTAGTTGAGCACATTACCACCGGCAAAATTCGGAAGCAATATACTGCGGCAGTTTTTCTTGACATTGAAAAGGCATTTGACAAAGTTTGGACCTCTGGCTTAATATTTAAACTTATTAATTATAACTTTCCATCCGCCCTTATTAAGTTAATTCATAGTTACCTACTTGACGGAAACTTCCACGTGAAGGTGAAAGACACTCTTTCACGGAACTTTTTTGCCCATTTCGGCGTTCCTCAAGGCTCCAAAATTAGTCCTAAATTATTTAATCTTTATATTAACGATATACCTAGATACCCTCATACCTCATTGGCTACTTTTGCAGACGATACCTGTATTTTCGCTTCAAGCGTCAACAGGCGTTATGCTATTTCGGCAATTTCCCGTCACCTAAAAATTTTGGTACACTGGTTTTATAAATGGAGAATAGCATTTAATACTACCAAAACTGAAGCTATTCTTTTTTCACGTGGAAGAAATGCTATGACAACTGACAAACGTGATAAGTTCCAAATTAGCCTCGGCGCCACCCCCCTACCATGGTCAAATCACTGTAAATACCTTGGTGTTATTCTAGACCAATCTCTCACTTTTCAACAACACATTCTCACCACGCGTAATAAATTCCGTGCAGCTAAAAGTAAATTACTTCCCCTCTTAGCTCGGAATAGTAAATTAAACTTTAAAAATAAATTGCTCTTGTACACTTCCTACTTAAGACCCATTCCACTTATGCATGTATGGTATGGTCATATGCTGCCAAATCGCATATCAAGTTACTCATTAGGGCTCAAAATTCAACAATTCGGCAAATTCTTGATATGCCTTGGTACGTTAGAAATTATCACATTTATAAAGAAATTGAAACGCCTAGACTTAATGACTTCATTCAGTATTTAAATATACAATTCCATTTGGCTCTTGAACCATTAGATAACTCTGTTTTGAACACACTCGCAACATATGACCATAATGATCCTCTGAATAGACGCAGACCCAAAGCGGGCCTCAGTCTAAACTCCCACCTTTAACCTTTTTTGTGTTAGCTCTTTTCCCTTCTCTTTTAATATCGCCTTCGGGCATTGACTTCTCTTCGGAGATTACATCCTGTCCTTGTCTTTGTGTTGTCCTGCATTGTGTTTTATTTTTGTCCTTGTGTTTAAAAAAAAAAAAAAAAAAAAGTATAAAAATTTGCTCTTTGAAAAATAAAAAATATTCTTACTATCCCTAAACTTTCTACTAGTTGTGTAATGCTATACTTAACCTTTCTCCTCATTTTTATTATTGTGTTTCCCATTTCCATAAGCTCTAAAATTACTTTGTTACTGTTTTTCATTTTTGGTATGTTTCCCCCCCTCTCTCCATTGCAGTAAAATTGACTTTCGGGACTTTCATTCCATTAAGCCGTACCTATAGGTAATGGAGGATGCGTGACGCTGTCACAGGTGCCTCACATCCATTCAATCCTAACTTCTTGAATAAAAGATTGACCAAATTTGGCACCATTGTTTGGAACGCTGGAGTAGACCAATGGTTTATTTATTCAAGAGTTCTTAGCCCCGCCTTTATTTCATACAAGATTTTTAAGAGAATTTTTTTTCTTATTTTATTGCAGCAGTTATATATATTTACTAGCAGGCTTTGCCCGCTTCGCTGGACATTAAACTTAAATGAGTTGTTAAAATCCCATATCTTTATTAATAACCTAAGTTCTTGCTGTGATTGGTAGAGGTTTTTCCGCTCGCAACGTGAGGAGTCTGGGTCCCCACTGCCTTCGGCAGCAACTTACCCACTTCTTACTTCCCCTTCCTCAGCGGGTGAGTTTGAAGTTTTGCAAAATCCCACTAATGTACATAATGCGTACACTTAATCAATATTCGCATACCAAAATTCGCCATTCTAAGATAATTCAAAGCGAATTCAAACGGAAAAACATGTTTTTACACATGTTTTTTGCCTTCCGACTCCGAGAAGGTTGTGGAGGGGGGAGGGGGATTTCGAAATTCGTGAAATCCAGTTACAATAAGTGTCGGATGCATACAAATAACTTACACACGAATTTCGTGACCACAGAAGTCTTTAATAGAAAATATTATAAATAAATAAATACAAAAGCACAGCTTTAGTATGGGACCCCTTTGGTGACTTAAAATACTTTAAGCCATTTTTGCGATGAACTGAATTGGCTATCTCAGTTGTGGAATTAAAGATCTTGGCGAAAAACGTCCGAGCTACTTCGGTGCCGAATTTTAAATTTTGCCTAAGGGATCCGATACTAAAGCTGTTCCATACACAAAATAAATAAATAAATTAAATTAAATAAAAACTCTTTTCTGATATTTACAAAAAAAAAAAAAAAAAAAAAAAAAAAAATCTTAATAAAATCCAAATTATAATCATTTACAATTAACCCTTTCACTACCAATATAAACTGGCTTTGGGACCAGTGCTGCCAGATTGAGGGAATTCTTTGTATTTGATATCTACCACTAAATTTTAAATGCCTAATAACTTCGAAGACTTCTTTGTTAGATGTTTTCGGAATGATTATACAACCGTTGCAATTAAAATTTATTGGTGGATATTCAATAAAAAAATTACCTCAATCTGGCAGCATTGCTTGGGACGTATATGTCCCAGTGGTAGTGAAAGGGTTAAGGGAAGAACATAAAAGAACCTCTTAAGGTACATAATAACAACAAAAAAAAATCTGGTGTGTAGCAGCCACACGACTTCCATTACCCAGTACTACCTTTCAGGCCTTTGCGAGGCCTGAAATTGAGCTATTTATACGGGACGCCTATCAATTTTCCTGAACTAACCAACTATATCATTCGAAAGGACATCTGATAGAGTGTTTATATAGCAAGTTTGAAGAAAATCGTTAGAGCCGTTTTTGAGATACGGATTTACGGTCCCACTTCCGGTTTCCGATGTCCCACTTCCGGTTAAACTCAATTATTGACAGGATAACAATAATTACATAAAAAAGCATATTTAAAAGTGAATTAAAATGGCGTGTTTGAAAAAAATCCGTACAACCGTTTTTAAAGGAATGCCTTTGCGAGGCCTGAAATTGAGTTATTTATACAGGACGCCAATCAATTTTCCTGAACTAACCAACTCTATCATTCGAAAGGACATCTAATAGAGTGCTTATATAGCAAGTTTGAAGAAAATCGTTAGAGCCGTTTTTGAGATACGGACTTACGGTCCCACTTCCGGTTTACCATGTCCCACTTCCGGTTTTTCAATTGTCACCAAAATTTGGAAATTTCATCTGTACACCAGACGTATTTCAATTCTAAAGTTTCGTATCTTATCTTTATTAGTTTCTGAGTTATAATAGCCAGAAGATTCTCCACATACATACATACATACATACACACACACACACATACATACACACTGACCAATTGCCAAAAACCACTTTTTTGGACTCAGGGGACCTTAAAACGTGTCAATCAGGTGAAAACCCGATATCGAATTTTCAGACCGAATACAATACTTCCATTACCTACGGTAGTAGGGTAATGGATGTAAAATTTTTTACTGCAGGAAAGAAAAGTACTGCTTAATTACAATTAAATAAAAATATTAAACTAATGCCAAATATCTCTATGAAAATATTTATCCAGATACAAATTCTTGATTAAAAAGAAAAATAATAATAATAAAATAAATAACAAACTTTTGTAGGTATTTTTCTCTCTAATTTTTGTTATTATTCACGTGAAATTAAAAATATTTCATTTTATTTCCGGAAAATAAAAAAAAAAAACATATAAATATAAAACCTTCTACCGAATCTGGGTTGAAAACGGAAAAAGGGTAAAATAAATTAGAAATATCAGACTAATATTTATAAATTTGTTATCAAATGAAAGGGGTGATTTTTCTGAATCCACAGGTGTAAACAGTTTTTCGATGCGACAATTAGTTTTTTAAAAAATAACTAAAGTATGAAATTTAAGTGGCAACGGAAAAAGGGAAAATTAAATTAGAAATATCAGACCTATCGTTACAAATTCAGTACCAAATGAAAGGGGTGTTTATTCTGAATCCTGGGGTCTAAACAGTTTTTAGATACGTCAATTAGATTTTTTAAAATTAACTAAAGTATAGAATTTAGATAGCAACACTTCATTTCAACCTTTTTATAGTTTGTAGTGCAAATCACGCGAATAAAAAAGTCTTTATCTTAAAAATTTATTTTCATATTTTATTTTTCATTCAAAGCGTTTTAGTGAAAAATATTTATGGTGCATGCGTAGGCGTTTTTTACTCTCAATTTAAACACTAATCATAATATTGAAAATTTCTATAGATATAATTTTAAGTTGGATGAAGACCTAAGTTTCTGCCAAGCGCCGTTGAATTCCGTCCAGCCGTTCTCGAGTGATGCCTGGACAAACGTGTTTTAGTATTTTACCCCCCCTCAGGGGGAACGGGGGGGGGAATTTCTGAAAAGTTGATAGGTATAATTTTAAGTTGGGTGAAGACCTAAATTCCTGCCAAGCGCCGTTGAATTCCGTCCAGCCGTTCTCAAGTGATGCCCGGACAAAAAAAAGCGACATCCAGACACGATGACACACACACACACTGGTAAAATTTTCTGAAGTCATTTTCGGCTTTCATGGTGTGTGAAACGTGAAGATATCGCAACATTTTTTGATTCCGACAAATTTACAGACAAAAGTCCGATTTTATTAATATATATGTTTTAGGTGTCCCTCATATGGGTCTTTTTTTTTTTTTTAATCCAATACCCATAAACTCTTCTTTTCTATTTACTCTAAACACTTTCTAATAAAATGTAAGCTATCTTGGATAATGTTAACCCGTGTCGAATTGATGGCAAAATCCTAATCTAGCTTGTTATCACTTGTTATATGTAAGTTAGTGCTGCATTGATAGGGTAAATCTTCCACTGAATTAAATACTGAATTTATAAACATTTTGCATTTAGCAAAGTACTTACATACGATATTTTATTTATTATGTTTTTTTTTTTTTTTTTTTTTTTTTTTACAAATTACATAGTGGGTGATCCAAAAGTCACAGAAAAAATTAAAAATATATCATTCAAAAAATATTGATCTTAGCACTATGCGGTTATCACTGAAATGCACAGACAAATATGGAATATTTCCAGGTAACAAAAGATTTATTACATAATTAGTTTAAATTTTCTTCATCTGGTGTCCTTTAAATTGCGAAATTACTTTTTTTTACAATGCGCAGTATATTTCAACAACATAACTAAGACTATAGATGCTCAATGTGATGGTCCTTATTCATTAAAATGACAGTCAGACATTGTGCATTGGAAATTCTCCTTAAAAAAGCTTCAGTATTCGAAGTATTTAAACAGACCGTCATTTCATCAAATGGGTCTGTTTAAATGTCAAAGCATACTGCGAATATAGTGCGATATGTTGGTGAAAAATGTAATGTCTATGTTTTTTATTTTTTCTGTGACTTTTAGATCACCCGGTACTTTTGTCTGCGTTCTTGAGCACAACAAAATAAATGCTTTTCTTTAGTACGACAGGGCTATTTCTTTCAATCTGGCATTTTGCGTCGTTTCCAGTTTATAGTGTTCCACTTCGAAAATCCAACTTTACCATTTATTTTCTTACTCTATTTTAAAATATTTTGTAAAATCCGTAAAAGCTGTTATACATGTGTTTTATTCACTTCCCACCAGTGAGGATCGAACTCTCAACCTTCGAGTTCGTAGTTGTGTGCTCTTAACCACAGAGCCAACGGGTCCTGGCTAAATATTTCCTTATTATTTAGACTGGTGTTTTCAGATTTTTTTTTTTTTTTTTTACTTCCCATCGGTGAGGAACGAACTCACAACTTTCGGATTTGTAGTTATGCACTCTGACCACAGAGCCAACGGGTCTCAGTTGAATGTTTCCTAATTAGTTAGACTAGTGTTTTCAGATTTTTTTTTTTTTTTTGAAAGGGTGTTAAAACATAAGTATAAGTAGTTCTGTCATACTAAATTAAATTCTGTCATACACAGAATTTCATCCATAGTTTTAATGCTCGCGAAGTGAATATACATGGAGATACTCACCACTGGAGTACATATATATACAGTGGAACCTGTCTAAAGTGACCACCCTAGGGACCGGCTAAAATGGTCACTATATGAAGGTGGTCACTTTATGAAGACTCTTTAAAATTGGAAAATGGTCACTTTAGTCAGGAAAATGATCACTTTAGTCAGGTGGTCACTTTACCAAGGTGGTCACTTTACCAAGGTGGTCACTTTTACAGGTTCCACTGTATATACAGTGGAACCTGTCTAAAGTGACCACCCTATGGACCGGCTAAAATGGTCACTATATGCAGGTGGTCACTTTATGAAGACTCTTTAAAATTGGAAAATGGTCACTTTAGTCAGGAAAATGATCACTTTAGTCAGGTGGTCACTTTACCAAGGTGGTCACTCTTACAGGTTCCACTGTATATATATTTGTGTGCGTGTGTGTCTAGACTTCCTTTGATCAAAGTACATATCCTTTTTTTTTTTTTTTTTTTTTTTTTTTTTTAATTGTACCTCTGATACTATAGTAAAATCATAGATCAACTTTACAGCTCTATCAGTTGTCAATTTCACTGCTTTAATCTAGAATACAGTAATTTTGCCTTGCAAAAATGTGGCCTTTTTTTCTTCCCATAAAGATGGGCTCTCTTGGAGAAAGCTATCGTGAACTTCGAAACTTGGGAACACACTTTTACTCTTGATTCATATAAAATCACTCACATTTTTAATTTAAATAAAAGAAAATAACGATAGTATTTTTATAATATGGATGTATATATAGGTATAAATTAATTAAAATGTAACAAGGAGAAACTATAAATTTTACTTTCTCTTGCCCATAAGGTCTCTTGCCCATATTGTTTTTCCGTCAAATTTTTGAAATTGGCTTTTTGGAATATTTACATGTTTTGAGGTCCCCTGAATTCAAAAATTATCTTTTTAGCGGTCTGCCTGTTATCAGCATATCTCAAGAACAAATAGCAGCATAAAACACAAACTTGGTACTCTAAATGTATCATATAGGGATGCTACACTAAACTTTTCGTTCAAGTGAAGCAAATGGTTCGTGTACAGGGGCACCCGAGAGGATTGTGTTACAAAATTGTAAATAATTGTGTTTATTTTTGTATAAATTCTTTCAAAGAGGCTTAGTAAGTTGATAAAATGCTAATTTTGTGCATTTCTAGTCGTTTTAGCGTTGAAATAGCCTTATTTTCCCTTAAAAACGCATTAAAAAGCCCCAATAAGGCAGGTAATGGATTTGGCGCCAAATTTGGCGACTTTTTCCCACCTTGGCGATTTTTTTGGCGACCTTGGCGAGAAAATCCTTATATGGGATATACCAAATATGGAAGCTGTAAGTTGATTGATTGACCACTTTCTAGAGTTTTCTCGAAAAATCTGGATTCCATGGAACAGTATATAAGCCTGTTTTCTTCGCCAAGGCCAGTCAGAGTCAGTTCAGTTCTCAGCCAGCTTCGCTAATGCTTGCATTGTTTGAGCCTCTTTGAAAGAGTCTTGCCTTAAGTGTTATTGCTATACAGTTTGTACTGTGGATTTGCTATTGACAGCTGTTGTTCAAGCTGTGTTATTGATTGAATTGAAGCTGATACCTGGTTTATAGACCTGTATTTCTCTGGAACTTTCTGTGAATAAATTACTGAATTTTTGTAAGTTTTGCCTTTCATTCTCGGACAACTCACGAACCCCCAAGTACGCAACATTTCTGGTGTCAGGAGTGGGGTTGTCTGTGAATGGTGATAACGAGAGCTATGGAACAAGGAATGAGGAAATTTCTAGAAGGTCTCACTGCTCAGATGAATGAGTTAAGATTGGATTGATAGAGAAAATGGAAACAGGACAGGAAAAGATGGAAGCATCGCAAAGAGAGATGAAAGATAGCCTGAGTCAAGAGATGAAAGAAATGAAGGCAGCACAAGAGAAAATGGAAACATCTCAAAGAGAAATGAAAGAAGGACAGAAAGAATTGAAAGACGGCTTGACTGAAGAAATGAAGGAAATGAAAGACACTATGGTTGAAGTTCAGGAAGAAATTAAATCTAATCAAGATGAGATGAAGAGAGAGCTTTCAACGGTGAAAGAATCAATCGAAAGTAAATTATCGAATATGGGAAGCAGAATAGATGGAATAGAAGAGAAAGTTTTGAAAATAGAAGAAAGTTTTGAAGAGAAAGCTATGAAGATAGAAGAAAATGTTTTGAAGGTTGAAGAGAAAGCTATGAAGATAGAAGAAAATGTTATGAAGGTTGAAGAGAGTGTTACGAAAATAGAACGGAGTTTCGAGGAGAAAGTTAAAGAAAATTTTGATCAGGAACTGAAAGGAAGGTTTTCAGAGATAGAAGGTAAACTGAAGAGAATAGAAGAAGATCTGGAGAGAAAAGTGGAAGAAAAGTTAGAATCCATGCCCCAGAAAACTGAAAAGAAAGAGAGAAGAATCCAGAATCAGGAATCTATTAAGCTATCCACCTACGACGGCAGTTCCTCCTGGCATGTATATAAGACGCAGTTTTCCATCGTAGCTGAAGCTAACGGCTGGGACTCTGTTGCAAAGACGGCTCATCTGGTAGGGTCGTTGCGGGGCCACGTCGCAGATATTCTGGAGACCCTTTCGAAGGAACAGCGATATGACTTCGAAGCTGTAACCAGAGCACTAGAGCTACGTTTTGGAGCGAAATGGTCCGAAGAATATAGTCGATTCCAGCTCAGGTCCCGTCGTCAGAGACCAGGGGAAAGCTTACAAGAACTGGCATCAAACATCCAGAGGCTTTCACATTTGGCTTTCTCAGACTGTCATCCTGAAACACGTAATGATCTGGCTCTAGAATATTTCATTGATGCTGTCGGAGATCCAGATATTCAAAAAGCCCTCAGACTCTCCGGCGTGAAGGATGTGGAGTCAGCCTTGGTGTATGCCCTAAAGCTCGAGACAGCCCAACAAGCCTCCTATAAACATCGCCAGAACAGCACAGCAGACAAAGTGAACGGCTCTCAAGATGATCTTAAAGAGATTCAGGAAATGATTGCAGAAATTAATAGAAGGCTACGCATTCTTGAGAGTAGGAAAGAAGGGAAGACTCCAACAACTAAATGCTGGGGCTGTGGAAAAGACGGGCATATCAAACGAAGCTGCCCAGTAAGAACACCTAGAGACGCAACCAAGAATGTCTCTGGAGTATGCCACCCAGGAGGAGCTCTTCGGGAAAATTCAGATGCCTTCTTGCGGAAGCCTCCATCTGAAGATCATAAATACAGCTGTAAAGCCGACGATAGACCCCAAAGAATACAGCCAGTTGCTCGCCAAGTTACCGTCTCAACACCTTCAGAACAAAATCCCGACCCATGGAGTGACGAAGAAGTTAGAAAAGCCCAGATGGAAGATCCTGACGTAAAGCCTATATTACAACTGAAGGAGACGACCAGAAACAGACCTACCTGGCAGGACATTTCCAGGTTTAGTCCCATTACGAAAAGTTATTGTGCACTTTGGGACTCTCTTCATAACAGAAACGGCGTATTATACAGAAAGTGGGAATCTGATGATGGGAAAAGCTTCAGATGGCAGATTTTATTACCAAGGTCAAAAATTCCAGCTGTTTTAGAACAACTGCACAGTAGCTCTACCGGAGGCCATTTTGGGGTAATGAAGACTCTGCAGAAAGTTCGGGAACGCTTCTACTGGTGCAAGGCAAAGGAGGATGTGGAGAAATGGTGTAAATCCTGTGATGCTTGTGCGGCACGTAAAGGCCCGCAGAAACGAAGTCGAGGAAGACTGCAACGGTATAACGTGGGAGCACCATTTAAACGGATTGCAATCGACACCTTGGGTCCTTTGCCACGGACCTCCAGTGGAAATAAATACATCCTCGTCGTGATGGACTATTTCACCAAGTGGCCTGAGGCATATCCCATTCCCAATCAAGAGGCATGCACAGTCGCAGAGGTCCTAGTGCAGCAATAGGTGTCAAGGTACGGCACGCCCCTACAACTTCATACCGACCAAGGTAGGAACTTTACCTCTGATGTTTTCAAAGGACTGTGTCAACTACTCGGCATAGACAAAACCCGGACAACACCCTTACATCCCCAGTCTGACGGCATGGTCGAGAGGTTCAATCGTACCATCCTGAATAACCTCTCCCTTCTAGTATCAAGGAACCAGCAAGATTGGGACTTGAAGTTGCCATTGTTCCTGCTGGCTTATCGAAGTGCTGTCCATGAAGCCACCGGCTATACTCCAGCCCAGATGCTCTTTGGACGTGAACTTCGTCACCCATGTGATCTCCTGTTTGGTTGTCCACCCGATGCGCCTTCATCGCCCGAATAGTACATCCAAGATCTCCAGGCACGATTTGAGGACGTACACAACTTTGCTCGGGAGCGGATTAACATGGCAACGGAGAAAATGAAGACAAGGTAAGATCTAAAGGCTACACAACATGAGTTCCAGGAAGGAGAGAAGGTCTGGTTGTGGAATCCTGTTCGACGCAAAGAACTCTCTCCCAAGTTACAGTGCAACTGGGACGGACCGTACACAGTGTTAAAAAGGCTGAATGATGTAGTGGTGCGGATCACTAAAACACCTTCATCAAAACCGAAGGTGGTGCACTATAACAGGCTAGCCAAGTACCACAATTAATGGTAATATTAAAATTTAAAATGTAAATACTGGTAAAATTTGCGCATGCGTAATGTAAATATTTGTATATAGAAACTTGTACATATTTGTGAATTTTGTAAATATTTCTCACTTGATTTTTGTTTCTATTTTGTCGTTATATGCAACTTAGTTTTGTATTTAAGATTGTGTAAATTTGGGTAGTTTCGCCTCATAACCAAGGGTTGCACTGCTCGGGACGTGCAGTCCTTGGGAGGGGGCAGTGCTACAAAATTGTAAATAATTGTGTTTATTTTTGTATAAATTCTTTCAAAGAGGCTTAGTAAGTTGATAAAGTGCTAATTTTGTGCATTTCTAGTCGTTTTAGCGTTGAAATAGCCTTATTTTCCCTTAAAAAAGCATTAAAAAGCCCCAATAAGGCAGGTAATGGATTTGGCGCCAAATTTGGCGACTTTTTCCCACCTTGGCGATTTTTTTGGCGACCTTGGCGAGAAAATCCTTATATGGGATATACCAAATATGGAAGCTGTAAGTTGATTGGTTGACCACTTTCTAGAGTTTTCTCGAAAAATCTGGATTCCATGGAACAGTATATAAGCCTGTTTTCTTCGCCAAGGCCAGTCAGAGTCAGTTCAGTTCTCAGCCAGCTTCGCTAATGCTTGCATTGTTTGAGCCTCTTTGAAAGAGTCTTGCCTTAAGTGTTATTGCTATACAGTTTGTACTGTGGATTTGCTATTGACAGCTGTTGTTCAAGCTGTGTTATTGATTGAATTGAAGCTGATACCTGGTTTATAGACCTGTATTTCTCTGGAACTTTCTGTGAATAAATTACTGAATTTTTGTAAGTTTTGCCTTTCATTCTCGGACAAGTCACGAACCCCCAAGTACGCAACAATATATTTGTGTGCGTGTGTGTCTAGACTTCCTTTGATCAAAGTACATATCCTTTTTTTTTTTTTTTTATTGTACCTCTGATACTATAGTAAAATCATAGATCAACTTTACAGCTCTATCAGTTGTCAATTTCACTGCTTTAATCTAGAATACAGTAATTTTGCTTTGCAAAAATGTGGCCTTTTTTTCTTCCCATAAAGATGGGCTCTCTTGGAGAAAGCTATCGTGAACTTCGAAACTAAGGAACACACTTCTACTCTTGATTCATATAAAATCACTCACATTTTTACTTTAAACTAGTATCGCCCAGTGGTCGAAACTCGACTATTTTTTTTTTTGCAAAAAAGCGAGGCAAAGCAAAGTTATTGCCTTGTCCTAAACGGAATGCAATTGCAACACAGCTGCGGCAATTGTTTGCTGCTATTCACTCTAACTGAATCAGTATAGAGTTTTACTTAATATAACTATTTCTCTCTCTTTCCTGAAATGAGAGAAAATCGCAACGTGAAAACGCCCCCTTGTTGTGTGATACAGCCCAGAAGCTAATAGGTACCATGTCAAACCAAGGCCCAACCAAGTATCAAATTCTTTTAAATTAATTCGATTAGTTCATAAAGTACAGTGTTTGAAAAAAAAAAAAAAGATATTTTTCAAAAATGGTCGAATTGAGTTCGGGAAATTTCAAAACGTGTAACTTTATCGAAAACCGAAAATCTTAAACTTTTCTGAATCTTATATTTTCTACTTATATATGCAGAGGAAAGAATAATAAATCCACTTTTTAAAAAATAAAAATAAGTCAATTTCACTTAATTAAAATGCAAGGAAATCTCAAAACGTGTAAATTCATCGAACACTGGAAATCAAAAGTTTTTATGTATCTTCTACTTGCTTCTTCTACCCACAAAAGCTAGCAATAAAGACACTTTTTTAAAAATAAGTAGCCAATTTCAGTTAATTGAAACGTAAAGAAAGCTCAAAACATGTAAATTCAGCAAAAAATGGAAATCGGAATTTTTTCCGTATCGTCTACTTATACATGCAGCAGTTAGTAACAAATCCATTTTCCTTTTATTTAGTATATTAGTTGAATATTTATTGTTTAAATATCACCCTTTGAAATGAAATGTTTATGTTTACATTCGAAACTGGAAGTTTGCCATTTTTTTTCTGGAGTTTTGTGATTTTAAATTAAGATTTTATCAATTTTACAGACAAAATAACTCAATCAAACACATGTAGACAGTAACTTATATATAACTATACCCAAATATCGGAATTAAAATCGGCAGATAATTTCCGTTATTTTTTAATAATTTTTTACAAAAAATCCAATTGACGATTAACATAGAAAATCTTTTTCATGGCTCCATGGACAGACAGTGACGTCATCACTTCGCTTGCGTATAGTGATGCTACATTATACAAATTACTGTGTCCATGGTTTTATTTGAGCTTTATGAAATTGCCAGATTTAACAACTTTCTACTTTTGGGTATTTTTTAATGTAAAGGAATACGTGTATAAAAGGGAAAAATGGGGGAAAATGCATAAAAAAATAAATGTATTTTTAAATACCTTCTTGACATCGCAAGAAAATAATATTTGTATTCGCACCTTCCGGTTAATCATACCTTTCGAATGATACCATTTTCAACCTTCTACTCCCATAATTAATATGTTAAAAAGGGACTACAAATTTTATGCTTGCCTATTAATATATAGACTAGTATCGCCCAGTGGTCGAAACTCGACCATTTTTTTTTGCAAAGCGAGGCAAAGCAAAGTTATTTATTGCCTTGTCCTAAACGGAATGCAATTGCAACACAGCTGCGGCAATTGTTTGCCAATATTCACTCTAACTGAATCAGCAGAGTTTTACTTAATATAACTATTTCTCTCTGTAGATGTTAGCCTTTCCTGAAATGAGAGAAAATCGCAACGTGAAAACGCCCCTTTGTGTGTGATACAGCCCAGAAGCTAATAGGTACCATGTCAGACCAAGGTCCAACCAAGTATCAAATTCTTTTAAATTAATTCGATTGGTTCATAAAGTACAGTGTTTGAACAAAAAAAAAAAAAAAAAAAAAAAAAAAAGATATTTTTCAAAAATGGTCGAATTGAGTTCGGGAAATTTCAAAACGTGTAACTTTATCGAAAACCGAAAATCTAAAACATTTCTGAATCTTATATTTTCTACTTATATATGCAGAGGAAAGAATAATAAATCCACTTTTAAAAAAATAAAAATAAGTAGTCAATTTCACTAATTTCACTTAATTAAAATGCAAGGAAAACTCAAAACGTGTAAATTCATCGAAAACCGGAAATCAAAAGTTTTTATGTATCTTCTACTTGCTTCTTCTACCCACAAAAGCTAGCAATAAAGACACTTTTTTAAGAATAAGTAGCCAATTTCAGTTAATTGAAACGTAAAGAAAGCTCAAAACATGTAAATTCAGCAAAAAACGGAAATCGGAATTTTTTCCGTATCGTCTACTTATACATGCAGCAGTTAGTAACAAATCCATTTTCCTTTTATTTAGTATATTAGTTCAATATTTATTGTTTAAATATCACCCTTTGAAATGAAATGTTCATGTTTACATCCGAAACTGGAAGTTTGCCATTTTTTTTTTCTGGAGTTTTGTGATTTTAAATTAAAATTTTATCAATTTTACAGAAAAAATAACTCAATCAAACACATGTAGACAGTAACTTATATATAACTATACCCAAATATCGGAATTAAAATAGGCAGATAAATTCCGTTATTTTTTAATAATTTTTTACAAAAAATTCAATGGACAATTAACATAGAAAATCTTTTACATGGCTCCATGGACAGATAGTGACGTCATCACTTCGCTTGCGTATCGTGATGCTACATTATACAAATTACTGTGTCTATGGTTTTATTTGAGCTTTATGAAATTGCCAGATTTAACAACTTTCTACTTTTAAGTATTTTTTAATGTGAAGGAATACGCGTATAAAAGGGAAAAATGGGGGAAAATGCATAAAAAATAAATGTATTTTTAAATACCTTCTTGACATCGTAAGAAAATAATATTTGTATTCGCACCTTCCGGCTAACCATACCTTTCGAATGATACCATTTTCAACCCTCTACTCCCATAATTAATATGTTAAAAAGGGACACAAATTTTATGCTTGCCTATTAATATATAGATAAAAGAAAATAACGAAAGTATTTTTATAATATGGATGTATATATAGGTATAAATTAATTATAATGTAACAAGGAGAAACTATAAATTTTACTTTCTCTTGCCCATAAGGTCTCTTGCCCATATTGTTTTTCCGTCAAATTTTTGAAATTGGCTTTTTGGAATATTTACATGTTTTGAGGTCCCCTGAATTCAAAAATTATCTTTTTAGCGGTCTGCCTGTTATCAGCATATCTCAAGAACAAATAGCAGCATAAAACACAAACTTGGTACTCTAAATATGTATCATATAGGGATGCTACACTAAACTTTTCGTTCAAGTGAAGCAAATGGTTCGTGTACAGGGGCACCCGAGAGGATTCAATTACATTACGTCTATGGAGGAAATTGCAGGTAAGTAGAGTTTAACTTCTATAGACTGCACTAAATCAAATGAAAAGAATATATATATTATTTTAAACATTAAAAACATTACATGTTTCATTTGGAATATGGTATAAAAATCATTCACTGTTTGTTTACAGGGCTACAGAAAAGAACTAGATTATAGTGCTACAATACTTGAAAATTGAAGGAAATGTACTTCAGGTTGCGCCGTGAGTTATCGATATAGGATTATATTTATGTGCACCATGTGATGTGTACATAACTTTCAGACGATATACAGGGCTGGCAATATTTAAGCCATAACATTCTTTTTCATTGTTAGTGGAAGTGCTTAACTATAATATTTTACTAAGTCTAGAAAAGCTGCACTGAAAATGAAATTAATTCCTGATAATCATATAGTAAATAATGCATTTTTTTAAGCTAAATATTTATCGCTTGGTTTTTTGTATATTTACACGTTTTGAGTCTTCCTGAATACCGAAGTCAAGTTTTTAACGTTTGATCTTTATCTGTGTCTGTTAAAGTAAATTAAAAACAAATAATTTCAGGCGATCCAAATGTATTTTGAGGTTAACTAGACTAGTTTGATGAAGATTGATAAGTTTCAAGGTATGTTGCATTAAAATGTTGTCTGAATAATTTTAAGTGAACTTTTGAATTTAATAACGGATTTGAATTCTATATAAATGTAGATAGAGTGATAAAACGAGAGATTGAAGGGGGCGATAACCTCCCCTCACATAGAATTATTTGCCATATAAAGCTGTTCCGAAGCCTAAATTTAATTGTTTCAACATAGGTTTGCATAATCGTACTATTTATCTTACCTCTTAATCTCCAACCTCAATTTATATAGCATTAAATTTCAGGGTAAGAGAAAGTCGTGTGAGTGACATACCAGATTATTTTATATCTGGACAGCATACTTCTTTCAGAGCTCAAAATCTCTACCCTTTCAGTGATAAGAAATTTCCACCTTTTTTTCCTAGTTGTTACAATAGATTCCCATACAACGCGCTGGCAGGGTTGCCAGATGAATACTACAATTTTATTTTTTAACACCACTAATTTTTCAACAAAGCACCGCGTATACAAAAATCACTGATTCATGCAAAACACTAAATCTGGTGTATTTGAACAGATAGATTGATAGACTAAAAATTGAGTGGTATAAACAAAAATAAATGGTAATATTTATCTGGCGACACTGCCCCCGCGTTTAACAGGATTCTACAGTTTTTAATACAATCCAGAAATCAGAACTTATTTGTGTAGCAAAGTGTCTTGATTAAATAGGATAGAGATCGCTGTATAAAAACAGCAGTAGCAAAACAGACGGAAATTTCTTACCTCTGAAAATGTCCTGTAAAAATGGTGGAGACATCGAGCTCTGTTCCTTGTAACAGGGTAGATAAAAAAACAATTCTCTTTCAAAACAAATTTCCCTAACTGGCACCAGGTTCTCACAAAGGGAAATTTGAATAACATTATTTTTACATAGTAATTTTAGTGTGGACTAATAGTATTGCGCTTAAAAAAAAAAAAAAAAAAAAAAGGAGAGAGAGAGAAAGAAAGAAAATTTCGAGCCCTGATAGCATTTTTTTCTGATTCTTATATAAAATTACCTCCTGAATCCGAATTTTACTACCATTTTGCCTAGTCACCCACCGTTTTCTCGGGACACCACCCCTCCTCCAAATTTTATCACTGTTCGGTAATTTCATACTTGCCAACATCCTAATTAATATTCCGTAATATCGTTAGTCCCGCCCTTTTTTTTTCCACACCAGTAAATTTTTATAGTAATATTCCCCTAATGCAATTACGATTAAATAAGAAGGAAAATACTCTAAAGAGATACTGGTGTGATAAAGAAGGCGGGGCTAACAATACTACGGAATATTAATTAGTATGTTGGCAAGTATGGGCAATTTTATGGTCATGAGTTTGATTTGGAGAATGAAAAAGAATTAATTTAACACTTAAAAACGGAAAAAATACAATGTTTATTAAATAAAGATAATAATAGATTAAAAAAATACAAGAAATGTAATACATAATTTCAGTGTCAAATCCCCCCTAAATTTCCCCTTTGTCGCAAATGTTCATATTTTAGAATTTTCCAACTCTGTAGCCCCTGAGAAGATATTTAACAGTTAAAATAATCCTCCCCCCCCCTTAAAAATGAAATTTATTGCCACAAAATTACCGAAAAGTGATAAAAATAGGGGGCTGTCCCTAAAAAACGGAAAGTGATAGGGCAAAATGGGTGTCATATTCGGATTCAGAAGGTGCAAATCATCAGAATTTGCAAAAACGGTATTGGGGCCAATTTTCATGCAGGCAGGTGATAAAAATCACAAAATGCCGTGCTAGAAAGCTCTTATACTGTACTTTAAAATAAATAAAAATTATCTTATTATTACAAAAGAAAGAAGAGATACAATTTTTTAATGTAACACACAAAATCGCTCATAACTGCAATTGAAAATAGGTTAAGTAGACAAGATAATATATATAATATTTCTCTAAGGTGTACCAATTTCAATTAATTTTTGTTGAAACGATACGATAGTGGTGAAATTAATAAAATACGTGAGGATAAAAAATAATATTTAAAAATGAACAATATTTAAGCACGTGGACTCAGCTCAATGATCTAATAAGAAAACATGACGACATTTGTATGATGACATTATTTTATGGGAAATGTATTTTTAAAAGTTATTTCTTTAGAATCTTTACAAACGCCATTTTAAACCTAGCAATATTTTAAAGATATAAACAGAATATGAATTATCATAAATTGACTAAAAAACACAAACATAAAAAGTATAATCAAAATAGGACTTTTTTTTTTCTTTCTTTCTTTTTCTTTTTCTTTTTTTTTTTTTTTTTTAACAAAAAATTACGCCAAAATAAATAAAATGTCATTGCATTCTTGGCGATTAAAATTTAAAAGGCGTCACGGAAGTCCTTTACTAAAACCGTACTTCCTGCGGAAGTATGAAAACTGAGTCATCAACCATGAATTTTATTTTGAAATTTTTCTTTGAATAATTCTAGTTTTACAATTGCACAATATTTATTTGGATCTAATAATAATTTGGCTTCTGGTAAACTAAAATTTTAATTAGGTGATGAAATTGATATAATATTTATAAGTTTCAAATTTTAAAGGTAAATAAGAAAAGAAATAAAGTGCAAAAATTTCGCCCGGGTTTCCTAGTTACCAAATAAAACACTTAACTGAATTAAATTTAATTGAAATACATTTACAAAATGTAATCTGACTTAAATAAAAGAAAAAGAAGCTTACTTTATTTTTATTTATTTATTATTTTGCCATTTTCTTGTACACCAGAGGTGACAGGTGCTTATTCACATATGAAGTTATGTTGCAACTTCCCAGACAGCACATCACCTTCCCAAGATATCTTCAAGATGTCTTCTGGGTGAAAAGACATCCCAGAAACATCCTTAAGATGTACTGTGGATAAGTTAAGCCTAACTGTGCTGTTAGGGTTCTCCTTGTAACTGTCAAGTACAAATCAGAGGGTGTGAGAATCTTAAAAATGTTTTCCTTCTGGACCCATGATAAGATTCGCTGGCTGACTTCTTGAAACATGTGCCAGAACAGAGCCTGATTAAGGGGGAAGCACACATTATTTATGCTTACACCGTTATTTTTTAACAAATACTTTCCTCCTATAATAAACAGAAAATTCTCATTAAAAATTATTTTAAAAGAATTCTGGTGTCTAATAACGGTGAGTAAATTGGATTGTTTTACACCGTTCATTTTTTATAAAAAATATTTCCTCGTCAAAGCGTGGAATTTCTATGACATGAAGTAAAAAATAATTGTAAAAATATTCCGGTGAGAGCGGAGATAATGTGTGCTTCCCCTTTAATCAGGCTCTGTGCCAGAACCTCGAGGATTGAAATAGTGATTCTAAATTCTTCATTACTGTTGTAAATTTTCACTTCCAGAATCTCATCCAGCCACCAATAATTATCATACACACAGCAAACATAATCATCTATTTTTGGCCGTAGTTCAGCCTGGGGTTAAACTGGATTTTCTTTACTGATTGTAACAACCTGGAAGTCCTCTGAAAATGTTATGTGGACATGAAGAACACAGAGGCTGACAGGAATAGAACTGTGTAATGTTCTTATTTGTGGTACTCAAATCACAATGTAATATCTTGTCTGCAAATGTTGTTCAATCTTTCCAATAATTTATCATTTATCAATCTTTATATTTTCTGTGCAACTGTCTACTGTTCTTTTAAGAGTAGGCTTTCTCCCAATTCTTTTAACCGTCTCACCAATTCCGTCACATGGTCCTTTCCCATGGCCCGTGGCTCAAAAAAAAAAAAAAAAAAAGAAGAAGAAGAAAATGCTATTTAGCTTCCATTTCAAAATCTTGTACATGATAACACAAATTTATGAAATTTTTGCTGCTCTTATACTGGGTGGCTGACCCATGTTTTAAGAAGTCAGCCAGTGAATGTGATTCATGGCTCCAGAAGGAAAACGTTTTAAAGGTTATCACACAGTCTGAATTGTACTTGACAGCTAAAAGGAGAAGTTGAATCATAACTTGATACACGAATGAGCACCTGTCAACTCTACTGAATGAGAAAATGGCAAAATAACAAAGAAAAACTTAATAAGAGTTGATAAGTTTTTCTTTTTAATGTCAGATTACATTTTGTGAAGATATTTCAATTAAATTAAATTCGAGAAAGTGCTTTATTTGGTAATTATCTTGCTTACTTAACTTATTTTCAATAGCAGTCATGAGTGTTTTTTTTTTTTTTTTTTTTTTTTTTTTTTTTTGTGTGTGTGTGTGTGTGTGTGTTATTTTAAGTACTTGTATATTTTCTTTCCTTTGGTAATTTTTATTTTCTTTTAAAATACAATATAAGAGCTTCTTACTATGGCATTTTGAGATTTTTATCACCTGTCTCACAGGATTTTTTTAAAGGTTAAAAAGCATATTTTTCAGTTTTTTTTTTTTTTTTTTTTTAAGTTTAAGCAATTTTTTCACGATGAAAGACCACCAGTAACAGCTAATTGTTTTCCACTGCTTATAGTATTGATATGTAAGTGTAACAGGAAAAGCAATTAGTTCGTTACTTCAAGTCCTTCATTGTTTTTCTAACGCTTAAAATTGACAAAAAACATTAATTTGTTAAAGGCTGTTTGATGTTCAAAAGTCTCTTTTTAGGCTTAACATAAATATCTTTTACTGTACACAAGTAAAAATCCATTCTTTAAGCTTTCCAATAAGCTCTATTTGATGTTCCTGCTAATTGAAATAAAAATTCTATAACTTTTAGAAAATGGGTCTAAAATGAAAATTTTTACTCATCTGGAGAGTAAACAAATGGCGATATCTCAAGAACAAATTTTTTTTGAAGAAAAAAAATAAACTGTTGTGGGATACAGAAGTATATTATTTACCAAATTTCATCAAAATCAAAAATGGTGCAGCTCAACCTATTTGTTGATTTAACATGGAATGACCAGACTAACGCACCAATTAATTTAAACACATTACAGACAGAGACCATACGATTTTACGATCTTCGTATTCCTCACATCTCAAAACGTCTAAAATCATTAAAAAAAATAAAAAATCAAAATTTTTTACGATTGCCTAAGTTTCCCATATCTATAGTATGATGGGCACTAATAAAATGTAACTATTTCTGATATTCATATGGATCGATGGATAATCTAACTTAATAGTCATTCAATCGTCACGATACTGGTTTTGCTATTTTAATAGGTTGCACGATTGCAATTGACAATGAAATCTACCAAAAAATTCACAGTTTAAATATGAATTTTAATCAAAAATTCGAAAATCGAGGTTCGTCATGAGGGGACAAAACAGCAAACCTGCATGCAAAATTTTGTAAATCACTTGCTTTGAAGACCGCACACACATAGACATGTTTCATTATACATAGATAAATATAGAGAGATTATACATCTGTTATATTATATGTAGAGATTACATTATTTAAACAACTGATACCAAATTTTGGTTTTATTAATAATTCATTAAACTATTACTGAAACAATTACACATTCTATTTCTATAAAAACTAAAAGTAATGTATTTATTGGTTACCTACGTGCTTAGATCAAATAGTGAGCAGACAAATCTGGGAAGAGCTAATCAATTATTATGCAATGTCTACGATTTCCGCAAAAATTTCAATCGCGGGAGAGCTTAATTTTTTTTAGCAGTATTTTAAGCATTATAATTATAAGCGCTTGCCACACTCTATACTTTCTAGAGGGTGTAATTGCGTGAAATTGGGAGCATTTGTTAGTGCGTAAATTTGCGTCTTTCATTTAAATTGAAATAGGACGAATCTATCACTTGTTCAGAAATGTAGAAGGGAGCAGAGCAAAAAGTTGCTGATTCTATGCGAATAAGTTAATGCACAGTTTTTTGCCTTGCTCTGTTCGAAACTAATCTGTTCTACGGAATCTGCAGCATTTATTTTTTATTTAGCTAGAAAATATCACTCTATGTATTCACAAAACATATCATATTCAGATCTATTCTTTAAAAAGTTAGAATGCATATATCACATTTTCAGGCTAAACTAAGCATAATCTCATATTTCTTTTACGTTGTGGGAATTTTATCAATCATAACTTCGTTTCCGTTTCAGACCCGATACTTCCTTAAAAAGGGAAGAATTTCCACGAAGTGAGAACGCTGGCCATGTATTAGGGACAACGGCCGCTCCAGTGTCGCCAAGTTAGGAACTTTTTTTTATTCACTATCCACAACTAGAGATGGGCGTTATTTCACGTAACATAATAAGTAATATTATTATTGCATTGTAGCCTATGAGCACAGTAATATATTACAAAAAATATCCTATTAAAAAAATAATATTTTCAACTTTATCTCTGCACGCGAAATAGACAAGAAATTTCTGGCGATAAAACTGATATAATACACCATTATACAAGTAAAAAGCTTAAATTATTTCTTTTATATAATTACTTTTTTATTTCATTTTATTTTATTTACAAAATACAAAAACAATATTACGAACGCCGGCTAAAGACTCGCATCAGACTTTCTGCGCAGATGTTCGAATCAATTCGTTACTTCACGTCTGAAAAAAATAGGTCTGAAATTTCAGTAAGGAATACAGACGATTTCACGCAATCTGTCACTCAGTGATATTCTGAATCAATAATATCTTTCCATTTGCAAGTTCATAAAATTATCGTTAAAAAAATAATACAGCTGCTATTATTTTTTTAACGATCATTTTGTAATGATAATATTTTCTAGAATGTATTGCGGAATATTCTTTGTGAAATATTAATCAAAATAATTTTAATAAGCAAGATAATTTTAACGTTTAGGACAAATAACATCGTGCTCATATTAATTTAGAAATGGCTTTATTTGGTGTTGATTATTTTTCATGGGATAATAAAATCGTTTGAATAAAAAACTTTGATACCACGGTTTAACGAAATAGTGTTAACTTATGCAGCTAGCATGAGTAGGTAAGGGGTGATTATTAGATGTTGATTACTATTTCGTCATGAAGGTGAGGAATGACATTACACTTGCTAGGTTTGGATTCGCTTGCGTATTGAAAACAGATGTTTTGGAGTTTGATAATTGAAAGGAAGGAGTGTTTGTTTATATTTTAATTGCTTATAGCAGATGGAATTGAAAATGCGTAATGGCACACAGCATTTATTGTGGTTTTATTAAGAATAATTTGAGAAGATAAATTGAACATTTATTTATTTATTTATTTTTACTGTTTAGTTTTTTTTTTTTTTTTTTTTTTCACTTTTTTTTCCCCTTTAAATCTGATTTTTACTTGAGACTATTTTTTTTAGATTTAAAATGAGTAAAGGTGTTAAGAATAGTTAATTATGCTCTTATGTTAAAATTAAGTGTCTGATAAAATACTTCATTTTGTGCAATTTTTGTAAGCAAAATCTATGTTTTTTAACAAGTGTTTTTAATTTTAGAAAACATATTCAAAGTGACTGTTTGCTAAGTATGAGTGAAAAACACTAATTTTCTTGTCAATCTGGAAAGTTCAAGTTCTTCGGAAAATCAAAAGAAACAGTCACTCGGTAGTTTAAAATTTGGGATGCCTTAAAGATGTTTCTTAAAAATTTGCTATTATTATTTAATTGTTTTTTAATTACATATATGGCTTATAATATGAGAATTTCTTTTCTTTTTTTTCAGAAAACGGCTCTCGTATACGTGTTTCTTAATATTATTTGAAATATTCTGTTTTCGTGTTTAAAGGAATTGGTTTAATGAACCTTAAGCTTACTCGGTTGGGACAAACGTTTGTGTAAAATTTTGACTCTACCACTATTTAATATCAGCGTTTTTTTTATTTTATTTTATTTATTTATTTATTTATTTTTTTTTATTTTTATTTATTTTTTTTTTATTTATTTATTTTTTTTTTTTTTGAAGAAATTCTAGTGTTAAATAAAGTGAAGATTACAGTTCGAAAGCATTGAGACTTAAAAACATGAACCGCATCCACTATATAGGACACATGTATATATTGTATATCATCCAGAAAGGATTAGAAAGACATTAGCCATATGTAAATTAAAAAAAATACGTGTGGCACTCGGGGACTGCCGCGGAAAAGCTATTGCATATCATTTTTTATCAACTTATGCAATTATAATTATTTATTTACTTTATTTATGCAGTATTTTTTTTTCTTTGATATTAATTCAAGTTTTTTCTTTGATATTAATTCAGGTTACACATTTTGAGCGTGGTGACCGATAAGAAAACAAATTTTTTTCTTTTATTGAATAAATGAGAATTTATCCGCAATGAGAATATATCAAAAATATCCGCAATCGATTTGTAGGTATCGAAAACCTCGATGTACCAAATTTGAATGATCTAACTCTATTTTTTGAGAAAAGGTATTTTAATAGGTTTTTAAAGGCCTGCAAGTTGAATGGGGATATTCAAGTTTTTTCTTTGATATAATTTTAAGTTACACTTTTTGAGCGGGGTGACCGATAAGAAAACAAATTTTAATAGAGAAAA
Source organism: Salticus scenicus (assembly GCA_963930645.1). Classification (NCBI taxonomy): domain Eukaryota; kingdom Metazoa; phylum Arthropoda; class Arachnida; order Araneae; family Salticidae; genus Salticus; species Salticus scenicus. The sequence goes on along the minus strand of OZ005652.1, from coordinate 282,904,634 downwards.
GGTATTTAATAGGTTTTAAAGGCTTGCAAGTCGAATGGGGATATTCAAGTTTTTTCTTTGATATTAATTCAAGTTACACTTTTTGAGCGTGGTGACCGATAAGAAAACAAATTTTAATAGAGAAAAGGTATTTAATAGGTTTTAAAGGCTTGCAAGTGGAATGGGGATATTCAAGTTTTTTCTTTGATATTAATTCAAATTACACTTTTTGAGCGTGGTGACCGATAAGAAAACAAATTTAAATAGAGAAAAGGTATTTTAATAGGTTTTAAAGGCCTGTAAGTCGAATGGGGATATTCAAGTTTTTTCTTTGATATTAATTCAAGTTACACTTTTTGAGCGTGGTGACCGATAAGAAAACAAATTTTAATAGAGAAAAGGTATTTAATAGGTTTTAAAGGCTTGCAAGTGGAATGGGGATATTCAAGTTTTTTCTTTGATATTAATTCAAGTTACACTTTTTGAGCGTGGTGACCGATAAGAAAACCAATTTTAATAGAGAAAAGTTATTTAATAGGTTTTAAAGGCATGTAAGTCGAATGGGGATATTCAATTTTTTTCTTTGATATTAATTCAAATTACACTTTTTGAGCGTGGTGCCCGATAAGAAAACAAATTTTAATAGAGAAAAGGTATTTTAATAGGTTTTAAAGGCCTGTAAGTCGAATGGGGATATTCAAGTTTTTTCTTTGATATTAATTCAAGTTACACTTTTTGAGCGTGGTGACCGATAAGAAAACTAATTTTAATAGAGAAAAGGTATTTAATAGGTTTTAAAGGCGTGCCAGTCGAATGGGGATATTCAAGTTTTTTCTTTGATATTAATTCAAATTACACTTTTTGAGCGTGGTGACCGATAAGAAAACAAATTTTAATAGAGAAAAGGTATTTTAATAGGTTTCAAAGGCCCGTAAGTCGAATGGGGATATTCAAGTTTTTTCTTTAATATTAATTCAAGTTACACTTTTTGAGCGTGGTGACCGATAAGAAAACAAATTTTAATAGAGAAAAGGTATTTAATAGGTTTTAAAGGCTTGCAAGTTGAATGGGGATATTCAAGTTTTTTCTTTGATATTAATGATTGAGATAACAATAATGATAAGATAACAATAATGATAAGAAAACAAATTTTAATAGAGAAAAGGTATTTTAATAGGTTTTAAAGGCTTGCAAGTCGAATGGGGATATTCAAGTTTTTTCTTTGATATTAATTCAAGTTACACTTTTTGAGCGTGGTGACCGATAAGAAAACAAATTTTAATAGAGAAAAGGTATTTTAATAGGTTTTAAAGGCCTGTAAGTCGAATGGGGATATTCAAGTTTTTTCTTTGATATTAATTCAAGTTACACTTTTTCAGCGTGGTGGCCGATAAAAAACAAATTTTAATAGAGAAAAGGTATTTAATAGGTTTTAAAGGCTTGCAAGTGGAATGGGGATATTCAAGTTTTTTCTTTGATATTAATTCAAGTTACACTTTTTCAGCGTGGTGGCCGATAAGAAAACAAATTTTAATAGAGAAAAGGTATTTAATAGGTTTTAAAGGCTTGCAAGTGGAATGGGGATATTCAAGTTTTTTCTTTGATATTAATGAATAAGATAACAATAATGATAAGAAAACAAATTTTAATAGAGAAAAGGTATTTTAATAGGTTTTAAAGGCCTGCAAGTCGAATGGGGATATTCAAGTTTTTTCTTTGATATTAATTCAAGTTACACTTTTTGAGCGTGGTGACCGATAAGAAAACAAATTTTAATAGAGAAAAGGTATTTAATAGGTTTTAAAGGCTTGCAAGTCGAATGGGGATATTCAAGTTTTTTCTTTGATATTAATTCAAGTTACACTTTTTGAGCGTGGTGACCGATAAGAAAACTAGTTTTAATAGAGAAAAGGTATTTAATAGGTTTTAAAGGCGTGCAAGTCGAATGGGGATATTCAAGTTTTTTCTTTGATATTAATTCAAGTTACACTTCTTGAGCGTGGTGACCGATAAGAAAACAAGTTTTAATAGAGAAAAGGTATTTAATAGGTTTTAAAGGCTTGCAAGTCGAATGGGTATATTCAAGTTTTTTCTTTGATATTAATTCAAATTACACTTTTTGAGCGTGGTGACCGATAAAAAACAAATTTTAATAGAGAAAAATATATTATAGTTTTAAAAAATTAAAGAACACGCTTTTATAGAAATGTGAACTAAAAAGCACAAAATATCTATCTTGTATTAAAATTCAGGGTAAAAGAAAATCGTGTGAGTGACACACCGTAATATTTACATACATTTAAATCTTTAATTAAAATAACTTAGAATTAACAAAAACCATTTTTAAAAAATTTCCTCTGACGGGGATCGAACGCTGGACCTTTAGGTTCGTAGCGCGTCGCCTTACCTCTACGCCATATCGTTCACGTAGGGGAAGTATTTTTTTTACAATATAAATTTTTTGTTTGCTCCCAGAGAAGTTACAAACAAACATACATACATACATACATACAGGTGAAGCTAATAAAAGCGTGTTAAAAAATACTGCATTTGTGATAATAATAAAATGTATGTATATAGAGTACTCACTCATTTTCTTTCACTATTTTTTCATCACTTTCTTCATTAATAAATGCACTTTGTTTATTCATATTTAAAACACTTTATACACAAATAAATGCACTTTGTTTATTCATATTTAAGACACTTTATACACAAATTGTACGCGTACAGCTATTCACTGTTGTACATAGATGATAGATACCTATACACCTTATATACTTTCTCACAAACAGCTGCTTACGTATTCGTCCGATTTCGGAGCAGCTTGTCTCGATTCGTGCGAGCTTCGTACAGCCGAAGTCTACCGAAGTCTGCCGAACTGTGTTAGGTTTTTTTTTCGTTACGGAATTTTTTGATTCGGTCGCCGCGCTCAAAGCCCGCGATAAAAGCTATACAATAGCTTAAAAGTAATAGGTTATAAGAATAATATGTTGCAAAAACCTATTACCAAAGGAAGTATGGAACGAAGTAGCCTATTACTGAAAAGTAACTATTTATCCCATCTCTATCCACAACTAAACATTAATTGCGATGGTTTGCTAGTCATCAACATCATCACGAGAACTTAAGCTAGGGAGTATCAGCAGTGATCGAGACCACCGTTACCTCCACCTGAAGTTGTAAAATCTGACGATGTGTTACATACAGTGATCTCACTCATAAATTTACAATTTCCCTCCACAGTTTCCCTCTTTTTCCCTTTTTCATTTTCATTTTCCCCTCACTTTTTCCCACCTATGTGCCACGAAAGCATATACCATTAAAATTAGTCACCTAATCGAGAGAATTATACTTTTATATAACGATGTTACTTTCGCAATAGTTGAGTATTTAAAATAATTTTATATACACATTTTTTCAAAATTATGAGTTGCAAAGACAGTTTAAAGTTTTAATGAATTTTAAAATCCTTGGGAACTGCCATAACCTCCTCTCCTAATGCCAATGCACTCTAAGAAGATTAGCATATTTTTCCGGCCATTTTTATCTACAATGGCCTTTCCAAAATTTATAAATATCGTCGATGTAAATTTTTCTCTATATTTCATCTATGGCTTTTTCTCTCCTACCCATCCAATGATTTGATGTTGACATCTTGACATAAAGGTAAAATATACCTTCTTGGTAAAGGGACAATTGATTCTGTACTACTATCAAAAACATATGAAGACTAAAAAAACGTGTCAAAAAATACATCTTCTTCAAGAGGAAACCTATTTTTAATCTGCCTAAATGCTACAACATCAAATGCTAAACATGATTCTCTTACGGTTTTTTCACTTTTTGCTGAAAGATATTCGATATTCACTATTAAATAAGTCACATCAAGACAAAGGTAATTTGTTTGAGGGGAAAGAGATTTACTTTGGGTATCCGAATTTCTAACCCTCAATATATTCAGGACCTATAAAATTTAATGCCATGAGCTTAAAAAATTCAGAAACTTTATTGTTCAGTGTTCTATTCATTCAATTTTCACATGTGGTAATCTGTAAAATTATTAAACCTTTGATAAAAATTTGATAAAAATATTTTGATAAAAATACACATTTTTGAAACAAGTCCTTCCGGCTCAGTCGAAAGAGCAGACTAATTTCTTTTTTCTTATTTTTGCCGCCATTTTGAAATTAGATGATTGATCAAGTTCATTAATAAAGTAGATTGAGACATTGCTAGGAGTATCTACATACCAAGTTTTAAGTAAATCAATTCATAAATGTGTTTTTCATGTGAAATTTTCAAGTGGCTGAAACTTGACACAAAATAATGGTTCAATTTGATTAATCAATTCATCCAGGATATTTTTGAAATAAGTCTGTTATCCCGCTTTAATTGAATTGACGGATTATTTTGGGAGTTAGAGTAATGACAAGTGAACCTGCGATTTCAATAGACCGGGCTTTTGAAATAAGATATGTGATCAAGTTGTCAAACGAACTCTTTTAAGAAATTTCTAAGATAAGTCCAGAGTCTAACTTTCTTTCGAATTGATTGAATACTCAGAACTGCCAACATCCTAATTAATAATCCAGAGGACTAATAGGACTCTTTTTTTTTCACACCTGCCCTCCTCCCCCCCCCCTTTTTTTTTTAAAGCACTTTTCTTATTATTCCTATGTAGGCGCATTTAAAGACAATTACTATAAAAATTAAGTGGTGTGGTAAAAGGACCAAAAAGAGAGAAAATAAGAATCAATCCAATTGGAATTTGCTTTATTATATTGCCCGACTTTCACAAAAAGAGGAGCCGTATTTATCCTGAACGAAAATCTAATTCTAACAGTATCCTTAGATAAACTATAACATTAGCAAAATCATAATGACTAATCCATTTAATTTACCTTTGAAATAACGATTGATTAAGAATGATATTAAATTTGGTGAATTTTTAAATTTCGTAGAAGAAGCTGAAAATTTCAGATGATTAACTTATTAAATTTTATTTAGTAAAATGAAAAATGTAAGAGGATTTCGCTATAAATTATTATTATTATATCTATGTATATATATATGCATTTAACTTGTCTTTCTGTTACATTTTATACCCAAATTTATTATTTTGGAATATGTAAGAAAGAAAGAAAAAAATGAATGAATACAAATGAAATGTTTGAAACACTCAGTTCAACTAAATTTAAACAATAGTTTGATAGAAAAGAACGTTAAAATACTTTATATATAAAATTACAATAGTAATAATTATAATAATAATACGTCATAAAATAATTACTCGTAAAAGAAAAATTTCTTAAATCAACGATATTATAGATAGAGAAATTTCTTGAACAAATACTGGTATGAATTCTGCGCCCATGTTCCATCCCTGCCTTATTGATCAAGTTTTCATATGATATCTCCGGATAAATACAAAGATGAAATTAACAATAATAACAATAGTAATTTTTTTGCTTTAATTGGTTATTCCTTAATTTGACAGCCTTAATCGCGCTGCGCGAAAGAAATTAGTGGCAATGACAAAAACACTTTCTCTCTCTCCTTTTTTTTTTTTTTTTTTTTTTTTCTCTCTTTCTTTTAAGTGTATTTTTTCTACTTATTTAATCGCAATTACATTCAAAAAAAAAATACTCTAAATATTAAGTAGTGTGAAAAAAAAGGGCGATACTAGCATTTTTATGGAATAGGGCAATTCCGTGAAAAATGTAACGCCAATAACATATAGACATAATTCTGCTTCCAGTAATATTTTTTAACAATCACTATCTTATTGAATAATAAACATCACAGAAAATATGCCCTTATAATTTCTGTGTAAAGATAGTGGTGAAGAAAAAGAAAAAAAAAAAAAGTAGAAAATATTATATTTTTGTGACTGATGTTACCTTCTTTCGTGAAATCACATAATACTTACTCGGATGTTGTCAGGTATGGCTGTTGGTACGTAAATTTGCTTATCTTTCATATATTACTGGAAACTGGAGCAACCTGTCATCTGTTTAGAAGAGAGTGGAACAAGAAGTTCCGCGTTCTACACGAACAAGTTAATGTACAGCTTTTTGCCATACTCAATTCGAAACTAATCTCTTCCGTGAACACTGCTGCTTTTGTATGTTATTCAACAGGAAGGTATCTCTTTATGTATTCAGAAAACATGTTCAGATCTTATTCTTAAAGCAGTTAAAATGGATGTCAGATTTTTAGTTTAAAAACATATTCTCATATGTTTTTTATGTGAAGGAGTTTTTTTCCTCGTGACTCCATTTCCTTTTTTTACTTTCTGAGACCCTAAATTTCCACAAGCGTCTTTCGCATCAAGACTCTCAAAACAGATCTGCGCAATATCTCGCGCATTCTTCTGCTTTCTAAGTTTTGTTTACATTTTTTCCTCTTGGACACGCTCTTGGAGGAGCGATTTTCTCTGAAAACAGATCTGCGCAACTTCTCGCGCATGCCTTCCGCTGTTTTCAAAGATATTTGTTTACATATTTCTTACGTTACTTATCGTATGTGTATTATAATATTATTTTATTTAAAAGACTAAATACTACTGTCTCTTTGAAAAAAAAAAAAAAAAAAAAAAAATAGCACATTTAACTGAGTTTCTGACAGCATACTGACTAAATGAAAAACACTTAAAGGAAAAAAAAATGCATTTTACTATTGATGAGAGGTTGTAAAATGTATTTGTATCTGCTTAAAACCTCTTATCATGTATTTATTTTATACTTATTTTACAATAACTGAGTTTCTGATAGCATACTAACTAAATGAAAAACACTTAAAGAAAAAAAAAAAAAATGCATTTTACTATTGATGAGAGGTTGTAAAATGTATTTGTATCTGCTTAAAACCTCTTATCATGTATTTATTTTATACTTATTTTACAATATAATAATAAAAACTTGGGTAAAATTTTATAACTCAGAGCAAAAGCATTTATATGTGTACATATTTTCCTTCATCTTAAATGTAAACAAAAATTATTACAACTGATTGTCCAAAATTCGATACACTAAGTTCAAAGGAATTATTTAAAATGAATATATATATATATTAAACACTTTTCTGTAAAGTTTATATGAAAATAAAAGGCAGTTGTAGAATTTTTTAGTTTTCCAAATTTTATAATCTGTAAAATTTAAATAATAACTTTTTTTTTTTTTTAATCAACATCAGTGGCGGATCCAGAACTTGACTTTGGGGGGGTGGGGGGGGCTAAGATTATTCAAAGTGTTATTCTAGACCAATAAAAAATTTACAATTGCAATATTCAATTGTGAATGTCAGTGTTTTTTTTTTTGGGGGGGGGGGCTTCAGCCCCCTAGCCCCTCCCCCTAAATCCGCCACTGATCAACATAGTATATGTTAAAATTAATTCTTGGAGTATCTCTTGAATATCACTAGTTAAAAATTTAAGTATGTAAGGAAGCTGCTGGTAAATTTTAAAATTATTTATACAGACCTAAGAAGATAAATTAAGGGATACAAGAATTTTTAACCAACAACAGAAAACAGCCAATGTGCAGTAACACATTGTTCTTTAACGACTTGTTTAATGTGTGCATGTTCTGATGACAATGTAACTCCTCTAGCTAATCCTGAAACTATAAAACTATTTAACTCATTCACACGATATTATACAAACAATATTATAAAAATAAATAAATGTTTGCCTCTTTAAAATAAGAAACTAAAATTAATATATTTTTTCATGAATACAACACTCATGTGTTGCAAAGAATTTTTTTTTTTTTTTCTGGGTTCATTTCTGCTGTTGAGGCTTGGGGTAATTGGGGGAGGGGGGTGTTAAATGTTAAGATTTCTGAATAGCAGTGTTTTATAGAGCGTTTATATATATATATATATATATATTGTAAGTTTTTGTAGTAGTTTTTTAAGATTAGATAAGGTAAATATAAACATTTCTATTAAAAAACATCAGTAATCAATCATAACACATGGCAGCTATGCTCAAGCAAGACATAACAGCAAAGAAAAATACTTTAAAAGTTAAACCTATTTAAGTTTTTCTTACAATTAGATTGTCTTAGAATTTAGATTTTAAAGATAAAACCATCTAGCCACTGGAGACATCAGTACATAACTTCTAACATACAATAATAATAAGAAAATAATAACTATTATTATTATTTAGAATATAAGCCATGGAAACAGGTTCCCTCTCTGACATAAACTACGAACCAGTTGGAAAAAACCGAGGTAAAAAAAAAAAACAAAAAAAAAAAACAGTCCATTGGTTTTTCTGGGTTTTATCGGGTTTAATCAGAGTATTTTTGGGTTTTATCAGATTTTTTAAGGATATTTTCTTCCTTCCTTTAACATGAAGTATGTCATTCATAATAACATAATTTAAAAAATTAAATTATTATTTTTTCATTAAAATCAAAATTTTAAAAATTTAATTTTAAAATTTCTGAAGTCTTTTTCTGATTAAGTTATAAAGAAATAAAAAAAATAATTGTACTTTATCTGCCCTTTACATTAAAAAATTGGATTTTCTACATTACATAATAGTGTAACACTGTTAAAGTTTTCAGAATTTTTTTTTTTTTAATTTGATTTTTATTCATTACCACATTTTTATTAACTCGCTTTCTTCTTTGATTGCCCAGTACAAACTTTGCAAATGATTTTTAACTAACTTCCTGACTATCTAGACATTTGAAACTTTTAGAATAGCTCAGAACACTATGACAATGCATTCTTTTAATATTTTTATTCAATTTTCTAAATGTTTGAAAATTTCTTATAATTGCCCTCTTTATTTTACATTCGATCATGTTTTTTCAAGTTGATGGGATAATTCAGCAAAAAAAAAATTTAAAGCATTTATTAATACATAGAATGGTCAAGTTTATATGATTCAACAGAAAATTTAAAACTGCGGTAATATAAAAAGTTCTTTTAATCTCGTAATTATTTATATTTTACATTCCTCGAATCCTACAGTTTTCTTTATATTGACAAACAACTCTGTTTTTTCTTTATTTTATTATTATTATTATTTTATTTTTTATTCTGTTTTAATAAGATAATAATACACTTTTTTTCCATGGAGAATTTTTTTCTATACAGCAGTTTGAGCATTTCCAATATTTCTGAAAATTCTTTGTTCATGTTTTAATAACACTGCTCTGCAAAAAAAAAAAATTTTTTTTTTTTTCGATATCTGATTCCACTCTTGCAGATTCTTATGTAAAATAACCTCCTGAATTCGAATCTGGCCCCCATTTTGCCCCATCACCCACTATTTTTTTGGTACACCCCTCCCCCATTTTTACATTCTTCTACATGTAATATAGAGAAAGTATTAGATTCGTGAAATTTTTCGAACTCCGGTTTTCGGTGAATTTACACGTTTTGGGATGTCCTGAACACGATTTGATAGTTTTTAGAAAATGTCTGTGTGTATCACGGATTTTGTGGACGCTGTATCTCACGAAACAATGAATGAAATTTAACCAAACTTGGTATTTAGTTGGACCCTGACATAAACTGGTGCTGATTAGATTTCGGGATCAATCTCTCAACAGGTGGCACTGTAATCGCATTTTTTCTAAATTTTTAACATGGCAGTATAGGACAAAGTTTCGTATAAATGTACATAATGAGAATTATTACTTTCTTCTATATTCAATAGAAGAAAGTATTGGATTCGTAAAAATTTTCGACCTCGGGTTTTTGATGGATTTACACGTTTTGAGATCTGTAGAACACGATTTGACCATTTTTAGAAAATGTCTGTCTGTCTGCGTATGTGTGACAAAATTTTGTGGCAACTGTATCTCAGGAACTACTGCACAGAATTTCATACAAATTGGTATGTAGTTGCACCTTGACATAAATTAGTGCCTATCAACTTTTGGTAAAAATTGTCTTACAGGTTGCATTGCTATCCCGCTTTTTCTAAATTTTTAACATGGTGATATAGGACAAAATTTTGTGTAAGTGTGCATAAAGAGAATTATTTTTTAGTAATCATTATGAAATTTACGAAAATTATTTATAATAGAGATAGTCAACTGGGAAAAAAATTTTGTATGTGTAGGAGCCTTGCCACCCTTCCTGGCCCGGGGGGGGGTCCCCCCTAGAGGAGAGTAAATTTACAAGATGGGTATCTTTCAAAAGGTCTCGTCAATGCCTTTAAAACGAATGGTTAAACTATTAATCTGTGATAATTTAAAACAAAGTTATCGATTTTTTTTTCTTTTATTTGTTATTGAGTGAATTTGTATAGGAAAATATAGAAGAAAGTCTTGTGGTGGCCACAACATACTAGTTTGCAATATGTTTAAGCAATTAAAAAACAACAACATAGATTTCTAAACAAAAATAGTGGTGAAAAAAATACAAGTGGTGGCAACCCTGCATATTTGGAAATAAAAACATGAGCGATGACAAACAAATTAAACTGATGAACATATTTCAACTGCATTGGGAAGTTAAAAAAGTAAACTTTCAGTCAATACACCATAAAAGCATATAAACATAAAAATATTTTGTGTTAAGTTTTATTTGTACAAAGGAAAAAAGAGAAATTTTTGGAGAGGGCGACACACACCCTGAAAATTTTCAGTGGTGGTGCACGCTTCAATGCCAATGCATGTTAAAGTAAATATTGTGAAAATGTAATGAAAGTATTCAGCCATTGTCTTGTGTAGATGCATAAAACTAATCCATACCTATTTAAAAAATGATGTACCTGTAAGTGTATAACATACAGATTCTATTATTATATAAAGACTTTTTGTTGTTGTTAAATTTCATTATACAGGGTTCATAATAAAATATGAGAAAAAAATTCCCTGAGTTTTCCAGACAATTTTAAAGAAAATATTAGCAATATATTACAAGAAACACTTCTCTAGAGAGGCGAAATACTTCTAATTCCATTATATGATGTCATATTACTGTCGATCATGACAGAAATTTACATAGAAATCATTGCTCACATGCGTATTTTCACAATACTTAATCATTTGAATCAATATGAAGGCTAAGCAAGGAAATTATATTATGAGAGAAAGGAAGTTGTCGTTTTTCCAGGTTTTATGATCAATTTTTCCTGATTTTTTTTTTTTAACAAAATCCAAATTTTCTGAGTATTTTAGGTTTTCCCTGATGAAGTATGAATCTTGTTAAAAATATTTGTTTTTGTCTAAGAGAAAAAATAAATAAATAAAAACTTCTTTATTTAATGAATAAATTTTTAAAATATATAACATTGCATGACTCTATAGGCCTATTTAAAGCTATCAATTAAAATTGCTGTGGTAAATGTTCTCATAAAAAAATATTATAACTATAAAACAATTGAATTGATACAATAATAAAAAGTAGTAATAACTGCCAGAATTGCATTTTATGTTCAATGACAAACTTATAGCAGTGAAATCTTAATAAAAGATATTTTAATAAATATCATCCATTAAAATTTTTGAAAATGTGTTCCAAAACGCCAATAATATATACTATGTACGGAATACACACTATCAAAAGAAAAGGTTATTTAAGTATATATATTTTATATACATATATATATATATATATATATATATATAATATATATATATATCAGGGCCCGAAATTTCAACTCGATTTCACTCGCCGAAAAAAAAGTTTTACTCGCCACAAAGTAGGGTTGTCACTTTTTTTTTCTTTATTACGCATTTTGGGTTTTTTATTTTTCCTAACTATTTCAAATGCTTTTACAAATATGCCTAAAATTATATACATATAAAGTGTGTCGTATATCATCATGTCTCATAATCATCTAGAATCAAAAATCATTATAATGCATTGCATTTGAGATTTATAAAAAAATAAAATATCTATAAATGCAAAGAGTCATTAAATAAAGAAAGAAGAAGAAGAAAAAACTTCGTCAAATATTATCCTGTGAAAATCTTTATTATGAAAGATTAAGCTTCATTATTTTCCTATTTATTTATTTAACTTTTTACATCAGAAATGTCTTTTCCGTCCATTTTATTTTTATAATCAGTCGTAATGTCGATGTGTATAACTTGTCCATTGTTGTCATTTGAAATGACCATTTCGGAATTACTTTTTCGATAAAATCGTTGCTTAACAAGCACAAATCCTTGGCATTTCAGCAAAAAACAGGGAAATGTGAACTGTTTTTTTTTAAATCATTATTCAACAAAATAAACACAGGCAGTATCTCGAGCTCATTTTTATGCGCCATGCGCCAATATCGCATAGGCAAAACTTTCACATTTTTCTTCTCTCGGATAGTGGGCGACGGGCAAAGAGTCTCTCAGCTCGTAAGAAGTCACATTGTGAGAAACAAAACTGCCAAAGAGATTAAAACTTGTATGCATGCACTAAGCATTTTTCCTTTCTCAGGATGGGACGATCATCGGGCAGCGCGCACACAGACTCAGTACTCCGAAAAGAGAAAAAAGACAGTTTAAATATGAGGTTATAAGATGGCAAGATTCTACCATATTTAAATCTATAAAAATAATGTTTTCTGTCAAATATCGTGTAAGAATTCTGTCTATAACTAGACCAAATTTTTACTCGCCACAGTAAAAATTCCACTCGCCAATGGCGAGCTGGCGAGCGGAAATTTCGCGCCCTGTATATATATATATAAGTTAGTAATGCAATAAAATATGAAATACTATAAAACAATTAAAAAACAGCATTTTCTATCTCTAACAATCAAAATAATTTACAAAATTTAGAATTATGCAATACAAATAATGAAAATAAATAAATAAACTTACTTCAATAAATTAAATCAAGTTCATTCTTTCACTAGAATATCATATTCAATATATTACTATGATTCTTTAATGGATTACATTCATATGTATCATTCTTTTCAATAAAATTAACGAAAAATTGGAATTCCTTATAACAGTGGGGTACAGTTTAAGAAAATAAACTTACTGCAATACTCTAAATTAATGCATAATGCAGTAGACTTATTCACTTTAACAATTTACCCCATCTCCAAGAATCTCTTAATCCTGACGATCGCTTTTCACAAACTAAATTCATGGCAGCTTTTCATAATATGCGTTTTAAGAGTTCATAGGAAAAATGAAAATCTTTCAGAACTATATAACGAACATACGTATTTTTATCATAATGACATATCTCCGTTTCTTCTTATCCTCTCTTCATTTGCAATATTTACTTCCATTTGTTTGTTGCACGGAGGTTTGTTGTTGTTTTCATATCCGCGTCCTTTGTATGAAGAATGCTGATTGGCTGAAAGAAGGGAGCGACGTATGTGCGCGAAAAATTGCGCAAATGCGTTTTGAGAGTCTTGATGCGAAAGACGCTTGTAAATTTCCTCGAAGTGAGAACACTAACACTGGTTACATAGCAAAGTAAGGTCGGTTTTCTTCACTCAAGTGAGCGCAAAATCTAATCTTCTATTATCTATATCAAATATCACTTTCAAATTTATTGGTGACTATTAAATAAAGAAAAGTCTATAATCTATGAACACTGGACTGCTCATATGCATAGCTGCCAAGTTTTTTAATTTATTCCGGAAATGTTAGTCCCGCCCCTTTTTCACACCGTAATATTTTTAGAGTAATTGTCTTCAGATTTAATCGTAATTGTATATTGAATAAAATTTTTCTACAAAGATTACGGTGTGAAAAAAGGGCGGGACTAACAACTTTCCAGAATAAATTAAAAAACTTGGCAGCTATGCATATGTAATCTAATTGTTCGGTTATTTGTGACTCCGCCCACCTTTTAATATTTAAATCTTTTTCGATCGATCATATGGCAAAATCATGCCCATTATTCGTATTAATATAATCTGTACATTAATCTGTACGGTAATTTAAATACACCGATTAGAAACACCATCATTACTATGTTCATCTTTTTATGCAACCATTTTTTCGGAAAAGTATTTGTTAAAAATTCAAAATTTAAAAGCCACGCCCATATCTGTAAAAAATATCTTAAAACACCCGGTTCTTAAAGGAATAAGATGACATTTGCGGACACAGGTTTCTATGCAATTCTGAATCCGTATGATATGTTCCATCTCCCCTTAAAGTTTGCTGCTGTAATTTTGGGGCACAATATATAATAATTCTCTCCAATGCATAACTACAGCTCCTACAGCTTAGCTCCTCATAACTATGCTCCTAAATTTTCCTTGACCTTTTCAACCACTAAATTTATATTACAAATTTTGTTATAATAGAAGCCTATAAAATTCAAAAAGAAATTATCATTAAAAAATACTGGTGTAAGACTCCTACAAAAAAGGCGTGGCCGTACGAACCCTGAACTACTATAAAATAAGGGAAAGAAAATAATCTTAAAAAAAAAAAAATGTATATATATATATATATATATATATATATAGTACAAAGTAAACGGGGGACTACTTAGTCTCCAGAATAAGTTGAAATGTTGGCAGCTATTTACATATACTTCTAGGTTATTAAAAATATATATGTTACCGCTAAAGTGCAGAAATCAGTTAATCTGCAGATTAGCTAGATAATCTGCACATTAACTAGGGTGATCCGTTAAAGTGAGAAAAATTGTTTCATTTCTCAAATTACCTAGGTAGTCTGCGAATTACCTAGGTAATCTGCACATTACCTACTATACACTCGTTAAAGTGAAAATAAGATCTCTGGTGGTGTAATGTTAAAGCACGCTGTGTTGTATTTGTTTTTTTCATTCGGGAAAAGAAAAAAAATAGTTTTCTATTCTTTCTTTACTTATTTTAATCTGTATGTGTTTTAATTTTTATGTCGTTTAAAGTTATATTTGTTTTATTTATTTATTTTTTATTTATTTCATCTTTTTTATTCTGTCAATATAAGTTTGAAGATGTTATGCATTTTTAATATGAAATATAATATCTTTAATAGCTTTCAATAAAGTCTATTTTATAAGTGAATGTTAGAATTGTAATACAGTAACGATTTCTTTTCAAATAAAAATATTTAACAATTAAAAAAAAAAAAAAATGTTTTATTAACAACTTATATTGCTATTACTATATATTAAAAAAAGTTATGCACCAATTTTTAATTCGCTAAAGAAATATTAAATTAGACAAATCAGAAGCATTTTAAGAAGTACTTCAAATAATTAAAATTGCTTTAATAATTTTTAGAACGCATGAAAATTAAAATGACAGTTTTCCAATGCTTTATTAAAATATATTTTGCAGCATACATATATCTGTACAATTTTAGCAAATATATTAATTTTACAAAAAAAAAAAACTTTATTAACACATTTTATGTGATAAACTACAACGAAATTATTTGAAAAAGCGAACAAAATTAAAATTAAAAATATAATCATGATATATAAAATATATAAAGGAAACTTGAAATTGAAAGAAACAAAAAAGAAAATTGTAATGAAGTGCTAAAAAATGCATAAAAATTTCATATTAAGTATTTATTAAATAATGCCTTAATATTGATTGCCATATTTTCCAGAGTTAAAAATTAATACATGTTTTTTTTTTTTTTTTTTTTTTTTCAGTAAGTAATAGTAAGTATTAAATCAATTTTAAAATAAATTAGTTTTAAAAAGTTGTGGTTTAATAGTTTTATTTCGAGAGAAAATAATTACTGTGTTGTAAATTTAATATTCATATTTGAAAATGAAGTTTCACGAGAGAAAGCTTTTAATTAAAATTAGATTTCATTAATAAAATGCAGACCCTTATCAAACTTATATTGACAGAATTTAAAAAGAGAAGAAATAAATCAAAACAATTATAACTTACTTGTTACTTTAAATTTTGTGTTGGTCATAAGACGAAACCTAATATCATAGCTTCGATGATCCACGTTTTGCGCTTACTGTTTATCATAGCGGAGCGGAAGGGATAAAAGTTTTGGTTTGTGTTTGAAGGTCAATCGCGTCACAGACTAATCTGGGATTCGCGTATCTGTATCACATGACTGTTTGACGTCATAGTGAATGTAAAAAAACTAACGCTCGAAACAAACATTTGAACTTTAACGACACAGAAGCCGTTAATCTACAGATTACCTAGTTAAAATGCGGAAAACTCTTTATTCCGCACTTTAACGGGTCATTTTAGTTAATCTGCAGATTAGCTAGGTAATCTGCAGATTAACGGATTTCCCGTTTTAACGGTAACATATATATATCTTTAGTGTGTCTGATATACAGTCGAGGAAAAAAAAAAAAAAAAAAACGCAGCATTCGTCATAACATGGTGCTAATGGATGCACAAATGTGTTATAAGTATCACTCGACGGAGAATTGTGAATATTTTTAGAAAATTGAAGTGAAATTTTGAATTAGGGGTCGTCTACATATTCAAATACGCACCAACTTAGATTTTAGATATTTTCCAGAGTTGAAATTTCATAATGGGCTTGTAACTTTAACATATTTTTATTTATTTACTAAGACTTGTGAGATCATAAGGATTTTTTCACAAAAAAGATCTTTCGCAACGTGATTGAAATAATTGTATCGTCAAATTAAATACGCGGCATGTGTAAAACCCCTTATAAAATTTCAACTCTGGAAAAAATCTAGATCGTTCTTTTGCCGACAATACGCTTAATTTTTGCTCTATTTAAATGCACTAGAGAGGGCAGATCGTGCGAAATGGCTTTAAAACAGATAATGAGTTCTCTGCGTCGCTAACATTGATGCTGAAAAATACACCACTCTTGTCTCCCTTGACATAAAAGTTGCTTTCGATAATATCGAGTGGCCTCAAAGTCTAAACACCTTATATCAACTCAACTGCCCGTGTAACTTGGCGGGGGTCATTGCCTCTTATTTATCCCTCAGGAATATTATTCTCAATTGGGGCAGTGGTTTTTCTGAAAAGCCACAAACTAAAGGCTGCCTACAGGGTTCATGCCTGGGTCCTATTCTTTGGAACCTTATAGCTTATAAGACCTTGCTATGCATGAATTCTGGGGTGTTTTCCACATTTGCATATGCGGATAACTTCTCGCTGATCGTCTCGGGCAGAATCAGGAAAGACCTGGAGGACCAAGTCAGCGAGGCACTCTCTCGTTTTAGTCACACATTAGTTTTCTTGGACTTATCACTCTGGACTACTAAAACACAGGCTTTTCCATTCTCTCGTCCCAGATTCCTTAAAAGGATGCCTGTGATGAGAATCGACGGCGTCAGTGTGAATCACGTACCCCATCTTAAGATCCTGGGCACCACTGTTGATAGGGGACCCAAGTGGCTGGCCCGCATGGATTACCTTAAAATTAAAACAATGTCTCATTATCACAGTGCAACCAAAATGGTAGGAATAAGATGGGGAATATCCACATCCTTCCTTAAAACATGGTATTATGCAATAGTAGACAAAATAATAACCTACGGGTCTGGCATTTGGGGAGGTCGTCTCAGGACAGATGCCCAAACCAAAATCAACTCTATCCAAAGAACCTTTCTCCTATAACTCTCCAGAGGCTACAAGACGATCTCAACTGATGCCCTCACTGTCATCACAGGTATTCCCCATGCTCATTTTCAAGCTGAATATATTTTTTTTAAACTAATATCCTACAATTAAACAATATAAATTTAGCAAATAATTTTTCCCCAATACTGAAATTCAAACTGCTTCTAAAAGCTGGGAAATTAACCCTGCCAAATATGTTGCTTCCAAAATAATTAACTCTATCAAAAATAGCTACACTCCCTCTGCTCCTGTGGCCATCTACATCGATGGTTCCCAGACAGATCACGGCGTCGCCGCAGCTTACTGCGTGCTGTTTAAGGATTCTGTGGTCCATCGGTGGACTAACAGACTTGCTGACCACAATTCAGTCTTTCAGGCTGAATTGTTTGCAATCCAAAAAGCAATTGAATGGGTTGAAAATAATAGCGAGACCCACTCTTCCTTTACCATATTTAGCGACAGTCAATCGGATCTGCTAGCCATTGCCCGTCACAGGAGTAGACATCTTCAAATAATCTCTATAAAATCCAAACTAATCTCTCTCGTTAATCACTTATCCCTGGCACACGTTTCTGCCAACAGAGGAGTACTCGGGAATGACACTGCTGACTCCCTGGCAAAAGGTGCTACCGAAGATAATTCCATTTACTATACTCTTCCCGCTCCATCCTCCTTTATCAAAAAAGTAATAAAACATAGATTAATACAAAAGTGGCAGGTTTTATGGGACTCTTCAGAAAAAGGAAGATTCACTTTCATCTTAATCCATGTAGTCTCCTCTAATTCCTGTACGATCTCCCCTTCAGTTACTGCATTCCTAACGGGTCATGGCCCCTTTCCATCCTACCTAAACCGATTTCATTGCCAACGTTCTCCTCTGTGTCCTTGTGGGCAGGAGGGAACTCCCAACCACTATTATTTTCCTTGTAATCTCATATCAGCCTACCATATAAGAAACCCAATACCAAGACCTTCTGATTGGCTGGAAAACATCCTTTATAGAAAAAGTTTGCTAATAAAACTAAATAAAACATTCGAAATCTTAATGGATATCTGTTATTTAACAGATTAATTATTTACCTACTTGCCCTATTTATACATTCAGTCAAGAGAAATTTCCCACCAGAATAATGATTAAACAAAGCTCCTGTATCTTCTTCTAAGTCTTACAAAAATTGAACGTTTTATCTGAAGTTCAATGCCACCATGCCGTGTGTCGCGTACGGTAAATAACCCGGAAGCTAAATTTTACTACAGTCACGCAATGAACTTACTTCTGAAATGTCATTAATCCACTCAAACGTTTTTAATACTTCATGCTACCTGTCGCGTGAGGCATAGCCCGGCAATTTTAACTTCTGAATCATCGTCCACTGTCGGCTCTAGGCTAAAGCCTGGCGGATTTTGTATTTTGTATTTTCCCTTTTGAGTTTTTAAATAAACTGCAAGTAGTCCCCTTAGAAGCGCTCTACATCACTCCAAGAGTGATGTGCGGGGGGCTGCTCCCTGTTAAATATTCAAAAGCACTATTGACTAAGGTTGCTCAGTATATCTAGCTTTCAACCTATGCAATGAAATTTTTTTTATCTTTCGCGCATGCACAGTCTCATTTCTCAACGAATATTATACGAAGAAATTTTAGGTTTCTGAATAATATTTCTCTAATATTTTATGAATTTTACAGCAAATTTTGTAAAATTTTATGGAAATCCGTTCTAGTTATAAGCAAAAAAACTTGTCAAAAGAATTAGTAATTTTTGAAAAAAAAAATATATATATATATATATATCTAAATATTTGTGCAATTCCCGAACCAAAACGTACAAATATTGTGCATAGTACGTGCAATAATGTATTAAAATCACAAGACACTTCTAGCTTTTTCTAATAAAGCGTGATCCAAAGTATTTTCGCTCTTCTTCAATTTGTGGTAGCTCCCCTAATTGCACTTTGTACTACATCGATAGTAGAAAAATTAAGTTTTTAAAAGTGCTTTGCATTTATGAAGTTTCAGCATGTATGAAGCTTTTTAGATAATCGAAAAAATGTAAAAAAAAATAATAAATAATTAAAATAAATAATTTGAACATTTACTGTAGTTGTTTTGTTTTAGAAGAACATTCAAAGTCGGGGCTTGCTTTCTTTAGAAAACAAGAATTTTTGTTTGCAAATCTCGAAATATCTGCCCCTTTTCGGGACACTTTTGTTGAAGAGAAATTTTGGCCTTTATTGCTGCTACTATTTTGTACAATAATCTCTACCAAATTTAATTGCAATACTTTAATATAAAAGCACATTAAGATTCACTTTATGTAAAATTTAATAGTGGTCATAATTCATAATTTTTTTAATATGAATTTGTTAATATTTTTCAAAATTAAAAATATTTTTCAGAATCAAAAGAGATGGGGGATTATGATTGGATTTCTTCTCTGTATCTCGTAATGTATCGATCAAATTATATTTTGGAAAGATATTAATAAATGTTTAAGATATGAATTTAACATCAGAACTTTCAAACTTTGAACGCTTGTAAGTTTATTAAAAAAAATAAGTAATAATATATAACCAATGTTTTTTTTTTACATTGCCGCGACTCCAGAAATTCAAATATAAAATAAAAATATGGTATTATCTTTGAAAGAATGAAAGTTGGTGCGCGTTTTAATATGTAGACGACTCCCAATTCAAAATTTTACTTAATTTTCTAAAAGCACTCACAATTCCTCGTCAAACGACATCTATTACATTTACTGCATTGACTAGCGACAAAGGCAAGTCGAGCTCGAGTGCTGTGTCTTTCTTTCCCCCCCCCCCCGACTGTACAATCGGCAAAATAAAAAACGCCCCCCCCCCCTCCCATACACACCACCTAATTTCGCTCTAAATTATCATAAAAACATGCGGTTGGTACCAGTCAATCTATAGTAACGTCTTGTTTGTAATCGTGTAGTTAGATTTTGCTTAAAGGGTCATCTACATATTAAAACAGGCATCAACTTCATTATTTTCAAAGGCAATCCCTATTTCTGACCTCATATTCATATTTCTGAGATCAAGACAGTTCGGAAAATATACCTATTTATATTCTTCAAATGAATTCTAGATACAGGTACAAGCGAAAATGCACTTAAAAAAAGTAAATCATGATCTACCACAGAAGACATTATTTGTTAAGTTTCACACCGAAAAATAAAAAAAACGAAACTGATATATATATATATAAAAAAAAAATTTAAAAAAAAGTGAAACTGATTTTTTTTTTTTTTTTTTTTTTTTTTTTTATGTCAGGTAAAATTTATTTTAATCTGTTGCCATTTCTCTGGTTCGCTGAGGTGTGGGGTCATATTATTTGGACCCCGGGTACTCGGCACTCCGCCACTCCCTCGAAGTGCAACTGATTTACAAAATGTATTTCTTTACTTATAAAATAAATAATTTAAGTGGTTTATATTATTTAAACGTAGATTAGTTTAATGCGTCACTTCATACATAAAAATTTAAATAGCTTGGGTCATATGAACTAGAAATGGGATAAACAGTTACTTTTCAGTAATAGGTTACATCGTTCCATACTACCTTTAATAATAGGTTCTTGTAACATATTATTTTTATAACATATTACTCTTTAGTTTATATACGGCTAGTGTCTTTCTAATCCTTTCGGGATATACAATATATACATGTGTCCTGCATAGTGGATGCGATTCATGTTTTTGAGTTCCAATGCATTCGAAAAGTAATCTTCTCTTTATTTTACTTTATAATTTCTGAAAAAAAAAAAAAAAAACGCTGATATGAAATAGTGGTAAAGTCAAAGTTTTACACAAACTCTTGCACCAATCGTGTAAGCATAAGATTCTGTTAAATCAATTTATTTAAACACGAAAACAGACTATTTCAAATAATAAAATAAAATCAAGTAACACGTGCATGAGTGCATTTTTCTATAAAAAAGAATCTTCATATTATAAGCCATATGATTAAGAAATAATTAAATAATAATAACAAATCTTTAAAAAACATCTTTAAGCCATCCCAAATGTTAAACTACGGAGTAATTGTCTCTTTCGATTTTCCGAAGAACTTGAACACTCCAGATTCACAAGGAAATTAATATTTTTCAATCATACTTAGAAAACAGTCACTTTGAATATGTTTTCTAAAATTAGAAACACTTCTTTGAAAATATAAATTTTGCTTGCAAAAACTGATTGAATAAAATTATTTATTTTCTCGCACTTAATTTTAGCATACGATCATAATTAACTATCCTTAATACCACAACAAATTTATTCATTTTAAATCATTAAAAATAGTCATGAGAAAAAATCAGATTAAAAGAAATAAAAAGATAAGATAAAAATAAATAAATAAATAAATATTCAATTTTCTAATCAAATTATTCTTGATTAAACTCAATCAATTTTCTTGAGAAAACCACAATAAATTAGTGCTCTTTTCAATTTCAGCTGCTACAGGCGATTTGAAATATAAATAAACACTCTTCATTCTTCCCCTCTCCCACTCCACACTTCCTTTTTAAACGCCTTCCATCGTCTTCCTAAAGCTACTAGCGTCTTCAATACGCGCGAAAACCTAGTGAGTGTATTCCGATTCCCTTCCCATTCCCCATCCCCATCGTCCCCATGATACAATAATTAACATCAATTAATCACCTCTAACCTATCTCATCATGGCTGTTTAAATTAGCTTCATGAAAATATTATTTCGTTAAACGGTAGTATTAAGTGTTTTCGGCATTACATATCATGGGCATAGCCTATACTAATATTTAAATTAAACTAATATACTATAACTTTCAGTCTAGAACAATACTTTTAAATAAAATATTAGAAAGGTGTAAAACAATCAAAAGCTATCCCCTATTTCAAAAGAATATTCGACTAATATGTAATCTACGAAGTTGAATTTTACTGGCAGACTATACTGATATTTAAACTAAATCAATACACCATAACAATCGGTTTAGAATAATACTTACAACAAAATATTAGAAAGATGTTAAATAATCAAAGCAATTACTTATTTCAAAAAAATATTTAACTGATATGGAACCAACGAAATAATTAATTATTATTTATTTAACTCGTTACATGAAAGCTGGTGAAAATATTTCACTGCTTCGTTTATTTCCTATTAACGAATAACTTTCACCCCAACAAATAATCTGATTTCTGTCTGTGTTTTATTAGCAGATTGCCAGAGATATCACTCTCTCTTTCTCTCTCATTTTTTGCGTGCAGAGAGATAAAATTAGAATGTTATTTATTTAATATGAACTTTTCAATAATATATTTCGATGTGATTGGCTTCTTATGGAATAACACTATTATTTATCATATTACATGTGTTGTAATATGAGTTCCATTAAAACGAAATTCTTGAATATATATATAGCTGACATTTATTGTAGACGATAAACAAGACGATTTACATTACACACATTCAAAATAAGTAGAATTAAAATAGTATTTAAGTGTACATTTACTTCGTACATTTTTAGTTATTTAACCACACAGGTAATAATGGCCACCAAGGCCGTTGCACACAGCTACATTCCTTTTTTAACTCTGGCGTGCTTCGCTGGGAGCAGTTGGAGAGCTCTCTTTCACGCGCATGCGCAATTAAAGGCGCATCTGTTTTATTTATTAAAATGAATCGTTCGCTACTCCAACACCCCCCCCCCCCTGCGAGCGACGCATTTTAATCTACACAAAATAAAAAATATAAATACAAATATAACATAATACAGGATGAACACATAAAAATAAAAATATATAAAATTAAGAAATTAAAGAAATATTTTCCATTGAATATAATAGTTTTTCTTCGTTTACAGCTTTTGTCAAGAAATCTGATATTAGGGCTTCACTTGGAGTATAATATAGATTAATTATTTTGTCTCTAATCAAGTCCTTTACAAAATGTAATCTGAGATTTATGTGTCTTGACTTGTTGGATGATCTTGCACAATTAGCCCATTGTATGGCTGCTTGACTATCTGAACTCAGTGATACAGTATTGTTTATAAAATTTTTAAAGTTTAATTCCGATAATAAATTTATTATCCATGTTATGTCCTTAGAGATTTCTGAAATAGCAAACAACTCTGCTTCACAAGTTGATAAACTTACACTTTTTTGTTTATGACATTTCCATGATATTAATGAATTACCCAACAAAATTACACCACCAGAAAATGATTTTCCATTTTCTGCATTCCCCCAACTTGCGTCTGAACTTGCATTTAAATACCCAAATTCTGTACTATAGAATAATTTTTTATCTTTAGTTCCCTTTAAATATCTTAAAACCCTTTTTGCAAGTAAAAAATGCCTTTTTTCAGGCTTATGATTAAATTGTGACAAATAAGTAATTACAAAAGCTATGTCTGGACGCGTTCTATTAGATAAATATAATAATTCACCTATAATTTCCTGATACACGTTTACATCAATAGTTTCATTTGTGAGTGGTAAGCTTTTATCTTCTCCTTTAACAATTGGGGTTTTTACTGTTTTACAATCACTTAGATTGTGTTTAGCTAGTAATGACTCAATGTATTGAGTCTGTGACAAATAGATACCGTTGTTATTTTGTAGTATTTCTATACCTAGAAATTTTGATTTATTATTTTCATGTAATTCAAATATTACTCTAATTTTGGAGATTATATCTTCATACATTTCTTGATTATTACTGAAAATACAGAAATCGTCCACATAGATGCTCAAAATAAGAAATTTATCATTATCACTTTTAATGAATATGCAATTATCTGAAGCTGTTTGTACTAATCCCAATTTCTCTAATTCAGATTTTATTTTCAAATACCAGTTTCTCCCGCTTTGCTTCAAGCCATAGATACTTTTCTTTAATTTACATACCTTTCCTGTACCTATAGACCCCTCAAAACCCTGCGGTGGTAACATGTATACATTTTCCTCTAAATTACTGTATAAATACGCGGTTTTAACATCAAAGAATTTTACAATTAAATTTAATTTAGCGGCAATTGCAATTAGCAAACGAAATGTTTCCATGCACAGAACAGGTGAGAAAGATTCCGAATAATCGACGTTTTTAATTTGATTATAACCCGCTGCACATAACCTTGCCTTAAAAATTATGTTACCTGAATCATTTTGTTTCTTAGTATAAACCCATTTGCTTTTTATTAATTTTGCGTCACTTGGCTTATCAACGATCTCCCAAACATTATGTTTATTTAATGAATCCATTTCATCTTGCATCGCTATTTCCCAATTTTGCCAATTAATACCATTTTTCGCTTCTAAATAATTATTTGGGACACTTTCCGTAAAATTACTCACTATTTGTTTATTCTTTATTCTTTCACTTCTTCGTAATTCCAAATTACTTCCGGCTTCGACTCTGCAACTCTGCTCAATTTGCTTCCCCCCTTTGGCGCTCCCCTCTGCTGGCGCGCCAGAAGTAGAGGATTTCGATATGCTACTTTCTTCATTTTTCTCATGAAAGAGTTCTAAATGCGGAATTTTGTTTTCTGTTGTTTGAGTTTCGGTTTCATTTGGGGATGAATCATAGAATGATTGAATATCCCAGACATTATTTTTCTCAAAAAATGAACTGCCTTTTAATGATTCGTTGAATTTGACCGATCTTTCCTCAATTACTTTTTTACTTTCTAGATCATAAATTCTATACGCCCTACGTTCACGGCTATACCCTAGAAAAATTCCTCTCTTCCCTGGAATTTCAAATTTATTTCTCAATACTTTAGGGATATGAAAATATGCTACACAACCAAATTTTCTTAAGTAATTTAATTTAGGTTTTTTACCGGTCCAAATTTCTAGGGGTATTTTATTTTTTCCTTTACGCGGTGTTACATTAGAAACTCGTGTACTAAAGTTTATACCTTCTGCCCAAAAATATAATGGTAACTGACTTTCGTATAATATAGTCCTAGTTCTTTCTAGTAATACTCTGTTTCCACGTTCCGCTTTACCATTCGATTCGCTATTATAAGGAACCGTTTTTTCATGTGAAATACCAGAATTAATTAGATAATTATCCAATTTTTCATTTACAAACTCCAGGCCGTTATCTGACCTGAGCCTTTTGATTCTTTTACCAGTTAAATTTTCATGTTTACTCTTAAAATTACAAAATGTTTCATATACCTCACTTTTATTTTTCAAAAAATAAGTAAAGTACATGCCAGAATAATCATCCACTAAAATCATAAAATATTTAGCACCCCTAACGACACAGGATTAATTGGCCCACACAAATCTATATGAATCAATTCT
Source organism: Salticus scenicus (assembly GCA_963930645.1). Classification (NCBI taxonomy): domain Eukaryota; kingdom Metazoa; phylum Arthropoda; class Arachnida; order Araneae; family Salticidae; genus Salticus; species Salticus scenicus. The sequence goes on along the minus strand of OZ005652.1, from coordinate 282,878,843 downwards.
AGAATTTCGGAACTTTGTTCTATATTAACAGGTGGATGATTTTTTCTAGTTACCTTACTTATATCACAAATTTCACAATTAAAATCATTTATGATATCTACATTTATATAATCACTCATTTTAAGCATATAGTTAGGATTTAAATGGCATAACCTACTATGCCAGGTTTCATAATTAATATCATTCATCACAACATTACATTCTTTACTAGTAATTGGTTCTAAATTAATTTCAAGTTTGTTATTATTTCTATATGCTTTAGTAACCAACTTATTATTACTATCAAAAATTAGTACAGAATTTTTAGTAGATTTAATGCTGCATCCCTTATCCATTAATGATGTTACCGACAAAAGATTATATCTAAGATCTGGTACAAATAACACGTTTTTGATAGTTAAATAAACAGGATTTTTACTTACGGTTTTTGCTTTGACGTTTCCGGTGCCATGGCACATAATTTTTGCATCCTTACCTGCCAAGAAGATTTCTTTACTTTCTGGTTTTAATTTATCAAACCAGATTTTATCTTTTACCATATGGTCGGTCGCCCCGGAATCTAAAACGAAAACATTATCACACAATAAATCAATAGTAGAAGCACTAAAAACAGAATTATTCTTTTCTTCTTTCTTATCAAAACGAGAATTGTTTTTTCGATTTTTATGTCCTTTATAACCATAAGTGTTAAATGTTCTTTGTGAATTGTTTTTATAAAAACAGTCCTTTGCAAGATGATTACTCCTTCTACAGATATAACACAGTTTTTTGTTCTTATCCTTCTTTACGAAGAACGCTTCGGGTTTATTTTGTTCATTATGCGGATTCAAGTTTGCTTCTTCCTCTCTTAAGATTTCTAAAACTTCCTCCATAGATTTTTCCCTTTGTGTTTTCAACACATCTCTGATTTTGCTAAAGTTTCCCGATAGTCCTCTGACTGTGTGATAGACCAACTCTCTTGTAGAAATTTCCAATCCTAACGATTGGCATTTTACAGCTAGTCCTTTTGAACGTGCTATATAGTCATTTACAGTTTCATTCTGTTTCATCAGCAAATTTTTTAGTTCATTTCCGGCGTCTATTCTTCTATCCTCTAATTGCCCAGTGAAAGTGTTTTTTATATTTTCCCATAAGATTTTGGCATTTTCTTCATTTGAAAATTGAAGAGCGTGTTCGTCGGATAGAGAAAGCTTCATATAGGCGACTGCGTCGGAGTTTTTCAGATCCCATTCTTGAGATTCCGCTGCGCTCAGTCCTTCTGGTTTCACCGTTGTAATAACAGAATCGAGTCTTTTAATTGATAGGGCTGCTTTTATTTTCATAGCCCATATGAAATAATTATTACCGTTTAACTCCGGTATATTTATTCTTTCCATTCTTTTCTTTTGGAGTAATTATTTCAGCAATTTTGATTTCAAGAATTTCCTAGATAACCACGCTCTGTTGCCATTTGTTGTAATATGAGTTCCATTAAAACGAAATTCTTGAATATATATATAGCTGACATTTATTGTAGACGATAAACAAGACGATTTACATTACACACATTCAAAATAAGTAGAATTAAAATAGTATTTAAGTGTACATTTACTTCGTACATTTTTAGTTATTTAACCACACAGGTAATAATGGCCACCAAGGCCGTTGCACACAGCTACATTCCTTTTTTAACTCTGGCGTGCTTCGCTGGGAGCAGTTGGAGAGCTCTCTTTCACGCGCATGCGCAATTAAAGGCGCATCTGTTTTATTTATTAAAATGAATCGTTCGCTACTCCAACAACATGAAATAACGCCCATCTCTAATATGAACCCTCCAATGTTGAATTACAGAAATCTAGATAGCAAGATAAAAGAATAATAGTGATAATAATAACAATAATAATAATAGAGGTAAAAAGAAAAAAAAAAGTGTTTAACAGATTTAAGAAAAAAAATTATCTACTTCTGTTGGGTATATTTTTATTTTATACAGTAAGCCCCGCATGAAAGTGTTACTATAAAGTTTTACATTTAATTGGAGGCGTTCAAACCTACAACATACTCATACAATATACAAAAATATAGCTAACAAGATTTAAAGTAAAATCTGAGAAAGGATATTTAAAATTCAATAAAAAGGAGATACAATTCAAAACCATTCCTATTTTGGGTAATTGGTCACGCCTTCATACGTTTCTCAAAAACATCAAAATATTTAACAAAATTCATGACTAACACTTTCGCCACCGCATGCTTTTGTCTTTTTGCCAGTAAGATTCGCCTGTGGGCGTTTATCTTCGAAGTTACAATATTTCAGAACGACATTTTCTGTAATCACATTCATATTAAAAATGGATATACATTATAATTATTTCTAATCAAAGGAGTTGTATCAATTTTATATTTCATTGTAAAAATACGAATTTTGGTTATATACTTAAGATAATGCATAAAATTTTTGAAAGAAACGTCAATTGGCGGAGTTACAGATTTCCAAATGTTGTGAATCTACGTGAGCGGTCACAAAAGTGATAGTTAAATAATTGAAATTTTGTCATCAACAAACAAAACGGCGACTTTCACTGGTTTATATATTCTAGAACTCTATAAAGAGTAAAAAATAAATAAGTAAATAAAATAAATAAAAATAAAATTAAGGAAGCAAGAAACATTTTTTAAAGTAAAGTATTGTTTCAGAAATAGCCAGAGGGTGGTGTTTATTATCCTTTTGGAACGCAATCAAAATCACCCGCCTGGAATGCGTTAATCTTACAAAAATAGACTAATTTGTATAGTAAACATCGAAACCTTACTTAGAAAACAATAAAGAACAAAATAAAATTAAATAAAAATTTTCAGTGTTGGACAGAATTTGCATAAATTGGTCTGATAAAGTATGTCTCATATAAAATGATTTCCTATTGCCCAGAACGAATATCCGCCGTTATATAGTTGTCTACTGTACTTCAATTCTTAAGTTTAAATGTGTAAGATCTATATTTTTAAAAGTAATAAGACATTGTTTTAAATTGTTTTCCCATAATAAATGTGAATTTTATGCCGTGATTAGAATAATCGAAAATAAATAATATCGCTCTTTGTTTCAATAATATATTTAATAATTTAAAAAAAAAAAACTTCCACTGTTTGATTTTGTATTAAAAAGAAAATTTAATAAAAATTTAATATTATGTTACGTCATGCGATAAAATTTAAATAACATTAGCTTACAAACGGTACAGTAAACAAATGTGAAAATGTCACAACAAAATTAAAGCCGAAAATTCGTTTGAAAAAATCATGTTAATTATAATAATTAAAAAAAAAAAAAAAGAAAAGAAAAGAAAAAAAAAGTTGTTCCCTGCGAATTCCTCTTTCAAACAATATTCCTCGCCATACCGCGTTTCTTAAATCATAATATTTATTTTGAGGTGTACGAACCCGACAATATTCAAGTACAAAAAAGGGAACAACATGGTTAAAATAGAATTTTAACAGTGAGAAACTAGGTAAATTTATGTAATATTTAAGAAGAAAGACTTGACATTTCAGGATCGAGTATATTCCTTTTTGAAACAGAAGCCACGCCTTTACACAATTTTCTAAATCTTTACATTATAAAATATTTTTTTTTTTTTACGCATTTGCAATTAAATCATTTAAATCTTGTCTTCAGCGTTCGATGTAGTAAATGCCATTGATATTTATGCATACCAGCGTCATATACCCAAGCAGCACCGAAACGTTCTCTGAACGTTCAAAAATTGTTCTGCAAACACGTTCTAAGAACGTTCACTCTGAACGTGTTATAGACGTCTATTTGTCCATCTTGAAGACGTACAATAGTACGGTTCAGAGAACGTTCAATGAACGTGTAACTATCACCATCGATGTTATAGATGCGTTCTGAGAACGTTCTATGTATACTGTCTGAGAACGTTCTAAACGTTTTTAGAACGTTTTCAAAACGTTATACACATTTTCAGAACGTTCTAGAAAACGTACTGTAAACGTTCTAAAATAGTGTAGAAACGTTCTGAAAACGTTTTATACACACGTTCTCACAACGTTATGTAAACAATTTTTGAACGTTCTTTGAACGTGCTAAAAATGTATTTAATGTATAATAAAATGGAAGAACTCGCAACAATTGTTCCTGTCCGAAAGAAGACACGACCCTTCGTCAGATGAACATAGTAGGCACGAGTGCTGCAATTACAAGAGCTACGTTGCAGTTTTTTTGCAGCACTCGTGCCTACTTTGTTCGGTTGATGAAGGGTTGTGTCTTTTCTCGAACCGAAACAATTGCTTCGAGTTCTTGAATTGTTTTGTGTGTATGCACTTCTTATTTTATATACTTTTTTTCGATTCTTTCCTTATTTCTCTTATTTTTCTTTTCTTTTCTTTTTTTCCTTTTTGTGTATTTTTTATTTTATCTTTCTTTTATTTTTTATTATTTTTTTTTTTTTTTCGCAATAAATAATTGTCCTAGGTATATGAAATTTTGCATACATGTATTGAAATATGGTATAAAAAAAGATCAAGTGTTTTAAATATTTTGGATAAATATTTGAATTCAAAAACAAATAAATAAATAAATTCAAGATTTGGAATATTTTGAAAATTTTTAAGATATATGCCCCCTGCTAACTAATTATTATCCCCCCCCCCCCCTAGATTTTGCATCATTATAATTTAACAATAGAATATAACCATATTTGGATATTAATTTTAATAAGTTAAGCAAAAAAAAAAATTAAAAATATTTTTATTTCTAAATTTTGAAACTTACTGAAAACTTTTAGCATTCAAACACAAAAATATTTTACTAAATTTAAATTATCAATGAAATCTCAAATTAATGCTCAGATATGTTAAATATTCTATTTTTAAACTATAATAATGCACAATCAATGGAAAACAAAAAATAAAAATTAGTTAAAAGAAGTACACAAGTGTACAAAATTAAAACAATAAACTGTTTTCTCTTTTTTTTTTTCCCCCCATAATTCTTAAACAAATAAACACAGAAGTATAAAGTTTGGATAGCATGTTTTTTTTAAATACCATGAATCGAATTTTATATAACTATGGGATAAGTAATAATTTTTAAAATAAAAATCAGTAAATTTTTGTCAAAAGTAAACTTTGAAAAAATGAAAAATTTCAGAAATTTTAGGAAAGAAAACTTAATAAAAAATGGTCATGAAGATGCATTACAGATAGGTTAAAGATGTACATACAACCATATTTTAAATTAAAACCGTATATTTCTTCTTGTAGTCATTTTTTTTTTTTTTTTTTTGTTTGTTTGTTGCTTCTTTTTTCTTTATTTATTCGCGTGTGAATATATATATATATTTTTAATTTTACATAGAAACATGAAAATCGGATAAGACGTTCATTATTAAATTATTTATCGATGTTTTTATTATTCTGGTGATGGTCACAGTTTATACTAATTAGTAATTATTATTATTATTATTAAAGTTATGTAAAATTCGATTAATGATATGATAACGAACATGCCATCCAAAATTTTATGTCCATGTGTTTATTTGTTTAAAAGTTATGCTCAAAAGAAGAAAATGGGAAAGCAGTTTTGTTCCTTTAATTTTGAACAGCGGTGTATTTTAAATACGTTAAAAATAAAATAAAATAAAATAAAATAATTTTTATTTATTTACTTAAATAGATTCAGTTAAATTTACTTAATATTTTCATATTTCAAATCATGAGTATGCAAAATTTATTTAAATTATTGTGTTTGAGTTTATAAATGTTACATACACCATTCAGTGAAGTATAAGAGTGTAAAACGTGGTAAAACTTTTTGAAAAATAAATAAATAATTAATTAAAAGTTTATTTTGCAAACAAAACAAATATAATAAAATAATAACAATAAAATACAACGCTCTAAAAAAAGTTCTTTGAACGTTCTAAAATTGTATTATATATATATATTGTTTGTTTTTATTTTCTTTATTATTATGATGATTTTTATATTCTTTTTATTTCTTTGCTTTATTTTCTTTAGTTTTCTTTTACCCTTTTTTCCCCTCTCTTGTGATTTTTTTGTTCGTGTGTGTGAGAATAATTGACTTAATTTTGTAAAATGTTACATACATGCATTGAAATATAACAAGATCAAGTATTTTCAGCTTTCTGGAAAACTATAATTAAAAAAATATTTAACTCAAAATGTTCATTTTTTTTTTTTTTTAAGTTTTAAGATGCTTATTGCTGACTAATTATTATTATTTTCTTTCTTTTTACATTATTATATTTTAACAATAGAAACTAACCATATTTGGGTCATTAATTTGAGAATTCGTTGTTAAGTTAAAAATTGCAAAAATATTTTTATGTTTAAATACTGAACCTTATTGCAAACTTTGGCATTTAAACACAAAAATATATTTAAAATTTTAATTTATCAATGAATTGACAAATTAATAATCAGATATGTTATATATTCTATTGTTAAATTAAATAATGTACGATCGATGGAAGAAATAAAAATATCTAAGAGAAGTATTTTAAATAATTTCAATAAAATATTATTATTATTATTTTAAATATAAAAAGGTTCTATGAAGTTTTCACATACAATGTTTAAAAAATGCAATTTTGCTGCCAGAAATTCTCTGTAATGACAGAAAAATACGTTTTGTCAACGTAATTTTTCCGTAATTTACGACAATTTTCTCAAATTACAAAGAAATTTTGGCAGCAAAGTTGCATTTTTTTAACAGTGTACTTAATATCTTTACATTTCAAAACATGTGTATGTAAAATTTTATTGAAAACATTGATTTAAAATTTATAAATTTTACATACACATGCATTGAAATATAACAATAATAAATATGATAAAATTTCTTAAATTAAAAATTAAATAATAAAACTTCAATTATAAAATCTTTAAAAATATACCTGCTATTTTCCCGCCTGTTTTTAGATGCTACAGTGTTACAATAAAATCTAAGCATATACTCAAATCCATCTAACATTAAACTGTAGTAACATAAAATCGAACGGGAAAAAACTGAAAAGTAGTTAGCGTGAAATATTTAAAATATTAAAGTTTTCAAATTTAATTTTCTTTAAATTTATATGGTTTTCGAGTTTTACGACAATTTTCTCAAATTACAAAGAAATTTTGGCAGCAAAGTTGCATTTTTTTAACAGTGTACTTAATATCTTTACATTTCAAAACATGTGTATGTAAAATTTTATTGAAAACATTGATTTAAAATTTTATAAATTTTACATACACATGCATTGAAATATAACAATAATAAATATGATAAAATTTCTTAAATTAAAAATTAAATAATAAAACTTCAATTATAAAATCTTTAAAAATATACCTGCTATTTTCCCGCCTGTTTTTAGATACTACAGTGTTACAATAAAATCTAAGCATATACTCAAATCCATCTAACATTAAACTGTAGTAACATAAAATCGAACGGAAAAAAACTGAAAAGTAGTTAGCGTGAAATATTTAAAATATTAAAGTTTTCAAATTTAATTTTCTTTAAATTTATATGGTTTTCGAGAAATTTTAATTTACTTAATTTTGTTAAATTTCAATGTGTGAAGTAAACTTATCTGTATGGATTATCCAGAAAAACATTTATATCCAAGTGTTAGGAACTCTTTCAAACACAATATGTAGTTTGTAGAAGGAGAATGTACTTTGGTCTTGGTCCTTGAAGTACGTGTCTGTGCAGCGGATACATCAACTGGCAAACCCTAAGAGAATTTTGCGGTTTGGCGATTTTTTCGTTTTTTAAAACATGCTTTGTGTGCATGTGAACAATGTATGCGTATATTTCGTGCAGTGTATTTAAGAGCAACACTTTTCTTGAATGTCATTTAGCAAACATCAGAACTCCTATTTCAGTAATTTCAGTTATCCGATCGCCAGATAAATAAAGAAATAAATAAGAAAGGAAATAAAGGAAAAGAAAATAAAAGTTACGCTTTAATCATGTACTGTCAATTTTTAAAACAGAGAAAATTTAATTAGAAATAATAGAGAAATAAAGAAAAGAGGTACAGAAAAGAAATAAGGATAGCAGAAAAAAAGCCAAGTCGCAATAAATTTGCCAAAATGACTTACTTCTGAAATAACTAACAGATGTCCAGATTTTTAACACACGTGCCGGAATAAACTGCTGACTAAGCGAAGTAATTTCTTTTCTTCATTAACATCCGTCTCGCAAAAAAAAAAAAAAAAAAAATCATACTATTTAAAGTTTAATTTTTCTTAAAATTAGTATGTTGGGGCCATCACAAAACTTTCTAGTATATTTTTCTATACAAATCTATGCAGTACATGCTATTTATTAAAATTATAATTTATCAAAATTATTTTCTATAACGAAAGCTGATGATTTTTATCCGAAGGAAGCATAACATAAGTATCCAAAGAAAGTCAATTTTCTGATTTGCAGAAGATATCCTAGGAAATGTGTTTTATAAATAAAAAATGTAAAAAGAACTTTGTTTTAAATTACCACACATTTAGGGTTAAACAATTTTTTTTTAAGATATGGACGTCTTTCTTTTGTAAAATATCCATACTGAAAATTTTAATCAATGGAGCGCGATGCTCTGCCAAATCGCCATTACATTTTTATATTTATTTATTTATTTATTTATTTTATTTTATTTATTTATTTATTTATTTATTTTTTTTTTTTGTGGCTGACTATTACAAATATATTATTTCACATGGAAAAGTTAAAAATAATTCGCATTTATGTATACGAAATTTTGTCCTATTCTGCCATATCAAAAATTATGAAAATGAAATGGGATGATAGCGCCACCTGTTAAGCGAATGTAATCAGCAAGTTTAGTTAAACTACGCTCTTTAATTTCTAAGATACAGCTTCGATAATATTTTAAAATTTAATAATTTAATCAGAAAACAATTAATCAACTCAGCTTTATAGAAATTGCATTTTTATATCTGTATTTTTGTGCAATTTTCACCAAAAAATGCTGAGATATATCTATCTCGAAAATCGCAGAAAGTACTAGCAGCACCATCTGTCAGCGGATATTATATACACAAACTGTGACATCACATTTTGTCATAATATATGTCGTACATACAAAGTATAGTAAATATATGGAATTATAAAAGCTGAGATATAACCTTTTCATAAGCGGAAACGTAGCAGCGCTACCTGTCATCCGATATACACCCACACTGAATCGGCAAAGATTTACATAATATCAATACCAATTACTAAGTTTAGAGCATTTATAAATAATAGAAGTTGAGCCATTGCCATCTTGTTAATAAAATTAACTTGCAGAACAGTAGCGCCATTTGTCAGCCGATACGTATCCAAACTGAATTAGCAGAGCAATAATTAAACAATAATTAATAATAATTAGCATTAATTAATTAATAATAATATTATAATTATTATTAATTAATAAATAGCAATAAATAAAGTTTAATTTTTTCACCCTACCTCATCAATATTACTTTTCAACAGTTATTCTATCATGACGTGTCAATAAAACGTAAAACTGAAGATAAGGCAACAAAAATTAGAAAAAAAGGCATTTTATTAAATTCGTTATAATTACACTGAGACAGAACGTGTTACGACGGTGATACACTTGAACGTTTTTCATAGTACTAGAATTGTACGTTTTATAGATGGTACAAAGCAAACCTTTTCCAAACGTTCTAAATAACACTATTTTTGAACGTCTAATAGAACGTTCTTTCGACACGAAACACGGTGTTTGAACGATTGTTACCGTTATTAGACGTTCACAGAACGTTTCTGTGCTACTTGGGTATAGAGTCAAATACGAATAGGCAAACTAGTTTTTTTTAATAGTGTTTCGGAGATATGGAGGCGGGGCTTCATTTCTTTTGGAATTCTTTCGCAATCTCTCGCCTGGATTGCGATAATTTTATAAAAATTAGCCAATTTGCATGATAAACATCGAAATGTTGCTTAGAAAGCAATTATAATAACAAAAATATAAATTAAAATAGTTTTTCGTCAAAATGTATACAGATATTTACTCACAGAGGATACAAATTATAACATGTGATGGCCCCCTAACAGCAGTAAAAAAGGAAATATCGCTGTAACTCAAAAAATAATGTTAGGAACGAGGTGTAAATTTGGAAACCCGTGTTTTTGATGATGCTCGTTCTATTCGTGCAAAAATTAACATAGGTCATAATTCATAATTTTTTCAAATACGAACTTATTAATAATTTCATAATTCAAAAAATGTTTCTTTTTATCAAAAATATGCTTGGAATATGTTTGGGTCACTTCATTCTAACGCATAAAAAAAAACAGAATTTGAATATAATAATTTTTGGGGAAGATATGAATAAATGTTTGTCACATTCATTTAACATTAGCATCCCCATACTTTGGCAGCTTATAACTCTATGAAAAATTGAGCAAAATATATAAACTATACCATTTTCCGCGAAGATTTGATCCAAAGAATTCAGATAAATTATAAAAAACGAGGTTACCATTGAGAAAAATGAAGTTGATGTCAGTTTTAATATGTAGACGACCCCCTAAGCTAAATCTAACTACACCATTATAAACTAGACGTTATTACACATCGATTGGTACCAGCTGCATGTTTCTACGACAACTTACGGTGAAATTCATAGACCTTATATAGATAGACTACGCCACCAATAGGACTTTCCATTACAGTGAATGTCTTCAACATGAGGGTGTAATCTGAAAACTTCATCCTTTGCGGTCAGTGTCGTATGTTACGTGACAGAGACTTGAGGGAGATTCTTCCATAAGAAAGCACTCATTTTTGTAAAAATCAAACAAAAAATGCTCCCCTTCAAAATGGTTTTTCACAAAAGAAATTTTTTTATAATTAATCTGTGACATTTTAGCTTTCCAACGATGCGTAAATCTAAAGGCTTAAATGAAAAGTATGTGCATAATACAGAAATTAAAAAATCCAAAACTACTTTATTTCCTATGGAAAAATAACATAATATTCATTCTTGTCTCTCTCTCCAGGTCCGTATCACGTGATAATTTAGCTGGGGAAGCTAGCTCATCTCGCGGACAGAGAATGAGGGGAATGCGTGGTCAATCTATATAAGGTCTATCGCGAAATTAGGTGGGGAAGGGGGTGGAGTAGTGTTGGGTAAGACTACTATATAACAGGCTGAATCATTCGCCGCCATTTGCCGGTCAAGTCCGTCATTGCTAAATATAATACTACTATATAAGACTGTTATATGAGACTATATAAGACTGTTATATAGTAGTCTTAGGTTTAGCAATGACGGACAAATATATAAGATTATTATATGAGAATATATAAGACTATTATATGGTAGTCATAGGTTTAGGGATGACGGATTTGACAGACAAATGGTGGCGAATGATTCAGTCTGTTATACAGTAGTCTTAGTGTTGGGTAACTCATACATGAAGCATGACATTGTCATACCTCATCGCAGAGGTTTATCATGACACCTCATAATTATTTTTTGTATTACTTCAAATGTTTTGTCTCATTCATTCATCGCCTCACTTAATACTTCAATCTAACCGAACGTGATTTCAAGTACCTCAAAAATTTTGTCCCATTCAACGCTTCAAACGTTTTGTCATAGTCATTTATCCACCCACTCAGCACGTCAACCTATCTGAACTGGATTTGAAGTACTTCAAAAATTTTGTCCCATTTATTCATTCAACGGGGTGATTCAACATTCAGTTAATCAAAGTAGAAACAGAAGTCAGAAAAAACCTGAATTCCTGAATGTTATGATATGACTGAATGAAGTGTTATGTGTGTAAGGTACTGCAATTGCATTGAGCTGTGACACTGTGAGGTTGTGTGGATATGTTGTAAGTGTTTATTAGGATTCGGATCCTGTTAGAAGTGAAATTTGCTGTTGTGTTGTATTTGTATTATAGAGATGGCCGACGTGCCGACTTCAACACAGTATGTGTCGGGGTTAGTTACTTCAATACATCGACACTCTTTCGAATCTTCATCTCTTGCATTGTATTTTGAATTTAACAGAAGCTTCACATGCGTTCCAGTAAAAAGGAAAAGGGATAGTAGTTTTTTGCCTTTGTCTTCATGACCGCTGTGGGGGGAGGGGGATTTAGTATTGCTTTCTATCGCGTATTTTTCTAAGACGAAATAGAGGTCACCAGAAATTATCAGTTTTCTAGGGGATACGGACGGCTATTGTAGCTTTAGGGTGGGGGAGAGATTTAAACTGTTTTTCATGATTGTTGCATTGTGTTATTCCCAGTTTTTCCGCCTTGTACTATTAGAAAAGCAGGTGAGTTAGTTTTCTTTGTGTACGTTCTTTTCACAAATTAAAGAGAATTTAGGGAACGTGTTTTGTTTCTTTAAAAATCAAAAAAAAAGAAATCTTACAGACTATTATGATTTACAGAATCAGTCTTTTATTACAGGCTTTTTAGATAAGTAATTATGATCGATGTTACGTGTGCTTTGATTTAATTTCCATTTATTGTTTATTTACAATAAATGCAAGTATAAATTACAAAATAAAATTTATTTTATTTTAATAAACGGGAGTTTATACATAATTTTTAAGTGAGCACTAACTTCTAAATTTTTTTATAATTTCTAAGGAGTTTTCAAAATGTTAACATTTAAAATTAATATATCAATATGTAATCTATATTTAAAACTATTTTATTATTGGTGGTAATGTATAAATTTTCCCTCTGATAATTTAGGAAAGATAAGTGAATAATTTATCGTTGTAAATTTTGATGTAAATTTTAATGCAATTTTTAAAGGCCAGAGCGCTAACCATTTGGCTACCAGATGCCTTAGGCGCATTATTATTGATAGAAATTAATATGTATATTTAATAGTTAAATTTTTATAAATGTCTGCACCAGAATACTCTTTTTATAAATAATTAATTCATAAAAAAAGATATTTTTTATAATTAATTACTTCATATTACTTAATAGAAACCTACTTTACTTTGAATATTAGAATTGTTATTGATTAAATGTAAGAACTTATAATAATGATAATAATAACAATAATAAAACTATTTAAATAATTATCATATTTACATAGTTTTATATTCGTATTATTAATATTTTGTATTAATGCTATGAATTTCATAGAATTAATTTTTTATTTTAAAACTTTCCTATTTGTCGTAAAAGAATGTGAAATGTGAATTTTATTTTTGAAAATATTGCAAACAATTAATTTGCCATTCATTTATGCTTCTTTATAAAGCAGAAATTTTCAATTTGAATAGGTGTTACTGTGAAAAGTTTTCTGCACGTAAATTACCTTTTTTTCCTCCTTCTCTTCATTGAAGGTAATTATTTATCCTTTATATTTTTTCCAGGAGATCAAATTTTAGGTTTCAAAAGTTTTCTGTAGAATATTCAATGCATTACTCAAATAATTATGAACAATATTTTATGAATAAGCTGAAAAATCGGTTATGAAATCTATTTTTCAAAAATTAACCAATAACATATTTTCTCGTATTTTTATTTTACGCATAACTCCTAAACAAAAAACATATTAGCATAAAATATCAATCACATACTCTTTATCGAGTCATTAATTGAATTTTATATAACTCTGGCAATAGTTTGTAAACTGATAGTAATTATTTATTTCTTTTAAAAAATCTGTGATTGAAGAAGAAAGGAAATGATTTTTATAGAAACTAGTATGTTGTGGCCACCACAAGACTTTCTTCTATATTTTCCTATATACATATTCAATCAGTAACAATATTTAAAAAAAAAAAAAAAAAAAAAAAAAAAAATTACGATTTTTTTTTTGTTAAAAGTAATACATATTCAACCAGTAACAATATTTAAAAAAAAAAAAAAAAAAAAAAAAAATTTGTTAAAAGTAAAAAAAATCGATAACTTTGTTTTAAATTATCACAGATTTATAGTTCAACCATTCGTTTTAAAGCTATTGACGAGATCTTTCGAAAGATACCCATCTTGAAAATTTACCCCCCCGGGGAGGGTACTTCCCCCCCAGGGGGGGAACCGGTGCCCCCACATGCACAAAATTTTTTTCGTAGTTAACTACTACTATTATCAATAATTGATATTAATTTTACAATCACAAGTTTAAAACAACGCTCATTATGTACATTTATACGAAATTTTGTCCTATATTGCCATGTTAAAAATTTAGAAAAAATGCGATCACAGCGCCACCTGTTGAGCTATTGATCCCTAAATGTAATCAGGACCAGTTTATGTCGGGGACCAACTAAATACCAAGTTTGGTTAAGTTTCATTAAAAAAAAAAAAAATACGATTTTTTTTTTTTTTTTTTTTTTTGTTAAAAGTAAAAAAATCGATAAATTTGTTTCAAATTGTCACAGATTTATAGTTCAACCATTCGTTTTAAAGGTATTGACGAGATCTTTCGAAATATACCCATCTTGAAAATTTACCCCCCCCCGGGGGGGTACTTTTCCCCAGGGGGGGATCCGGTGCCCCCACATGCACAAAATTTTTTTAGTAGTTAACTACTACTATTATCAATAATTGATATTAATTTTACAATCACAAGTTTAAAATAACGCTCATTATGTACATTTATACGAAATTTTGTCCTATGCTGCCATGTTAAAAGTTTACATAAAATGCGATCACAGCGCCATCTGCCGGGCGATTGATCCCAAAATCTAATCAGACCCTTTCCATGTCAGGGTCCAACTATACACCAAGTTTGGTTCAATTTCATTCATCGGTTCGTGAGATACGGTGTGACATACGAAATTTTGCGATCACAGCGCCACCTGCTGGACGATTGATCCCCAAATCTAATCAGCACCATGCCCCGTCAGGTTCCAACTATATACCAAGTTTGGTTGAATTTCATTCATTAGTTCGTGAGATACGGTGAAAAATACGAAAATTTGTCCTATACTGCCATGTTAAAAATTTACATAAAATGCGATCATAGCGCCACCTGATGGGCTATTGATCCCAAAATCTAATCAGCACAATGCCCCGCCAGGGTCCAACTATATACCAAGTTTGGTTGAATTTCATTCATTGGTTCGTGAGATACGGTGAAAACACTAAACCACAGACAGACAGACAGACAGACAGACACACAGACAGACATTTTCTAAAAACTATCAATTCGTGTTCAGGACATCCCAAAACGTGTAGATTCGTCAAAAAACGGAGGTCGAAAATTTTCCCGAATCCAATACTTTCTCTATATTACATATAGAAGAAAGTAAAAAGAAGGTGGCAGACTGAAATTCCCCAACTACTGGTGTAACTTTCATTCGAAGTTGAGTTTCGGAAAAAACCACAGCAAATTTGATGAACTTTATTCGCGGAAATTTGCAATAAAGCAACGCCACCTACCTATTGGTCGATATGCATCCAAATTGAACCAACACAATGTCTCTCATTTCTCACATATAAAGTTTTGTTTCACAATACGCAACAGAACCTGCGATATAACTTTACCAAATTGCAGAAACCGGAGTATAGCAGCGCCACCTGTTTAGCGATTGACACCAAAAGTTTAAAGGCGCTTATTCATGTAAAGGTTCATCTGCATTCAATTATTCATCATTATTCAATTCTGTATAGTAGTTAATGAGAAATAGCTTTCCCTTAAATTAAGAAAATAACTGTGTAACAGAGCCACCTGTTAAAAATCGATAACAAAAAATTATAGGCAATTATTTATGTCAAGACGCATTTACAGATAAATTTGCATGCAATTTTATGCAGTAGTTTCTGATATATAAGTCTTCATTAAATTTGCGAAAATCGCTCAATACCCGCGCCATCTGTTCAGCGATTAACACTAAAAATTGATAGGCAATAATTAAGAGTGCATAAACATAAAAATTTATATGCAATTATCTGCAGTAGTTACTGAGATACAATCGCCACAAATTTTTTTTCACACACATACACGCAAACAGACGAAGATGCAGACATTTTTCAAAAAATCGTCAAATCGTGTTCTGGACCCCTCAAAACATGTAAATCCATCAAAAACCATATAAATAGGAAATTTTTACGAATCCAATACTTTCTTCTACGGAACATAGAAGAAAGTATCAAAGGAAAATTTGTATGTTCTGGCCACCACAAGACTTTCTTCTATATTTTCCTATATAAATTCACTCAGTTCAAATAATTTACAAAACTATTACTATTATTTATCAAAATTATCTACCATGATGAATGCAGGCGATTTTTATCTTAGAGAAAACTAACACTAAATACCCAAAGAAACACAGTTTAACTAGCATCTTAAAAAGTGCATTTTCATAAGGGTTATCTCATGTATCGAGTTTCGTACAGTTAAATGCCGTAGAAGTTGAAATATAGCATTCCCGTTCTCGGGAAAAACTGCACGATAGCAGCGAAACCTACTAGTAGATATACACCAAAATTAAATCGGCATATTGTCTCATAATGGCTTTTTCACATATCAAATGTTGTTTGATTATAGGCATTAGAACCTGAAATATAGTCTTCCCTTAAACTGAGGAATTTGCTGTATAGAAGCCGTCACCTGTTGAGCAATTAGTACCAACAGTTGATTCACAATAACTTATGTCAAGGTGCATCCACATATAAATTTTTATGCAATTTCCTCTAGTAGTTCCTGATATATAACCCTTCTTTAAATTATAAAAATCGTTGCACAGCAGCGCCACCTGTTGAGCAGTTGACCTCAAAATTCATAAGCACTAACATATGTCAAGATGCATCTGCATATAAATTTATATGCATTTTTGTGGAGTAGTTCTTGAGATATAGCCTTACTTTAAATTGTAGAAATCAGTGCACAGCAGCGTTACCTATTGAGCTGTTGACACCAAAAGTTGATAGGCACTAATTTATATCAAGTTGCATTTATATATGACTTTATATGCATTTTTGTGCAGTGGTTCCTGAGATATAGCTTTCCGCTAAATTGTGGAAATCGCTGCCTAGCTGCGCCATCTGTTGAGCAGGTCACACCAAAAGTTGATAGGCACTAATTTAAGTACAGGTGCATCTACATATAAATTTATATGCAATTCTGAGTATTAGTTTCAGAGGTACAGTCGCCACAAAATTTTTGTCACACACAGACATTTCACAAACACAGACATTGTCTAAAAATGGTCAAATCGTGTTCTAGACCTCTCAAAACGTGTAAATTCGTCGAAAACTGGAAATCGAAAATTTTTACGAATCCAATACTTTCTTCTGTTCAATATAGAAGAAAATTAAAAAAAAAAAAAAAAAAAAAAAGAAAGAAAAAGAAAGAAACATTTTTAATGATCATTCAAAATCTCAACCATCATAATAATGGTTTTTCAATAGTAACCTACACCATAAAGTTTCTTTTGAAAAAAAAAAAAAAAAAATTCCAACACATTTAAATGAGAAATTTATTGTTGGTAATTCACGAATTTATCTTATATATATAAATATAAGTAAAAAATTTGTAAACAATTATTAATTAAATGTTTTTTTTTCCTCCAGATACAATAAAGTAGAGTTATAATTTATCACTTTGGTGAAATGATAAAACACATTCAAATACAATAAAAACATTCGTGAGTTTTTATAAGCAAGTAAAGTGCCTCAGAAGTTACTTAAAATAATCCTTTTGACATTCTGTTGTTAAAACTAAATGTATTTTAACCGTTTTCAATATTTTTCAAAAGTCAGTCTTATTTTTAAAAAGCATTTTAATTTTTGTGACTATCACTTCTTTTAAAGCAATAAGATAATTTCTCACTGATTCTTTAACTCTTTTTCTAGTCATTTTAACACAAATCTTCATGACAAGACAACATATTCAATTCAATTCTAAATCACTTGTGACATGAGAAACTATCAACCTCACATCACAACTCACAACAAAATATGATACAATACATCATTTCATTCATACATCCTCGTTTATTCTTTTGTAGTTGTAGTTACCGAATATAGACCTCTCATCTCCTAACACTAATTAATCTTCATGACAAAACAACTCTTTCAATTCACATGGTACAGTCACCAAAAAAAAAAAAAAAAAAAAACGCCCCCCCCCACACCTAATTTCGCCATAAATTGTCGTAGAAACATGTGGTTTGTACCAATCGATTTCTGATAACGTCTAGTTTATAATGGTATAGTTACATTTTGCTTAGGGGTCGTCTACACATTAAAACTGACATCAACTTCATTTTTTTCAATAGTAACCCTATTTTTTATAATTTATCTGAATTCTTTCAATCAAATCTTCGCGGAAAATGTTTTAGTTTATATATTTTGCTCAATTTTTCATAGAGTTATAAGCTGTCAAAGTATGGGGATGCTAATGTTAAATGAATGTGACAAACATTAATTCATATCTTCCCAAAAAATTAGTATATTCAAATTCTCTTTTTTTATGCGTTAGAATGAAGTGACCCAAACATATTCCAGGAACATTTTTGATAAAAAAACATTTTTTGAATTATGAAAATTATTAATAAATTCATATTTGAAAAAATTATGAATTATGACCTATGTTAATTTTTGCATGAATAGAACAGGCATCATCAAAAATATGGGTTTCCAAATTTACAGCTCGTTCCTAACATTATTTTTTGAGTTACAGTGATATTTCATTTTTTACTGCTGTTAGGGGGGCGTCACTTGTTATAATTTGTATCCTCTGTGAGTCAATATCTCTATCAGAGCCTGATTAAGGGGGAAGTACACATTATTTATACTTACACCGTTATTTTTTAACAAATACTTTCCTTCTATAATAAACACAAAATTCCCATTAAAAATTATTTTAAAAGAATTCTGGTGTCTAATAACGGTGAGTAAATTGGATTGTTTCATACCGTTCATTTTTTATAAAGAATATTTCCTCGTCAAAGCGTGGAATTTCTATGACATAAAGTAAAAAATGACATGTTGTAAAAATATTCCGGTGAGAGCGGAGATAATGTGTGCTTCCCCCTTAATCAGGCTCTGATCTCTATACATTTTGATGAAAAACTATTTTAATGTACAGTCACCCCAAAAAAAAACGCCACCCCCCCACCTAATTTCGCCGTAAATTATCGTAGAAACATTTGACTGGTACCGATCGATTTGTAATAACGTCTAGTTTATAACGGTATAGTTAAATTTTGCCTAAGGGGTCGTCTACACATTAAAACTAACATTAACTTCATTTTCTTCAATGGCAACCCCTATTTTTGACTTCATATTCAGATTTCTGAGATCAAGGCGGTTCGAAAAACATACCTATTTATATACCTTAAATTAATTTTAAATAGAGTTACACGTGAAAATGTATTAGGGGTCCGTCTATACATTTAGAAAATATAAATCACGATCTACCACCCAGTATATATTATATATTAAGTTTCACACCGGAAAAAAATTTTAGAAATGGTAATTATAAAATAAAAAAAATGACTAATTCACAGAACTTTCTGAGTTAGTTTATGAATTAAAAGATTTTTATTGGTTTCTATTGATTAAACATCAGATAGTTCACTTCATACGAAGAAAATTAAATAGCTTGAATAGATATTAAAATATCTATCAAAAGAAAAAAAAATTTTTAACTCAAGCTGCCGTATAATTGTCTGAAACGGCGGCACTCAACCTGTATCCCACGGCCGTTTCACAGTGACAATGGGAGTTTGTTCTGATACTGCAGTACTTTCATTTTCTTTAATTGACTTTTTTAAAATATTAAAACAGATTATTTATTTATTTATTTATTTTTTTTTTTAATTAATTATTATTTTTTTTTTTTCATGACATTATTAAAAACTTTTACATAAATCTCCACGATATTCTTTTGCTTTTATATTTTATAATGTGTAACAAATTAATATGCAAAATAATAAATCCTACTACTTAATGGGATGTTCTAAAATTCTACACTTTAACACAGATACCGAAGTGGACGGTGGGTGTAGAAAGGCTGCCAACCCTTAATCTAAATCTTCACTTGAAAAGGTCAAAATGTTACATAACTCTTTTTTTTTTTTTTTTTTTTAAGGAAAAAAGAAGAAGATAAGGAGGAGAAAGAAAGATCAAAACGAATATAAAGCATATTAAACGTTAATACCCTGTAAACACTGGAAAAAGGAGGGGTTTTGTATTGTGTGTCATTTGCGCGTTGTAGAGTGCCAGAAAATTACTTTATGTAATAAAACTTTTCATTTAAAGGGTATTTAAAGCAGCATTATATTTAATACATAGACAATTCAGAAAAAAAAAAAAAAAATACCATTCATCTGGTTCATGAAAAATAAAGAACATTTTCTGGCATTGCTCTATGTATATACATTCTTGTCAACCTATCCCGGAAGATTACTGGTCCCGCCCCTTTCCGTACATTTTTTTCACATCAGTCTTTTTAGAGCCATGTCAGCCATCGGTGGCTGACACTGATCTTTCCATTTAGGCTAAGTGAGCCGGCAGTGTAAAATATGATATAAAACTACAGAACTTACATAGTTTTAAGTAATTACTGACAATTTATTTAAAATTTACTTCATGTTTTTTTTTTTTTTTTAAATAGGATTTTTATAGGATTATATCGTTAAGGCCTAATGGGGTTTATTGAAACTCGATAAACATAACACGCTTCTAAGCAGAACGTGTGACCTGAATGGGATTTCCATAAGAATTCGCGTGGCGCTCAATGAGTTAATCGTAAATGTATTTGAAGTTAATTACTCTAAAAATTAAACTGTGTACACACAGGGGCGGGAACTAACAATATTACGGGTTAGGTTGGCAAGTATGCATATATATTTTGCTTGATTTATAAAAATTTATAACACATTTTCTTCTTTTTTTTTAGTATTTTGTGTTTATATCTCTCATTAAAAATACATACAATATTCATATATAAACATTTCCATACAGTAATGTATATAAACATATTGATTAAAGAAGATTTGTTGATATTATATAATTATTCTTCTATCTGTATAGTATATTAACACAAATATATTTTGTAAATTTCTCAGCATCGAAAAACAGCAACATAGCTTCCATATCAAGGCTTAATGTAAATAGCCACGCCTTTTCACAAATTTTCTAAAACTTTATAATATAAAGCAAAATAATTTTGCATATTTGTAATTAAATCATTTAAGTTTTGTCTTCAATAATCGATGTAGTAAATACCATTGTGATTTATGCATACCAGCGTCACATATAGAGTCAAATAGGAATAAACAAATTTGTCTTTTTTTTTAAATAGTGTTTCAGCGAATCAGAGGCTTCTTTTCTTTTGAAATTCTTTCACAATCCCTCGCCTACATTGTGATAACTTTACAAAAATATGCCAATTTGTATAATAAACATCGAAATATTGCTTAGGAAACAATAAAAATAACATAAAGGTAAATTAAAATAGTTTTCCGTCAAATTATATACAAACATTTACTTATAGAGGATACAGATTATAACAAGTGACGGCCCCCTAACAGGAATAAAAAGTGAAATATCACTGTAACTCAAAAAATAATGTTAGGAACGAGCTGTAAATTTGGAAACCTATGTTTTTGATGATGCCCGTTCTATTCGTGCAAAAATTAACATAGGTCATAATTCATAATTTTTTCAAA
Organism: Salticus scenicus; assembly: GCA_963930645.1. NCBI lineage: Eukaryota > Metazoa > Arthropoda > Arachnida > Araneae > Salticidae > Salticus > Salticus scenicus. The sequence continues at coordinate 282,857,195 of OZ005652.1, read as the reverse complement.
TATGAATTTATTAATAATTTTCATAATTCAAAAAATGTTTTTTTAGCAAAAATTTGCATGGAATATGTTTGGGTTACTTCATTCTAACCAATAAAAAAACAGAATTTAAATATCATAATTATTTCGGAAGATATGATTTAATGTTTGTCACATTCATTTAACATTAGCACCCCCAATCTTTGACAGCTTATAACCCTATGAAAAATTGAGCGAAATATATAAACTATACCATTTTCCGTGATGATTTGATCCAAAGAATTCAAATAAATTATAAAAAATGGGGGTTACCATTAAAAAAAATGAAGTTGATGTCAGTTTTAATATGTAGACGACCCCCTAAGTAAAATCTTACTATAACATTATAAACTAGACGTTATTACAAACTGATTGGTACCAGTCGCATGTTTCTACGATAATTTACGGCAAAATTAGGTGGGGGGGGTGGCGTTTTTTTTTTGGGTGACTGTACCTTTATGTTATTGTTATTGTTTTCTAAGGAACATTTCGATGTTTATTATACAAATTGGTTTATTTTTTATAAAATTATCGCAATGCAGGCAAAAGATTGGGAAAGAATTCCAAAAGAAATGAAGCCCCGCCTCTATATTGCGGAAACAGTATTAAAAAAACTAGTTTGCATACTCGTATATGACTCTATATGTGACGCTGGTATGCATATATGTCAACGGCATTTACTACATTGAATGCTGAAGACAAAATTTAAATGATTTAATTGGAAGTATGTAAAATTATTTTCTTTTATAATGTAAAGTTTTAGAAAAATTGTGTAAGGGCGTGGCATCCGTTGCAAAAAGGAGTTTACTCGATTCTAAAATGTTAAGTTTTTGTTCTTAAATATTATATAAATTTTCCTAATTTCTCACTGCTAAAATTCTGTTTTATCCCTGTTGTCGTTTTTTTTTTACTTGACTATCCTAGGATTTGTGCACCTTAAGTTAAATGTCATGATTTATAAAACGCGGTAAGACGAGGATACGCAGTGAACAATACTTTTTTTCCTTTTTTTTAAATTTATATAATTAATATTATTATTTTTACCAGATTTTTTAAAACAAATTTTCTGTTTTAATCTTGTGACATTTTCGCATTTGTAATAAAATATTAAATTTTTATTAAATGTTTTTTTAATACTAAATAATATAGTGGAAAATATTTTATTTTTTATTTTTTTAAGTTTTTAAAATCTATTATTGAAACAAAGCGCAATATTATTTATTTTCGATTATACTAATCACGGCGTAAAACTGGCGTCAGATTTATTATGGAAAGAGAATTTAAAACAAAGTAATATGCGTTATTACTTTTAATGCTAAGTTTATAAGTGACAACTAAGTTTTAATTCTGTGTCACGTATAAAGAATTGACGTATTACTTAAAATAGAAATGATTTTGAACAGTATCTCCTTTTTATTGAATATTAAACACTTTCGCGACCGCATGTTTTTGTTTTTAGATAGTCTGTTCCGCCTGTAGGCGTTATTCATTCAAACTACATTATGTCAGAGCGAAGTTTTCTATATCCATATTTATTTTACAAATGAATATACATAATTATTATACTCTTTCTACTGAAAGTATTTGTATTCATACTGTTTTGTTTATATAAATATGAATATAAGGAATATTCTTAAGAAATATAGTAACACAGAAATTGTGAAAGAAACGCCCACTGGAGGAGTTTCAGAATTCCAATGACGTGGATCTTCGTCAGCGGTCGCGAAAGTGTTAAATATCCTTCTCAGATTTTAGCTTAAATCTTGTTATCTATATTTTTGTATATTATATATTGTTAGTTTGTACGCCTAAAATTAAATGTAAAACTTTATAGTAAACCTTCCATGCGGTTCTTACTGTATAAAATAAACATATACCCTATAATTCTATTTTTTAAATATTAAACACTTTTTTTTTTTTTTTTTTTTTTTTCCGGTATTAATATTATTATCATTATTACTATTATTCTTTTATCTTGGTATCTAGATTTTTGTAATTCAACACTCTAGGTTTCATATGACTCAAGCTATTTAATTTTTGTCGTATGAAGTGATGTATTTAACTGTTCGATGTTTAATAAACATAAACTAATAAAAAAAAAATTAATTCACAAGCTAACATAAAGAGTTCTCCGAATTAGCATTATTTATCGTTTTATATATAACATTTCTGCACTTTTTGTCCGGTGTGAAACTTAATAAATCATGTCTATTTTGTGGTAGATCAGGATTTATTTTTTCTAAATGTATAGACGGACCCCTAATACATTTTAAACGTGTAACTCTATTTATAATTGATTTAAAGTATATAAATAGGTATGTTTTCCGAACCGCCTTGATCTCAGAAACCTGAATATGAGGTCAAACATAGTGATTGCCATTGAAAAAAAGTTTATGCCTGTTTTAATATGTAGATGACCCCTTAAACAAAATCTAACTACACCATTAAAATCTAGACGTTATTACAGATCGATAGGTACCAGCCGCATGTTTCTACGATAATTTACGGCGAAATTAGGTGTGTGTGTGTGGGGGGGGGCTTTTTTTTTTTGGTGACTGTACATGACAAACAACCTACCTCACAACTCACTACAACACATGACAGAATACTTCATTTCATTCATGCAACTTCCTCACTCTCTTGGAACCCCTCATGTCATTTGAAGCATGACTTTGCCACACCTCAAACTATTTTGAAATTTGAAGTGCCTCAATGTCATGACACAATTTTTCCCTGTCCTACCCAACACTAGGATGTCGTTTTTTTTTTTTTTTTTTTTTTTTCTTTCTCTTTTTCTTCGCCGACGGTTCTTTTTTTACTATAAAATGTACTTTAAAGATTTTTGCATAAAATTAATGGTGGCAAAAATGTAAATTTTTTTTTATTCTAATTGTGTCCTGAAAAAAGGGTGAAAAGTACGTTCCCCGCCTTAGACTAAGAAGAGTAGGCGTGGAAAAGTAGCTTACCACACTTTTCTCATTTGAAAGTTAATGAATGCGTGGTATATATGCTTGCCATGTTTTTATGAAAAATTAAAATTAATATTAATTTTATCTAAAATGTTCAATAGATTTATTTTCTTAAATCAATCTCAATCCCAAAAATATTTTTCTATACCATTACTAAACACAAATGGCCCGTTAAAGGGTTAATAAAGCACAAAATAAAAGTAGGCGCATAAGTCTCCAAAAATAAACGTGCTATTTCCCAGTCTAAATTAAATTTATTTTAATCCTCATAGATACCTTTTTTTTTTTTTTTCCCTTACAAATTGCACAGTAGTATTTTGTACTATCGTATACTTATAGGAATGCTGTATGTTCAATATTTTATAAATTGTATTTTGATTATATAATTTTTCTTTTACGTTTTAGATTTCTAGATTAAAAAAAAAAAAAAAATGTATAAATAAGTGCATGAAAATTTGAAAGAGAATTCTGAATTTCAATAACCATATAAATAAAATACTCATACCAATAAAAATCTAAACATTTATTTTTATAGCAAAATAATAATTCCTCTGGAGACTGACTAGTTCTCTATTTCATAAGGAGACTTTAATAAACTGCTAACATCCTCCACAGAGGTTGCAAGCAGTAGTATTGCAATTTCAATAATTTGTTCTCGTGTGTTGTCTAAACTTCCTGTTGTTATTGCACTGTACGAAAAGTGAATTCTTCTAAATCTTTTAAATATTGCGTTAGAACAGGCGTCATAATACAGAGAAGAAAAACTTTCATTAACCGCAATGAAAAATTTTATTAAATATTGTTATCGCCTTATGACGTGGAGCATTGAATTATTAGTTATTTGTGCTGCCAGCTCTTCTTTCACCTCTTAACGTATGTTACAAATGTTTAGATAATCTATTTCTTTACATAAGTATATATATATGCTAAAATGCAGATGTATACATATGCTAACTTCCAAAAACAAATATAAAGTAGTTAAATAATAAGGCAGTACTGTTTCTCCTATTTACTTTCTTAAATATAATGTAATATTGAACCCATTTTATCCCGATTTATTTATTTTGCTGAAATTCGAGAAAAATTATATTTTTTAAGGTTAATTAAACATAAATAAACTAAATACAACAAAATTTGAAAAAAAAAATATATATTCTCTATAAGAAATCTTATCCACCTTGTACGCAGGACATTGAAATAAAGAGGATGAAATTGGCACTTATATGTTTTAGTGTTCTCTTCAATAGTGAAAAGTGCTTTCCGAGTATAAAGTTTTGCTTTATCTGTATAATACTTTCTTATTTACACGATAGTTCTCCAGAAAGAATTTTCAACCACAAAGAGAAGATAAACCACGCCCTCTAATGTAATGATTAAACAAAGATTCCAAATGGAGAAGGTGAGACACATAACCCGCTATCAGAAGCTTATATATACTATTATATATTCCAGCTGACAAAATATTCGCACCAAGCAAATTCTGATTTCTATATGCTATTTTTCAGCTGTCCTTTAAATAAGACAATGGGATAAAATGGGTTAATATAATACAATGTTTGTAATTTTTAGTCACTGTGAATTGAAAATTATACAGATTTTCTTTTAATAATCTGTACAAATAAAGCAGGTAGTCATTAAATTGAGATAATCAAGTATAATATCAAGCATTTTAAATGAAAAAAAAAAAAAAAAGCAGCTGGCATAAACCAAAGCTGCCAACATTTAAATTTATTCCAGAGCATTTTTAACCCTGTCTTTATTCCATACGGCTTGTTTTTCAAAGAGTGAATTTTTCATATTTTATTACAATTACATATCTGAGAAAAATATTTTAAAAATAAAGTGGTGCAAAATAAAGGCGGGCTAAAATGCTCCGGTATAAATTAAAATGTTGACAACTATGCATAAACATCTGACATATGAACAGGATTTATATAATTTTTATTAAAATAGGATTTTCTACATCTACATTCTTTTCTCAGTAATATGGGGAGTTTTCAAAGTTTGTGTAATATTAGTATTTGAGAATACTACACATTGTGTTTTAAATGGGGAGGGGCTTAAACTTATTCCATAAAATGCCTGATTGTTAAAACGCCATGTTGAATGAATCACGATTCACGAACTATGGGACCCACTCTAGATTATTTCCTGTAATCAGTAATCGGCACTTCGATAGAAAAGAAAAGGTATTTTGATTTTCACTTATTTTTCCTGGTAAGCTTATTTTTAAACATTAAATTTCTTAATCTACTCGTTTTATATACATAGAACATCGAAAACAAGCGCGAACGTCCATTTTAATTTATTGGAGACTTGCAATCGACGAATCTATTGTGTAATGTAAATGCAAAACTAAGGTAAACAATAGAAATTACTTACTGCATTCGAGATTTATAGATATGAATTAGTTATACAATTAGATATCAATGTCATTACCTGCTGAGAAACATTGCTAATATAAATAACATGTTCGAAATTTGTTTGCCACGTTTATAAAATTAACGTTGATGTAAATATACATTTGTTTTGTTACGATTACGAATATATTCATGTTTTAAAAATAATTTAGCGTTATTTCAGATTTAAAGATTCTGAATAGATAAATTGGGATAAAAAATATCCATGTGTTTCTTTGCAATAAGAGATAAAATTTGCTTTTGTGTTATTAATATTTTAATGTAATGTAATTAGTTGCTGCATATACAGTTTTTATTTGTGCTGCTGTTAGTGGCTGTTAATGTTTGAAAGTGTTACTTATACAGGCTGTCTGTTTAAATTTTTATAGTTAATTACTTTTATTTCCTTTCTATGTGTGTACAATTACTTATCATTACATATATCTATGCTTAGCTAAGAAAATAAACTTCATTTTTTATTTCACAGAATCCAAACATTTATTTCAACTGAATTAATATTGCCTTATGTATGTGATTATTAAAAATGTACGTACAAAGGTATTATCGATTCGGTTATGAAAACAACAACTTGAAGACTTTATCTAATGAAAGTATCCACCTGCATCTTACGAGGGAAATTCCAGCCACTAAGGGAAAAAAATAGATGCTAACCATAACCTTCAATGGTGAGTTAAAGAGATTCATTAATTTAATTATTATTGAAGAAATAATCTGTTTCTTATCAACTTTATCTCTCAATTAATTATATATGGCGTTAATATATAAATCTTGATTTTCATTATGTATTTTATTTGGATATTTGTAAAAAGTAAATAAAATATTTTGAGAACAATCATTTCACATAAATTGATTTGATTTATATTTTTACTGAAATGTGAATTTTGAGGTAAATAACAGAAATATAATGAAAATTTTAATTATTTAGATATTTGTTTGTGTTACTGTGGAATTTTGTAGTAGTAATTTGAAAAGTTGTAGTAATTTGTAGTAGTAATTTGAACTGCGAACATGGAATATTTTAGAGGTAATTTCTTTAATAAATTTTAATTCCTATTTCATAATATTATTCTATTCAGTGAATTAAAATTAATGTTTAAATAAATATTGTGTAAATAAAAGATATTTTGCATTTTAAAGATGTGTGTGTTTGGAACAAGAGTATTTTGAAAGGGGAAGATTATATACAAATGTAAATTAATATTGAAATTATCTGCTGCTTTAAATTATACATTATTGTACATGTATTATGTATTTAAAAGGTGATTTTTTACATCTGTATAATGTCTTTTTTTGTAATGGGCGCTTTGATTTTCATGTGCACAAAGCACTAATACATATGTTACAGTAATTACTGCAGTATCTTATTTGATGCATTTTATGAACATTTCATGCAGAGTGAGGTAGCAGTAACCAATGTTATTTTTTCTTTTTAATGTACATGGAGCGTAGATACATGCATAATAACAACTGCTGCATACTGGGATTTTGTGCATTTATATTATTCAATCATATATATCTAATGATTTAAAATTTATTTAATTGTAGTTGGTTATAATTTTGTTATTTTTACTTTCTTCTATATTCAATGGAAGAAAGTATTGGATTCGTAAAAATTTTCGACCTCGGGTTTTTGATGGATTTACATGTTTTTAGAGCTGTAGAACACGATTTGACCATTTTTGTCTGTCTGTGTGTGTGTGTGACAAAATTTAGTGGCAACTGTATCTCAGGAACTACTGCACAGAATTTCATACTAATTGGTATGTAGTTGCACCTTGACATAAATTAGTGCCTATCAACTTTTGGTAAAAATTGTCTTACAGGTTGCATTGCCATCCCGCTTTTTCTAAATTTTCAACATGGTGATATAGGACAAAATTTTGTATAAATGTGCATGAAGAGAATTCTTTTTTAGTAATCATTATGAAATTTACATAATAGAGATAGTCAACTGGGAAAAAAATTTTGTATGTGTAGGAGCCTCGCCTCGAGGGCAGTAAATTTTCAAGATGGGTATCTTTCGAAAGGACTCGTCAATACCTTTAAAAGGAATGGTTGAACTATATAAATAATCTGTGATACTTCAAAACAAAGTTATTGAATTTTTTTACTTTTAACTTAAAAAAAAAAAAAAAAAAAAAAAAAAGGGAGAAATTTTTTTTTATATTGTTACTGAGTGAATTTGTATAGGAAAATATAGAAGAAAGTCTTGTGGTGGCCACAACATACTAGTTAAATGAAAATTTCAGTTTTCATGTAATAACCGCCTGCCAGAGATTAACTGCTGGCATGTGGTTAATACAAAATATATATTACATATGTATTTCAATATTTATATATATATATTTACATATGATTATCATAGAAGTAATCCTATAAAATATATTGTACTTTCTTACATATTTGTATTTATGCATATGTATAGCCTGCCAATCACATGCAGTTAACACGTAAATACCAAATTTTCTTTAAAAACTGCTTTGTGGTGATTTCTAGGGGCAAAAAAAAAAAAAAAAAGAATTACAGCGTTTTAAATTGGTATTGTTAGTTTTTAAGGCAAGATAAATCGATTGTGGATATTTTCAAGTGTAAAATTATTAGAAGGGACGGGAAGGGGCAAAAATGTAGAAAAGGAGTGGTTGTTTCGGAGAAAATGGCGGAAAACCCAGAACGCCTTTATTCTTTTATATTTTGCAGAGATTCGAATTCTGATACTCTATTCACATTTCTCATACTATGGATTTTTAATAGTATTTAGCACGGAATTATGCAAGTTTCGGAGAAAACCATGAAAAAGTCAGACATTATGAAACATAGATATTTTCACAAAACATTTCATAACTCAAAATCTTTTAAGAGAGAAATCCTTTTTTTTTTTTTTTTTTTTTTTTTTTTTTGCATATAGATTTTTTAAATTTTAATTATGACTAAATTATTTTTAATACATCATAAAGATACTTACACTTTCAAGTACTTTTATATTATCGAAAGTGGAATTTGAGATTTCACCTGTTTTAAGGTCCTGATAAGGTTTTATTTTGTATCTCAGATACTAATTAAAATAACTGCACACTGGTCTACGCTGCCGATAGCAGTGGAGAACCAGAGTGACATTTTTCCTGATCAGATTTTTTTTTTTTCACATGATAAAAATTAGTGCAATTTTGAGAATACATTAATTATTCAAAAATAGTGACCAGCGAAGCGGGCGTAGCCTGCTAGTATTAAATATAAAGAGTATATCAAATATTTATATAAAATAATGAAATAAATACTAGATTTTAGTTTTGTATTATTTCAAACTCTAAAATTCATTCATTTAACTCGTAACATAACTGAATTAAGCTACTTTGGCAACTACCCCAGCTACTATTTACATGGTGGTCCAGTTTTAAAAAATGTGCAATAGATGAAACTTTCACAAATCTTATTTGTTCCTTGATGGCAATGCCTGTTAGATCTGCTGGAATTGAGAGAATCTTCTCAAATTTCTCATATTTGTGCATCACAAATTGAAAAATCGTTTAGGATTAGAAACCGCATCAAAACTTGTCTTTTGTTATAGAAGACTGAATAGTGTAAACAATGTAAACTTCGATTTTCAATGGCGATAACATTGTAAATAAATTATATTTTGGTTAACATTTAATTGATTTTCCTATGCATTGTCTATTGTAGGTCAGTAATTACTTTTATGTCATTTTCTGAGTTTCTGCCACAAATGTGGCAGAAAGGGGTTTTCGCCATGCCGGTTTCTACCAGTGGTTTTAACCACTGCGACATAATCTTGCCAACCCTGAATGAAAATGTTTCCACAAACAATGATTGTCACAGAAAGCATAAAAGTATTCTGTCACAGCAATATTAGATTTGTATAATAAAATATATATTCAGGCAACATTTTTTATGGTTTTTCCATTTTCCACTGGAAAATTAAAATGTGATCAATGATACAAAAAAATGAAATGTCAACCTTTCTATTGGTATGGCAATTTCTTATGTTGTATTTTTTTCTATGTTTTTTTTTTAATTGTATCTTTTTATTTAAAGACTAGCAGGCTACGCCTGCTTCGCTGGGCACTATTTTTAAATGAATCATTATAATTAATGAATTCTCAAAATTGCATTAATTTTTATCATGTGAAACAAAAAAGAGAAAAAAAAAGAACTCTGATCGGGGAAAAATGTCGCACCAGGTTCCCACTGCCTTCGGCAGCGTAGACCCGTGCGCGATGCGCACGCATGAATGCATATAAATGAGCGCTGTGCACGCGTATTCCTTCACCACCCTTATGATTTCTCAAAATTCCATGTTATTACTCATAAACTTTTATTCTTAAGAAAAGGAATTAAAAAAAAAAATCATTTCTAATCGGGTAAAAAGTCACACCGGGTCCCCTCTGCTTTCGTCAGCGTAGACCCGTGTGTGCGCAGTGATCACGAATTCATATGTATGCTCGCTGCGCGCACGTATTCCTTCACCACCCTTTCTGTCCCTCCTTAATTTTACACTTTCAAAAATATCCTCATTCGACTCGTAGGCACTCAAAACCTATATATACCAATTTCGAACGGTCTAACTCAATTTCTAATTTTTTGGCCCCATTGAGGATATCTTAAAACATATAAATCAGGTGAAATCTCGAATAATTGCGATTAGTGCCCTCTCTTGGATAAATTTAATGTAGGTTATTCGATAATATAAAAGTACTTTAAAATAACTTTGGAATGCAGTATTAAAAAAAATAATAATAATATTTAGAATTCAAAATATTGAAATTTTAAAATATTGCAGTGCCATCTGGTGGTAGAAATTTCTGTAATCTACTGTTCAATTTTAAATCAACAAAGCTTTAAAATGATGTATTACTTATGAAATTATTTTAATTAGTAGCTGAGATGATACAAAAGAAAACCTAATCAGGTCACCTTAAAACGTGTAAATCTGGTGAAATCTCGAATTTCACTTTCGATAATATAAAAGCTCTTTAAAATATCTTTCGAATGATGTATTAAAAATAATTTAATCATATTCAGAATTCGATATATTGAAATTTTAATATATTACAGCGCCATCTGGCGGTAGAAAAGTCTGTAGGATCTACTGTTCAATTCCAAATCAACAAAGCTTTCAAATAATGTATTACTTATAAAATTATTTTAATTAGTAGCTGAGATACAAAAAAAAAACCTAATCAGGACACCTTAAAATGTGGAAATAACGTGGAATCTCTAATTCCATTACTTACAGTAGTCGGTTAACGGAAGGTGACAGAAATTTGTGGCATCTACTCTTGAAATTCAACTCAAATAAGTTTCAAAGTGACATATTAATTTTGAAATTATGCTAATTAGAAGCTGAGATACAAAAATGATATAAACACCATTATAAAACGACTATGTCTGACTTTTTCATGGTTTTCTCTGAAACTTGTGTAATTCCGGGCTAAATACTGTTAAAAATCAATAGTATGAAATGTGAAAGGAGTATCAGAATTCGAAACTCTGCAAAATATAAAAGAATAAAGGCGTTCTCGGTTTTCCGTTGTTTTCTCCAAAACAACTGTTCTTTTTCTACGTTTTTGCCCCTTCTTCCCCCTTTTCGTCCCTCCTAATAATTTTACGCTTGAAAATATCCGCAATCGATTTATCTTTCCTTAAAACCTAATAATACCAATTTCAAACGCTGTAACTTTTTTTCCCTTCGCCTCCCCCCCCCTCCCCCTCAAGCCCTTCCTAATAATTCTACACTTTCAAAAATATTCAGAATCGAATTATCGGGCATTAAAACCAAATATTGCAAAATTTCAACGGCATATCTCAATTTAAAATATGTACTGCAAAATATAAAACAATTTAATCTAATTTTTTTGTTTGTCCACATATTTTCATGGAAATTGAACACTAGGTTTATAATATGCTGTCTAGGCTGAATATTAATTCAAATGTAACGTGAATGAAAATTTGAAAATTGCAATTTTCCCCTCCACTATAAAACACGTGACATCTTGATCTGTTACAATCATTTCCTTTTTCATGGCAGACGGTCGTTTGGCATTTGAAATGATGTTGCCACAAAAAATTCATACTTTAGTTAATTTTTAAAAATTTAATTGTTGTACCGATAAGCCACTTGTACACTTAGATTCAGAAAAAATTCCCCTTTCATATGGTACCAAAATCGTAACGATCGAACAAATATTTCTAATTTAATATTTATTTTTTTTTCTGCTTTTAACTCCGTTAAAATATCTTTTTTTTATGCAATGGCAGTGAATTCTCATTCATTGAGATCGCTTTGATATTAGACATGAGTCGACATTTTAATTAATACCTCCACAACTAATTAAAAATTTTAAATTCTGTTTTTAGGAGGACCTCGGAAAGGCTCCAGAGCATCAGTATGTCAATTCTTGTATTTCTGCGTTCAGTAGGGGCTGAACGTATAAAAGAACTGACAGACAGACAAACCTTTCCATTTATTATTATAAATATGTCGTTTATTGTATCTTGTTATTTAAAAACATATTTTAAATTACATCGGATATACTCCGGATAATATATTTTGGGATAAAAACATTTTAGTCAAATTCAAACTCATATGAAGCATCTTTTAATATCCTAATGATAATTTTTTAACTTTACAGAGTTAGATATTCTTTTTTTTTTTTTTTAAACAAGGACTACAAATATGAAATCTGTTCCTTGAGTATCCTTCGTTATTTTGAGAAATAAGCAGGAAAGAATTGAAAATTGAAGCTGTGGGGCATTTTTGCAACTTAAAATGAAAATAATGAAATTATTTCCTAACTGTATATTAGAAATATACATATAGAGTGTTATATATTGCCCTAAATTAACTAAAAAATTCAATAGTGAAAGTTATAAGCATTAGAAAAAGTACGTACTAGATTTTTTTTTTTTACAATTATCAAAAAAGTCATCGTCAAATAGTGAAAAATTTAAATGTCACCAAAGGGAATCATACTAAATCTGTAGCACAAAGTGGTCTAGATATAACAAATTTTCTTCTATTCTTAAAAAATAAGTTACTGATTTTTAACACATTTTATTTTGCCTTATTATTTTTTAAATGCTATTAAATGTTATGTTCTATCCAGCATTGGATATGGGGATTTCTATAATATTTTTCTGCTTTTGTCTTATGAAATGCACTATTTATATTCATATTTATTGCATGGAAAAGCAGCAAAGAGGTAGGAAGAACCCCGCAGGTGTTAATAAAGCAAAGTGAGTCAAGAATTGGCGAGTGGAGTGAGGAGGCAGGACCCCCCCCCCCCCCAGTTATGTTTTAAAAAAATAATAAACACATTTGATACTAGGTTTTTTATGTAGGTAATCACCCCCCCCCCCCCCTCAAAAACAAAAGTGTGGACGAATCTAAAATCCTGGTTGAAAGTGCTTGAAAAATACTTGATAACCCCTTGAATTTTTTTTACTCCTAAGTGTATGAACCACGGAATAGTTACTATTTATTTAAATCAAATTGGAGTGTAAAGGTTGATATTTTTATTTATTATGAACTATGCAAAAAATACCAGAGCCGGGAATCGAACCTGGGCACCTCCGCTTAACGCATGGATGCTCTACCACTGAGCTACCCTGGCTGACCTGATATATCCGCGTTTGCAGACTCTGTGACTTTCCCAACGAATATTATGCGAGAAGTGCCTAGCTGGTTGTCAGCCAGGGTAGCTCAGTTGTAGAGCATCTGTGCATTAAGTGAAGGTGCCCGGGTTCGATTCCCGGCTCTTGTACTTTTCGCATAGTTGGTAATAAATAAAAATATCAACCTTTACACTCTAATTTGATTTAAATAAATATTCACGGTTGATGAATTCATGGATAAAAAATTCTAAATTGAAATTTCGTGGTCTATGGAGTTGTGCTACGATTGTTATTGTCTCACCTGATATATCTGCGTTTGCAGACTCGGTGACTTTCCCAACGAATATTATGCGAGAAGTGCCTAGCTGGTTGTCAGCCAGGGTAGCTCAGTGGTAGAGCATCCGTGCGTTAAGCGGAAGTACGCGGGTTCGATTTCCGGCTCTGGTATTTTTCGCATAGTTGGTAATAAATAAAAATATCAATCTTTACACTCCAATTTGATTTAAATAAATATTCACGGTTGATGAATTCACGAATAAAAATTTCTAAATAGTTACTATTTAGTTTGAAGGATATTTGGTATTCAGCTGAAGTTAGTATTTAGTTGGCCAAAACTGATATTTGGTGCATCCCTAATATGCACTTTGGTGGGATTTTATAATTACTAACTTATCCAACTGGGAAGCGGGGAGTAAAAAGTGCATAAGTCGTTGCCAAAGGCATAGTTGCCAACCTTTGAGAATCAAAATTAGAGAGATTTTGTATGAGACATTCTTTTTATTGCAAATACATATGAATAAAATAAATAAATAAATAAAACATACTAAATTTAAAATACAGCTAGATTATACTAAATTCTAACCATACTGAAACAATATATATACATGCATACATTGATTTGGCGAAATGTTTCTTCCCTGAAAAATCTATTAATTTTTTCCACATGTTTACACATCCTATAGATATGACATGTAAATATTTAATTTAATTGTGGAAAAATAAATAGATTGATTAAGATCAGCAATAAAGTCTAAAAATAATTACATATGTGAGTAATATTCACTTTTATTGCTTTATAGATTTTAGAGTTGCTCACTTTCCAGAGATTGGAAAAGGAGGGGGGACAGAAAAATAATTACAGAGTAAGAAATATTAAACTCTTTCAATTCTACTTCTAGAATTTAATAAAACAACTTTTAAATTAATATTACAGTTACATAAAGATTGGGAAATAAAAGACTTCTGCTGAACATTTGATTGCTGATCGTTAGTTGGAGATAAATTTGAAGGTGGGGGGAGGAAATAATTAAATGAGCAAGAAATATTTAATAATACTATTTCTTTACAGGTTCTAGAATCTCATAAAGTATGTTTCAAACGAATATTGACATTTATGTTGTAGATGGTACAAGACTGGAAATTGGGAGCTTTCGTAGAACATTTGATCACCGATCGTTCTATGGAGCTTCTATTTTTAAAATGAACGATATCCGTGACTTTTTTAAAGATTGAAGAAATAAATTCACGGAATTCTGCAAATTAGACAAAAATAAATAAATAATAAAATAAAATAATAATGAAAAAAAATGAGCATAACTGTTTTTTTTTTTTTTTTTTTTTTTTTTTTTCTAGTAAACACAGTGCAGCATTACAAAATGGGTTTGGAATTATATTGCTTGATTTGGGTTGTTAAAATAACAATAAGTAGCACAACATCTACAAAATTTTAGGAATTTAAGACAACTTATAATTAGGGTCTTTTAGGACATTTTTTAATTTTTTCAGGAATTTCAAAAAAGCCACAAGTAACATGCAATACACCATGTTTCATAAAAATAAAATCATCATAATATTATGAAAAATAAATATTTACTAATGAAATTGAGATAGAACTTTCAATATGAAATTCAGTGTACATATTTTTTCACAAGATACCAGATAAGATTTTTTGGCAGATGTTCAGAATAGAGGAGCATTGGCGTTTTAGTTATACAAACACATAGCAAGATAAAATATTTTAATGCACATTAAAAAAAAGAGGAGGCTAAGGCTGGCTTTTTTAACGTTATCATAAAAAGTATTTCTATGACAATCTTCTTTAATCTGGATATTAATGAATCATTTTATTTATGTAAGTGACTAAATAAATGTAAACAAATAAGTAAGCCAACCAAAATACAGGATTAAAATATGGTATATTTATGTTTAATGGAAAATACCGTTTCAACTAATATATGTGATAATTACAGTGCAATAATTACTAAATATTTAAAAAATTTAATACAGTAAATCTGAACAACTTTGTGCTGTAGAAATAAGAATTTTTAAGTAAATACAATAAAACCGCCGTACTCAGATTAACGTTTTATTTTGTATTTGTAAAGCGATAGTCTACGAAGACGGAGCCATGTTGTCATTATGTATGTTTGTGTTGATAGATTCATGAAAAGAACGATTCATTGAATTGTCAGCTTTGGCTCCTCCTACAGTAATTACGTCTGACCAATTGCTGCTCTGTATTTGCTTAATCTTCGTCGCTGAAATTGTTTCATAAATCGCTACCGGGAAAGTTAAGTTATTGGAAAGTTTGAAAACGCTTTAAATGCATATGATTAGCACACAGCGTAAATTACCTTCTCATACAGTATTAACGTTAGTAAATATCATGTTATTACATTTCATTATGTTATACTTTCCTAATATTATATCAAATAACATTTATATGCAAGACGGTGCTAGCAATAATATATAGATATTTAAGCATGATCATAGTAATGGTTAGTTGCACAAACTGGTTGAAGGTAGTTAAAGGTTGCAGAAAGTGGTTAAAGGTACATCACCAGCTACTGTTCAATTGCAATACAGTAAAACACATATTGGAAGGATTAAAGATAACAAAAATAAATAAATAAAAATAAAAATAAAATGAACAAATAAATAAATAAATAAAATTATTCCACAAAAATATGTATAATATAGTCGGTGAAAGAACGGGCTTTGGGTAAAGGAACTTCACAGAAATCGAACTCATATCTTCCTTCACTCTTTACCTTATTATTCATATACAATATATATATATATATATATATATATATACAGGGTGTCCCTTTTTTTCCGTAGAAATGTTTACATAAAAATATATAAATATTAATAATACTGCTTCTAATCGATGTATTTAAACCATTGATTGTATTAATACAGATAAAGGGCATAATTTTGCAAAAAGATTGATAGTACAAGTTTTTGAGTTTTACAAGATAGGCGGAGTTACAAATAACCAAAAAATTAGTTTACACATGAACAGTCGATAATACTAGCATATGGCGGTAAGCGTTAATAAACATCAGAATGTATCCACTAATTAAAGAGTTAATATAATGTTTCTGATCATGAGTTGCTACGCATTCTTCATTCTTTCTCCTGTTATTTACATCCGCTTAAAATTTACAGATCACGTTTGTACCGCCCTCATATATTAAAAGATACCCCAAATCACCAGGTGCTTAAAGGGTTAAGATGACACTTGCAGACGTGGGTTCTTATGCAATTCTAAATTATAATGGCATGCTCTATGTCTATCTCCTCGTAAAGTTTGTCGCTGTAATTATGGGACACCCTGTATATACGTATATATATATATATATAATAAATTAATACGACCCCGCCATTTTTTTTTTTTCTTTTTCTTTGTGTGTGGGTGTCTTTTACCACTATTTTTTTAAGATAAATATCTTTTTAAACTTATAGGCTTCTATTATTACACAATTTTCGATATAAAATTAGTGGTTGAAAGAATAAATGGAAATGTAGGAGCGTACGAATCCTGCATGATCTTATCGTTTTCTAAATCTTTTTCATGAATATCGACACAGAAAATATGAGTAAAATGTTTCCTTTGAATTTAAAAATCCCCCATATCATCAAGACGAAAGAAGATAACGAATTGATTGGTGAACTTCATTGTACACATTAACCCGAGTTTGACACAGTGGGGTGATTTAAACCTTTAAGACAATCCCATCCTTTTTTTTTTTTATGTGAGCATTTTCGCAATCTTTATATGTCAATTAAATCACACGTATTTTTAATAACTAAAATAAAACAGAAAAAAAAAAAAAAAAAAAAAAATGCATTATTCTCTGCAATATAAAATTCCTGCAGGTTACTATTAAGTCTGACGTGGGCACCGCATGACTTCCTTATACACCTAATGAAAATATGTATGCATTGTTATGAAAACATTCACATTTATGTGAGGTAACTGATTCGAAAATAAACAGGCATGTTCTAGCCTACGAAAACACCTGAAAATAACCAAGGGGGAAAAAAACGCTAACCAGCCATAAAAGTCACGATAATTGGATTATATACAACTCGGAGAGAAATATAGTAGTTTTTTCAGGAATAGTTCTCCATGGCTTATTAAAGAATCTCTCTTTGCAAATGAACAGCTTGTGTTCAATAAAAATCATTCAAGTGTGTATGGCCTACTTTGTTCTATTTGCAGAAAATTAGTGACGAGAAACAATATATGTTTTACCAAAACAGTTCATTCTGTTAAAATTGAGACAAGATTTACTAATTCTGGCTGTCTCGAAACAATATTTGCAGCCAAATTTGTAGCCAAAGCAGATTTTGGTCTTCGCACCAATTTTAGCGGTTTGGGATCGAATTTGGCGAAAATTTGTAGTTTAGGGTTGCCAACGTTTAGAAGCCCTAACTTCAACAAGAACAGAATTCGAAAAATTTTCCGGAAACTTTCATTGATTTATATGTGCAGAACCAAATTCTTAACAAAATCTAGAAGTGACTAACAAGAGTATAAAAAAAATGAAGAGTGATTATTGATGAAAATAGATTAAAATTTGCCTATATCTTTATGTGCTACTTTCCATACGGTATTCTTGTAAAAAGGGAAACAGATGGTAATTTTAGGTAGATTCCTTATAGGAAATCTACCTATTGCAATGGTCCTCATGACACGACTTCTGGAAAATTTCATCATATCTTCACCGATCATGACCCCTAGAACCCAAAACCCCCCTCCGTTCAAAAGTTTATACAGTCAAACCTCGTTAACGTGAATCTCAAGGGGGGAGGGGTAACAAATCTGTTCATGTTATCAGTCAGTAGTTCATACTATCAGTAACTCGAAATCTAATCTTCCTTTTGATAGGGATTGTGGAAACAGTTCACGTTAAAAGTAATTCACGTTAAGTGTGTTCACGTTAATGAGGTTGGACTGTATATATATATATATATATATATGTATATATATTTCAAATTATTTTCAAAACAATAAATTCCAAATTGTAAAACCATGTAATTATTTAAATGTTCAAAGCATATCAAAAATATATAACTTCAATCCTTTAAAAAGTAAACAACACACACTTCTATCAAATTACTATATTCATTATTCAATGAGATTTCCCAAAAATAAATCACAAAAATAAGCATTTTCCCTTAGATATTGTCATGTTTATTTTGGTCATTATTATTACCAAGAAAAATGAAAAATGTTATCAGCTTTTTATAACAAATATATATATTTTTTTAAACCAAAAAATAATGAGGAGGTTATTAAACGTACCTTTTAATTAAGTACGCTAATTCAATAATAAATTCCAACTTATGTAATTCAAAACATACAAACAGTATATAACACCACTTTTTACTTTCTCTTACCTATAGCATAGCTGCCAATATTTTAATTTATTCCGGAGTACTTTTAGCCCTGCCTTTATTTCTCACCACTTTATATATAGAATTTTGTTTTTCTAATATATAACTTCGTTCAAATAAGAAAAAATTCCTTTTAAAAATAAGTGGTACGAAATAAAGGCGGGGCTAAAAGTACTCCAGAATAAATTAAAATATTGGCAGCTATGCCAGAGGGTCATATTTTCGAACGTGAGTTTTTGTTATATTTACATGTTCAGAGGTCCCCTGAATACGAAAATCATATTTTTAAAGAATTATCTGCGTGTCTGTCTGTCTGTATGCCTGTTATCAGCATATCTCAAGAACAAATAGTATCAGAAATTACAAACTCGTATAGTGATGCTACAGTAAGCTTTTCGTTGAGATGAAGCAAATGGTTTGTGTACAGGGACGCTCAAAAGTATTCAAACTCATTACGTCTATGGGGGAAATTGCAGGTAAGTAGAGTTTAACATCTATAGACTGCACTAAACCAAATGAAACGAATATATATTTTTTGTTATAGAGATAGTCAACTGGGAAAAAAAAATTTGTATATGTAGGAGCCCCGCCTTCCCCCCCCCCCCTGGGGGGAAGTCCACCCTCGAGGGGAATAAATTTTCAAGTGGGGCATCTTTCAAAAGTGCTCGCCAATACCTTTAAAACGAATGGTTAATAGTTTAAAATAAAGTTATCGATTTCTTTCATTTTTAACAAAAAATAAATAAATAAATAAATGTTGTATTGAGAATAAATTCAACTTTTTTTTTTTTTTTAATATTTAGTGTTATACTACTTCTCTAATATGGAAATTGTCTGCATTATCATAAAAGATAAATTTTTTTTAATAATAATTTTAATAAATTATTTTTAAAAACAGAATTATTTTTTAATAACCGAATTAAATTGTATATAAATGTAGGTGCATTAATGAAACGGGGGGTTGAGGGGGGCGGCCCCTCTCACACCGAACCAATTATTATATAAAACTCTTCCGAAGCTCAACTTGAATTGTTTAACACAGGTTTACATAACAGTACTCGTTATCTTACCTCTTAATCTGCAACCTGTATTTATAGTATTAAATTTCAGGGTAAGAGAAAGTCGCGTGAGTGACGCACCAGATAATTTTACTACTTTCTCTTACCCATAGGGTCGAGAAAGTATTGTTTTAGGGTCAAATTTTCGAACGCGAGTTTTTGTTATATTTACATGTTCTGAGGTCCACTGAATACGAAAATCTTGTTTTCAGCGAATGGTCTGTGTGTCTGTTTGTGTGTCTGTTATCAGCATAATTCAAGAACAAATAGCCCATACTAATATTTAAATTAAACTAATATACTATAACTTTCAGTCTAGAACAATACTTTTAAATAAAATATTAGAAAGATGTAAAATAATCAAAGCTATCCCCTATTTCAAAAGAATATTCGACTAATATGTAATCTACGAAGTTGAATTTCACTGGCAGACTATACTTATATTTAAACTAAATCAATACACCATAACAATCGGTTTAGAATAATACTTACAACAAAATATTAGAAAGATGTTAAATGATCAAAGCAATTACTTATTTCAAAAAATTATTTAACTGATATGGAACCAACGAAATAATTAATTATTATTTATTTAACTCGTTACATGAAAGCTGGTGAAAATATTTCACTGCTTCGTTTATTTCCTGTTAACGAATAACTTTCACTCCAACAAATAATCTGATTTCTGTCTGTGTTTTATTGGCAGATTGCCAGAGATATCACTCTCTCTCTCTCTCTCATTTTTTGCGTGCAGAGAGATAAAATTAAAGTGTTATTTATTTAATACGAACTTTTTAATAATATATTTCGATGTGATTGGCTTCTTATGCAATAACAGTATTATTTATTATATTACATAAAATAACGCCCATCTCTAACATGAACCCTCCAATGTTGAATTACAAAAATCTAGATAGCAAGATAAAAGTATAATAGTGATAATAATAATAATAATAGAGGTAAAAAGAAAAGAAAAAAATATTTAACATTTAGATACTTGCCAACCATCTCATTATAAACCGTACAATTTTTAATACCCGCATTTTTTTATTTATTTATTTATTTTTTTTTCACGCCAATAATGTTAGAGTAATTTTAGTCTTATTTAATCGTAACAATATTGGAGAGAATAGCTCTAAAAATATATGAGAAAAGGGGTGTGAGAAAAGGGGCGTTTTTTCAGGGGGCGTTAACAATGTACGGTTATTAATGAGATGGTTGGCAAGTATGCATTTAAGAAAAAATATTATCTACTTCTGTTGGGTATATTTTTATTTTATACAGTAAGCCTCGCATGAAAGTGTTACTATAAAGTTTTACATTTAATTTGAGGCGTACAAACCTACAACATACAATATACAAAAATATAGAAAACAAGATTTATCTAAAATTTGAGAAAAAATATTTAAAATTCAATAAAAAGGAGATACAGTTCAAAATCATTCCTATTTTGGGTAATAGGTCACGCCTTCATACGTTTCTCTAAAACATCAAAATATTTAACAAAATTCATGACTAACACTTTCGCGACCGCATGCTTTTGTCTTTTCGACAGTAAGGTCCGCCTGTAGGCGTTAATTTTCGAAGTTACAATATTTCAGAACATAATTTTCTGTAATCACATTTATATGAAAAATGGATATACATTATAATTATGTTTTTCTAATCAAAGTAGTTGTATCCATTTTATGTTTCATTGTAAAAATAGAAATTTTGGTTATATACTGAAGATAATGCATAAAAATTTTGAAAGAATCGTCAATTGGCGGAGTTACAGATTTCCAAATGTCGTGAATCTACGTGAGCGGTCACAAAAGTGTTAAATAGTTAAATAATTGAAATTTTGTCATCAACAATCAAAACGGCAACTTTCACTCGTTTATATATTCTAGAGCTCTGTAAAGATTCAAACAATAAAATTAAATTAAATTAAATTAAATTAAGGAAACAAGAAACATTTTTTAATGTAAAGTATTCATAGCTGCCAATATTTTAATTTATTCCGGGGTAATTTTAGCCCCGCCTCTAATTCGTACCACTTATTTCTTAAAAGTAATTTTTTTTTATTTCATCGGAGTTATATATTAAAGAAAATTTTTCTATAAATAAAGTGGTGCGAAATAAAAGCGGGGCTAAAAGTACTCCGGAATAAATTAAAATATTGGCAGCTATGAGTATTGTTTCAGAAAAAGCCAGAGGGTGGGGTTTATTATCCTTTTGGAACGCAATTAAAATTTCCCGCCTGGAATGCGTTAATCTTAGAAAAATAGACTAATTTGTATAGTAAACGTCGAAATTTTACTTAAAAAACAATAAAGAACAAAATAAAATTAAATACAAATTTTCAGGGTTGGACTGAATTTGCATAAATTAGTCTGATAAAGTATTACCATGTAAAATGATTTCCTATTGCCTAGAACGAATATCCGCCGTTATATAGCTGTCTACTGTACTTGAATTCTTAATTTTAAATGTGTAAGATCTATATTTTTAAAAGTAATAAGACATTGTTTTAAATTGTTTTCCCATAATAAATGTGAATTTTACGACGTGATTAGAATAATCGAAAACTAATAATATTTCTCTTTGTTTCAATAATATATTTAATAATTAAAAAAAAAAAAAAAAAATCTTCCACTGTTTGATTTTGTATTAAAAAGAACATTTAAAAAAAATTAATATTATGTTACGTCATGCGATAAAATTTAAATAACAATTGTAGCTTACAAACGGTACAGTAAACAAATGTGAAAATGTCACAACAAAATTAAAGCCGAAAATTCGTTTGAAAAAATCATGTTAATTATAATAATTAAAAAAAAAAAAAGTTGTTCCCTGCGAATTCTTCTTTCAAACAATATTCCTCGCCATACCGCGTTTCCTAAATCATGTTATTTAACTTGAGGTGTACGAACCCTACAATATTCAAGTACAAAAAATCTGGTGTGAAACAACCACACGACTTCCATTACCCACTATTATACGCATTATATACTTTTTTTTGAGATAATGCAATCAGAAGATATAAAATTAATCTAACAAATTAGAAATATAAAATTTTTCTGTAAAGAGAAACTTGAAACACCTGTAAAGACATAAAACAGTGTTTACATAGCAAATTAAAAATAACAAAAAAAAAAAAAAAAAAAAAAAAAAAATTTGAAGAAAATCGTTAGAGCCGTTTTTTGAGATACGGACTTACCGTCCCACTTCTGGTTTCCGATGTCCCACTTCCGGTTAAACTCAATTATTGACAGGAAAACAATAATTACATACAAAAATATATTTAAAAGTGAGTTAAAATGGCGAGTTTGAAAAAATCCGTACAACCGTTTTTAAAGGAACGCCTTTGCGAGGCCTGAAATTGAGCTATTTATACAGGACGCTTATCAATTTTCCTGAACTAACCAACTAGTATATTATTCGAAAGGACATCTAATAGAGTGTTTATATAGCAAGTTTGAAGAAAATCGTTAGAGCCGTTTTTGAGAAACTTACTTACGGTCCCACTTCCGGTTTTTCAATTTTCACCAAAATTTGGAAATTTCATCTGTACACCAGACGTATTTCAATTCTAAAGTTTCGTAGTTCTATCTTTATTAGTTTCTAGTAGTTAGCTATAATAGCCAGAAGATTCTCCACACACACACACACACACACACACACACACACACACACACACACACACATACATACACACTGACCAATTGCCAAAAACCAGTTTTTCGGACTCAGGGGACCTTAAAACGTGTAAATCAGGTGAAAACCCGATATCGAATTTTCAGACCGAATACATTACTTCCATTACCTACGGTAGTAGGGTAATGGAAGTAAAAAGGGAACAACATGGTTAAAATAGAGTTTTAGCAGTGAGGAACTATGTAAATTTATGTAATATTTAAGAAGAAAGACTTGACATTTCAGGATCGAGTATATTCCTTTTTGAAACGGAAACCACGCCTTTACACAATTTTCTAAAACTTTACATTATAAAACAATTTTTTTTTTCTTCTTTTTTTTATATATTTGCAATTAAATCATTTAAATTTTGCCTTCAGCGTTTTCTTTTGGAATTATTTCACAATCTCTCGCCTGCATTGCGATAATTTTATAAAAATTAGCCAATTTGCATGATAAACTTCGAAATGTTGCTTAGAAAGCAATTATAATAACAAAAATATAAATTAAAATAGTTTTTCGTCAAAATGTATACACAGAGGATACAAATTATAACAAGTGATGCCCCCTAACAGCAGTAAAAAGTGAAATATCACTGTAACTCAAAAATAATGTTAGGAACGAGATGTAAATTTGGAAACCCATGTGTTTGATGATGCCCGTTCTATTCGTGCAAAAATTAACATAGGTTATAATTCATAATTTTTTCAAATATGAATTTATTTATAATTTTCATAATTCAAAAAATGTTTTTTTATCAAAAATATGCTTGGAATATGTTTTGGTCACTTCATTCTAACGCAGAAAGAAAAAACAGAATTTGAATATAATAATTTTTGGGGAAGATATGAATTAATGTTTGTCACATTCATTTAACATTAGCATCCCCATACTTTGACAGCTTATAACTCTATGAAAAATTGAGCAAAATATATAAACTATACCATTTTCCGCGAAGATTTGATCCAAAGAATTCAGATAAATTATAAAAAATGGGGTTACCATTGAAAAAAATAAAGTTGATGTCAGTTTTAATATGTAGACGAAGCATAATCTAACTACTCCATTATAAACTAGACGTTATTACACATCGATTGGTACCAGCTGCATGTTTCTACGACAACTTACGGCGAAATTCATAGACCTTATATAGATAGACTATGCCACCAATAGGACTTTCCATTATAGTAAATGTCTTCAACATGAGGGTGTAATCTGAAACCTTCATCCTTTGCGGTCAGCGTCGTATGTTACGTGACAGAGACTTGAGGGAGATTCTTCCATAAGAAAGCACTGATTTTTGTAAAAATCAAACAAAAAATGCTCCCCTTCAAAATGGTTTTTCACAAAAGAAATTTTTTTATAATTAATCTATGACATTTTAGCTTTTCAACGATGCGTAAATCTAAAGGCTTAAATGAAAAGTATGTGCACAATACAGAAATTAAAAAACCCAAAACTACTTTATTTCCTATGGAAAAATAACATAATATTCATTCTCGTCTCTCTCCAGGTCCGCATCACGTGATAATTTAGCTGGGGAAGCAAGCTCATCTCGCGGACAGATAATGAGGGGAATGCGTGGTCTATCCATATAAGGTCTATGGCGAAATTAGGTGGGGGTGGGGGGATGGCGTAGTGTTGGGTAAGACTACTATATAACAGGCTGAATCGTTCGCAGCCATTTGTCCGTCATTACTAAACCTAATACTACTATATAAGACTGTTATACAGTAGTCTTAGGTTTAGCAATGACGGACAACTATATAAGATTATTATATGAGACTACATAAGACTATTATATGGTAGTCATAGGTTTAGCGATGACGGACTCCACGGACAAATGGCGGCGAATGATTCAGCCTGTTATATAGTAGTCGTGGCGTTTTTTTTTTTTTTTTATAAGTTGTACATTTCTTACTATAAAAAGTACCATAAAGATTTTTGAATTAAATTAATGGTGGCAAAAGTGTCAATTTTTTTTTATTCCTAACTGTGTCCTGAAAAAAGGGTGAAGAGTACGTTCCCCGCCTTAGACTATGATGAGTAGGCATGGAAACGTAGCTTACCACACTTTTCTCATTTGAAAGTTAATGAATGCGCGGTATATATGCTTGCTATGTTTTTATGAAAAATTAAAATTAATATTAATTTTATCTAAAAAGTTCAATAGATTTATTTTCTTAAATCAATCTCAATCTCAAAAATATTTTTATATACCGTTACTAAACATAAATGGCCCGTTAAAGGGTTAAAAAAGCACAAAATAAAAGTAGGTGCATAAGTCTCCAAAAATAAACTTGCTATTTCACAGTCTAAATTAAATTTATTTTAATCCTCATGTCATAGATACCTTTTTCTATTTCCTTACAAATTGTACAGTAGTATTTTGTACTATCGTATACTTATATGAATGCTGTATGTTAAATATTTTATGAATTGTACTTTGAATTTATAATTTTTTTTTCACGTTTTAGATTTCTAGATAAAACATATATATATATATATATATATAAATAAGTGTATGAAAATTTGAAAGAGAATTCTGAATTAAAATTCTATATAAATAAAATACTTATACCAAGAAAAATCTGAATATTTATTTATATACAAAAATAATAATTCCTCTGTGAAGTACTTTTTCTTTATGTCAAGTTTAGACAATTTTAATACGCTGCTAACAGCCTCCACACCCACAGAGGCTTCAAGCAGTAGTATTGCAATTTCATTAATTCGTTCTTGTCTTAGATAATTTACAGGCGTTATTTTACTGTACGAAAAATGAATTCTTCTAAATTGCGTTGGAATAGGCGACATAATACAGAGAAGAAAAACTTTTATTGACCGCAATGAAAATTTTATTTAATATTCTTATCGCCTTATGACGTGGAGCATTGAATTATTAGTTATTTGTGCTCCCAGCTCTTCTTTCATCTCTTAACGTATGTTACAAATGTTTAGATAATCTATCTCTTTACTAAGTATATATATGCTAAAATGCATATGTATATATATGCTAAAAGATGTAATTTCATAAAACAAATATAAAATAGTTAAATAATAAGGCAGTAATGTTTCTCCTATTTACTATCTTAAATATAATGTAATATTTAACCCATTTTATCCCAATTTATTTATTTTGCTCAAATTTGAGGAAAATTATATTTTTTTAAGGTTAATTAAACATAAACTAAATACAACAGAATTTGAAAAAAAAAAAAAAAATATATATATATATATATATATATTTTCTCTATAAGAAATTTTATCCACCTTGTACGCAGGACATTGAAATAAAGAGGATAAATTTTGCACTTATAAGTTTTAGTGTTCTCTTCAATAGTGGAAAGTGCTTTCCGAGTATAAAGTTTTGCTTTATCTGTATAATACTTTCTTATTTACACGTTAGTTCTCCAGAAAGAATTTTCAACCACAAAGAGAAGATAAACCACGCCCCCTAATGTAATGATTAAACAAAGATTCCAGATGAAGGAGGTGAGACACATAACACGCTATCAGAAGCTTATATACACCATTATATATTCCAGCTGATAAAATATTCGCACCAAGCAAATTCTGATTTCTATATGCTATTTTTCAGCTGTCCTTTAAATAGGACAATAGGATAAAATGGGTTTTAATATAATACAATGTTTGTAATTTTTAGTCACTGTGAATTGAAAATTATACTGATTTTCTTTTAATAATCTGTACAAATAAAGCAGTTAGTCATTAAATTGAGATATTCAACTATAATATCAAGCATTTTAAATGGGAAAAAAAGCAGCTGGCATAAACCAGAGCTGCCAACATTTAAATTTATTCCGGAGCATTTTTAGCCCTGTCTTTATTCCATACCATTTTTTTTTCAGTGAATTTTTCATATTTGATCATAATTACATATCTGAGAAAAATATTTTAAAAATAAAGTGGTGCAAAATAAGGGCGGGCTAAAAATGCTCCGCTATAAATTAAAATGTTGACAACTATGCATAAACACCTGACATATGAACAGGATGTATATAATTTTTATTAAAATAGGATTTTCTACAATCTTTTCTTAGTAATATGGGGAGTTTTCAAAGTTTGTGTAATATTAGTATTTGAGAATACTACACATTGTGTTTTAAATGGGGAGGGGCTTAAACTTATTTTCTAAAATGCCTGATTGTTAAAACATCTAAAGAAGGAGCTCGTTTTTTCTCCGCACTGTGATCATTGAGACTCATTGAAACCTTTGGACAGCCCCTGCCTGCCTGGACGAGCCAAGCTTAACGGGTTGGATGCCGTCCGCCGGAGCGAATTAATCGCCAGATCACTGCATGATAGCTTCCTACTGCCAGATAGTTATCTAGTCGCTACATAGAATAAGCTGTGTCCGACGACTCGTTCAGGCTGGAAGTTTTAAGTTATTGGAAAGTTTGAAAATGCTTTAAATGTATGATTAGTACACACCGTAAATTACTTTCTCATAAAACTCGTAAGTTATTGCAGCGATATTGTGCAATTTGTAAAATATTTTAGGGCTTAAGAATTTACAGTATTAACGTTAGTAAATACCTTGTTTTTGCATTTCATTATGTTATCTTTCCTAATATTATATCAAATGACATATATATGCAAGACGGTGCTTTTAGCAATAATATACAGATATTTAAGCATGATCATTGTAATGGTTAGTTACAGAAACTGGTTAAAGGTACATCACCAGCTACTGTTCAATTGCAATACAGTAAAACACATATTTGAGGGATTAAAGCCCAATGAAAAGCTACAAAAATAAATAAAGAAAAATAAAATAAATAAATAAAATTATTCCACAAAAATATGTATAATATAGTCGGTGAAAGAACGGGCTTTGGGTAAAGGAACTTCACAGAAATCGAACTCATATCTTCCTTCTCTCTTTACCTTATTAATCATACACAATATATATATATACACACACTAAGCGACAAAAAAAAAAAAAAAAAAAAAAAAAAAACCGCACTTGGATATTTTCCTTTTCGCCTTCTACGACCGCCAATTTTATCGTTTAAAAAGCAAATTTTCGAACAGATTTATTATATTGTCCTCCACATACACTTTAGAGTCCAGCGTTAAAAACAAAATGCAATTGTCTGGAAAGTTCTAATTTTAGAAATTATTTCAAAAATGGTAAGAATAAGGCAGTTAACGATGCCACAAAAAGTGTTATTTTTTGAACGAAAATCAAAAAATATTTTAATACGTGAGATGACAAAATAATAATATGTTAACGAAATATCGGTAAAAGGGTTTTTAGCAAGATATAAAATTTTTTAGCTGTTTGAATCGGAAATTTGGTTTTAGGCGGCTATGTTGCTCATCCAAGAGAGATGACCGTAAGTTAAAAAGCCATTGCTTATAAAATCGGTTTGTATTACATTTAGAACGTAAAAGAGATTCAGAAAAAGTGTTTAGCAGCAAAATATCTTTAACTATAGTCAGGGCCCGACTTAGACTACCTGCAGCCCCGGGGCAAGCCTATTCTGGGGGGCCCCCTTGCAGTGGCATAAGAGGTCTTTAGGTTGCAGAATTTCTGTATTCGCCTGTAGGGGGGGCCCCTTCCAGAAGGGGGGCCCAGGGCATTTGCCCCGTATGCCCTGCCGTAAGTCGGGGCCTGACTATAGTACAGCAACTATTAAACAAAGCAGGTTTAAATGAGAGAAAAATTGAAAAAATTCCATTCTTAGTGAATAGAATTAGGAAAGCAAGACCTCAGATGGCTAAAACAATATAAAAATGATTAGTTAATTATTGGGCTGAACTGGTTCTCTTTGATGAGTCAAGCTTAATTTATTTCGAGCTAAAGAAAACAAGCAAATCTAACATCGAAAATATGACTGACTTTATGAAAATCGCACTTTTAAGACAGTGACGCATTCTCCGTACATTATGGTATGGAGGTGCACAACTTTTCAAACAGTCGGGCAAATTTTTATGCTCAAGAGATCAATTAACTCGAAATAAAACACCAATCTTCATAAAAGTAGTGCCTGACCGACTATTTTGGAGGTATCTTGGACATTTCCGTAAGCAGCATTTCACGATGAAAATGCACTTTACTACACGGCGTCTGTGGTAAGTTTATTCACTTCAAATTGTCAAAATTTCCTATCCACTCCCATGAGAACCTATTATTCTGTAAGTAATCATATCTTTTTTCACTTTAAGTTAAACCCCATAAAAGATATAGTAAAATTTATTCTTTACCAGACATGGAAATAGTCCTAATCGCGATTCGCGCGAAAATGTTTCTATAGCTTCATGGTTTCGTCTATAAAAATGCGGGAGAGAGGGGTGAGGATTCGAAATTTGCAGACTATAACTCTGCCAGAACTAGAAAAAATTATTTGTGATATTTGGCACATTGAAATTTCTGGGATTTATATTAAAACACTGTATACAACTATGCCATTGCGCATTAAAACAATAATTCCATATAAAGGTGGAATTAACCCAATGCAGAATACATATTTTTAATAAAAAATTGCTTAGATCTAACAAATGAATAGTTTTATTTCATATATTAAAATATAACTTGTTTATTTCATATAATAAATCATAATAGAATACAAAGTGTATGGTTATTGCATTATGTTCAGAAAGAAAGTTTTATGCAGATTTTTAAAAAGTACTTCGTAAAGTGCAATAAAACGAATTATTAAATCAAAAATGTACATAGGTATCATTTGATCCCATTGGTATTATGCAAACAAGACAGTTTTAATTGTTTCAAACATTAATTTATGGTTATTACAAATAAAAAAGGTATAAGTCATTTTTTCTGCAGTGCAGCATTTTTTTTTGTCGCTTAGTGTATGTATATATATATATATATATATATATATATATATATATATATATATATACAGGGTGTCCCCTTTTTGCGTAGAACTGGTTACATAAAAATATATAAATATTAATAATAGTGTTTCTAATCGATGTATTTAAACCATTGATTGTATTAGTTACAAATAACCAAAAAAATTAATTTACACATGAACAGTCGATAATACTAGCATATGGCGGTAAGCGTTAATAAACACCAGAATGTATCCACTAATTAAAGAGTTAATATAATGTTTGCGATCATGAGTTGCTACGCATTCTTCATTCTTTCTCCTGTTATTTACATCCGCTTAAAATTTACAGATCTACGTTTGTACCGCCCACATATATTAAAAGATACTCCAAATCACCAGTGGGTCTATTCTGGCCTGTTCGCTTCGTTATATTCCTTTGGAATTCAACGATCTTCGAAATATAACGATAATTTGGTATTCTGGGCTGTTGCGATCGAAATTTTAGCGATATTTATCTTCGTTATTTTTCGAGAGCTCTAAGGCTGTCGTTGAGTGGCTCTTGTATTCGTTACAATATGGCGCACATCTTTGGTATGATAAAGCCAAGGTGTTTAATCATCCTTTTTTGTTTGTTTGTTTGTTTTTTAAAGAAATAGTTATGAAATAAGGAAACTTGGTTAAAGAAATGTTAGCAAAGCTTAAAATAAATAGAATGTAAACAAAAATTAATCACTTTTTCCCACACATATCCAAATTTTAATAAAGTGAAAACGGAATAAAATACAAACTTTATTATTTTAAAATAATGAAAATTTCAACTGTATTTGAGAACCTAGTTATTTATTTATTATATATATATATATTTAAGTAATTGTTTTGAATGACTCTAAACGATTGCATACATAATTTAACTTTCTGATTTAATGTTTATTATTTAAATTTATTATTTAATTTAATATATTGGGTATAGTAAATCTTCTAAACAATTTTAAAGCTTAATATTTTTTAAAAAGCAATGCATTATTCATCATATACATTTATGTAAAAAATTGAGTAATGTACTTTTCATATAAATTTACAGATAATTTTCTAGAAATTAATATACAGATTAAATCAAACTTCTATATACTTTTTTTTTTCTTGGGGGGGGGGGGGGGGGGAAGGTTAAAAAGTTGAAACATTATTTAAAAACAATTCACTTTTAATTTAATAAAATCAAACAAATTTTATAAAACACTCATTAAATATTTTTTATCATCTCAATAGACAATGACTTTATAAGTTTTAACTTCAAATATTTAAATAAAAATGTGTTTATAAACAGAGAAAAATATTTTATGTTTTATTTACTAAATTCGAAAAAATGAATAATATAAAAACTTTCTTCTTTTAAAATTATAAAAATTTCAACTGCAGTTGGGAATCTTTTTTTTTTTTTTTTAATAATTATTTTGAATAATTCTAACCAATTGCATACTTCCATTTAATATTTTGGGCTTAGTAAATCTAAACAACTTTAAAGCTTAATATATTTTAGAAAGTAATATATTATTCATATATTTATGTAAAAAATTAAGAAACGTACTTTTCATATAAATATACAAATAATTTTCTAGAAATTAGTATATACAGTGTAAATCAAACATTTATATATTTTCTTTTCTTTTTTTAAAAGAAAAGATCTAATATCATTAAAATAAATTCCCGTTTAATTTAATAAAATCAAACAAATTTTATCACATTAGATCAAATCAATATCTAAATATTTATATCATTTCAATAGGCAATGGCTATACAAATTTTAACTTCAATTATTTAAGTAAAAATAAATTTATAAATAAAGAAAAATATTTTTATGTTTTACTCACTAAATTAGCATTACAGTTTAATTAATTTTACTCAAATATATCTAAATATCAAATGTTTCAATTGCACTTAAACAAAAAATATAGTTCAAACAAGGTGCATTGTACGTACTATATTTCAAAATTTATTTTTGGAAAAAATAATTAAAACATGAATACATACCATGTAAATAAAATAAATCTATTATTTTGAATCTTTAGAAAGTGATAAGAAAATACTTCCTCTTTATTTTGCCGAGGAAATAATTATATCGAGTGGCTGACTTAATTTTAACAGCCAGTCTAATATAAAACTTTACTTGGCTATTTTAAATTTCCTTTTCATCGAGACGATACAATTAAATTGAACTGGAAAACTGCTCTGCTACAACACATAAAAGAATCCACACTGTGTCTTTGCTTTTTATTTATTTTTTTTTTTTTTTTCATTTTCACAACAAACAACCTATATTTAACATAACATGGCGATCGACGTCTGCTCTTACTCACTTGTAATCACAATAAAACAAACCACGCGCTTCGTCCTGATTGATGAAAGAGTTAACCTCGAACGCAGTTTTCTCCCACCTCGTTTGATTATAACGTTCGGAGGGCAGAATCGCTCTACCGCGGATTATCGTTATGAAAGAGATTTCGATCGAAAAAATAACGATCGGTTTGTCTTTTTAACGAATAGGCCAGAATAGACCAGGTGCTTAAAGGTTTAAGATAACACTTGCAGACGTGGGTTCTTATGCAATTCTAAATTATAATGGCATGCTCTATCTTCTCGTAAAGTTTGACGCTGTAATTCTAGGACACCCTATATATACGTATATGTATGACCCCGCCATATTTTTTTTTTTTTTTTTTTTTTTTTTTTTTTTGTGTGTGTGTCTGTGTGTCTTCCACCACTATTTTTTTTAAAGATAAATATCTTTTTAAATTTATGAGCTTCTATTATTACAAAATTTTCGATATAAAATTAGTGGATGAAAGAATAAATGGAAATGTAGGAGCGTACGAATCCTGTATGATCTTATCGTTTTCTAAATACTTTTCATGAATATCGATAGAGAAAAAATGAATAAAATGTTTCCTTTGAATTTAAAAATTCCCCATATCATCAAGACGAAAGAAGATAACGAATTGATTGGTAAACTTCATTGTACACATTAACCCAAAATTGACACAGTGGAATGATTTAAATGTTTAAGACAATCCCATCCTTTCTTTTATATGAGCATTTTCGCAATCTTTATATGTCAATTAAATCACACGTATTTTTAATAACTAAAATAAAACTGAAAAAAAAAAAAAAAAAAAAAAAAATTGCATTATTCTCTGCAATATAAAATACTTGTAGGTTACTATTAAGAAAAAAATCTGATGTGGGCACCGCATGACTTCCTTATGCACCAAATGAAAATATGTATGCATTGTTATGAAAACATTCACATTTTTGTGAGGTAACTGATTCGAAAATAAAAAGGCATGTTCTAGCCTACGAAAACACCTGAAAATAATCAAGGGGGGGGGGGGGGAAACGCTAATCTAGCCATAAAAGTCACGATAATTGGATTATATATAACTGGGAGAGAAATATAGTAGTTTTTTCAGGAATAGTTCTCCATGGCTTATTAAAGAATCTCTCTTTGCAAATGAACAGCTTGTGTTCAATAAAAATCTTTCAAGTATGTTTGGCCTACTTTGTTCTATTTGCAGAAAATTAATGACGAGAAACAATATATATTTTACCAAAACAGTTCATTCTGTTAAAATTGAGAAAGATTTACCAATTCTGGCTATCCTGAAACAATATTTGCAGCCAAATTTGTAGCCAAAGCAGATTTTGGTCTTCGCACCAATTTTAGCGGTTTGGGATCGAATTTGGCGAAAATTTGTAGTTTAGGGTTGCCAACGTTTAGAAGCTCTAACTTCAACAAGAACAGAATTAGAAAAATTTTCCGGAAACTTTCATTGATTTATCTGTGCAGAACCAAATTCTTAACAAAATCTAGAAGTGACTAACAAGAGTATAAAAAAAATGAAGAGTGATTATTGATGAAAATAGATTAAAATTTGCCTATATCTTTATGTGCTACTTTCCATACGGTATTCTTGTAAAAAGGGAAACAGATGGTAATTTTAGGTAGATTCCTTATAGGAAATCTACCTATTGCAATGGTCCTCATGACACGACTTCCGGAAAATTTCGTCATATCTTCACCGATCATGACCCCTAGAACCTATATCGTGACGTCACTCTTTATGACAACAAAAGGGAGTAATCGTTTTGTTCATTCGATTTCGTGCTTTGTTTTGCTTTTTGAATCAGTAAAATAGGTTTTTTATTTTATAATAATGACGGATATTAAAAAATCGTAGTATAAATATTGTATTGTACCATTCTGCCCTAATACAACGGCTAAATGTTTCTCAAAAGCTATTCTTCAGCGTTCCACAGGATCCTATTAAACGAACACATTGGACAACCGCCATGAAAAGAAAACAATTGAAAATAATGATATTGAAAAATGATTATAATGGTATTAAATGATTATAAGATGAAATAGAAATGCTCAGAAATTACATAAATGATTGACAATTACAGGGATGGAACACGGGCGCAGAATTCATACCGGAATCCGTTTAAGAAATTTCTCTACTTATAATATCGTTGATTTAAGAAGTAGAAAATTTTCTTACATCGATTGTGGTATGAATTCTGCGCCCGTGTTCCATCCCTGCAATTACGAAAGTTAAAAC
Source organism: Salticus scenicus (assembly GCA_963930645.1). Taxonomy (NCBI): domain Eukaryota; kingdom Metazoa; phylum Arthropoda; class Arachnida; order Araneae; family Salticidae; genus Salticus; species Salticus scenicus. The sequence goes on along the minus strand of OZ005652.1, from coordinate 282,822,301 downwards.
GAATTGCTGTTTGCTAACTAGGTTAACAAAATATAAACATTGAAGCATCATAAAGTGTGACGTCAAACAGCGTTTTGAAGTCACCTGATTTTTGGTTAATTTTAAAGTTATTTTTGAAATTAATGAGAACTCTTTTTGCATTTTTAATAAACTTATTGAAATTTATGAGCCTAAAACTTCCAGAAAAATAGGATTTTGTTCAAATCCCCCACGTGTGCAAATTGTCCATTCGTATTGATGATAAAATAACTTTATTACATTTTCTTTCGTACTGCTTATAGTGACTACATTTTTCATTCTTGAAGGGTCATGCTTAATTATTTCGATGCGAAACAGGTACTGTCTATCAGATTATATGTATTGCCAACTTTATGTTCACTTTATTGTAAGTTGTAAAAAATTTGTATTGCATAATTTATATATTTAAATATTTTTTTTTTTTTTTACAGTTAAATTTAAAATTTAAATTTTAAAAATTTAAAGGAAATAGTATTAATAAAATAGAAATGCATAAAAACTTTATTCTGCCACTAATTTAAAACAACTTTAGAAGAATAAAAATGATAATGGTTAATTCAGCATATTAAAATACAGAAGAAAAAAATTCTAGATATAAATTATATAAAGCAAAAAAATTTCAATTGTCAGTTGCATGAAACCGGTGTCTTGTTTACTTTTCGTAGGAAGTTTTAAATAAAGAAATGTGAAAGTGGTAATGTAATTCAGAGATGGCAAAAGATAAACGTTCTCGGGTTACTTCTGAAAAACTAAATCTCCTGTGACAAAAGTAACCGAAATTTATAGTAGTGTATTACCAGACTAACAAATAAATAAATAAATAAATAAAGCTGCAAAAAAAAAAAAATAAATAAACCAATAAGAATACAATTCAGAAATTTAATTCATCAACCTGGAAATTAATTTTTGACAGAATGGAGTAGAAGGCTGATTTTCACCAACTATGTGAAAAATACGGGAATCGAACCTCGGGCCTACCGCTTAACGCGCGGATGCTCTAATCACTGAGCTACCCTGGCAGTAAGAATACATTTTGTTTTCACACGTTATTGAATGTTTGATGCAAATTAAATATGTAAAATAGAAATATATACTTTTAAAGTCAATATTAAGTACATGAGATTCTAGAACTTTCTAAATTTTTATAGAAAACAAAGATGCAGTAACATTTTATATTAACAAAATACTTTTATCCTGCATTAAAATAAAAATTAAGCTTTTCACAAACTATTAAGCTGTCAAAAATGTAAAAAAAAAAAGGTAACAATGCAATTAAGAAATATATAAACAATAAGTTGACAAGATGACAAGACATGATTAAATGCTTGAAAATAACTGTAACGCTCATCTCTGTCTCATAGTGTAGGGTTGCACGTATTGAAGAACTTGATTCATTAATTTATTTGCATTAAGTTTTGATCCCACATTAATTTTTGTACCCATTGCAATTTTCAGAGTAGTTCATCGGTTTTTCTGTCACCTGAAAAGGATAAAAAAAGTTTTAACAATTTATTTTAATAATTAAAAAAAAAAGCCATTCATTTTAGAGACTTTTTTTTTTTTTTTTTTTTTTTTTTTTTTTTTTTTTATGGGGAGGGGTGTTAATACTGATTGATTCTCCGAATGTACTAAGTCTGAGGTGGCGTTCTCACCATAAGGGTTTTTCTAAGGATCCTAACGCGTTATTACGTGAATTTCGGAGAAAACCACGGAAAAATCCGAATGTCTACGTCGATAAACACGAATCTGGGACTGAACCAAACATTTCCTGTCTAGAAACTTTTAGCGCAGAATCACTCAACCACTGGAGGGGGCATTAATTTTTAAGAAGTTTTAATCTTGTATCACAGATTTGAAAAATCTACTCTCAACATGTGGTTATTAAATAAAATATTGTAGCAACTTAAAACAACTCACCACAACTTTTATTCTCTTACAATCTTCAAAAGTATAAACTAAATCCCTGAAAGAGCCATATAAACAGTCGAATCTCGTTAACGTGAACGCTGTTAACGTGAATTGCTTTTAACATGAACCGTTTCCACAATCCCTGTCAAAATGAAAATTAGTTTAGTTATATGAAAATTAGTTACTTATAGCATGAAGTACTGATAACATGAAATTTTTTTTTTCCCCTTGAGATTCACGTTAACGATGTTCGACTGTATATATTTTTGTGATTTAAAATTTATTTTATAAATTTTAGTTTATGTTTAAATTTTTATTATAATTAATAATTGTCCAGTTTTTTTTTTTTTTTTTTTTTTTTTAAGTGAGAAATTTAAAAGCATGACGGTGACTCTTTCCTTCTTTCTTTCTTTTTTTTTTTTTAATGGAAGGGGAGCGAATGGAATTAGTAAAAGTAGCACATATTTTTTCATTGGATATGTTGAAGCATTTATTTAAGACCATTTAAAAAATAAATAAATAAATAAATAGTTTAATTTAGATCCTCATTAAAAAAAAAAAAAAAAAAAAAAAAAGATTTTTTTTTAAAAGTAAGTTAGTATAAGCATAATCTGCTACAATATTTTATTCTGAAACTCTCAAAGTTATTGCTTTTTATATAATAATTTTAAAGTTTTTAGCATTAGAGAATTTTTAATAAAAATACCAGCTCATCCTGAGTATCTTAAAATTACCAAATAATGCAAAGTTACAATATTTTGAAAGTCTATAACTTTAAAACTTCTTAAGATAGAAAGAAAAAAAAAAAGTCAGACGGTTATTTATAAACGTAAAAAAGAGAGATCTCTAAGTTCTATAAAAATCTGTGATGGTGGGTGTTGGGGCCTGGTCGACAAATGGACATACTATGACCTTTGTTTGAAGAATCTTATATAATTTTTAAAGCAATTTACGCATATAGTATTTCAATTTTAATGTTCGCGAAAATTCTATAAAGTTATGTGTGCTCAGATGTCAAATCCTTCCAATAATTTCATCCTAATACTATAAGCATTTTCATTTTTTTTTTAATCTGTAGTCGAAATAACATAGCACCGCCTTGTATCAAATGATAACAAGTAAAAGCTACAATGTACCTGGCCGTACATCATAGCTTTTATGCTGCACTTGTGTTTGACACTAGATTTCTCTTAAAAAAAAAAAAAAAAAAAAAAAAAAAAACATATTTTTTGTAACTTTTTGAATGAAAGCAGAATATTCATTCATTTTTTAAATCATTTTTAAGTAGTTTAATATTGCTGTTTTTGTCATTTTGAAAAAAGAAATATTTAATAGAATGTGCCTGTTTTTCTTTCTATACATATAAAGTTTTATTACAGAATAGTAATTTTTCTGCATTTATAAATCTGCTATTTTAATGCTGGTGACTTTGAAATAATGAAACAAATAATTTATTTTATTAATTTCAGTACATAATTTTTGAAGTGAAAACTTTTTTAGGCGCGTTGAGGTGAACAAAAATCATGGAACTTGCGTCATCGTCAGCGAACGCTTTGAAATTCTGCACGCGTCCGTTACCATGACAACCCATTCACCCCGTCTGGTCGGGAAGAAACATATTTTTTACCAATTGACATCACGTGGTTTTTTCTACTAGGAATGAAAATTGCAAATCTTAAAATGCTTCAATTTTCTTCAAAATTCTTTCGAACTTTCTGTACGCAATTAACAGCACAGGGGATAGTTCCAGTTCAAATTTTATCGATTTTGGAAAATTTTAATTGGAAATTAAATTTTATTCTAATACGCGTATATCAAATTCTAAATATGATTATAAATTATTTTTAATACATCATTCGAAAGATATTTTAAAGTTCTTTAATATTATCGAAAGTGGAATTCAAGATTTCACCTGATTTACACGTTTTGAGGTTTCCTGATTCGGTTTTCTTTTGTATCTCAGCTACTAATTAAAATAATTTCATAAGTAATCAATATTTTTACCTAATATAAGGCTTAGTTCATTTAATTTGGGTAGTTACAAATATTGTGCCGAATCATATAATACAGATCATAAACACTTCTTTACAAACCAAAAATAATTCGAAAATAATAATCTAATAGCTCGACTATACAATTCACAAGTTACTTAGTTTTCACCTCTATCGGCAGTCCCCAAAGACTGCTTTGATATATTTTTTTTATATATACATTTCCTAATTTCAAAGCTTTGCTTTTTTATTCGTCTCTAACAAAAAATTCAATATTGATGAATTTATCAAAGAAAAGATGAATTATTTTATCAATTTAAATATCTATTTAAATATCTAAGTATTTTATATTATCGAAAGTGGAATTCGAGATTTCAGCTGATTTACACGTTTTGAGGTGTCCTGAATGGGTTTTCTTTTGTATCTCAGCTACTAATTAAAATAATTTCATAAGTAATACAACATTTGAAAGCGTTGTTGAGTTGGAATCGAACAGTAGCTTACAGAAATTTGTACCGCCAGATGGCGCTGTAATATTTTAAAATTTCAATATTTCAATTTCTAATTATGATTAAATTATTTTTTATACATCATTCGAAAGATATTTTAAAGTTTTTTTTATATTATCGAAAGTGGAATTCGAGATTTCACCTGATTTACACGATTTGAGGTGTCCTGAATGGGTTTTCTTTTGTATCTCAACTACTAATTAAAATAATTTCATAAGTAATACATCATTAGAAAGCTTTGTTGATTTAGAATCGAACAGTAAATTACAGAAATTTTTACCGACAGATGGCGCTATAATATTTTAAAATTTCAATATTTCAAATTCTAATTATGATTAAATTATTTTTAATACATCATTCGAAAGTTATTTTAATGTTCTTTTATATTATCGACAATGGAATTCGAGATTTCACCTCATTTACACGTTTTGAGGTGTCTTGAATCGGTTTTCTTTTGTATATCAGCTATTAATTAAAATAATTTCATAAGTAATCAATATTTTTACCTAATATAAGGCTTAGTTCATTTAATTTGGGTAGTTACAAATATTGCACCGAATCATATAATACACATCATAAACACTTCTTTACAAACCAAAAATAATTCAAAAATAATAATCTAATAGCTCGACGATACAATTCACAAGTTACTTAGTTTTCACTTCTATAGGCAGTCCCCAAAGACTGCTTTGATATATTTTTTTTAGATATACATTTCATAATTTCAAAGCTTTTCTTTTTTATTCGTCTCTAACAAAAAATTCAATATTGATGAATTTATCAAAGAAAAGAGAAATTATTTTATTAATTTAAATATCTATATATGTTTATGTACTTCTATTTTACGAAAGTATTTCTCTGTATACGAATACTATACATACACTATACAACTTTAATGCACAACTACATACTTTGAGCAGTAAGGTTGTATATATATATATATATATATATATATATATATATAATTTTTCGTGAATAACAGAAATGTTGTTTCTTTTATCTAAACTTCTCTTTTTGCATGTGAATTTCGTGTGCAAATAATTTCAATTGATTATGGAATCAATAAATATTTTATCTTTATTGAAAATTTTGTTTAAACAAATTAAGAGTCTGAATTTTATAGTTATTTTTTTTTTTTTTTTTTTTTGTAATTAAAATTTGCTTTAATATAATTATATAACAATGTGCATCATATTAATTAATTTATTATGGTGTACGTTAAAATTGTATACAAAATTCTTAAAAAAATTATTGTTAACAGTATTTCCAAATTTATTATATATGTATCTGTTTCCTTAAAATTTAAGTTCTTAAATATAAGTTCTCTTGAAAGACTCTGTTCATGTTTATTTTCATTGTATACTTAGCATTTCAAGAAATAATTCTTAGAAAAATTTTAGAAAATATAAATTATTTAATTAAGGATGGATTTAGATCTCTTTCACATTTACCGATAGTTAAATCACTTCCAATCTCTAAAATGTACACTTAATTTTCTCCCCGCCACAAAAGGTATGTTTGCTGTTGCTAGCAGAGTTCGTTCGATCTTGATTTCGCTCACTTTCGCCCTGATAGGCAATGACGTCAGATGGGAAGTAATGCAACCTAATTGGTCAGTTTTTTAGCAGATGTCTTCCTCTGCAAGTCCTATAATATGGTTTCTCCTTATTTCTCCTTGTCTTGTATTGTAATGTGTCTCAAACAAGATGTGTAAAGTTGCTCAAAAGAACATTGTATTCTAACATCTTAATACTTTCCATACGCATATTGAGGGAATTTCTTGAGGAGCGTTAGTGAAATTTTTTGCAGTGTAAAAAGTAAAGGAAGTAATCGCTATATAGTCTTTACTTAATATTACTTACTTATACCTGTATAACTCTTCACTTAATAGATCTTAATTTTATATAAACACATCAAGCAACGTTTCCTTTATAACACTATGTCAGGAATATAGAGATGTTCAAAATAATTGCATAAAACTCTCTAATTAGTGCTTGGCATGTTTGGCACAGAAAACAGTAACAAACTAGCACTGCATGCAACTGTCATGAACTGTTACCAATAGTAGGAAAAGAATATCTCTGCACAGTTTTAACAAAAAAAAAAAAAGATAAATAAATAAATAAATAAATAAATAAAATAAAAATAAAAATAAATAAAAGTATTGTACTTAGTGAATTGGAACAAAAATCAAATCAGCTTTTAACACAAGTTATGAGAAAAGAAAGTGCATGTCTGTTTCCTTCTATATTATTAAGCAAACTGAATAGATAATGGGATTCAGCTGCAGAAGTGAAAACAGAAACTAAAATAGCATCGGGTGACAGTTATATTTAGGCTGCTATTCACCAATAACTTCAATTCCCGGTTAAACATGAAAATTTTAAAAGCGTATAAAGGCGGGATGCAAACTTTCAGCAAATTTTGACACGTTGTTTCTGTCATCTAGCGGTATAGTCATTTTCAGATTTTTTAGGTGAAAATAACCAATCAATGATTATATGAAATCCTCGACGCTAGACGGCAAAAACAGCATGCCAAATTTTACTGGGAAGCTGCACCCTGCCTTTAGACGCTTTTCAAGTTCTTACATTGAACTGGGAGTCGAAGTTAATGGTGAATACGGCCATTAGTGGTGCTAACTCTGGTTTTGAAAAATCTTTATAATAATTTCGCACTCATAAAATTCATTTTTTGATGTGCGCATTTCATGTTTCATATTTTGTATTCCATATTGCAAAAGTTTTATAAGCGCTTGTTTAGTTGTGTCAAATGTCAGGTTTCCTATTCAATATTTTCCGACTTATCTGACTTTACAGATTTACAACTCGGTTTAAATCTATAATGTTACTATTTCGTTGAATGTAATGATATTATGGTCCTTGAGATTTTTTTTTTTTTTTTTTTTTTTTTTTTTACTTATCGATAGGAAAAAAAACGAGAAGATAATAATAGTAAACATAATATGCAAAGCAATCAATGTGCATTGTTCATGTATACGTATCATTTTGTTTCTATGGCATAGTTCTGAATCATTCTAGAGATTGCACTCTGAGATAAATCCATAGTAGTTTTTAATAGTAGCAAGAATTTTTTCTGCAGAATGTCTTTGTATTACTGTGCATTTATAAACACTGGGAAAATTCGAGTCTACACATCTGTTGGTACGAAAATCTTTAACCGAGATCATCAGAAAATACCGGATATTTCACTCTATTCACAATACATTCAGGGCTGAATTCTTCATAAGATATGGCAGTCAATTTGCTGACTATCCGAGCCATTGAGGTTAAATTTATCTGAGTATATAACTGCTTACTATTGTTTAGAAGTCTATTTGACAAATTGTTTGGCCCACTTTAAATGGCTAGTTTACATTTTGTCAATAAGTAGAAACTTTGTCATGAATGGTGTCACATGAGTCTCTTTGAAATCCAATTTTTACGAAAAATATTACCTTTACATCCACTCTACCCTCTGACTGACTTGCAGCTTTAGATTGGTTGGTTGGTTGGTTGCGTTTGACGTCGCACTAGTGCTGCGCAGAGGGGCAATTGGCGACGGTCTGGGACACACACACTTAGAGGTGGTCTGGAGACATGCCATCACAATTTTGATCCTCCACGGAAGGGATGGTTCTCCCGCTTCGGTGACCCCTAGAGGTATAATTTTTGAGGGGAACATGGAGGACATTGCGGCCACGACAGATTTTACGTGCACCAGCCACCATTAGTGTACACGACGGTCATTGACCGACTCGAATACAGAACCCGCAATCACCCAATTGCGAGGCCGGTGCTCTACCGACTGGGCTACCGCGGCCCCTTGCAGCCTTAGAATCTGGAGAATAGCTATTCTTTTTCTAAGTAAATAGACAAACAAGGTAGCGCCCTATTGAAGTAAATTTATTTCGGTGTCTAATTCCAGTTTTCTTGCTTATTGAGTCAGCTTCACAGAATATTGCCAGCAAACAAGAAACGCGTTGGATAAATTATGATCGAATCTTTCTGGTATCAAACACGGTAAAACCTTTGGAAGAGATTGCTAGTACAATGTTCTTTTTTAGCTGTATAAAAGAAGCCATCATCCAAGATGTAGTAATGAATATCCATTCTTCGTGGCTCTTTTACATCAGCACCCGACAATTGCACACTCATGCACCCATTCCTATATTTCCTATGTTAACTGACGCAATTTTTATTGTTTAACATAACATTTGAAAAATTTTAAGCCACTTTAGTGGTTATGTTTTTTTTAAACTTCTGTATTCAAAAAATGCAATACTTGACATTTTAAATACTGATTTATTTCATTTAACCCTTTTCTTTATTACGATTTGAACTATAGAAAATTCACTTAAAGTTTTACTTTAAAAGACTTTCATGTAAAAATAATTAGTATTAAGAACTATTATATCTGAGGAAATTTATTTCTTTTTTATGCTTTTAATTGAGTGCGTTAATCCAACTTCCCTTGCATAATCTTACATTTTTCACTCATCACTGACACCATTTCCCTTTTTTTAACTGGACAATCGTTTTTAGTTTTTCTTACCCAAATATGGTAGTAAAAGTATCGTTTTTGAGTCAATTTTTTCGAAATTGAAATTTTGCTAAATTTACAACTGTTGAGGCCGCCTGAATCCGAAAATCAGGTTTTTAGAGATTCGCTTATGCGTGTGTCTGAGTTTCTCTGTATTCGGATGTATCTGAAAGTAAGATTGTTATCAGCATAAATTTAGAACGCATATTAGCATGAAGTTAAAACTCAGTATTCTAAATCAGTATCGTGTGAATATACTACTTGAAACATTTCATAGAACTTGCATAAATGGTTCTTGTAGAAGGACATATAAAAATATCCAAACACCTTGTGAGGTTGAGACTACAGAACGTCTCTACAGTTGTTTGAATTTAAGCTAGATCCAGCAAAGCAGAAAGTGGGGACGGTTAAAATCGCTTCGACTCGGCGAAAGTTTTGGTCGGGTTAGTTTTGTGTCGGCAGGGTGCTGCAACGAACGAATTAGGTAAAACATAAATTGATAAAACATAAAAACACAGCACATTACACGTTAAAATTCAAGTCAAGAGACTTAGTTTAAAAGTTTACAGCATACAAGTTAAAAGGAAGAACAACACGACGTTTCGTCCAAGCATAGTTACTTGTGGACATCCTCAGGTCTAGTTCGCTTACTGCCAGCGTCTTGATCTTTTAATATATCTAGAATGGGTTGCCATACTCTCGCCAATTCCTTAGAATGTACATAATTGATGGCGCGTTTATCATATTTTATTATCTCTATTTTTTCTTGAATTTCAAGTTTAATCAGATTGGAGGGGGTTGCTATTATTTCAGCTTGATTCCATAAAGGTTTTGCATTTTTATTTTCTAGTATGTAATCTTTAAGAGCTGTATTTCCGTACGGGGATCGTAAAGAATATTGATGTTCAGAAATGCGTTTTTTTAAACTTCTTTTTGTTTTTCCTATGTAATAAACAGTGTCATTTTCAATTTCGATCGGTATTTTATACACGCCTTTTTGAGGAGGGTTAATTCGATGTTTAATTTTTAACAAGCTTTGTAATTTTTGTGTTTTAAATGCTAAATTATAATCGTAATTCTTTAATATATTTCTGATTGGGATAAATTGTTTATGAAAATCTATTGACCCGATGTATTTATAGTTGTCTTTTTTAATTCTAGTTTGATTTGAGGTAATTTTAACTTGATTATGAATTTTATTGAAAACTGATAATTTATAACCACTTTCAAGCATAGTGCGTTTGATGTATTTTAAATCTTTTTGAATAAGAAATTGAAAACTATTATGTGTGTAAGCGCGTTTAATTAATGGAATTATAGCGTTTCTTTTATATTGTAAAGGGGTATTTGAATTAGCAGGTATGATAGAAAGGGGGGAGGAAGGTTTATAATAGGTTTCAGTCCAAATTTGAGAATTTTCGTTTTACAGCATACAAGTTAAAAGGAAGAACAACACGACGTTTCGTCCAAGCATAGTTACTTGTGGACATCCTCAGGTCTAGTTCGCTTACTGCCAGCGTCTTGATCTTTTAATATATCTAGAATGGGTTGCCATACTCTCGCCAATTCCTTAGAATGTACATAATTGATGGCGCGTTTATCATATTTTATTATCTCTATTTTTTCTTGAATTTCAAGTTTAATCAGATTGGAGGGGGTTGCTATTATTTCAGCTTGATTCCATAAAGGTTTTGCATTTTTATTTTCTAGTATGTAATCTTTAAGAGCTGTATTTCCGTACGGGGATCGTAAAGAATATTGATGTTCAGAAATGCGTTTTTTTAAACTTCTTTTTGTTTTTCCTATGTAATAAACAGTGTCATTTTCAATTTCGATCGGTATTTTATACACGCCTTTTTGAGGAGGGTTAATTCGATGTTTAATTTTTAACAAGCTTTGTAATTTTTGTGTTTTAAATGCTAAATTATAATCGTAATTCTTTAATATATTTCTGATTGGGATAAATTGTTTATGAAAATCTATTGACCCGATGTATTTATAGTTGTCTTTTTTAATTCTAGTTTGATCTAACGAAATTGATTTGTTCTTGAATTTGATTTGAACGATTGAAAACGTTTGATTCTAAACGAAAATTCTCAAATTTGGACTGAAACCTATTATAAACCTTCCTCCCCCCTTTCTATCATACCTGCTAATTCAAATACCCCTTTACAATATAAAAGAAACGCTATAATTCCATTAATTAAACGCGCTTACACACATAATAGTTTTCAATTTCTTATTCAAAAAGATTTAAAATACATCAAACGCACTATGCTTGAAAGTGGTTATAAATTATCAGTTTTCAATAAAATTCATAATCAAGTTAAAATTACCTCAAATCAAACTAGAATTAAAAAAGACAACTATAAATACATCGGGTCAATAGATTTTCATAAACAATTTATCCCAATCAGAAATATATTAAAGAATTACGATTATAATTTAGCATTTAAAACACAAAAATTACAAAGCTTGTTAAAAATTAAACATCGAATTAACCCTCCTCAAAAAGGCGTGTATAAAATACCGATCGAAATTGAAAATGACACTGTTTATTACATAGGAAAAACAAAAAGAAGTTTAAAAAAACGCATTTCTGAACATCAATATTCTTTACGATCCCCGTACGGAAATACAGCTCTTAAAGATTACATACTAGAAAATAAAAATGCAAAACCTTTATGGAATCAAGCTGAAATAATAGCAACCCCCTCCAATCTGATTAAACTTGAAATTCAAGAAAAAATAGAGATAATAAAATATGATAAACGCGCCATCAATTATGTACATTCTAAGGAATTGGCGAGAGTATGGCAACCCATTCTAGATATATTAAAAGATCAAGACGCTGGCAGTAAGCGAACTAGACCTGAGGATGTCCACAAGTAACTATGCTTGGACGAAACGTCGTGTTGTTCTTCCTTTTAACTTGTATGCTGTAAACTTTTAAACTAAGTCTCTTGACTTGAATTTTAACGTGTAATGTGCTGTGTTTTTATGTTTTATCAATTTGATCTATACACGTGTTGAAAACAATTACTCATCCAATATGACAAGAACGAATTAGGTTCGGAGAGTTAGATAAATTGAAAGTGATTTTAAAAGTATTGATTGACATGAAGAGGAAGGAGGTTAGTAGGAAGAGGTATAAGATGAAGGTGGTTTTATTAGATGAGTGTGGATGTTGGAGTATATTATAGTGGATGGTGGTGTATATTATAGTGGATTGTGGAGTAGATTGTGGAGAATCTTATTTTGGCGAGTAGTGCGTAGTAATGTAGTGGAGATTTAGTGGTGTGAAGATTAAGTTGTAATGAGTGTTGGTGTGCGTATCGACTAGCATTCGTAAAGGTAAATTTGGATCTGAAGGGAATCCTCTGATCCGCAGTGAAGTCGCAGTAGCGGAGTATACGAGTGCAACCGTCTCTAAACCTTCGACTATTTGCTGGGGTGAGATATTTAAGATTATCGAATTTAATTTCTGACACATATATTTTGATTAATTAAATACGCTGACTGAGCTAGCTTGATTGCCTGACCGCCCTCCCGTTAATCTGTTCAATTAAACTCTTATTCATTGTTTAATTCAAGTCTTGTACTCTCTTACAGTCGGTAACAAAAGTGTCCGAACACTAGCAAAATTCCTATGTAAAAAAAGTACATTTCATACGGTTTTGTTAAATAAACCCTTGTCGAATCCTGTTCTTAGTCAGTCTAAGAACAGGATTCGATAAAGATTTATTTAACAAAACCGTTTGAAGTGTACTTTTTTTACATAGGAATTTTTGCTAGTGTTCGGACACTTTTGTTACCGACTGTACTTACCATTTAGTTATCTAATTAAGTTATTAAGATGGAGTTTGCATCAACGCAAACTTCACAGTGGCGCCCGAATCAGTTCAACCCTCCCCCCCTCTCGGGTATATTTTACGGGGTCAAATGATGTTACTCAATTCTTTACTGAAATCGAGGAGTACTTCATCTTGTCTAAAATTGATGAAGCTGACAAGTTTAATTTATTAAAGTACTCCTTAAAAGGAGATGCTAAAATCTGGTATGATACTGTTGCCTCTAGAGCTCTCGGCCAAAATCCTACGTATGAGGATTTGAAACTTAAATTTAAGAGTTCATTTTCTTCTATCGCCGATAAAACCAGACATCGTCAAGAACTTTACACGACTAAAATGTCATTTTATGATAAACCTACAACATTTTTGTTACGTAAATTAGACATTATAAAGCAGCTGGATTTAGTTATATCTTTTGCCGCTGCAATGGAAATTATAACCCCGCTATTGAATATTCCTAATCAAGATTATCTTGATCTGAAACCTGTCACTTCTTACGACAGCCTGTTTCAAACCTTATCCAAGTACCAGGAACGTCAACCTCCAAGGGCGGAAAGTAACTTTCATCGCCAGCGAGTTAATGGAAATATGAAAATTTCACCCCCCCCTCCCCTCAAAATTTCAGTCGCTACTTCAATCGCCGCAACCAAGGCGTAATAACTTTCAAAATTCTCGGAACGATCGTTCTAATCAAAATCAGTCTCATAACTTTTCTCGAGCTGATAGAAATAACAGAAATTTTCGTAACTCTCGTAATAACCAGAGTCGTCAGTTAAACGAGTAAGTGGCTCTTGTGAGGAGGGGCAACAGCCACTGAATAACTCAACCACCTTCATATGTTTAGACACAATTTGTATCAATCCGGTGAACCTCCCTAATT